>OY728141.1:818625984-819875984 GCA_963277665.1 Viscum album | reverse complement strand
CACCCAATATATAATTCAAATAACATGCTAAAGAAATTAAGAAAGCAAGTTAACTCATCAAATAATGTTTGTAGATGGAACCACCTACCTCACATGAAGAACCTTCCAGAAAACGTTGCGAAACCGCAACCGCGTCTCAACTGCACCCAAGGGATCATAGGTCCAACATCAAGGAGCCCTAAGATAGAAAAAACCCCAAAAACCGAACAACTCTAGCCAAAAAATCAGAAAACATGTTTCCTAGGGTTAGGGAAGAAGAGGTAAATGGAAAGAAATCAAAGGAGAAGAAGGATGAATCCCTAACCTTTCGATCCAAGTGAAGAATCGCCAAGAAATCACCTTGAATCCGACTTGGAGGGGATTAGAGGTGCCAAAAACCACCAAGGGAGGAGTTTCGATCATAGGGTTCAAATGGAGGAGGATAAGGGAAGACACACCAATTAAAAATAAGGAGAAAAATCCCAAAATACCCTTTCCCAAGCGGGTTACACAGTTAGCTCGCACGGTTTGACAAACCGTGTGCAAACTGTGCAATCCGCCACTCTCTTGAGCTAGATGAGCTACACACTTAGGCTGCATGGTTAGTAAAACCGTGTTCCCTAACCGTGTGACCTGTAAAAATTCCCCAAAAATTACCCTTTTCACATCAAAACTCATCTAACTCAAGGGGATAAACCATCCAACAAAAATACCCCATAAAAAGGTGCCACTAGGAATGTTAAAAACTCATTTTCCAAACCACCTCCTTATCATACCTTTCACTCTAACCAAGAATAGGTCTAAAAAAAGCACACTAAACCTACAAAACATAAAATTTAAATTTGGAACACTCAGAACTTGAAAGAAAAACTAAGATCCAAATGATAATTTGATACAAAGGACGAAAACAAAAATCCATGTGTGACAATTCTCCCCACCATTAACACTTTCTGCCATCGGAAAGCCACAAAATTCTCCAGTTGATCGATCAATGACTATGGATTCTCAGAATCACAAGATCGAAACCCTTGATCTAAAAACATCCCAACACATCCAAACAAAACTTATACCTCTTACCTGAAACAACCCAACAAATTGTAACCACTTCCTGAGAATTAATTGGAAATTAGAGCCATAACCTTCATAACTATACTTCAAACATAACTGTTGGGAACACACACAAAATCCCAATGTTTACCCAAACCCAAAAAGGAAACTCAACAATCAAACTTCAAAATAATTCCACTTCAACTGGACTAACACCAGGACTAAAATAGATTACTAACATGGGGATCCCTGAACGGACTCCCCACCATTAAGAACTATCGAGATTAAAAAAATTGAAAACTTCCTCACACCAACCAAAAACCCCCACCATAAGGGGATGGGAGGGGAGGGCCCAATGATTGTAACATTGAAACTGCAACTGACAACTACCCATGAATTATCACCTATGGACGGCTTTAAACCAAAGCCGAAATCGATTCACACGGGAATTCCACACAAGGAAACTAATCGGAAAATTTTCTCCAAGAAGGAACAATCATAGATATTGCATAAGGGATAAGTCCATCACACATTCTATAATAATAGATAATTCAAAGTGATATAGATACCACAATAGGAACATAAAAATTATCTTGTCCCAATGGTAGAAACACAATATTAGCCAAACTCCTCACATCCCCAAGATTCCTAACTATGTGTCGGCTTCACTCCAAGGCCTTTGGCTAGAGAACTAATGTTTCAAGCATCCACTACCTCATTGTCCGGAGCTACTAATCCCAAATCAGAACTCCTTATTTTGGTGCTACAAGTGGCTACACAACACTCCAAGAAAAAAAAGAAGATCAATACATGCCAAGAAGCTCACTTCCTGAAACAATACACCTTTACACAAAAAATGACTTGGGAGATTCACAAATCAATCTTTCTCACTCACAAAAATGAATAGAATGAAAAAGGAACCTGATGGAAAACACAAAACACCATAGAGTGAAACTTCTATAACCAATAGAAACACTACAACATGATGGCACTTTAACCCGAGCCTAAATAGCTCTCTACTACAACAAATAGGCTGAGTTATCCTTTGAAGAGGTTGATTCATCTTTTAAAACTCAATAATGAAATCCTTAGGTTGATCAATTGGAAATATTTATAATGGGGAACCACCTATAGGAAAACATAGGGAAAAGAGAAAACCAAGAGCTCTATCAAAACCATCTCATGAACCAAAAATAGCATAAAAAAATACTAACACAAAAGGGAAACCAACTTAAAGTTCCCAAAACCTTTATAGAGACCCACTAAACACTACTTAAAGACCAAATTACCAAAAAAAAATCAATCTCAACACACAACATAAACATCACCTTCAAATCACGAGGAAGCACACCAAATAAACATCACATCGAAAGCATAGAAAAATAAGCCACATGACAATTGGCTTAAAAAACACACAATTTCCATCTTAAAAAAACACTTTTGAAAAACAAAACAAACTTGGTGGATTTTCATACTCACAAATGGTATTACTCAAAGTCTCACTCACATGCACATTCTCGTGCCACCTCAGGCACCCATCAACCATTCCTCATCAAGCACACTGTTGGGAAAAAATCCCTCAAGGTAACATTGCAGCATTTTTTGGTTGATTGTGTTTGTTGACAAAGCAGGTTTCCATGGAGAATTGTCGAGTTACTGAGAAGTTGTTGACATTCCATGTTGACAAAGAACTATGACAAAGGAAAGGACGATCTGGAGGCGGTACAAAAGAGCAGTACAAGGTGGCGCCGTTTCCCAGTGTTTGCCAAATTTTTTGGGTCCAAAATTTGGAGTTTGGTGAGCATCGCAAAAAGTGGATTTCCATGAAGAGAATAATTTCATATGGAAAAGGCATGAATTTCGCGAAGATAGGATGCATGGTATGGAAATCGCGAAGACCAGAAGAATGGAGGCGGTGATGCTTCACGATTACGTCAAGCTTCGCAAACAGCAGAGGCTGAAGCGCATCGCGGTGGTAAAGGGATTTGCGAGGGAGCTTCGCGGCGAAGGCGAGGGAGCTTCGCGGCAAAGTCGCGAAGGTAAGTTGATGGTGATTCTTCGCGACTATGTCAAGCTCCGCAAATGGATAATTGCCGTGGAGCTTCGCGATTTGGACAGAATTCCGGCGGAAACTTTGGAGCTTCGCGATTTGAGATGACGTGGTGTTGACTTCACGCGGAAAGGACGAGGGTCGGTGGAATCGCCTATAAATAGAGGCCGACCCCTTCAAGCGAAGTAGAGAGCATTTTCATAGAAGATCATTCACTCTCGATTTGCGAAAGTGGTTCGCGGGGCCAGTGTGCTTCGTGAAAGAGGTGCTTCGTGGTGGCTATTGTAGCTCTGTGAAACCTGCGAGCTCCGCGTTGGATTACTTTGCTTCACGAGGGTCGTTGCTTTGCGACGGCTTGAGCATCACGAGCGTGCTTCGCGAGGGAGCTTCGCGAGTGAGCTTCGTGAAAAGGCAGGAGCTTCGCGAAGGCCTGTTTGAGCTTCGCGAAATTGGGAGCCTCGCATTGTAGGGTGCTTTGCGAAGGTCTTTCCAAAGGTTGTTTGCCCAGTGGATAGTGGAAAAGGGGTATTCATCTACGGGTGAAAGTTGAACTTCAACAGAGCATCTACATACAGAGAAAGATGCATTCCTTAATGGAAATGAAGAGACCTACAGGCATATAAACTGTGAGTGAATCCCTTCCAAGAGCAGTGAGCTTAGGAAGAGGAAGAAGGTGATCCTCTCCACCGGCAGTGAGCCAGAGAGAGAGAAATAGGGAGTGACCCTTGGGAAAGCAGTGAGCTGACCCTAAACATTGTAAAGGCAGTGAGCCTAGGCATAGAAGTGATCTAGCTCGAACCTTGTAATCCACAGCTAGTGAAGATTAGTGGAATTTGGTACGACCGGCAACCTGTCAGCGTATTCTCCTTGGAGTAGCCCTTAGCGGTGAACCAAGTAAAATTGATGTGTCTTGCGTTTGCTTTACTTTCTGTTTATATTGTGTAGCAGGAAAGAGAGAGAAGAGTGTTTTTCTTAACAATGAAACAAGATCAGAACAGGCATTAATTTTTAATTAGTCATACCCTGATTCACCCCCCCCCCCCTCTCAGGGTATTCAGCCTAGTGGACCTAACAAGTGGTATCAAAGGGAAGGTTGAAAGTTGTTCTTCTCTCAATGGAGGTAACCAATCATAAAGGGATTTCGATCTTCAACGGATATAATTTTCAGATATGGAAGAATCAGATGCAACACTATTTCCGATCCTTGGGAATGGATGTGTTTTCAGCAGCTATGCATGGTATCACAGCTGATATTAATAGTGGTGCCTTATCAGAAGCTGAGCATAGAGAGTTGGATGCTGATTCCAAAGCAATCAATGCCTTAGGGGGATCCCTTTCCAATCCCATCTACACAAAGGTGATGTCATGCAAAACGTCACATTCCATGTGGGAAAAGCTTTTGAATATATATGAAGGGGACACAAAAGTCAGAGAGGCAAAGCTGCAGGTGTTGTAGAACAAATGTGAAGATCTGAAAATGAACCCGAATGAGTCTGTTGACGCATTCTTTGACAGGGTAAACATTGTTGTGGAAGATATGCGAGGTCTTGGAGAAGTCATTTAAGACATAAAGATTGTAAAGCGCATCTTGAGGAAACTTCCACCTCGGTTCAATCCGAAAGTTTCAGTACTAGAAGATAAAGATCCAAAAGAGCTGACATTGGACAATTTGCACAGTACCTTGGTTGCATATGAAATGAGGAATGATGATAATGAGGCTGTGGAAAAGGGGAAGTCTAAAGAGGTGGAATTTAAGGCCATGAAGAAGCTCACCATTGAAGATTCTAATGAAGAAGAAGAGATAGATGAGGTGATGTCATTCCTTTCTTCAAATCTACAAAGAGGAAGAGGAAAGTTTAAAGGTAAACTTCCACTAGCATGCTTTAGATGTGGAAAGGTTGGTCATCTTGCGGCAAGATGCCCCAAGAAGTTTCAAGATGATGATGATGATGATGACGTTGAAATTCCCAAAAAGAAGACTTCAGCTTTTGTGAAAGGGAAGAAACAATTCAAGAGAAATTTCTTCAAGAAAAAGAATCTTCTTTCACAAGAATTTGAAAGTTCAGATGAGTCTGAGGATGAAGAAGTTGAGGAAATAGAAAATTGCAGAGATCGTGGGGTAAATGCCTTGGTGGAAATTGTTGGTAGTTCTCAAAAGGGAGAAGAAGCTGATGCTAAAGAAGAAGAAGAAATTGAAGGGAGAATTGATATAGAAGCCGAATTGGAAGCAGCTCTTGAGGAGATAGATGTTTGGAGAGCCAAAACGAAGAAAGCCAATAAAGTGGTTCGTGATGCCAAACTTTATATGCAACAACAAGATGAAGAAAAGTCTGATCTGTTAGAAGAAATTGAAATACTAAAATCCTTAACACCAGAGAGCTCAGAAAATATTGTCGAGTATAAGCTTAAAATTGAGGAACAAAAGAAGGAAATTGATTGTTTGACTAACACAGGAAAGGAGCAGGTTAGATGTATCAAAGAGCTTGAAGAAGAAGTGGTCAGTCTGCGACAAAAACTTAAGGATCAAGATAAACTCTTGACCCCCAATGTGATATCCGAAAAGCAGGCCATTCAGAAGATAAAGAAGATGAAAGCAGAGCCTAGAAGTTCAGTAGGGAAGAAGCAGCAATTGAGCTCATATGTTAAGGTCGTTTCTGGGCTTAGTCAAGAACAAAAATTTGCGACAATTGCAGTCAGACCGCAAGCACTCATCCTGAAAGTGAAGGTTGATTTGGGAAAAAAACAGAATCAGAATATTCAGAGATCCCAAATGGGAAATCATAGTGCTGAAATATCACGAGGGAATGCATCCTATATCAGGTGTTATTGCTGTGAGAAAATGGGACATTCACAGTATGTGTGTTCCATAGCCAAGAGATACAGAAGGGAACATGAACAGAGATGACAGCCAAACAGAGAACGGTTTTCCAGAACACATTTTGAAGGACACTGTTTTTGGTGCGGAGGATTTGGACACATGGCTAGGTACTGCACTTCAACCATTCAGAGAAATGTGTCAAAGCATAATCAAAATGTTCGCAAGCAGCAGATCAATAAACCAACAAGTGAGTTAAAAGTTCAGAACAGATTTGCAGCTCTGCAAGATGAGGGTGGTCCATCATACTCTGAGAAATAACAGAAGCCTCAATCCATGCCGAGTGTGAAAGAAAAAGTATGGACCAAGAAGAAGAAAAATGAGAAGGCTGTGGTGGTGGAGATTGCCCTTAAAGCATCAGATCGATCTGGTGTTTGGATCCTTGATAGTGGTTGCACATCCCACATGACGGGTAATAAGGATCTTGTTACAGGCATCAAATATGACAAAGAAGGAGTTGTCAAATTTGGAAAATGATGAAGGCCTGAAGATTATTGGATCAGGGAAAGCCAAGTTTGGGGGCAAAGAGATGAGACGTGCTGATGTCTTGGTAGTAGAGGGTCTCAGTCATAACCTACTCAGTGTCAGTCAACTATGTGACTCTGGGAACTCTATCCAATTTACCAAGAAGATGTGTGTTGTGAAAGGAAAAGATGGAGCAGCTGTTCTACAGGGAAAAAGGTCAAAGGGAAATCTCTATCTTGTAGGTGGGGAAGAAGATACTTGTCTTTTATCCAGAGAGGAAGAAAACCAGCTGTGGCATAAGCGACTTGGTCATCTATGCCAACCATCTATGGAGGATCTCGTTAAATGTGATGCTGCTAGAGACCTTCCTAAACTATCACGTGATCACACTCATACGTGTGATGCTTGTCAACAAGGGAAAATCATCAGAAAGACATACAGGCCAAAGGAACAGAAATCAACTAGAGTGCTCGAATTGGTGCATGCTGATGTATGTGGACCTATCTCACCACGAGCTATAAATGGGAAAAGGTACTATGTTCTTTTCATTGATGACTATAGAAGAATGGTCTGGGTATTCATCATAAACCATAAGACAGAGGTGTTCAGTTGCATAAAGCAGTACAGGAGGGAATCAGAAAAGATGCTTGGGTAGAAAATTCTGAAGTTTCGTACTGATAACGGTACGGAATTTACAAACAGTCAGGTTGAAAACTATCTCGAGAAACATGGGATAAGGCATCAAGTTTCATCAGTAAGAACTCCCCAACAGAATGGAGTAGTTGAAAGGAGAAATCGGATCATCAACAACATGGCCAGAACAATGCTTATTGATAAGGACCTGCTAGAGAAATTTTGGAAGGAAGCAGTTTTGACATCGGTCTATGTTTCAAACAGGTCCCTGTTATGTCCGAAGCAAGGGAAGACTCCGTATGAACTGTGGTACAGAAAGAAGCCAACGTTGAAGTACTTTCGAATCTTTGGAAGTAAGTGTTTCATTCTCAACAAAGAACATCATAGGAAGTTTGAGGCACGAGGAGATGAAGGGATATTCCTTGGCTATTCCGGGAAAAGAAAAGCGTATAAATGTTTCAACAAAAGGATGGGAAAAATCATTGAAAGCAATGATGCCACTATAGTTGAAAATGAGAAGAATACTCAACGATCCAGTGAACAGTTCCTGGATGAAAGTGATGATGAGGTAAGCAACACAGGGGGGGCAGAAGTGGCAGAAGCTGACTCAGAAGAAGATACTGATAATGAAGAGGAAAGTGTCAAGTTGGTGTCTGTGAGAAAGCCAAAGAGTCGAGCTGAAATTGATAGGCAGAATATCATTGGTGATCAAACAGCTCCAGTTCAGACTCGAAGAATGAAATCATCACAGCAAGCATCGTTTTTGTCTCAAGTGGAGCCGAAATGTTTTTCTGATGCAGCTGAAGATGAAAACTGGGTTCAGGCCATGAACGAAGAGCTTGATCAGATTGAGAAGAACCAGACATGGGAGATTGTTTCGAGGCCAGCAGACAAGAATGTCATCGGGACTAAATGGGTCTATCGCAACAAGATGAATGAAGATGGCATAGTGATTCGGAACAAAGCACGACTAGTGTGCAAGGGATACTCCCAGATAGAGGGAATAGATGTTGATGAGACATTTGCACCGGTTGCAAGGCTGGAGACAATCAGATTATTTTTGGCCATAGCAGTGCAAAGAAAGTTCAAAGTGTTCCAGATGGATGTCAAATCCGCATTCTTGAATGGGGTTCTGGAAGAAGAGGTGTATATTGAGCAGCCAGATGGTTTTCTCATTCATGAGGATGAGAACAAAGTTTGCAGGCTGAAGAAGGCGTTGTATGGGCTGAAACAAACACCAATGGCATGGTACTCAAGGCTTGATTAGTACTTGAAGAAGCTTGGTTTCCATCGTGGAGGAGTTGACTACAACCTCTATTTCAGCAATAACAGTAATCAAAGGATTATGGTGCTAGTGTATGTCAATGACATAATTTTTGGCGGATCAGATGAAGCTCAGTGCAGATATTTTTTCGAATTCATGAAAAATGAGTTTGAAATGTCAATGATTGGAGAGCTAACGTTTTTCCTTAGTCTACAGGTGACACAAGGAAGGAATGGAACTTTCATTTCTCAATCCAAATATTCCAAGGAGGTTCTAAGAAGGTTTGGAATGGATAATTCCAAGGAAATGAAGACTCCGGTTGCTACCCGGATGAAATTATCAAAAGATGGGGATGGCAAGGCAGTTAATATCACAGAATACAGGCAAATCATTGGAAGTCTGTTGTACTTAACCGCAACAAGGCCTGATATTGTTTTCGCCACATGCCAAGCAGCGAGATATCAGAGTAATCCCAAGGAAAGTCACATGCTTTCAGTGAAAAGAATACTTCGGTATATCAAGGGCACGGTGGACTTCGGCTTGACATACAACGACAAATCTCAGACAGAGTTATTGGGATATACTGATGCAGACTGGGCCGGTTCAGCAGATAATAGAAAATCAACGTCAGGTGGTGCATTTTATCTTGGCGGACAATGTATTGCTTGGTTAATCAAGAAGCAGGATTGCATTTCATTAAGCACCGCAGAAGCTGAGTATATTGCGTCCACTCAAGCATGCACACAGTTATTGTGGATGAAGCAGCAGCTTGAAGATATGGGATTTGAAGTGAAGTCTCTGATCGGAATCCAGTGCGACAACTAAAGTACTATAAATCTCAGAAAAAATCTCGTCCATCACTCAAGGACAAAGCACATTGAGATAAAGTATCATTTTATCAAGGAGAAAGTTGAGCAGGGGCTTGTAAAGTTAGAATATGTGCCTACAGAACTACAGGTTGCAGACATCCTGACAAAGGCCTTACCCAAAGAAGCTTTTGAAAGGCATCGACTGGCTCTGGGAGTTCAGTCGATTCCCCGCACTTGAAATAGTGTGGATATGGGCCCCCCCTCTCCCCGAGGTATGACGTGTTTTTCCCTACTGTGCTGATATGTGTTCTCTACTATGTTACAGAATACAAAGGTGTGACCTTTGGGTTCGTTGACAAAGGGGGAGAAAATAGTGTTTGTTAAAAGGGGAGAAAATAGTGACTGGGAGACAGTGTGGAGATTTGATAAATCATAATTGATACGGGGAGAAGCTGACAGGTGGAGCAGCCAGAAAGGGGGAGCAATGAACAAGGGGGAGAGCGTTTTAAATCTGACGATGCTAGAAGTGATCGATCAAAGCATAGAAATCACAACAGCTGGGGATCGTGATAAAAGCAGAAAAGTGGTGTTGGAATGGTGTGAGACGATGTCCATCTATCAACAATTGGTATCAACTTAAGAATTCACCAATTGGTATCAGTGTGGTTCAACAATTGGTATCAATTTAAGAATTGGTATCAGGGTGGAATCGACAATTGGGGTCTGACATGAAGTGATTCATTGATGAACTTGTCATACTACTCTTGTTTCTCACGTCGAGCATTGCTCATGTGAGCTTAGAGTACGTGTTAAGTGAATCCTTGAATGCTATCAGAATCGCAAGAGGCGAATGGTGGTAGCGACTGGAAGAAGACTCGGTGAGGTATCAACGTGCAGAAAATTATTCTGAGCAGAGTTGTGAAGAGTTGTCAACAAACCCAAAGGGAGAGATTGTTGGGAAAAAATCCCTCAAGGTAACATTGCAGCATTTTTGGGTTGATTGTGTTTGTTGACAAAGCAGGTTTCCATGGAGAATTGTCGAGTTCCTGAGAAGTTGTTGACATTCCATGTTGATAAAGAACTATGACAAAGGAAAGGACGATCTGGAGGCGGTACAAAAGAGCAGTACAAGGTGGCGCCGTTTCCCAGTGTTTGCCAAATTTTTGGGGTCCAAAATTTGGAGTTTGGTGAGCATCGCGAAAAGTGGATTTCCATGAAGAGCATAATTTCATATGGAAAAGGCATGAATTTCGCGAAGATAGGATGCATGGTATGGAAATAACGAAGACCATAAGAATGGAGGCGGTGATGCTTCGCGATTACGTCAAGCTTCGCGAACGGCAGAGGCTGAAGCGCATCGCGGCGGTGAAGGGCTTTGCGAGGGAGATTCGCGGAGAAGGCAAGGGAGCTTCGCGGCGAAGTCGTGAAGGTAAGTTGACGGTGATTCTTCGCGACTACGTCAAGCTTCGCAAATGGATAATTGTCGTGGAGCTTCGCGATTTAGACAGAATTCCGGTGGAAACTTTGGAGCTTCGCAATTTGAGATGACGTGGCGTTGACTTCGCACGGAAAGGACGAGGGTCGGTGGAATCGCCTATAAATAGAGGTCGACCCCTTCGAGCGAAGTAGAGAGCATTTTCATAGAAGATCATTCTCTCTCGATTTGCGAAGGTGGTTCGCGGGGCCAGTGTGCTTCGCGAAAGAGGTGCTTCGCGGCGGCTATTGTAGCTCCGCGAAACCTGCGAGCTCCGCGTTGGCTTACTTTGCTTCGCGAGGGTCGTTTCTTTGCGACGGCTTGAGCATCACGAGCGTGCTTCACGAGGGAGCTTCGCGAGTGAGCTTCACGAAAAGGCAGGAGCTTCACGAAGGCTTGTTTGAGCTTCGCGAAATTGGGAGCCTCGCATTGTAGGGTGCTTTGCGAAGGTCTTTCCAAAGGTTGTTTGCCCAGTGGATAGTGGCAAAGGGGTATTCATCTACGGGTGAAAGTTGAACTTCAACAGAGCATCTACATACAGAGAAAGATGCATTCCTTAATGGAAATGAAGAGACCTACAGGTCTATAAACTATGAGTGAATCCCTTCCAAGAGCAGTGAGTTTAGGAAGAGGAAGAAGGTGATCCTCTCCACCGGCAGTGAGCTAGAGAGAGAGAAACAGGGAGTGACCCTTGGGAAAGCAGTGAGCTGACCCTAAACATTGTAAAGGCAGTGATCCTGGGAATAGAAGTGATCTAGCCTGAACCTTGTAATCCACAACTAGTGAAGATTAGTGGAATTTGGTACGACCGGCAACCTGTCGGCGTATGCTCCTTGGACGTAGCCCTTAGCGGTGAACCAAGTAAAATTGCTGTGTCCTGCATTTGCTTTAATTTCTGTTTATATTGTGTAGCAGGAAAGAGAGAGAAGAGTGTTTTGCTTAACAGCGAAACAAGATCAGAACAGGCATTAATTTTTAATTAGTCATACCCTGATTCACCCCCCCCCCCCTCTCAGGGTATTCAGCCTAGTGGACCTAACACACACATCCTCTGATAACATAATCCATCCACTTTATACACATATCTATGCATTTGAGTACTCAAGGAAGTACCAAAGGTCGAAAAAACATTTCTAATTTCCAAAACAAAACATTCAATTGCATCACACTCAAAAACAAAATCCCATCAATTTCCATCTGATAATATTTTTCATCTCATGCAAAACATTTTTTAGAAACTCATCAAATTCCATTTCCTCAAAAATCATTTTAAGAAATATCACTCATTTTCATTTAAAACAAATTCCAAAACAAATATCCACATTCAAACAAAACTGTTCTATAAACCCCAAGTTTTTACATTTTTAAAATAGATGGGCACTATGCATGGTTAGGCCACATGGTTTATAAGGTCCCGAACTTATTACATTACATAATATTGAATTTAGTCAATAAAAAACTTCATTTATCATTGAGGATATTTTCAAGTTTAGAGATTTAGAGAATTGGGATATAATACTTTCATAAAATTACACATTAATACAGAGTGGATACCATAAAAATAGTATTCATTTCTTCCAAAACATAAAACATTTCAAATAAAACATGATTTCTTTGAAAATTATTCAAAATTTTAACTTGACTTCCTTATTTTTCCTAAACATCCTTATAACATGTGAAAATCATTTAAAAACTTGGGATGATCACAAAATTTCAGTAAGGGATATAAAATGAAGGAAAGAACACATTAGTCCATGAATACTTGTAACGTATGAAATCATTTTCAAAAGACACACTTATCACCCATATATACTTACTTTTTGAAACAAATATTTCCACAAGATCTCTACATTACATAAGAACATAAATAGAACCATAAAGGTATCTTGGTGAATTACTTACATAATCTTTTAACCCTCTCAGATACCTTATAATTTGTAACCCTCATGGTTACCTTACAATTTGTGTAACCATCGCAGTTACACTTGGAGTAACCATACAGCCGACCTCCAACTTATACATACCCAATTAATTGGAGGGAGATATATTTCTCACCCTTCATCATAAACAATTCCCAATAACCATAACATAATCATACAATAATTCCATAAAAACATTGCTTTTGAATTTTGTAAAACAGAATTTTAAAAGAGGAATTTAAAAGAAAATCCCATTACAAATATCATATAATTCAAGTGAGACTTAATAGAGTGTATGGAATATGTATATACACTATAAATAAACATAATTAAACATAATATAATCAGGATTAATCAGACAAAAAAATTTAATACCACATAAATAACAAAGTAGAAGCTTAACCCAAAGAATGGAAATTGGGTTAAGAATTCTCTTACCTCAGGTTTTTCTTACTTAAAACTAGTTTAAACCTCTTGTATAATGGTTAAAAGAGTTTTATTCATATCTTAAAGAAAAATATATATATTTATAAAACCTTATATTATCATTTAATTACATCATTTAACCCTTTAATTGTTAGTATTTTATTCCTTGCATTGTTTTGGGTGCGTTCTTTACATGATTTCCATGATCGGTTCATGATGGATATTCTTGTTGATTGGAAGTGAAACTACATAATTGGAATGGAATGGTATTTAAAGATTTTCAAAACCATAAATTATACCATTTATCATTTTTAATTATTTCACAAGGATGATTCATGAGTTAAAACATTATTGATATTTGTTTAGGTCATATTGGTGATTCTTCGATCGTAATGAACTCGTTTGTTTTATAAATTAATAACATGTGTATAAAATGATTCCAGAACCTTATATAAGATATAATACATAAATTATAATCTTGTTCAACCATATAAAAGGTTTCATGACCATTCTTGAATAATGTAAATGAAATTGAAATCACATCATCCACGATGTCGGTAAATCGACACATCACAGACGATGTTTTAATTTCTTGAATGGGTGGGAGAGGAGAAGAAATATAATGGTGAGTATTCCATAAACATGATGAAATATATAATATGTAATATATTGGATCATTCATTCCTCTTGGATAAGGGGATGTGAGTAAATAAAAATAAAAGCAAGGAATCTCGAAATAGAAGAAAAGTTGAGAAATCCCTAATGAAAATTTGGCAGCCTAACGGCGTCGCTTAAAATTTCATAAAATATTTTGACGAGAGAAAAGGGTTCTCTCATCATTAATACATAATATGGAAAGTAAGGGTGATTTTTAATGACATATCCCAACATAATTTAAAGGAAATTAAAAAGAATAACATAAAATGAAAGAAAAGAAAGAAAACAAAAGAGGATATTTACCTCTTGATCTCTTATCCTTGAGATCCTTCTTAAGGCCTTTGCTTTTGGCCTTTTGGTGAGACTAGCAGCTCTAGGACGCGAGGAAGAGTCTTAGTAGGATCATTGGGCAGAACTTAGGTAAGTATAAAGGCTTGAGAGATGTGGTGGGAAGAGGGGAATGAGGGTGGTATATATAGTGGAGGAGAAGAGGTATTTAACGTTATTTTAATCATTATTATAATATTTTTTCTCAAGACTATGAATAGTATTAATTAATGTGACTCCAAATAGTAATAATGGCATGTAAGTTCGAACCAAGTGGTATTACATCGCTTATGATGACATAAATAGTGCATTTTACTGATAATTTGAATATACGGTATTTTACTGTATTTCACTATTCATTGAAAATTCAAGAATTTCAAAAAAAACCCAAATATTTTTCAACGTTTAGAATTCAAAAATGAACTCCATTTTTTTAAAATAATTTTCTAAATATTATTAATTTATTTTTTAAATAAAATCATACTTAATTCAAAAATTGACAATTTTAGTTCTATAACTACTTTTATATCACATTGAAAAATTAACCAAAATGTCATTATCTTATAGCCTTAAGAAAATAAAATAATAATAAAATTTATTATTTATTAGGGTAATATTACTATTCATATTATTATTCATAAGGTTATGTTACTATTCACCAACAAAACAAGTTGGTTTCATCAGACTCCAAATAACTTACTGAACACGATTATAGATGAATGTTATTTGAAATTCAAAACATAGAAGCAGAAAAATTGTGTTTAAAGGATAGTTATAAATATCTATTTAAAACAATGTTTCAGGCATATCAATTTGTTTTTTTTAACTGGGATGTTACATTATCCCCACCTTCTGTAAATTGTGTCCTCACAAATTTATTTACTTATTAAACAAGTGAGGGTATTTTTCACTCATATAATTTTCAGACTCTCATGTTACTTCTTTAACCATGTAGTTTCTCCAAAAATCATTTACATGGTGGATTACCTTATTCCACAATACTTGTTCCCTTCAATCAAGAATCTGAACTGGTTTCTCTTCGTAATAAAGGTTCTCTTCCAACTAAACTGCTTCTGGGATCAAGACATGATTTGAATCTAGCACATACTCTATCAACATCGAAACATGAAAAAAATTGTGTACCTAAGACAAACTCAAAGGCAAAGCTACTCGGTATGCAACTGGTCCAATTTTCTCTAGTATTTCAAAAGGACCGATGAATCACAGAATTAGCTTTTCTTTTTTTCCAAAACGCATCACACTTTTCCAAGGAGAGATTTTAAGGAAACATGGTCACCTACCTCAAAAGATAAGTCTTTCCTTCTGTTATCTGCATAACTTTTTTGCCTGCTTTGAACTGTTCTCAAGTGATGCTGGATCATCTTCACTTTCTCAACCACTTCCTCTACTAATTCTGTTCCCATCAACTTCCTTTCCCCAACTTCATCCAAAAAATCTGGAGTTCGACACTGCTTCCCATACAATGCCTCAAAATGTGTCATCTGAATACTTGAATGAAAACTGTTATTATAAGAAAACTCAACTAAAGAAAGATATTGATCCAAACTTCCTTGGTAGTCCATTAAACAAGCTTGAAGCATATCCTACAAATTATGAATCGTTTGTTCTAACTACCCATCTGATTGAGGATGAAAAGATGTAATGAAATTTAATTATGTGCCCAACGACTTCTGAAGCCCCTTCCAAAAGTTAAAAGTGAAAATAGGATCCTGATCAGATAGAATAGAAAGAGGAACTCCATGTAACCTGAACATCGCTTTAAGGTACAGTCGAGAAATCTAATTCAATGACATTATATCTCTAATAGAAAAGAAATGTGTAGATTTCATCAACTGATCAACAATAACCCAAATCATATTGTCACCTCGAGAAGTCTTAGGTAGTCCCACCATGAAGTCCATGGATATATTCTCTTATTTCCACTCTGGCACTGGAAAAGGTTGAAGCATCCCATTTGGTAACTGTTTCTCTGCTTTAACATGTTGACATGTCAAACATTTCATAGTAAATTCTGCAATATCCATTTTCATTCCATCCCACCAGTAATACTCTTGAAGGTCTCTATACATCTTAGTGCTTTTAAGATGAACTGAAAATGGAGAACTATGAGCTTCACACAAAAAAAAATCTTCAACTGGGAATCACAAGGCACACACAACCTTTTACCAAATCTTAAAACACAATCTTTATCAAGGTTAAATTCTGGAAACTTACCCATTTAAACCAACTCTACCTTTTTCTATAGCTCAAGGTCTTCCTTCTGTGCTTGCTTAATTCTATATGATAACGATGACTACATTGAAACCTGAAGCAAAATAGATGTATTTCTTGCACCAATAACTTCTAATCCAAAATTCATCAAATCATTAATCAAGGGATCATGTTTCAAACATAACATGGTTAATGATGCATGATGTTTTTGACTCAAGTCATCTTCCACTTTATTTGCTTTTCTCGGATGGTAATTTATCGTGCAGTCATAATCTTTTATCAGTTAAATCCATATTCACTGCCTCATGTTTAATTTCTTTTAAGTTACTTTTATGGTCAGCATATATTTGACATTTGGCTTCGTATAAATGATGCCTCTAAATTTTCAAATCAAAAACCACAGCTTCCAATTCCAAATCATGTGTGGGACAATTTAACTCATGAGGTTTTAGTTGTCTTGAAGCATAAGCAATTACCTGATCATTCTGCATCAAAACACAACCAAGTCCCTTCAAAGAATCATCACTATAAATGACAAACTCACCATTTTGGGAAGGGATGTCCAAAACTAGAGCATTCACCAATATCTTATTCAATTCTTGAAAACAAACATCACATTATTCTATCCAAATAAATTTAACCCAATTTCACATTAACTTGGTTAACGGGCTAGATAACCATGCAAAGTTTTTAACAAACCGTTAGTAACAACCTACTAATACAATAAAACTATGAATCTCTATATCATTTGTGGGCCTTAGACATTCATCAACCACTATTTTTTTGTAAGGATCAACTATTATTCCATTCTTATTTACAATGTGCCCAAGAATAGAAATTTGTTGTAACCAAAAATCACACTTGATGAATTTTCCATACAATTTCTTTTGCTTTATGGTTTTAAAATAACCCTTAGATGTTTTTCATGCTCTTATTTACTCTTAGAAAATACCAGAATGTAATCAATAAACACAACCATAAACTTATCCAAGAACTCATAAAATATTCTATTCATAAGATTCATTAATACTGCAGGTGAATTTGTTAACCCAATTGGAATAACAACAAATTCATAATGCTCGTATCTAGTACGAAGGGATGTTTTCGGGATTTCATCCTCCTTCACCTTCAGCTGATGGTATTCTGATCTCAATCCAATCTTGGAAAAGTACTGAGCTCCCTAGAGCTGATAAAAAAGTCATTGATATGTGGAAAAGGATACTTGTTTTTAACAGTGATTTTATTCGAATCTCTATAATCAATGCAAAATCTCATGGAACCATATTTCTTTTTAACTAACAAAACAGGGGCACCCCATGGTGAAGTGCTAGGACGAATGAAGCCTTTATCAAGAAAATCCTGCAACTAATTTTTCAATTCAAGAAGTTCTATTTGATCCATATGATATGAGGGTTTTGAAATTGTCTTAGTATTATAAACTAAGTCAATTGTGAATTCAACTTCTTGATCATGTATTACACTGGTTAACTCATCAGGAAAAGCATCAAGGTATTCATTTACCACTGGCACATCATTAATCTGAATAGTTCCCTTGTTTTCAATAGTATGAGCAAGATAACTTTCATTTCCATCTTTCAATAGTTTCTAAGCTTCGTGATATGTTATTAATTGTATGGGTTCATTCTTATATACAAACTTAAGCTATTTATGAAAAAACAACTTCTTTAGCTCTACAGTCAATATTAACATGATAAACAGAAAGCCAATCCATTTCTAGAATAACATCAAACTCAACTAAGGGAAAAACAACAAGGTTTGAAGGTAAAGTCTTTCCACAGACCACAATAGAAAGATTATTATAATTACTCTTTACTATAATATTTACCTCTGGTGTTTTAACAACAAGTTCTTGCCTCATTTTTTGAGGTGATATTTCTAATTTACTAGGAAATTCCTCAGAAATAAAGGAATGTGTAGACTCCATATCATACAAAACTTTAGCAAAGTCCGAGTAAAAAAACAAAGTAACTAATAAAGCTTCATTGAATGGCCCGAAATATGCTGACATAGTCTCAAAGGATCTTACTACACCTTTCTGCTTGTATTCTGGATTCTTTGCATCATTTAGATCTCTCTTTGGGAAGGAATTTTCATAATGATCCATCTCACCACATTTAAAACACTTTACAGTTTTCTTATCAGGATTAGTATGAGGATCATTTTCATTATAATCTCGGGCCATATGTCTAAACTTTGCACATCAAAAACACTTCCCAGTTTTGGTAAGGCATTCCCTAGGGTGATTTTTTTCACACTTTTCACAAACTGGAAACTTTATTTTCTTACTATCAAATTTATTTGGTTGATTCTTACCCATCGCTTTCCACCTGGACCTCTTCTTATTCTTATTTCCAAAATGTATGTGATCATCAGAAAACTCCATATCTACCCTCTCATCACATCAGACAAGTTTCTCATAACTTTTGAATTCATGGGAGGCCAACACCCTTCGATACCTTGGATTCTGTTCTGAGTAAAAGTGGTTGATTTTTCTATCAAGATATGAAATAATATTTGAAGCATACATCGCCAATCGGGTGAAGTTCACTTCATACACAGCCATTAAATCTTCCTCCTTTTTCTTCAATTCAAGTAATTTCTTCTCCATCCTAAGTCACACCACTTAGGAAAATATTTTTCAAGTAAAATACTTTTAAATTCATCCCACTCTAAGGAATCAATATCCTCTCTATCACTGATATTACTTACCATTGACCACCACTGATCAACTTCACCTTAAAAACGATAAATGGAAAGACTTACCTTTTGATTATCTAAACAACCCATTACATAAAATATCATTTCAAGGGATTTAATTCATCCTTCAGCCACTACTGGGTCAGAAGATCCATTGAAAGCAGGAGGGTATTGTCTCATAAGATGTTCCACAATTGTCATGTTTCTTTGTGGTACCTTTGGTTTTTCTCTTGTAAGGATTCCACCACAATTTATTACCTATATAAGATGATTCATTATTGTCACAAACTTCTCGATTCTAATAACTACCATTTCAGGCTGCAGATTCGGAAGGATGTTGTTCTGTCAGTGCCTCTCCTTTTCAGCTTCCCTGTTTCTTCTAAAAATAACCATTCTAAAAAAACATTTCTTAGTCAAAGAAACATGGTAATATTTAAATGATATAAAATTTCAAATTAATCATAGAGTATAAAATCATTTATGGTATTCTATTAACACCATCTTAACCTCTAAAGTTATCTAAACCATCCTCTGATACCAACTATAAGGTTCCGGCCTTATTACATTACATAATCTTGAATTTAGTCAAGAAAACACTTTTTTTATCATTGAGGGTCTTTTAAAGTTTAAATCTTTAGATAATTGGGACATAATACTTTCATAACATTACACATTAATACAGATTGGATACCATAAAATTAGTATTCATTTCTTCCAAAATATAAAACTTTTCAAATAAAATATGATTTCTTTAAAAATTCTTCAAACATTTATCTTGGATTCCTTATTTTTCCTACAAATCCTTATAACCTGTGAAAATCATTTAAAAACTCAGGATGATCACAAAAGCTCAATATTGGATATAAAAAGAAGGAAAGAACACATTAGTCCATGAATACTTGTAACGTATGAAATCATTTTCAAAAGACACACTTATCACCCATATATACTTTGTGAAACATGATATTTACACAAGATTCCATCATTACATAAGAACATAAATAGAACCATAAATTTATCTTGGGGCATTACTTACATAATCTTATAACCCTCTCAGCTACCTTATAATTTGTAACCCTCACGACTACCTTACAATTTATGTAACCATCGCAATCACACTTTGAGTAACCATACGGACGACCTCAAACATACACATACCCAATGAATTGGAGGGAGATATATATCCCACAATTCATCATAAACAATGCCCAAAACCATAACATAATCATACAACATGAATAATTCCATATAAAAATTTCTTTTGAATTTTGTAAAACAGAATTTTAAAATATGATTTTAAAAGAAAATCCCCTTATAGATTTCATATAATTCAAGTTATACTAAATAGAGTGGATGTAATATGTATATAAACTATAAATACACATAATTAAACATAATATAATTAGTATTCATCACACAAATAATTTTAATACCACATAAATAACTAAGTATAAGGTTAATCCAAAGAATGGAAATCGAGTTAAGAATTCCCTTACCTTGGGTTTGTCTTACTTAAAACTCATTTAAACATCCTGTATAATGGTTAAAAGAGTGTTATTAATATCTTACAGAAACATATCCATCTTTATAATACCTTATATGATCATTTCATTATATCATTTCACCCTTTAATTGTTAGAATTTTGTTTCTTGCATTGTTTTGGGTGCGTTCTTTACATGATTTCTATGATCGGTTCATGATGGATATTCTTGTAAATTGGAAGTGAAACTACAGAATTGAAATGGAATGATATTTACATATTTACATAACAACAAATCATACCATTTATCATTTTTAATTCTTTCATGAGGATGATTCATGAGTTGAAAAATTATTGATATTTGTTTAGGTCATATTGGTGATTCTTCAATCGTAATGAACTCATTTGTTTTATAAATTAATAACGCGTGTATAAAATGATTCCATAACCTTATATAAGATATAATACATAAATTATAATCTTATTCAACCATATAAATGGTTTCATGAACAGTCTTGAATAATGTAAATGAAATTGAAATCACATCATCAACGATGTCGGTAAATCGACACATCACAGACGGTGTTTTAATTTCTTGAATGAGTGAGAGAGGAGAAGAATTATAATGGTGAGTATTACATAAACATGATGAAATATAGAATATTTAATATAATATATCATTAATTCATCTTAGATAATTGGAGGTGTGGAAATAAAAATAAAAGAAAGGAACCTCGAAATAGAAGAAAAGTTGAGAAATCCCTAACAAAAAATTGGCTGCCTAACGACATCGCTTAAAATTTCATAAAATATTTTGATGAGAGAAAATGGATCTATCATAATTCATACATAATATGGGAAGTAAGGGGGATATGGAATAAAATATCCCAACATAAGACAAATAAAATTAAAAATAATAACATAAAGTGAAAGAAAAGAAAGAAAACAAACGAGGATGTTTACCTCTTGATCTCTTCTCCTTGAGATCCTTCTTAAGGCCTTTGGTTTTGGCCTTTTGGTGAGACCAGCAGCTCTAAGACGTGGGGAAGAGTCTTGGGAGGAGTATTGGGTAGAACTTAGGTAAGTATAAAGTCTTGATAGGTGTGGAAGGAAGAGGGGAATGAGGGTGGTATTTATAGTGGGGGAGAGGAGGTATTTAACATTATTTTAATCAATATTATAATATTTTTTCTCAAGACTATGAATTGTCTTAATTCATGTGACCCCAAATAGTAATAATGTCATGTGAGTTCAAACCAAGTGGTATTACATCACTTATGATGTCATAAATAGTGTATTTTACTGATAATTTGAATGTACACTATTTTACCATATTTCACTATTCATCAAAAATTCAAGAATTTTAGAAAAAACCCAAAATTTCACCCTAACCATTTTTCAACATGTAGAATTAAAAAATGAACTCCATTTTTTGAAAATAATTTTCTAAATATTATTAATTTAATTTTTAAATAAAATCATACTTAATTCAAAAATTAACAATTTTAGTTCTATAACTGCTTTTATATCACGTTGAAAAATTAAACAAGATGTCATTATCTTGAAGACTTAAGAAAATAAAATTATAATAAAAAATTACTATTCATCAGGGTCATATTACTATTCATAAGGGTATGTTACTATTTAACAAAAAAACAAGTTGGTTCTATCAGACTCCAAATAACTTACTGAACACAATTATAGATGAATATTTTTCAAAATTCAAAACATAGAAGCAGAAAAATTATGTTTAAAGGCTAGTTATAAATATTTACATAAAAAATGTTTCATGCATATCAATTTTTTTAAAAAAAAACTGGGATGTTACACAGTTTACCAAACCGTGCGCTAATTGTGCGTCCCTTACTAGACAACCTGGATACCTACATGGTTTGGCTGCACGGTTTAGAAAATTGTGCGCTAATAGTGTGATATGGTTCTATCCCAAGGCAGTGGCTTCCTGTACGCTTTAAACATGGGTTGACTAACCATGCGTAGGCTGTGCACCCTCAACCAGAAGAAAACCAACACTCGCACGGTTACCTGGAGCAGGCCGCATGGTTTTCCCAAACCGTGCTCCAAGGGAAAACACCCAACAACTCGAAATTTAAATTTGAATCACACCAAACTCAAAAGAAAAACCAAGAATACAAGAATGAATCACCATAAAACCAATAAATCTCATTCAAAACATTTCCACTAATTCCAGAAACCTCATTTCATCAAGAATAATTTTACTAAAAACTCATTTATTCTTATTTAGAATGAATTCCAAAAATATATTCAAAACAAATTTATATTTTTACAAACAAACAATTTTAATAAACTCCATATTTAGGTTATATAAATCCAATCCCATTAAATCATTTTCATTTCACCCCAAAAATCATTTTACAAAATCCCATTTTTATAAACCTTCCTTAAATTAAGTTATGAAAATCCATTTTCCACTTTCCAAAACAAAGTATTAACCACTTTAAACTCATCTTTTCACAATTATCAAAATAAGATTTTTCAAAATAATTTTCAGAATCAAGGACGAACCAAAACAACGCATAGGGGGAAACTAGTTTTGATGGGTGACTTGGTCATATGGTTTGAGACCATATGCAAATCACACCACCATCACAAGGAGTTACTTGGGACTATGCCCCTAGATCCATATGGCATTATAGTCCCTACAAGATCATTGGGACTATTGACCCAACTCCCATTTCATTTCTCAACCAACGAGCAACCACAAGGACAAAAAGGCTGAGATAAAACCTGATTTCCCCTGGTAACTCAAGTCCCTCCATGAGGTGTTCTGATCAAGCACCTTACTCGTAAACAAAACATCGAGTTCCGAAAATCCTAGCTCTGGTATATCCAGACTCTTTCCCAAAAGAACATGACCCAAAAAGAGCGAACCTGCTCTGATACCATTTTTTCACGAACCAAGCCGAGTCGCCATCCGACTCGACACCTAGCCCAGTCTTTGGCATGGACCGAGGGGCGTTTCTGATCCCCATGGGTTGTCATAAGTGCCCAAGTATCATAAATAAGGGGTTTGGAATGATTTACCTGAGTTTAGAAACATAAAACAACCAATAATAATAAATAAACAGAATCTGAAAATTTAAACCAAACAAGTCTTAAACAAATTTTAGAATTGAATTACAAGTTTTATACAAAATCCCAAAGAATACCACATGGGAATAAATCTAAATAGAATATCCTAAGAACCACCTCATGGCAAGGGGGCACCGCCCTCAATCCATCTCCACAACACCGCACCAAGAAGGACTGCCAGAACCCGAACCACCAGCTTTAAAAGCTTTACCCATACCTGTGAAAAAAATTACCAAGTCTTGTAAGTAGGGTGCGATCCTAAGTCCATTAGTATTCCACCCAAGAAGGTTCCATGCTATAAACATCATAAGATAAATTATTTTCAAGTTTTTATGAAAAATAAATGATAATAACAATTTTAACAGGATGCAACTTTTAATAAAAATAGTTTTCAAGAGGGAAACTTTAAATAATGAATTTTTTTAAAAAAAACATACATGTTTATGAAATTACCATCCAAACACACCATATGGTGATGGTAGGTATAGTATAATCAATGAGCACTAGTCATGGGAACACCCCTAGGCACTAGCTAGCTCTAAGGCCCTAGGTACATCGTATCTCAATGTAAAAGTAACTGTAACCAATAACCTTCTCATGCATGAGCCACTAAGAGGGAAGACCCCAATGTCCTAGTGGTCCCCAAACATAATCACAGTTTAGTTAGTGTTGTCATCGTCAATCTTGTTAAATGAAACAGGGACAAGGTCGCTACCGGATCACTAGCATACTAGTCCTAGTCTGCCTACCTAGATACCCGGGCTTCCCTCTTTGTGCTCAAACATATTTCACATGTTATAAAATACCTTTTCACATTAAAATTTAATTTAAACATCATATACACATCAAACATCCTGCAAACATGTTCCACATCTCTTTCACAATTCAATAAATCATTTAAATGATTTTATAAGGCATTTCCAAAGCGGTACGCATCACAACCAGCCCTTACACTTCAAAAAGAACCATTTTAAAAACATACATCAACCAAAACAGTTTTCCAACAAGATTTTCACCTCTTGTATCATTCAATAAACCATTTTGACAACTTATAAAATAATCCCAAGAAACACAACATGGTCTTAATCAAAATCATTCCCAAAATCCCCTTTTTGGAATTAAACACGCACTAATATCACACCAAAACGGAATTTGCAGCCCTTCCATCATTTAATAAACCAATTTTACAAGTTATAAAGCACCACCAAGTAATACCAAATGGTTTTACATAAAAAACTCACCCCATTTCACAAAATCATTCCATATAAAAATCAAACACACGTTAATTTCTTTCAAAAACTACTTTCACACCCAACATATAATTCAAAGAATGTGCTAAAAAATTAAGTAAGCAAGTTAACTCATCAAATAATTTTTATAGATGGAACCACCTACCTCACATGAAGAACCTTCCAAAAAATGTTGTGAAACCACAACTACACCTCAACCGCACCCAATGGAGGCTAGGTGAAACCTCAAGGATCCCTAAGAAGAAAAAAAACCCCAAAACCGAAAAACCCTAGCCAAGATAATTGGCCAACATGGCCCATAGGGTTAGGGAAGAAGATGAAAATGGAAATAAAGCAAAGGATAAGAAGGAGGAAGACCTAACCTTTCGATCTGGGTGAAGAATCACCAAGAAACCACGTTGAATCCGACTTGGAGGGGATTATAGGTGCCAAAAACCACCATGGGAGGCATTTTGGTCATAGAGTTATAATGGGGGAGGATAAGGGAATAAACCCCAATTAAAAATATGGACAAATGCCCAAAATACCCTTTCTCAAGCGGGTTGCACGGTTAGCTTGCACGATTTGACAAACTGTGCGCAAACTGTGCAATCTGCCACTGTCTATGTAAGAACCTGGTTCTTCTCTTTGAGTTATGGGATTTTTCTTTTCTCTTTTCCTTAAGTGTTTTTAATAAAATATGGAAAATGGGGGAGAATCCTAAATTTTGGAACTACACGCTGTGTACTTTTTCCACACACTGTGTACTTCTGGCTGTGTAGGGATGAGTACACGGGGCGTGTAGCCTTGTTGATGACAAAGGGTGTAGGAACTGACTACACGCCATGTAGTAGTCCTGTACATGCTGTGTAGTCAGTCGGCAGGCCAAAATAGTAAGGTGGTGGAGTAGCTGCCAGTTGGGTGGGAGTACATGCCATGTACTCATGTTGATGGATGAACAGTGTGGCGGTGCCGCCAGAGGAACAGTTAAATGAAAGGAGTACACGTCGTGTACTTGGAAGTACACGCCGTGTACTTTGTTTTTTCGGCTTAAAATAGGCAGTAGCCTCCTCATTTGGTAGAGGAGAAATTTGAGCCATTTTGGTGCCAAAGGAGGAGGCCGAACCTTTGAAGATCCGCTAGGTGTTCATCTGGAATCTGATTCCGCCTCGGATGATCTTGTTGGAACCGCACGGGTAAGCCCTCTATTCTCCTAGTGTGTTGCTTACCAATTCTTCTCCTAAAGGGAGTTATTTGAGGTTAAGATATTTTTGTTCTTCGTCAGATCTACGCCATTCTTGGGCGTTTCTAGAGTCAGCGTTCGGGTATAACTTTCATTGGCGTTTAAGGTAGGTGGCTTGGTGTAAATTTCCAACTGTCGTGTGTTTTTGTGCGTTTTCGTACCACGAACCCACGTTGGGGTGTCATGTGGCTGAGGTTGTTGCTATAATTAATGCCTAGAATTGCATAGGTGATTAAATTGTGATAATAAAATGCTGGTTGGGATCGTTGCTTGGATCCGGAACCACCCCAGTGGTGTGTTCCACTATTTAACCGTTTCGCCAGGGTACCCAAGGGTATGCCTTTAATGTAGTAATTGTAGAATTTCCTTAAGAGAAATTGCTTGTTTACTGCATTTTGATATGTTGGGAATGGACCGGTTACCTGTTTAGCCTGAGGGCATTGTTGTGATTAGCCTGTGGGCACTGCACTATTTAGCCTGTGGGCAGTAGTTATTTAGGCCCGAGGGAAACTTCTTCCGTGCCTGTGGGCAGCAAATTCTGTGCCTATGGGTGACACTACCTATGCCTAAGGGAAAACTCTGTTATGCCTGACAGCAGATTCTTGTGTTGGATATTCGTTACCTAAGGGTGGGAGTTTACGTGTCTGAGGACACTAGTTGTTCAATTAGAAATGCACTGTGGTGATTTCTTGTATTAAATGGATTAAATGAATATTAAAAATGACAATATAACTGGTATTTTGTTACTTTTGAGTACTTCTTACTTTATTTCATTTTACCACTGCACACTATTATTGTATGTTAGCACGCAGTTGGGCACGAGCCTTTGGTGGGTGCCTACTGAGATATATTTCTCACACCCTGTTTGGGTCATGCTTTTTGGCCCAAACAGATTACGTTTCTGCAGGTGTAGATAGGGGAAAGATTCCCTATATAGGTACTTGACTGTTGTTGAGGAGTAGGAGGGCATGGGACCAAGCCTAGGCTCGCGATGCCGCTGCCAGCTGTTTTGCTTGTTTTGCTGTACTCTGTATTTTGTTGTATTGTATTGATGTATAACATGTTCTGGCTGTTTTCTTAGAACTTGTGACATGTTTCATCTTTTATATATGATTGGTTATATATACTGTAGTTTTTTATTTCAATTGTGTATGGTTTACAACTTCCTTTGTTTCTGTATGTTTATTTTATATTCCGCTGCGCTACACTTTAACAAATGAGGGCATAGTTTCCCCACTATCATACATGGGGCCTCGCTGCTAGTCGGCAGCCTCTGGAATTTGGGGAAACACACTTGAGGTCACGTGGCGAACCGGGTTCGGGGCACCCGTTGAGCGGCACCCAGAACCGGGACGTTACAAAGTGGTATCAAAGGTAGGTTCTTTTCTTTGACTTACTATTTGGAGCCTTAGTTAGGGATAGGACGAACGGTAGTTGGTAATAAGCTATGCTCGGGCGTAGCTAACCCGTGTACAGGGAAAAGTCAGTCTACCTCGTATTTTGCAATTTTTCTGATTTTGCAAATTTTATGGTTGATAAGTTTTCACCGTTGGGTGACGCACTTGAGATTGTGCTGTTATAATTTATTTGTGGGTTTTATTTAGTTGTAACCCGATGAGATGAGGGTATGCCATCTCATGCATCATATAGGCACATGCTAGAAATCATATTCCATGCATAGTTTCCATGCCATGTAGGTGCATTAGAAAATACATGTTGTTGTGATAGTTGTTGTGCTAGAAAAGCATGCTGTTGTGATAACTGCTTGATAAATACCTGCTGTTTGATAGGGTATTTTTATAGAATGGACGCTAAACTTTGGTTTTTGGGGAGTATGGTCCCCCATTGACCGGAATTTGGTGGATCATTGACTGTTTATTTTTTATAACATGAATAAGATGTCAAACATTGATTTGTGGAGAGTATGGGCCCTCACGGATCGGAATTTGACACTTAGGTGTTGGTTTTTAGTATTTTCTGGGTTTCGGGGAAGTTTTTGAGGCATACTGTCTGAAAACCCAGTATACACACCATGTAGTATCTTTATACACGCCGTGTATGACCTTCTGTTCGGGAAGAAAAATGAACTTTTTGAGTACACGCCGTGTACCCTGAGTACACGCCGTGTAGTCTCTTCCTGTGTCACAAACTGTGTGGGCGGCGACACGGGGTAGGGAAAGGCTTGGGTAAAACACGCCGTGTAGCTTTTGTACATGCTGTGTAGTGTTGACCCAGAGTCCAGCCGTGTAACTAACAACACGAGACGGTGAACTCCTATACAGAACACGCCATGTCCATGATGAACACACCGTGTAGTGTGACCCGGGGACTCGACCGTGTAACTAACAACACAGGCCGGTGTCACCTCTCCTCGAATACGGCGTGTACCTGTGGGACACGCCCTGTAGTCTTTTCCGAGGACAAACCGTGTGGTGTTAGCTGTGTGGCTGGGAAACGGGGTGGTGTACACGCCGTGTGCGGGTGTAACGCAACGTGTAGTTGTGAGCCGAGTAGTCGGCCATGTCACAAGAGACACGAGTAGTTGGAAAATAACACCATACACGCCGTGTAGATAATATACACGCCATGTAGTTTTGTTCAATGGGAGCCGTGTCGAAGGACCCGGGCAGGGGAAGGGAAGTCAAGTACACGCCATGTAGTCTTGTTTTGCAAACTTTGAATGCCTTATTCCTCCTGTTCCCTTTTGGTTTTCTTCATCTTCAGTCTTTTATAATCTTTTTCTAAGGCGTGTTTTGACCCTATAGTGTCATGCCGCCTAGACAACAGCACATTGTTCGCCAGGAGAGTGTCAACGAGAATACTTTGGAGATGGTGGGCCATGGGCTACCAGTTGATCCTCCAGCAGAGCCAGATGCGGCACCAGCTGCTATACCAGACACAGGTGCGGAGGCATAGTTCCGTGAAGGCTTATTGCGGTTCATGTAGACCTTTCAGAGAGCACCGCAGGCTGCCACATCTATGCCCGAGCTAACACGTATCTTCCAGCAGTAGCGTCCACCTACGTTCTCAAGGGATGGTGGACCACAGGCTACGAAGTCTTGGCTGGGGTCGATGCAGGCTATTTTCGGGCATCTTGAGACACCTCTAGGGTGGAGGGTCAAGCTCATGACTTACATGCTACGTGATTCCGCCAAGAGGTGGTGGGATGTTACCACCCAGTCAGAGCATCACAGGGACATGGTGTGGGAATATTTTTAGGTAGTATTCTATGACTTCTTTTTCCCAGAGACGCTGAGAGCCGATAGAGCTCGAGAGTTCATGAATCTGCAGCAGGACACTATGTTAGTGATGGACTATTTTGCTCGTTTTACAGAGCTTCTGTGCTTTGCACCCGTGCTGGTGGGTGATGAGACTTTGAGAGCTAGATGTTTTGAGGATGGTCTTTGGTATGACATCTGAGCGCTGGTGAATTTCTTTAGGTTGCCTACTGTACACGCTATTATGAACCAGTCATTGATCATAGAGATGAACCTTCAAGAATCTAGTGGTGTGGGCCAGGGAGGTTCAGCACCAGTTACTAGTACTTTTTCTGTTGGCAAGAGGAAGAGACAGGCAGACTTCTCTCAGGGTGGCAGTACCAGTCAGAAGAATGCTTCAGGTGTCCAGGTTATGTGCTACCAGTGTGGTAGAGAGGGACACAATAGGCCACAGTGTCCACGTGATCTAGTGGAGTTCTGAGCTTGCGGCAAGATGGGTCATCTGCAGCGCTTTTATAGGGCGTTTCCACCAGTGGCTAGTGAGAGGGGTTTTGTGAAGACTCTGCGTGTGGGAGCAGGACCAGTGTCTTCTTACCAATCAGGGAACTGGAATACATCAGGTCGTGTAGGAAGAGATGGTGGTCGTGGTCGTGGTATCCAGACACCAGGATCTCAGAGGCAGTAGGGCGAGATAGCTCAGGGTAGCCAGGCTGTTTCGTAGGGCTGCGGCACTGGGCAGGCATATGCAGTGTAACAAACCCAGCAGGAGCAGGATCCCGAACCTTCTACAGTTAGAGGTACTATTCTAGTAGCTTCTGTCTTATCTTCAGTACTTTTTGTTACGGGTGCTACGCATAGTTTCATATCTGTACCCGTTGTGGAGAGCCTTGAGCTCTGTGTTTCTTCTTCTTTTGATATCATGACACTAGACACTCCACTGGGGACTAGAACGGTTGGTGTGAAACAGTGCAAAGAGTGCCCCCTTGAGGTTGGTGGGTGTCACTTTCTTTGGGACCTCTATGTCTTAGAGATGACAGCTTATGACGTCATTCTCGGGATGGACTGGTTGGTTCCCTTTCGAGCCTTCGTAGACTGCTATCGTCGTAGGGTGTGTTTCACGTCACCGGAGGGAGGAGAGTTTCTATACAAGGGATAATGGGATGTTCAGGCGAGTTGAGATGGACTAAAGCATCGTGGGTGAGGTAGAGTCATGGCCCAGATTACGAGCTTGTATCTGGATGATCAGGGGACTTGTCAGACGGATTTCCCTCCAGTGGTTGATCATTTCATGGATGTCTTCCTGGATGACTTTTCGGGTCTACCTCCAGAGCGAGAGGTGGATTTCTCCATTGAGCTTGTGCCAGGAGCAGCACCGGTGTCCATTCCTCCATATAGGATGGCTACACCTGAGTTACAGGAGCTCAAGAGACAGTTAGAGGAGTTACAGACAAAGGGCTTTATCTGACCCAGTACCTCTCCTTGGGGTTCGCCGGTCCTTTTTGCGAAGAAGGCGGATGGTACCCTCAGACTTTGCGTGGATTATCGGAAGCTGAACCAGTTGATGGTTAAGAACCGATATCCCTTACCGAGGATTGATGATCTTTTTGATCAACTTCGTGGAGCATGAGTGTTCTTGAAGATTTACTTGAGATCAGGATATAATTAGTTGTGTGTTAGACCATCTGATATACCTCTCACAGCCTTCAGAAGTAGGTATGGTCTATACGAGTACTTGGTTATGTTGTTCGGACTCACGAACGCGCCATCAGTTTTCATGGCTCTGATGAATCGTGTATTCCATCCGTATCTTGATTCTTTTGTAATAGTATTTGTGGACGACATCTTGGTGTACTCTCACACTCGACACGACCATGCCACCCATCTTGAGATCGTATTGAGTACACTGAGTGAGCATCAGCTATATGCTAAGCTCTCGAAGTGCCACTTTTGGATGGACCAGATTCATTTCCTGGGTCACATTATCTTAGAGGCAGGAGTTGCAGTAGACCCAGAGAAGGTGAGAAAAGTAGTTTCCTGGGAGCATCCTAAGAACGTGTTTGAGATACGGAGTTTATTAGGGCTGGTTGGTTACTATAGATGCTTCATACAGGACTTCTCCCACTTATCAGCACCATTGACGGGTCTGACTAAGAAGGGTGTGAAGTTCGTTTGGTTAGAAGCTTGCGAGGCAGCTTTCCAGGACCTGAAGGGAAGGTTGACATCAGCACCGATCCTGATACTCCCAGAGCAGGGGAAGAGCTATACAGTGTACTGTGATGCATCAGGTATTGGGCTGGGAGTAGTGTTGATGCATGGATACTGAGTTGTTACGTACGGGTCTCGGCAGTTGAGGCCACATGAGCGGAATTACCTGACGCGTGATCTCGAGTTGGTTGTAGTTGTTCATGCGTTGCTCTGTTGGAGACACTATCTATTGGGAGAGCATTTTGTGGTTTTCACCGACCACAAAATCCTTAAGTATATATTTACTCAGCGTGACCTGAATCTGAGGTAGAGGAGGTGGGTCGAGTACCTACAGTCCTTCGATTTTGAGCTTGCCTATACACCTGGTAAAGGTAATACAGTAGCTGATGCACTGAGTAGGAAGACACAGATACAAGCAGTGCAGGGGGCCAGTGGTGAGTGGGAGCTCATGGCCTTGTTCTTTGAGATGCATCTGGAGGTGCACGACAGTCAGGGGCAAACTTATCTTTCATCTTTAGCTGTGACTTCTACCCTCCTGGACAGAGTGAGGATGAGACAGCTATCGGATTCAGAAGGCCTAGTTCTACGAGATTTGGTGGCAAGTGGGGACCCATCTCCTGGGTGGACGATAGGCAATGATGAGGTTTTGTGTTTCCATGGAAGAGTGTGGGTTCCAGGGGATATACGCGAGGAGATGGTGTGGGAGTTTCATGCTTCAGCTTGGACAGTTCATCTCGGGGTTACCAAGATGTACCGTGACTTGAGGTGTCAGTACTGGTGGCCGGGTATGAAGAGAGAGATAGCTGGTTTTGTTATGAGGTGTTCCACTTGTCAGCAGGTGAAGGCGGAGCACCAGAGGCCAACCGGACTGTTACAGCAGTTACCCATTCCAGAGTGGAAATGGGATGATGTCGCGATGGATTTTGTAACGGGATTTCCAAGGTCACCTAAAGTCAATGACGTCGTGTGGGTTGTTGTGGATAGACTCACGAAGGTAGCTCACTTTTTGCCAATTAAGGAGACCTTCGGTGTTGACGAGCTCAGAAGGTTGTATATCCGAGATATCGTACGTCTTCATGGGGTCCCTCCTTCTATCGTTTCAGATAGGGACGCCCACTTCACGTCTCGTTTCTGGCAGAGTTTTCAGAGGGCTCTGGGTATACAGGTGCTTCTGAGCACAGCCTACCACCCTTAGACCGATGGCCAGTCCGAGCGTACGATACAGGTGCTAGAGGACATGTTGCGTGCATGCATCCTAGACTTTGGGGGCTCTTGGGAGAATCATATACCCTTAGTCGAGTTTGCCTATAACAATAGCTTCCAGGAGACTATTGAGATGACACCATATGAGGCTTTATACGGTAGGTCATTCTTTTCACCTTTGTGCTGGTTAGAGGCAGGTGATACAACTTTACTGAGGCCACAGCTCATGCAGGAGACATCTGAGCAGGTCCAGTTGATTCAGAAGCGGATGGATACCGCACAGTCTCGTCATAAGTCATATGTTGATCGTCGTAGACGACCTTTGGAGTTCGTGGTCGGGGATCAGGTTTTTCTATGTGTTTTGTCGAGGCTAGGATACAAGCGGGTCAGGAGACAGGGTAAACTTTCACCGCGGTATGTGGGGCCATTTGAGATTCTGGAGAGAGTCGGGCTGGTTGCTTATCGGTTGTAGTTACAACAGTGGTACCAAGCCATGCACAACGTCTTCCACGTATCTCAGTTGTATCACTATCATTCAGACTCATCTCACATCTTTCAGCCCGAGGAGGTTGAGCTGGAGGTAGATGCATCCTTTGAGGAGCATCTGATTCGTATCGTTGACAGGAGCACGAAGGTTCTCCGAGGCCGGTTAGTTCCTCTCGTACGGGTGTTATGGAAGCATGGCCGAGTGCAGGATGAGACCTGGGAGCGGGAGGCCGACGTACGTGCTCAGTGGCCGGAGTTGTTCACGGCTATATCTTCTCCACCCTTGGAAGGGCAATTCGGGGAAGAATTTCTATAAGGGGGAAGTTTGTAAACCCAGTTATTCTCTTTGAGGTACAGGCTTCTTCTTTTCTCTTTTCCTTAAGTGTTTTTAATAAAATATGGAAAATGGGGAAAAATCCTAAATTTTGGAACTACACGCCATGTACTTTTTCCACACGTCGTGTACTTCTGGCCGTGTAGGGATGAGTATACGGGGTGTGTAGCCTTGTCGGTGACAAAGGGTGTAGGAACCGACTACACACCGTGTAGTGGTCTTGTACACGCTGTGTAGTCAGTCGGCAGGCCAAAACAGTAAGGCGTTGGAGTAGCCGCCAGTTGGGCGGCAGTACACGCCGTGTACTCAGGAGTACATGTCGTGTACTCATATCGACGGATGAACAGTGTGGCAGTGCCGCCAGAGGAACAATTAAATGAAAGAAGTACACGCCGTGTACTTGGAAGTACACACCGTGTACTTTGTTTTTTCGACTTAAAATAGGCAGTAGCCTCCTCATTTGGCAGAGGAGGCATTTGAGCCATTTTGGAGCCAAAAGAGGAGGTTGAACATTTGAAGATCCGCCGGGTGTTCGTCTGGAATCTGATTCCACCTCGGACGATCTCGTTGGAACCGCGCAGGTAAGCCCTCTCTTCTCCTAGCGTGTTGCTTACCAATTCTTCTCCTAATGGGAGTTATTTGAGGTTAAGCGAGTTTTGTTCTTTGTCAGATCTACGCCATTCTTGGGTGTTTTTGGAGTCGACGTTCGGGTATAACGTTCGTTGGCATTTAAGGTAGGTGGCTTGGTGTAAATTTCCAAATGTCGTGCGTTTTTGTGCATTTTTGTGCCACGAACCCACATTGGGGTGTCGTGTGGCTGAGGACGTTTCTATAATTAATGCCTAGAATTGCATAGGTGATTAAATTGTGATAATAAAATGCTGGTTGGGATCGTTGCTTGGATCCGGAACCACCCTGGGGGTGTGTTCCACTGTTTAGCCGTTTGGCCAGGGTACCCGAGGGTATGCCTTTAATGTAGTAATTGTAGAATTTCCTTGAGAGGAATTGTTTTTTTACTGCATTTTAATATGTTGGGCATGGCCGGGTTACCTATTTAGCCTGAGGGTGTTGTTGTGATTAGCCTGTGGGCACTGCACTATTTAGCCTGTGGGAAGTAGTTATTTCGGCCTGAGGGAAACTTCTTACGTGCCTGTGGGAAGTTGATTATGTGCCTGTGGGTGACACTACATACGCCTGAGGGCAAACTCTGTTATGCCTGAGGGCAGATTCTTGTGTTGGATACTCGTTACCCGAGGGTAGGAGTTTACGTGTCTGAGGACACTAGTTGTTCACTTAGAAATGCACTGTGGTGATTTCTTGTATTAAATGGATTAAATGAATATTAAAAATGACAATATAACTGGTAGTTTGTTACTTTTAAGTACTGCTTACTTTATTGCATTTTACCACTACACACTATTGTTGCATGTTAGCACGCAGTTGGGCACGGGCCTTTGGTGGGTGCCTACTGAAATATATTTCTCACACCCTGTTTGGGTCATGCTTTTCAGCCCAAACAGATTACGTTGTTGTAGGTGTAGATAGGGGCAAGAGTCCCTATACAGGTACTTGACTGTTGCTGGGGAGTAGGAGGGCATGGGACCGAGCCTAGGCTCGTGATGCCGCTGCCAGCTGTTTTACTTATTTTGTTGTACTCTGCATTTTGTTGTACTGTATTGATGTATAACATGTTCTGGCTGTTTTCTTAGAACTTGTGACATGTTTAATCTTTTATATACAATTGGTTATATATACTGCAGTTGTTTATTTCAGTTGTGTATGGTTTACAGCTTCCATTGTTGTTGTATGTTTATTTTATATTCCGATGTGCTACACTTTGACAAATGAGGGCATAGTTTCCCCACTATCAGACCTGGGCCCTCACTTCTAGTCGGCAGCCTCTGGCATTTGGGGAAACGCGCTTAAGGTCACATGGCAAACCGGGTTCGGGGCACCCATTGATTGGCACCCGAAACCGGGACGTTACAGTCTAGAGCTGGATGGGCTGCATACTTAGGTTTCATGGTTAGTTAAAATGTGCGCCCTAATCGTGCGATCTGGAAAAATTCCCAAAAAATTACCCTTTTCACCCAAAAAACTCATCCAACTGAAGGGGATAAACCATCCAACAAATATACCCCATAAAAAGGTGCCACTAGGAGTGTTACAAACTCATTTTCCAAACCACATACTTCTCATACCTTTCACGCTAACCAAGAATAGGTCTAAACAAAAGAACCCTAAACCTCCAAAACATAAAATTTAAATATAGAACACCCAGAATTCGGAAGAAAAACTAAGATCCAAATGATATTCTGGTATAAAGGATGAAAACAAAAAACAGGGTGTGACATATACCCATTAGAGAGTCTATGAAGGTAGAGAATCTCAAACACTTGTATGTTTAAGAGGTTGTGCGGATTCATAGGGTGCCCTCAGTGATAGTTTTAGATCGTGATGCCTTTTTCACATCTCTCTTTTGGAAGGGACTCTAGGAGGCTTTGGTAGCCCAACTGAAGTTGAGCAATGTGTACTACCCACAGATGGATGGTCAGTCTGAGCGGACCATCCAGACTCTTGAGGATATGTTGTGAGTGTGTGTGCTTGATTTAGAGGGTTCATGGGAAAGTCACCTGTCATTGGTTGAGGTTTCTTATAATAATAACTATCAAACCTCGAGTAGGATGGCCCCATTTGAGGTAGTGTATGGATGGTCATTCCAATCCACTTTGTATTGAGTTGAGGTGAGTGAGTGTTCTTTGGTTGGACCAAGCCTTGTCTAGGAGACGACTGAGATAATGTGGCTGATTCGGAAAAAGGATAGTGACAACTTAGAGTCAACATAAGTCATATATCGACTGTCATCGTTAGTTGATGGAGTTTCAGGTGAGGATCATGTGTTTCTCCAGGTATCTATTATATTGGGACATCGTCATTTGGGAAATTAGGGGAAATTAATGTCCTATTATGTTGAGTCATTTCATGATGTGGAACATCTTGGGAAGGTAGCCTACCGATTGGAGTTACCACCATGGCTGACCTCAATCAATGACTTCTTTTATGCCTCTCAATTGAAGAGATACCATCCAAACCCATCTCATGTGTTGGAGTGGGGGGATTTGGATATAAAGCCTGATACCACCATGGTGGAGCAGCTAGTTCATATTGTGGATATCAAGAACAAGGTGCTCTATGGTAAGATGATCTCATTGGTCTATGTTCTCTAGTAGTGTGGTGGTGATATCTATAAGACGTGGGAGATGGAAGCTTGGGCGAGGGAGCAGTGGACTCACCTGTTTTCTTCAAGTGAAGCCTGAAGACTCTACAGGGGCATAAAGTGGCATAGTGGGAAGTTTTTGACACCCGTTGGGTCATTGGTGGGTTTATTTTTGATTTTTATTTACTTTTGGTGTGATCTTGGAGTTATCAAGTGATAGGGGTCGAAACTGTAAGTTTTTTGGGAGACAGACCAGGGCATGCAGTTAGTGCATGGTTTGTCTAACCGTGCGACTAATCGTGTGAAAGGGTTGTAGTTTTTAATAATAGGGTTTTCGTGATTTGAACATGGTTTTTCAAACTGTGCAACACCCCATAGGAAATTGCACAAACTATTTTGGGTGGGCAGTGGTACCCCCATAGTTGACGCATGGTTTTCGTAACCGTGCGGCTTGTCCAGGTCACTTAAAAGGTGTGTTTTTACCTTTTTTCCACTGATCTTTTCTTAAGTTTTGAGGTATCTTTTTACCTCCCCTACATGTGTAGCCTATCCCCTTTGGTTGTGGATCTCTTCCCACTCCTTGGTGGTTATTTCTCCTTGGAATCTTGGTGTTTTTTTCTTGAGGTGTGATGATTTCTTCATAGCTTCTTCTTATTTTCTCCTTCTCAATCCTTGTTCATCCATTTTGTGGATGTGTGGAACCCTAGGTGTGGTGTTGGACAAATCTAGGGGTTTTAAATGGGGTTTTGGATTTTTTCCTTGTGATTTAGGTGTGTGGGGATTTTTTTTCTTCCTCTTTTAGGTGGTATTTGTCAGGGGTGATGAGTTTTGGACAGAATCGGAGGTAGGTGTCTCTATTTATGGGAATTTTCCACAACATACCTTTAAATTTATAACCGAATTCGTTTTTTTGATTAAATTTACATTTAAGCGATTTATACTTGGTGTGTATTCCATGTTTGATGTGTTTCATGGATTGATTTGGCAATTTGGGTGTTTAAAGAAGGTTTTCTAAATGGGTGTGGCTTGTGTGCCCACTAAGTGTTCGTTAAAATGGCTCAAAGGGTTTTTATGGTTTGAAAAGGATTTCTAAAGTGGTTTGGGAAATGATTTTACCTTGGTAAGGGTATATTGATTAAATGGGCTTATTTGGTTATGAAATGGATTATTTTGTAGCTCTATTGATATGGGCACTTGTTTGTGGATGTGATGGCATGAAGTAGCACATGAGTTAACCAGGGTGTGAGAGAGGGGTTCATTCGAGGGACCATGTGAGCCTTTGGAAGGAAGACCATGTGAGCTTACATTATTATTTTTTGAGTGGTTGTGTGATCCATCAGTGGGGGGATCGCATGAGCCTCCAATCTAAGGGATCGTGAGAGCCTTTGGGTGGGAAGACTGTGTGAGCTTCCATGATGGGCCTAAAGAAGACCACGAGAGCTTCTGTTTTGCTTAGCTAGCTTGCATACTTGTTACTCAATCATGTTAGGCTTGATGGTTAGAGCCCTTGGGTTCACATTACTCATGAAAGTTTTTCTTATATGCTTATGCATTTATTAAGTGCCATTTTTATGTGATGAGATATAATATACCCATTTTTCTTTGATATGCCTACATGTTGTTGATGTTTTGCTCACCCTTGGTTATGATTTTTTGTTGTATTGAGCAAGTTATGCCTTGTGGCTATGTTTATTCATTTGATCCATGTTGGGAATTGCTTTGGAAAACCAGATTTGTTTGAAATGGAAAACAAAATGGATTTTAAACGTGTATTTGAAAATGGCATGTTTTCAAAGTGGTTTAGTTTTGAAAATGTTTTCAAAATAATTTACTAGTTTGTATGAGTAACATACTTAAATAGATTCATGGTGGTATCCTATTGGGATCCATGCTTAACACCCTGTTTAGGCCTTTGGGCATTTGCAGATTTTGTTTTGCAGGACACAGGTAAAGGCAAGAGCACCGTGTTCCAGGGTGGCTTTTATTGATTATCGTCATTTGGTGTTTTGTGGAGGAGATGTGGCCTCACGGGGATTGGATCTTATGGAGTTGTTTTTAGTATTTTGTATTTGTTGGGATGTACTTGGGCTTTGTTTGTCATGGAACCCCTTTCTTGTGTTTGTTCCTTTTGAGATACCATGCTTATGTCCAGTTATGACATGTTGTATTGTGATGTATGTTATTGTTTATAGTATTTTCTTCCTTTATGTTATTGAATGTGATGGTTGGTGGTCTGGCCATCCCATTTTATGGATGGGTCATACCGGTTTTACCAATGGAAAAATTGTTCTCGAGTGGTAGTGGTTCATGCCCAACACTTGTCGCTAGCTTATGGTGATCGAGAACGCGCTTCAAGTTGTGTGACGGGCTGACTTGGGTGACGAGTTGGGTCAACCTAGGTGGGTTCATTGCATGCACAATCTAGCCACACATTTTTTATTCCACATCCACGATACATGCCTAGGGACTTGATGTAAAAATCTCATGGATTTTCCATGATAAATAGTGTGTATATGAGTTGCACGCAATGTAAACATAGCTGAACATATTGTTTTTATTTAAGTCCTTAGGTAGCATGTAATAAATACATTCCATGTACTTTGATCACACAGTATCCGTGAAAATCATGGGGCAGATTGTGTTGGACTACGTGATGTGTATACCACCTACATGTCGTGTAGTTCTTAAAGTCGCTTACCATCTGACCATTCAACATATGATGTGTTTTAATACACTGCATAAAGGTGAATAATCATAATAAACATATTTGGATTAAAAATGAATAAACCATAAATAGAAACTTACATTAAACAGGTAAAACGATCAATGATTAATAAATACTTTTAAAATTGAATGTAACCACTCCAATACCACATGAAAGTTATGGGTGTAACGAAAGCTGATATATTATATACCCATCAAAGTTTTTTCATCATATCCAATGAATAATCCATAAGAATATCATGAAAGATCATGATTTCTCGTGAATATACCCAACGAAACTAGGTGAAATAATCCTGAAATCAAGCGTGGATCTTTTATGATAAATTAATACTAATAAAATCACCTCAGTCTTGAGATTCTTTTTTTAAAGAAGAAATTGATAAAATTAATGTTGTTTGGTTGTAATATCATTGTGCTGTGAGGATAGACAAGTAGAATTCATCTACTGGAGATCCACATATGCTCCTTTAATCATGAAGGATCATCAATGGTACTCTGGGTGCTCGCATGATGGTATTGATCGTCTTTCATTACTCCCTTGATCACTACCTCAATCCATTCAGTTTTGAAGTATTGTTTCTTGGCCTTTCTAGGAAGGAGAAATGTCACATCTCTCATTATCAAGAGAAACATTACATGAATTCTTGGTGGAGATAATTATTTTGAGTCAGAGATGTGTTGCACAACCATTGTCCTCACAAATGACACAACGAAGGATCTACAACCTTAGGGAAATGGATTAATTTTAATTAATTGCAAGAATACCCTTAGTAATATATTAATCCCAAAAAATACCCCACTACCTCCCTGCCTCCACTCTCACCTTCCCGGACCTCCCTTCTCCCTGATTTCTCGTCGTCGTCGTATCCCTATATCCCGTCACCCCATCCCTGTCACTGCTTCTGACTCCTCGCCACTTCAGTTCCAACTGTACCCGCACCCCTCTTCCCTCTTTTGGCCCTCCTCACCTCGACCTCCACCTCACCACCTCCCTAGTTTCCTGACTCGCCACCCCCACTTTCTTCTCCCAACCCCCTCTACATTCCCACCTTCATTTCCTCCCTTCAAGCTTACGATGTTTTTTTATTCCAAAACCTAAATCCTAAATTCCTGCCCCTCCACCTTCACCTCTGTTCATTTCTTTTCATCCTTTATTATTCATTATCTCTTCTATCGATCTCAGACTTCATTAATTTTTGTTTTGTTCAGTCATTTTAGGTACGATTTTCCTTTGGCTATTTTCGTAATCCCTAAAATGCTATTTGAGATAAATTTATTGCAGACCCCAATCTATTTTACTCATCCAATCATAGTTTTTTATTCGGTTGCTTTCTAATTCAACATATTTGTTTCCGCAAACCCTAATCCGTAGCATTCCTCTCACCTTGCACAATGTTCAAACTCCTGTTTCCATCATAAGGTATATAATTTCTTCTCCATTTTCCATTAGTTCATCCATATGATATGTTTGTTTTTTTGTTACGACATGATCGAGGCCGGCTACTGAAAATTGGGATAGTAGGGATGTATGAGTGGTTTCAGATGGCCATAGCGAATGGATGGTAGTCTAAATACGCCTGCAGTGCCGCCACTGGTATCTTCCACCGACTCAACTCAAATTTCCTAGTCAAGATATTTCAGATTGTCGATATCATCAGGTTCAGCTCTATCTCTATCTATTTTATTTATTCCCTCAGATTCTCAAGCCCCACCGACCTCACCTCAATGGTTGGTCCGTGTTCTTCAATTCTACAGACTTCTGCGATTTGAATTTTGATTTCTCTCACCTATATTGCATCTTAAAGGTACCATTATTAAATTTCTCATGTTTTTTACAAACATTCGTGGCTGTAGTGATATCATAAAAATTAAAAGTGGCTTTTAATGATTTGTAATATTATATGCATCAATTTATTCATGGTTTTCATATATTCTCTCTTGAATTTTTCTTCCATGCATGAATTCTGTTTACTTTTTCCTCCCTAAGACCAACTCCAATGCAGCGCCAAAAACGGCATTTTGGAGTAAAAATCGTCTCCAACCGAGCGCTATTCCGAGCGCTATAATGGCGAAATGCTACAGCGCAGCGCTATATTTGGTGCTGCACTGTAGCGGTGCTATCCCTGTTTTTTTTTTTTTTTGAGTTATATTCAATTTATCAATATAAAAATGGTTTATATTTATTTTATATATATAAAAAACAGGTATATTCAAGGAATATTCCTTTTAGAGTAGGAAATGAAGTAATTTGGTTGGAGTGAATTTTACTGTTGATACTTCAAAATGAAGTAAACCTACTGTAAAATAACGTTTTGGGTTGGAGCTGCCCTAACCCATTATACAGTGCAAGTCTGATCTAATCTATAAATTATCCTCTTATATTATATATTTTTTTCCTAATAAAATAAATTAATCATTTACATAAATTAAATGTTTAAGTTTTGTGATGCATTTATTTTTACTATTTCATTACACATGTTTAATTATTTATTTTATTATCCATTTTATTTGGTGAGTTTTATATCTTTATTTATTTTCAAGTTAAATTCTACATTTTTGAATTTTTATAACTTTGTATTAGCAATAACTTCGATCTTATAATTTCCATGTCTTTAAATAGTTTATTGTCCACCTTCATACCTATTTTGAGTAGATCCTGTCCATAAACAATCACATTCACACCATATGCAATGCAAAAGTAAATAAAACACAACCCACGGTATTTATGTTTCTGGGTTAATTCTACACCACTTTTATGCTGTTCACCCTCAATGAACACACCGGATCAACTGCTCATGTAAAAAATTATCAAGAGCATCGACAACCAAAAACATTGATCAGATCTGCTGATCTTGACACTCACAGCAGATCTTCAACGATCTGAATCATCCTCAGTCCGCCAAGTACTCGGGCATGCAAGCCTTTTGTTTTGAAAAACCTATCAGCCCCAGTCTCTTTTCCTTTCTCTTGATATTTCAAATATTATTTATGCAAGAATAAACTCGCACAACTCAATACAACTTCAATAAACTGCTTCTAGAATCTCAACTCACCAACTTAACATACTCTTCATGCATGTAAGATGCATTACATGAATTTGCATTGTCTATTCTTCAGAGCACAATTCTCATACAAATATTATTGCATGTGCTTCTAAAATCTCATTTTTGTTTAGCGTGCTTTGCACAACTCAAGCATGTACAGACAACTTGCACGGCTAATTGTTCTTCTTCTTCTTCGCAAAGCATCAAGCTATGCTTTCGGCTTGTTTCGCGCATCTTCATGCAAGCATTCAGTATTACACACCTTCTTCACACAACTCTACAAGTGTGCGTAACTCCCTTCTTGCATGACGGATATATTGCATTTCAAATACTCAAAAACTTCACAAGATATCCTCTACCTTTCATGAAAATAACAACGGACACTGCCTTCATGAAACTTTATATTGAATGGGCTTATTCATTTTATGTGGTCTCTCTTCCTTCGTGCAAGTATAAAGAGGTGCAGATCTTCTTTCTTCTCCGCACTTATCTCAGTATACTGTAATATTCTTGCAAGAGCAACTCTATGTATGGTTCTCATCTCTCTTTCACATAGTATAAGCAATAAAAGATGTAGAATATCAAGCAACTGGATATCTATGTGAAAAAAGAGTTCCTCTCAGTGCATCTATATGTCTCCTTATCTCTCTCTTTCTCTGTTTCAATGATCTTTCAAATGATCACAGAGAGCCACTCATTCCATCGAACTAATCTGCCCTACTCAAGCTCCACTGTCTTGGACCAAATTCTTGTAATAATGTAGCCAAAATTATCTGCGGTGTCTGTATATCATGCATGGATCACTAACTGTAACCTCAACGTGAGGTCCTTATTTCATGGAAGAAAAGAACATATCCACGAATTAGTTTCACTCTTCTCGTGGTTCTCATCACATTATATGAAGGATCACAACACTGTTGGCATGATCAAAGTAGTCTCGATGAAGTTCTTCAACGCATATAGAAAATCCTCACGTGCAGCGGTTAAAGATGACCCAATGCGTCGTCGCTTAATCAGTGTGTGGCATTTGTCCGTATTTTTTAAATAGAATCCCACATCAAATTTTCTGTCATAATAACGCTACATAATAACCACCTATGATCCCAGACAAAAGTCTTGTTATTCGATCTGGGCTGCTCATCCCCTTCAATCGCCCCTTTAGCCCCTCACAGTTGAGGCTATATGCCCCCTCTCAAGCCTGTGGAAACCCTTCAGACTCGCAGTTTTATGAAGTTTCAGTAATTTTCCTTTCAATCTTAAATAAACTTGGTAATTAAATTTTTTTCATGACAATTTGATTTTTTTTCCTGCTAGCAGTCCACTGTACATTTCACATGATTTTTGTTAAATGTTCCAATAGGATGTAGAGCGGTTCCATTTAGGTGTAGTGACATATCATTTAGAGAAGTGATGTGCTTATGCCTTTTTTGTGAAGGTATGCTACTATTGCAATGAACTACATATTTTTGATCACGACACAATTACTCATTCTATGCGTTTTTTCAATGTAATCTCATATTTTCCCCACTTTTAGAAAACTAAAAAAATACACCATTTTAATCAAATCTATTATATATATATTTTTTCTGAGTAATAGCGGAGAATGATAAAAACAATCCACTTATTACTACTTTAGGAACTCTTAGGTATGTGGGGGTGTGTCTGGCAGAGATTGGAATAAGTGAGGGCTGGTTGGGTTGTCCGTATGAGGCAGGTGTGTATGTAACTGCCAGGGGCAGCTTTGCCATTTCCTTTTTTAGTTGTTAGAGTTGTTAGTGTGCAGGTGGAGTTGTTGTCTGGGCTGGTGATGTATTAAATAGGGGAGAGTGGCTGGTGGGTGTGGGATGCAATTCATTTTCTGGATTCTACAGCTGGCTGTTGGGAGCTGAGCCTTGGGAGGTCTCGATTTGTCTTCTCTGGAGGGTGGTCTTTTCCAGGAAGGGCTTCTATCTTCTTCTACCCCTTCCTTCCTCTTTTTCTCCTACTCTTTCTATTTCTTCTGCTGTAATTCTTCTCCTGTATTTATGTGTTCAGTTATGTAATTCTGTTTCTTATACAGTATTTGGTTCGTTTTCCTTGTTTTCCTGTTGTGCAAACCATTGTTAGGCAAGATACATAACAATTTGGTGCTTTTATTGAGAGAGTCTGCGTGTGCTGCTGTTTCGAGTTTGCTACTGTTAGACGCGTTCGATGTTGGCCGCTCGTTGAGAGAGTTTCTCCATTGCAAACTCAAGGTGAAGGCTCAATTGCAACTGAGACAGTTCGCTGCTGGAGGCTTGCACGTAGAGGAAAAGAAATCTTGCTGGACGAACGTAGTGGAGAGCCACAATCGTTGTTGAAAACCCCAAAAAAAGATTTAGTTGTGCATTCTGCTGCGTGACGCGATCTCAGTAGTCTGACGATCATTATTGGACATTCGTGCTCGTGTCACTGCTGATAAAAAATTGCTGCGCAGGAGAGAGAGAGAGACGATTGAGAACGTTGATCGGAGTCACTGTGTGACAATCGGAGCAAGCCGATCGCAGCTGTGCGCGGAGCGCAACAGATTTGAAGTGTGTTGAGGAAAAAAAACCATCGCTGGGATGAGACGAATGCCGGGAAAAACTGTGATCGATGGAGTTGGCCATGATTGCAGCAGTGCATCACGAACGCAGGGGGGAAGTCGCACGTTGGGAGCCGAGCAGGAGTCGTCAAGAGACATCACGGCTGGAGGCAACAGTTGAGGATCGTTGGAGTGCGCGGGCAGGGAAGCTAACCAGACTTGGCTTGTGCCGACGTTCAGAGGTTGCCGAACGTTGAGAAGATGACACGAGGTCTGGGCGTTCGTTGCGAGGAGTTCGTTCGCTGCTGAACATCACGAGTGCAGCTAGTTCGCGATCGCTGGACACAAAAAAAAAATGCTGCTAGAGTATCAAACATTCCTCAACGCCTTTGAAATTGTAAGTTCTGAGTACGTGAGGCAGCTGCACGAGGTACAGGACGATTTGCAGAAGTGTATGAACGTGTTACGTGGCTTGAGAGGCATTAGTGATTCTTCTATTTTCTCAGGACAACAGGAGGGCAATGAGCAGAATGATTCCAGTTTTGCATTGTCTGAAAAGGTAATTCCAGATCTGAGTACCAGTGTGGAATGGCAGGGGAGGAACGCCACAGAGATGCAACTAGTATATGGTTTGCATTCGAAACTTCCTATGCTAGAGGAGAACAATCCGACTGATCCGAGCAGTGAGGTCAAGTCTGATTTTGGTTTGGAACTTGAAGAACCAAATGAAGAAGAAGAGAATTTCATTGCGCCGGAAGGGAACATTAGTTGAGAGTTCGAGGAGCAGTTGAAGTCCAGTCCCGAACAGCCAGATGGGGCGTGTTCCTCCATGTATAAGCAGGAGAGGAATGTCAGGGAGGAGCAACTTGTTCTTGGTCCACCTTCGAAGCCTTCTGCTGGAGGAGAAACGAGTCCAAGAGTTCTGCCAGTCGTGTGGGAAGGGCAGAGAACGGAGGATGGTTTCCCTTGTGATATTCGACTCGCGGAAGATCAGAATGCAAGAAACGAACCTATTGTTCCAGAAGAGCAAAGCTGGTACAGTAGAGGAAGGTGTTGTAGATGCTGATAGTGTTGGTGTATGCTCAGTGGAGCTGGGCGAGGTGGCAGGGCAACCCGCACCTGCACGTGCGATGCCGGGGCTCTTTCCGCAAGTCAAACAAACTCCGGTAGAGCAGTTTTTGGATGCTGCGATGGTGGAAATGGGTTGCAAAATAGATGGTGGAACGACTGGGTTGCCCGGACTGTGTGATCTGCCTACAAGATCAGTGTGTAATATGCGCAACAAATGTCACGACTCTTCGAACATGGCAATGTTTCTCAAGCTCTGTTTGAATCCAAGGGAACCACCACTGCCTAGGGTGCTGCGCGTTTTTAAGGTGGGCTCGTATGGGTATGAGTTGAAACTGAAGAAGAGTGGGCGCAAATTTGTTGTTTCTGGAGCTGGTGTTCATGGTACTTCAGCTCTGCGTGGGGTGACTATTGGTACTGTTGTGCGAAACCAAGGAATAAAGCGGTTTGAGGGTTTGGAAAAAGTTGCATGGATGCTTAGACCACTGCCAAAACCACCACCATGAGGTGTCGTTCCAAATCCACCTTGGGGACAAGGTGGCTTTTAAGAAGGGGCAAATGTTAGGTACGTGGGGGTGTGTGCTTACCGAGATTGGAATAAGTGAGGGTTGGTGGGGGGCTGTCCGTATGAGGCAGGTGTGTATGTAACTACCAGGGCAACTTTGTCATTTCATTTTTTAGTTGTATAGTGTGCATGTGGGGTTGTTGGCTGGGCTGGTGATGTATTAAATAGAGTGGCTGATGGGTGTGGGGTACGATTCATTTTCTGGATTCTACAGCCGGCTGCTGGGAGCTGATCTTTGGGAGGTCTCAGTTTGTCTTCTCCGGAGGGTGGTCTTCTCCAGAAAGGACTTTTATCTTCTTCTACCTCTTCCGTTCTTGTTTTCTCCTACTCTTTCTATTTCTCTGCTGTAATTCTTCTGGTGTATTTCTGTGTTCGGTTCTGTAATTATGTTGGTTTATTATACAGTATTTGTTTCGTTTTCCTCGTTTTCCTGCTGTGCAAACCATTGTTAGGCAAAATACTTAACAGAAACATTTACAACATATGATATTTATCATTTCGATTTATTATTATGAAATCAGCCCTTTGTTTCTTACACTATCATGTTTGTTTCAAATAAATGTTGCAACTTATTTTCCATATAAACACTGCATGTCATTTCTTTTAAATGATTATGACATTTATAACTATGCCCAACTTTACTGATGATAACTAAAAATTATAACAGTCATAAATTAGTCATTTATACAATGATCTTCAACTTAGTTTTTATTGGTAGTGCGTTTTCATTTCCTTTAAAAGAAGAATTATCACACTAACTTGCATGTTTTGTTCCCAGACCAACTTTATTTTTACATATATATGAAGTAGCAAATCATTTTTGTAAATGTCAATCTATTATTCACCTTGTCTATTACGTAGACAAGACATGTGTGGATATATTATTAGCTCATGAATTTGTAATATTTTAACTGTACATTTTCTATTTTTTGCTATTTGTTACAACTTCCGTTTACACAGTTTCATTCCAGCAGATAATTTGATAGTTAATTCACTGGTGACATAACTTGTCTTTATGATTTCCACTAATTCAGAAGTTGCAGTTCCATATGCACAGTTAAAATTTGCATGATTATTCAATAATAATAAAAACATGTATATACCTTTTCTGGTGCAGCAGTATGATAGTTTCAATATATGGTGTAACTTTTATATCATTTCAACCCTGCAAATAGGGGTGTAATTTCGGCCCGGCCCAGACAGGGCCGGGCCGGGCCTGCCATGCAAAGAGTCGGGCCTCTGACCACTATTCAGGTCGGCCCGAACAACCCCATGAGGCGGCCCGAGCCCGGCCTCGGGTCGGGCCGGGCTTTTTCGGGTTGGGCCGGGCTTTTTCGAGTCGGGTCATAGTGGGATTTTATTATTTTCAAAATAATTGTCTCTTAAATTTTTTTTATTTAAACATTTTTTTAACATTTATTTAAAACGTTTCTTTACATTTATTTTTAAATGCATGTTTTTTGTAAAAATGTTTATTTTATTTTTTATTAACATTTTACAGTGGGTGGACGTGTTTTTTTGTCTAAATAGATTTATATATTATGAATATATATATATATATATATATATATATATATTATTTGCAAATTGAAAAAAAAATGAGGGGTGCGCAACTGTCGTGGGTGAGTTTAAACATTTTTATTTAAACCTTTATTTAAACCATATTTTAACACTGGTTTAAAACGTTTTTTTTTACATTTATTTTTAGACGTTTAATTTAAAACGTTTTTTTGAATGCATATTTTTTACATGTATTTTTTTAAACATTTAACACGTTTTATGTAAAAATATTTTACAGTGGGTGTATATGTTATTTTTTTCTAAATAGATTTGTACATGTCGGAATTTATATATATTATGTACAAATTTAAAAAAAAAATGAGTTATTGGGGGGTGTACAGTAGTGGATGGTGGGTTTAAAGTGTTGTTATTTAAACGTTTTTTTATCATTTATTTAAAATGTTTTTTTACATTTATTTTTTGAACTTATTTATGAAAAGTATTTTTAAGCGTTTGTTTAATTTAAAACAATTTTTTAAACGTTTTTTATTTTTTTTGCTGGGTAGGCTCAATCCGGCCCTGTTTGAACTGAAATTACATTCTTAGCGGGTGCGCAGCAGTGGGTGTGTTAATTTTTTTCTAAATAGATTTATATATGTATATATAGTATATATAATATATGCAAGTTTTATCATATTTTAAAAAAATTAACGAGGTTGAGGTGTGCGAATATCATTTGGTGAGTAGTTATTTTTTTGTTAATATATAATAAGTTATTATATATATATAATGTGAGAAAATTGTAAAAAAATAATTATGGGTAGGGGGGTGCGCTGTAGTGGGCGGGTTAATTTTTTTATAAATAAATTTATATATAATATATGCAAGTTGCAACATATTTAAAAAAATTAATGAGGTTGGGGGGCGTGCGTGAACATCATTAGGTGAGTGTGTTATTTTTTTTGTTAATATAAAATAAGTTATTATATAACATTAAATCATTGACACACACATATATTATTAATGGATTTTTAAGACACACTTAATTGATATATATTATTAATAGCTTTATATATAATATTAATGGCTTTATATATAATATTAATGACTTTGTTTATATATATATATATATATATATATATATATATATTAGTAGATTTGTTTTTATATATACATATATATAATATGCAAGTTTCATCATATTTAAAAAAAATTAATGAGGTTGGGGGTGTGCGCGAACATCATTGGGTGAGTGTGTTATTTTTTTATTAATATATAATAAGTTATTATATATATATATATATAATGCTAAATGATTGATATATATATATATATATATATATATATATATATATAATATGAGAAAATTATAAAAAAAATAATCAGGGGTTGGGGGTGGGTCGCAGTGGGTGAGTTAATTTTTTTTCTAAATAGATTTATATATGTATAATATATATAATATATGCATGTTGCAACATACTAAAAAAATTAATGAAGTTGAGGGATTTGCACGAACATCAGTGTGTTATTTTTTTATTAATATACAACAAGTTATTATATATATATAATATTAAATCATTGATATATATATATATATATATATATATATATATATATTAATAGCTTTGTTTATATATATATTATATTAAATCACACACACACACGCACATATATTATTAATGGATTTTTAAAAAGAACACTTAATTGATATATATTATTAATAGCTTTATATATAATATTAATGGCTTTGTTTATATATATATTATCATACAATTGATATATATATATATATATATATATATATATATATTATTAATAGATTTGTTTTTATATATACATATATATAATATGCATGTTTCATCATATTTAAAAAAAATTAGTAAGGTTGAGAGTGTGCGCGAACATCATTGAATGAGTGTGTTATTTTTTTATTAATATATAATAAGTTATTATATATATATAATTATAAATAATATATATATATATATATATATATGAGAAAATTATAAAAATAATAATTAGGGGTTGGGGGGTGCGTCGTAATGAGTGAGTTAATATTTTTTTTTCTAAATAGATTTATATATGTATAGTATATACAATATATGCATGTTGCAACATACTTAAAAAAATTAATGAAGTTGAGGGACTTGCACGAACATCATTAGGTGAGTGTTATTTTTTTATTAATATACAACAAGTTATTATATATATATATATAATATTAAATCATTGATATATATATATATATATTAATAGCTTTGTTTATATATATATTATATGAAATCACACACACACACACACACTTATTAATGGATTTTTAAAAACCATACTTAATTGATATATATTAGAAATATATTATTAATGGCTTTGTTTATATATATACACTATTATATATATAATTATATATCATTGTATATATATTTTTATACACACATTATAATTATATATAATAATAATTATATGTATATATATAATATTATTTTTTGTTAATATATAATGATATATGCACATATATATAGAAACACACACACACACACAGAGATACATATATAGATAAATATACATGTATACAGATGCATGTATATAGATATATATATATATATGTATGTATATATGTATAGATACATAGATATATATATATATACAGATACACACACACACACACACACATATATATACAGATATATACAGATATATAGATATATACACACATATATATAGATATATAAATATAGATATATCTATATATATATAGGTTGGTGATTATTTTACAGGCGCAGCGCCTCGGCCAGTTGGTCCAGGCGCAACCTTGAGAGCTCGTTCCCCCTACCTGCAAATTCCCCGTTATATTTTTTACAGCGCGCGGGCTTTGCACGGGCCAGCGGGCCGAGCTTTTTTGGGCGGGCCCGGCCTGGCCCGCATGCCTACTTGGAAAGGTCCAGACCCGATCCGCTGAACCTACGGCCCGAGCCCGGCCTGGCCCGATGTGGGCTTTGCCGGGCCGGGCCGCTCGGGCTTCGAGTCGGGCCTGTCGGGTTTTCGGGCCGCCGGACCAAAATTACACCCTTACCTGCAAATGTGTTCTCTCTATATATTTCTTCTATAATTCTTACAGTTTCTTCAGTACCGATATAGTATGTCTTTATCTTTTTCTATAGTTTAATTCTTAATTTATCTAATTTATAATTCTCAAGAAGTAATGACATAACATGTCCATACAAAGCCTTATTTTCTAGTATTCACTTGTAATACACACACATATATATGTAAGTCTTAAATTTTCATTATGAAAACTAGCATTACACAGTTTACTCAGGAATACACATTTCAAATATTTTAAGTGTCCATTTTATAGTGATATTTGAACACTTCCATTTTTTAAGAGTGTTCATTTTATATATGTATATAACAAAATTTTTAAACACCTATTAAACGTAAAACATTATTACAATTAAATATGAAATTATGACACAAATCATCACTTAGGGGTTCATTTTGTAAGGGGGGCTACATTGGAAATCCTTATGGATTTTCAGTGTGAGATTCAATTTCCTCTTTCCTTAATAATAACATATTCTTAATTATTAATAATTAACTTATAATAAATATTAATTAATTATTAATAAATAATAATTAACAATTAATATTTACTATTAAATATCAATGATCAACTAATTAATATTAATGAATAACTAATTAATTATTAATAGTTAATAGTTATTAATTAATTAGTAATTAAATAATGTATGATCACTTATTAATGATATCAATTACTGATTAACTACTTAATTATTAATTAATAAACAAATATTACTAATTATTATTACATAATTACTAATAAATATTTAAAATTATTATTTAGTTATTAAATATTAATAATTTGTTAGTCCTTAGTTAACTAAGGATTATTTAATGATTGACTATTGATTAATAAATGATTAACTAATAATTAACTAATAATTAAGTAACTAATAATTAACTATTAATTAACCATTAGTTAACTAATAATTAAATATCAATTAGTTATTAATTAATGAATGATTAACTAACGATTAACGAAAGCTTAACTAATAACTAACCAATTATTAACTAACTATTAATTAACTGATGATTAAAAATTAACTAACTATTCATTAACAAATGATTAACTAATTATTAATTAATGATTAACTAATAATTAACTACTAATTATCTAATCATTGACTAATGAGTAACTAATAATGAACTTATTACAAACGGTTGGGGAAGGGGAACTAAAAACCTACAAAGAAACAAACACACACATGCAGGAAGTCGAGAAGACTTGAATCATTACCTAACAATTAAATAATGATTAAATAATAATCAACTTTGGATTAACTAACGCTTAACTAATAATTAACAATTAACCATTAGCTAACTATTAAATAACTAATGATTAAATATTAATTAATTATTCAATTACAACTAATTAACTAATGAATACATAATCATTAACTATTATTCAATTAATTAATTACTAAAATAATTAATAATAATTAACTAACAATTACGAACTTAGTTATTAACAATTCTGAGAACATATTTACCAACTTCATTACCATGAATGAACTGTACACTTCTTCCATTTTCAAAACTATACGATTATTCCTTGTAGTGAATATTTTTTATCGATCAATTAATAAAGTAAAGTTTGTGTGGTTATCTGAGCAATGACATTTCTGTCTGGAAACTATAAGTGGATGTAGGCTCTAGCACAAATGTACTTGGAGATAATAACCCAGATTGGGTATTAATTCACTCGCCACCTGATGCATGACATAAACCTAATTGCACATGTTGTTTGACACTCTCAGGGGATCTTCTATAGATGATTCACATTCTCATTAATTAATATATTTAGATATCTTTAGAAATATTAAAATTTGGACTATGAAACAACAGTGAAAACATTGGGGATAATTCTAAACATAAGAAAATATTCTAAAATTTTGGTAAAGTAAAGATTATGTTATTCAATAAATGTAATCTATGTCTGGATACTACCAGTGGATGCAGGTTCTAGGACAAATATAACTAGGGGTAATAATTCTGAGAAGAACTTTAGAGCACAACGTCCTCGTTGTGGGGTCTATAGCTCAACCCAGGCAGTGCATTGCACTTATGGCTGGGTTCCTCTGATGCCAAATGTAACAACTGAGTTCCGGTGACAGCACATACACCCCGCCTTAAAATGGTCGTTGGGTCCTGGCCCGCCAGGTACCACCAGTTGCCCCGATATCCATTTCTTCCAAAATATAAATTTTTTTAAATAAAACATATTTTCTTTGACAAGTCTTCATAACATTTAACCTGACTTCCTTCTTTTTCTTACACATCCTTATAACATGTGAAAATCATTTAACTTGGCTTCCTTTTTTAAAAGAGGATTTTAAAAGAAAAACCCCTTACAAATATCATATAATTGAAGTGATACTTAATAGAGTGGATGAAACAAGTATATACACTGTAAATACACATAAATCAACATAATATAAACAAAATTCATCACACAAACAATTTTAATACCACATAAATAATGAAGTAAAAAGTTAACCCAAAGAATGAAAATCAGGTTAAGAATTCCCTTACCTCGGGTTTTGTCACGACCCCCTCCCACCAAAGATGCCCCTCCTGAGCTGGCAATGGTGAAAGGGAGATAATGACCCCCGAGTCCCGCCTCCAGTAGGCCCCGGAGTGGTGACTAGCACCAAGGGTATGAGTTTTCACAATATGGGAGGCATTTCCCTTTTTATTATTTAAGATCGGGAAATAGGATGAGTCAAACACCAAAAGAAAAAGGAACAAGTAAATGAAAATAAACCCAAACCAATCCCACATGCATGTTTAAACAATTCTAAAACAAGGTACAAGTACAAGAAAGCTCAAAAGTACAATACCAAAAGAAATAAGAGTACAACAAACTGCAACAACTCCAACTGTCCCGACTAGTAGGGTCCCGCATGGCCCTGGTAGTCCTCATGGAAACCTGAAAGTAAACGTAGGGTGAGCATACAAGTATACTCAGTAGGGAAACCTAAAGCTCTCGTGCACAGGTGGGGAGACATCCTAATGTCCCGTGAGAAAACAGAAGGAACCAAAACCTAGCAAGGAATTCTATCCACCCAACCTCACCAGCCACGCTCACCAAAACACAAAACAACAGGTAGTAGTAGTAGTATATAAGAACAAGAGTATTGGGTACCCCGCACCATTTCCCACTAGTTAGCTGCTCTTCCTAACGGCGAACATCCCGACGCTACCACACTCTTCCCGCCCGCACATACCTGGGCCTCAAGAACCACATATCCCGCCCGCACACACCTGGGCCTCACAACCACATATCCCGCCCGCACACACCTAGGCCTCACAATCACATCCCCGCCCGAACACACTTGGGCCTCATCCCGAAGATTCTTGGGAACAATGAACCTTCCCGAAGAGTCTTGGGTTAAAACCACCCCAATCAAAACCTACCCGAAGAGTCTTGGGTGTAAGGTCGCCTCAAGCCATCACAACCTATGGAAGAAGGAGCAGGAAGGAGCTAGTAACTAAGGGGAAAACACCCTCTTCCATGAAATGGGAGTGTTCGACACTAAGTGCTCAACATGGGTGAGGTGTGACAAAAAACAAAGATACAGATATATATATATATATATACCAAACACACTGCCCAACCTATGGCTTCTAAACAGAGAAACTGAGCATGTGCCTCGACACTGCTATTACGAATCATGCATACAACAAACAACCCCAATCCCATTTAGGTTTTCATGTTACAACAATATCAGTTTATTAGTTCCTTAACTACTGGGCAATTAACCACAACCAACCATATCCATCGTTCGTAAAACATATCCCTACCAACCACAAGTCAAGTTAGATAAAACACAAGAAACACAAAACCAACCCTTTTTATCATCAATCCATCCCCATTGATTGTTCCCCACAGTTCATTTATCACTTTCCACTTTCTTTTAATATCACAACCCAAAACTGCAGCCCTGCTACCACTATAACCACATCTCCACAACCGTATCACCAAAACCAGGCTCGTGCCACATCATTGCCCCTTTAATATCATTTTCCACAGCCCCGCTGCCCATCCTATTCGTAACAACCCAGGATTCACCCCCCCTTTCACACACCACGTAACCAAGTCAACACCCACATGTTCATTATTCCATTTTGTTCAACCGGGGTGATCACACAAGGGTTCCAGATTTTAATCAGCCAACTTTACGTGATAAACCAATTTCCATATTCCACAAAGATTCCATCCACAAAACGGTCTAGAAAGATAGGGAAACATTTAATTGCGCAAGCAAAGGCCCCCAACGACCGTGATTTTCAGTTGGCATAAGCCTATTCAATTCACAACATAACAATAGGATAAACAAAGATAAACATAACAACTTCCCCACCCCCGTTCTTTAACCAGTTATTATCTTTATTTATTGGTTCAACCGTATCTCACGAAAATAAGAGGATACCCACCCCACATGATGCAAAAAAGAGTGAGACGAAGGTAAGATCCCTACCTCAACAGGTTCTGATCACAATGCTCCCCCGGATCAACTTTAGAAGACGTCCGTCGGCGTCCGTCTCTTCTGACAAAACCCGGAAAAAACCTACTTGGGTGGAAGCTGGGAATGAAAGGCCGAAGGGAAAGCAACAGATCCAAGCTCAGAAGTTCCGCCTCGTCGTTACGATCTCGTGGCCACTGACGGATCGTAAATCGGAGCTCGGATGAAGAAGTTATGGAAGAAAGGAGCTTTGGAGTCTCTCGGGAGAGCTCTGCTCGAAGGAATGTGGAGGAGATGAATGATTTGAAAAGGAGGAGAGACCCCCTCCTTTTATAGGTGAGAAAAACTAAAGTACATGGCGTGTACTTCCTAGTACATTGTGTGTACTAGGCCATTTCACACAGTCGCCACACGGCTTCCAACACGACATTCAACGCGGCACACGGTCGTTGACTGATCAACACATGGTTTGAGGGTAACGCGTACGCGGAGAGGAACTACACGACATGTAGTATGGGCTACACAGCGTGTACTCATTTATTTCATGCGGCAAGGACATGACTTCATCACGGCACACGGCCGTTGACTGGTCAACACACGGTTTGAGGGTAATGCGTACGCGGGGAGGAACTACACGGTGTGTAGTATGAGCTACACGACGTGTACTCATTTATTTCACGCAGCAAGGACATGACTTTAACACGGGGTATACCCGGCAAGGTGGTACATGGTGTGTACTCACACTACACGGCGTGTAGTTACAAAATTCTGAAAAGTGTGGGAAAAGTCCATTCTACCATCCAGAACACTTCATGACCTTCTTTTCGACAAAGGAATGGGCTGGAGAGGTCCGGGCCATTACAGGTTTGTCTTACTTCACACTCATTTAAACCTCCTGTATAATGGTTACAAGAGTGTTGTTAATATCTTACAGAAACATATTCATGTTTATAATACCTTATATGATCATTTCATAACATCATTTCACCCTTTAATTATTAGTATTTTGTTCCTTCCATTGTTTTGGATGCGTTCTTTACATAAATTTCATATCCGGTTTGTATTTGATTTTCTTGTAGTATGGAAATGAAATTCCAGAATTGGAATGAAATGATATTCATATGTTTCTAAAATACATAGTGATACCATAAATCATTTTGTTATCATATATGATGATGAATCATTAGATAAAACATTAATGATGTTTGTTTAGATCATATTTTTGGCGGTTGCTCGATAATCATGAACTTGTTTCATTATATAATTTAATATCAGGCACAGAAGTTCATTCCAGAACATAAAATAGCTTACAACATACACTTTACATTATGTTTCAACCATTAAAAGAGTTTTATGATCAACTTTTAAGGATGTAATTGATATTGAAAACACATCGTCCACGATTTTGGTAAATCGGCACATCGTGAACAGTGTTTTTATTTTTAAAACAAGAGGGAGATGAGAGGAAGGAAGATGATGAATCTTTTACATGAACATGGTAACATACAAAATATATAAGATTCTGGAGATTTCATACCTCCTAGATAAGTGAAGGGAAATAAAGTATAAGAAAATAAAAGAAATGGAAAGTATGTGCCAAATTCATCTCATGTTTTGAGTCCAGAGACAGTTCAGTTGGAAGTAAACATTTCTTATGAAGAGATATCGATTCAGATTTTTGATCGAAGGGAACAAATATTGCAGAATAAGGTAATCAACCAGGTAAAGGTTTTGTGGAGAAACCACATGGTTGAAAAAGTAACATGATAATCTGAAAATTCTATGAGGTAAAGGTACCATCACTTGTTTAATAAGTAAATAAAATTGCGAGGACACAATTTCCAGAAGGTGGAGATAATGTAACACCCTAAGGTTTAAAAAAAATAAATTGAAATACATGAAACTTTGTTTTAAGTAGATATTTATAACCATCCTTTAAACATAATTTTTCTACTTTGATTTGAATTTAAAAAAAAGGTCATCTATGGTTGTGATCAGTAAGTTATTTGAAATCTGATAGAACCAACTTGTTTTTTTTGTGAATAGTAACATACCCTTATGAATAGTAATATGACTTATGAATAATAAATCATATTATTATTTTATTTTCTTAAGGTTATAAGATAATGAGATGTTGATTAATTTTTCAAGGTGTTAAAAAATAAGTTATAGATTTAAAATTGTTATTTTTGAATAAATTATGATTTTATTTAAAAATTAAATTAATCATATTTAAAAAATTATTTTTAAAAAATGAAGTTCATTTTTGAATTCTACATGTCGAAAAATGGTTATGGTAAATTTTTGAGATTTTTTTGAAATACTTGAATTTTTTATGAATAGTGAAATACGGTAAAATACCGTATATATAAATTATCAGTTAAATACACTATTTTTGACATCATGCCTGATGTAAGAAAACTTGGTTCAAACTCACATGATCTCTACTTTTTTTTCACAAGAATTAAGAATATTCATAGTCTTAGCAATAATATTAAACTAATGATTAAAATAAGGGAAAACTCTTATCCTCCACTATAAATACCACCCATTTCCCCCTCTTCCTCCCACACCTCTCAAGCCTTGAACCTTACCTAAGTTCTACCAAATACTTCTCTCAAGACCCTTCCTCACATCCAATACCTACTAGTCTCACCAAAAGGCCAAAACCACATGCCTTAAGAAGGATCTCAAGAAGAAGAGATCAAGAGGTAAGAATCCTTTTCCTTTTTCATGTGTTTTCTTTCCAGTTCCTTTCTTTTATTATACTCTCTTCCCCTCCACTTATCCAGGAGGTACGAAATATCCAAAATATTATATATTCTGGAAACATATGAATACCATTTCATTCCTCTTCTAAAATTTTATTTCCATACGATATGAAAGTCAAATACAAACCGATCATGGAAATCATGTAAAGAACGCACTCAAAATAATGGAAGGAACAAAATACTAATAATTAAAGGGTGAAATCATGTTATGAAATGATCATATAAGGTGTTGTAAACATTAATATGTTTCTGTAAGATATTAATAACACTATTTTAACCATTATACATGAGGTTTAAACGAGTTTGAAGTAAGACAAACCCAAGGTAAGGACATTTTTAACTCAATTTCCATTCTTTGGGTTAACCTTATACTTCATTGTTTACATGGTATTAATTTTTTTTGTTTGATGAAATTTGTTTATATTATGATTAATTATGTATATTTACAGTTTATATACATATTCCATCAAATCTATTAAGTCTCTCTTCAATTATATGATATTTATAAGGGGTTTTCCTTTTAAAATTCTCTTTTAAAATTCTATTTTACAAAATTCAAAAGCAATATTTTTATGCAATTATTCATGTTGTATGATTATGTTATGATTTTTGGGCATTGTTTATAATGAAGGGTGAGACCTATATCTCCCTCCAATACATTGGGTATGTGTAAGTTGAAGTTCGATCGTATGGTTACTCTTAAGTGTAACTGCGATGGTTACACAATAAGGTAGTCGTGGGAGTTACACTGTAAGGTAGCCGCGAGAGTTACAAATTAAAAGGTAGCAGAGATGGTTACAAGATTATGTAAGTAATGACCAAATATACCTTTATGGTTCTATTTATGTTTTATATGTTTTGTGGAAATCTCATGGAAATCTCATGTTTTACGAAGTAAGTTTATATGGTTAACAAGTGTGTCTTTTTTGAAAATGATTACATATGTTACAAGTATTCATGGACTAATGCTTTCTTTCATTCATTTTATATCACTTACTGATCTTTTTGTGCTCATTCCAAGTTTTTAAATGATTTTCACAGGTTATAAGGATGTGTAAGACAAAGAAGGAAACCAAATTAAATGTTATAAAGATTTGTCAAAGAAAAAATGTTTTTGAAACGTTTTATATTTTGGAAGAAATGGATACTGTTTTTGGGATATCTTCTCTATATGAATGTGGAATGTTATGTATGTATTATATCCCAATTCTCTAAAACTATAAACTCTAAAAGATCCTCAATGTGTAATAATGCATGTTCTTGACTAATATTCAAGATTAAGTAATATTTTGAGGCTGAGTCCTTATAGTTGGTATCAATGTCTTTGGATCAATTTTCTCGATTGTACCTCACATAGATTGTCAGATTACATGGAGTGCCTCTTTCCATTATATCTGACCGGGATCTCAGGTTCACTTCTAATTTCTGGAAGGGCCTTCAAAAGTCGTTGGGCATAGAATTCAATTTCAGTATAACTTTTCATCCTCGAGTATTAACTTAATTGTCACCCGATGCACAACAAAGAAGCCTAATTGCACTCTTAGTTTGACACTCTTAGATGATTTGTTTTAGATGTTTCACATTCTCTTAATTTAATATCTTTAGATAACTATAGAACTATTAAAATTTAGACTATAAAACATTAGTAAAAATATTGGGGATAAGTGTAAACATAAGAATACATTTTGAAATTTCGATACAGTAAAAATTGTGTGGTTATCCGAGCAATGACATTTCTGTCTAGATATTACAAGTGGATGTAGGCTTTAACATAGATGTACCTATGGTTAATAATCTCGAAAAAGGAGGATTGAGTATTAACTCAATCGTCACTTGGTGCATGTCAAAGATGCCTAATTGCAAAACATTTTTCACACTCGTAGGGGATATTCTTTAGATGATTAAAATTTTCTTTAACTATTATATTTAGATACCTTTAGGAAAATTATAATGTGGACTATGTAAAATTAGTGAAAACATTGGATTTATGTTTTAAACAAAAGGAAACATTATAAAATTTTGATAAAGTAAAGACTACGTGGTTATCTGAGCAATGACATCCATTTTTGGATGCTATAAGTGGATATATGCTCTGACACAAATGAACTTAGGGGTAATAACCCCCCAAAGGACTGATTGTATATTAACTCAATCGTCACCTGGTGCACGACAAAGAGACCTAACTGCACACCTGGTTTGACACTCCTGAAAGATTTTCTTTAGATGATTCACATTCTCATTAATTAATATCTTTATATACTTTCAGGAATTTTAAAATTTGGACTACTAAACATTAGTAAAAACATTGAGGATAAGTGTAAATATAAGAAAACATTCTAAAATTTCGATAAAGTAAAGATTGTGTGGTTATCCAAGAAATAACAACCTCATCTAGATATTACAAGTGGATATAAGATCTATCATAGATATACCTAGGGGTAATAACTCTGAAAAGCGTATATTGGGTATTAACTCAATTGTTACCTAGTGCATGACAAAGAGGCCTAACTGCACACCTGGTTTGACACTCTCGGGAGATCTATTTTAGATGATTCACATTCTCTTTATAAACTATTAAACTTCTACATGATTATATCCTTGTACTGTGAAATAACCTTACAAAATTATTCAACGGTTAACCCTACATGATTATTCCTCTTTTTGAATATTATTTACACTATTGGAATCATGATCAGAAATCATTTTTCACATAGAAAATCATGCCAGTTTATGTCTACTTTTACAAGGAAGTTATTCAAACTGATCAAGGATCATCATATGGTAGAAAACCAACATGAATGGTTAGCATAACTGATTGTGTTATGCTAGGAGAACTTTAGGCAAGAATTCATGGTCAGTTAAATCTGAGACTTGATCAAGAGATCCAGTCTATTAGTTATAGACATCGACAATTATAGTTTAGGCTATAACATCTAGCTTATCCATTGACCGATGATGAGGACTAGTTACAAGCAACAACATTATTTAACCAACAACTTGATAATGCTTTGATGGAGTTATAAGTGAATGTTTCTACTGTCTAGAAATAGCTTGCTATTCTACAATGATAATGACATACACGATTCATCAAAGAAGGTCCATCATAAGTATATACGACTCTTCCCTATGATGTGGAAGAAGACAACCAAATTGATCACCAAGATATGTTGCAAGTGCATTTTGAAGACGAGTAAGTGTCTAATGATGAAACATAAGGAGAAACCAATGATGATGATGAGGAAGTTCAAGGAGTTGGGGAAGAAGTTTCTAGAAATGAAATAGTTATACATCAACCTTGACACATGATAAATCATCCACCACTCTTTGCATCTTGGTTGGAAGCTATGACATGTTTGCCTAAATTTGACTAGAATATCATCACACATACAATAGAGTTTCCTAGAGTTATATAGGATAGATTTTTTCAAATGGAAAAAACATTATATATTGGAAGATTTTTTTCAAGTAAAGATGCCTTGAACATTATATTGAAATAGGTTCATATTGAGACACTATAGATATTTATTTCACGAGTCAAAAGAAACAAAATAAATCATATGGTGTAACAAATATGGTGATGATTGTAGATTTATCTTGAGGGAGATTCCTGAATTTTCTTGTGGAGGGAAGAAGATTTATAAGATTTAGGCATCTCATAATTGCATGCAACCTAACCCAACACAAGATCATACATAATTAGATGCTGAATTTTTGTCATCTATTAATGTTGAGATGATCAGGATCTGTCAAGATGTGCCTGTTTCCCTTGTGTAGGAAAAGATACAACAATATTTTGGTTAAAAGATCTCCTATGGAAAGACATGGATGGTGAAACAGAAAGAAATTGTCAAGGTGTACGATGATTGGAATAACTCGTATTAGGGGTTGCCACAATTTTTATCAATATTAAGGCAAAAAACCATCTTGTCTTCCACCTTGATAAGAACAAACATGTGTCTCAAGATAATCGACTTGATCATTCTCATGTTAAATTTCATCGGTTGTTTTGGGCATTCATTTCATGTATTGCACATTTTATTTCTGCAAACAGTTTATACAGATTGATGGAATGTTTTTATATGGAACATACACTAGTGAATTATCGATCATGGAAACCCAAGATGGTAACCGTACACCTTTGCCGCTTGCATTTTCTACAGTGGAGAAGGAATACTATGAATCTTGAAGTTGGTTTTTGGAATGTATTATCAACCATTTCGCCAGCATTCATGGTATATATTTGATATTTGATCGTCATCGGTGATCAGTGAGTCAATTAATGTAGATCCTATTATACGGAGAACCCTAAATGAACATCATCAATACCACATTAGGCACATTGCCAACAATGTACAAATGAATTTTCATGATGGAGCTGTGAAGAAGGCTATCATGATGCTTGGTATATAATATGTTTCTTATTTTGTTTACTTTGTCAATATAATGATAGAATTTATTTATATGTAATATGATCACTTTCATATAGCATATGAACTAGATCCGCGAAGGTTTGAGTAATGACTGGAAGGAATTTTTAGGGCTAATCAGAGAGTGTATGACTACATGATGAAGATTATAAAAGAGAAATGAACATTAACATACGATGGGGGGAATAGGTACAATCACACGAACACAAACATTATGTAGTGAAATAATGACATCTTCAAGGGGAATTTCAAGTTACTTATAATTGGCCTAGTTAAGGATACATTTTATCATCGTGTAAAGTACTTTCAATTCCAAGTGAAAGAGTGTCAGGGCCCAATTATAGGTAGCAGTAGTCAAGTGTTGGTGGTATTACTGGATGCGAGGCCCTATGATTATGGAAATTTTTAGGCATTTTAGTTTCAATACATGCATGAGATTTTGGAATGTACATCTATGAACATATCAAGGGAACCATATGTTGATATAATGCACTAGATTTACACCATTGTTAACTGCTATAGTTCATCATTGATGCTTATTGGGGAGTTTTGACATTTCCCAATGCCTGAAGATCAGCCCACATTGATACTTGACTTCAATAGTTTGCGACCATGAGGCATACCGAAGTCCAATAGGATTCAAAATGAGGTGGACCAACCTTACGAATAAGGCCAACATCTGAGATGAAAAATATTTCATAGGGAAGGAAATAACATGAAGTGATGCCCTAACAATTTTGGAATAAGTTCTCATTCTTAATAATGATGATGTATTGTCTGCAAACAATGTAATTTCTCGAGTCTTTAAAAATTGAATTTGGGTTCGACCTCAGGGTGACCTTTTGGGTGGTTCTATAAAAGTTTTAGCAATTGAAAATCAACCTTCTTAAAATATATTACATATGAATTTGAAAACCAACCTTTTGAAAATATTCAATCAACTCCAGTGATTTTTCAAGTCTACTAACCATGTTTCTTCCAACACCACTAGTGATTATTCAGAATATTCTAATTCTAATAAAAGTGATGATCTAAGTAAACATTTAATGTTTTTAAAAGGACTCATAAATAAGATCAATGGAAAATGATGAAATTGAGTTTTCACGAATAACGAAGATGTAATTATGTACAATACACTCTTTGATGAAAAAAGATCAATCCATGCTATCAACTTAAAAAAGAGAAAAATGTGTTAATATAATTGTCATATCAATATTATACTAATAATAGAATTATATTTACATTTTACACTTACTATTTATTTCATTTTTATGCATAGAGATGGAGGATGTTATTTTACCCCCTGAGTAGTATAAACATGTTTCGCGTGAGGTGGTAGTGGGCCGTGAGGTTTAATGGGTTAGGGGGAACCGAACACACTATTATTATCACATTCCATCTCTACTTGTTATTATACCATACTTATAAAGTATTGGATTCTATGGTGTTGATATATCATATTATACATTTGTTGATCATTGCATCCTTGCTTCCCTCACCGAGAGATGAAGACCAGAGACTCACACATTCTACTTGCCTAAAGTAGAGATGACTATCACACTAGAGGATGTGTCAGTTATGCCCAGTCTTCCTATCCAAGGTGCTTCAGTTATAAGAACCACCAGTAAAGATTATCCTGAGCTTATAAAACAATTTCTAGGACTCAACATTATGGGGGATGATACTGCTACTGTGAAAAACTGACCTGAATACCCTCTTAAACCGGTACCTGACCTAAACCATCACACACCCAAAGGGTGTTTCCGATCCCCATGAGATGAAGACTAACACCTGAGTATCAAAAAAAACTAGAGGGAATGATTTCACCCAACCTGAAGCTGACAACATGACACACACACACAAGTCCAACGACGATGGGTAACTAAATTTAAATGGCTACTCCATGTTAGCATGGACAACACCCACCATCTCACCACCATCTACCTAGACACAACTGAAAAAAACCTCACTACGATTCCTTTCTTTTCCCTGCATCGAAATTCATACTAAGTTCTATGCACTACCGAAGGGTTGCACAAAGTGTGATCTAAACAGGTTTAGTAGTATCCCACCTAGGTGTTCTATAACTAGTCTTTGCACAATAACCTGAACATGATCAACTTTAAAGAAAACAAGACATGATAAAAAATTAAATGATTTTTATATAAAAAACATGGTAAATAAATCAATTCTCCCCTTTTCCACATTTCTAAGTAATCCAGGAATTTTTTTTTCAAAGCATATATCATATATCAAAACAGTTAAATCAAAACATGGATCACATATCATATCAAATCCAATATAAATCAAGTACAAGTAATATCACACCAATGATCACTACAAGTTAGGCTAGCTAGGATACTTGTACCTAATCATAAACAATCGCGTGCATCAAGTCTCTAGATATATGCATTGAATCTAGAGAGCAGATAAACACCACAACAAGTGAATCTCCCAACAGATCTAACAAGTCCCTAGATAACAAACCTAGAAAATAGAGGAGCACCCCAAGAGTGAACTCCTGACAGTATCAACGAATGATACCTATTACTAAACCTTTTACCTAAGTACCCAAGGCTTCCCATGTGCTACATTTTCCAAACCATTTAATCAAAATCATACTTTGAAACCCATTTCACAAATCCATTTCACAATGCTTTGAAAATATCCTCTTTTTTTACAAAAATATGAGGAAAACCATCTTTTCTCAAAAACCTGTTTTCGTACACAAATTAATCATCCCAATTTATTTATAAAACAATTTATAAAACCAGAGCAATACAGTTCATCCAACATATGATAGAGATGGAACCATCTACCTCAAACTCAGGTCTCACACAACCACAATGAGATCCACCAATAAGGAAGAACACAAATACAACAACAAATACCCTAGAATCAATCCTTACATCTCAGAATCAATTCACCAAGAAAAACAGTCGATGAAGTGAAGAAAAAACACGTATCTCAAGAAACCAACATGCCACACCACAACCAATAAAAGGGTCTGCCTCCAAAGGAAGATCACACAATAGATTTAGAAATGATCAAGAAGATTGTCATCACAGATCAATAGATCCATAAACGTATCACAACGGTGCTACCACAACCAACTACAATGAAGAAACAAAAGTATATATTACCCGAAGAGGTGCACCTCAACCACAACGAAGATAAATAATTGAACAAAACAATCTAAAAGGAGTGGAGATCCCCAAAATCATCTGGGAGAGCTCCTAGGTCTGAGAGAAAATCCTGCATGCAGAATGAAAGATTAATTGTCTTTATAGAACCCTAAAAAGCACAAATTGTGATAATTACACATCGTGAATCCTTATTTCACGGCATGAAATCCACAAAAGCCAAATACGTTGAAAAACTCACCTCAGATTAAAAATTTGAATTTTGGCTATTTCACGATGCAAAACCAAACACGACGTGTAAACCTTTCACACCTTAAACCAATTCATGACATCATTCCGACAAAGGTTTCATGTAATGTAAAATTTTCACGATGTGAAAATTCCCAACATACAAAAACTCCAGATTTTGCACAAAAACCCAAACTATCACTAGTGTATTTTGAACTTGGGAAGAACCCCACAAAGTCTTTTAACATGATTATACCCAGACTCTATTAATTCAAATAAACATACCTCTCTGAACTTTAGTTCATTTTCCCCAACAAACGCTCTTTATCCTTTGGAGTCCCAAAACACATGCAATTAAAGAGGAATATGAAAATAGATAGATGAGAAATACTTGAAAGATGGTAATAGGATGTTACCAACTCTTCACCATAATACTTTCCGCCCTCAAGAAGTCATGTGGAAGAATGATTTTAAGTAAAGAGGTGAGGCCACTCCTTCCTCATCAATGAATCGCACTCCCAAGTATTGTAAGAATCCAATCTGTGTTGCCACACAACTTTGACAAACTGAATCAACATTCCATGCAAGACTTTCACTTGAGAGTCAACAATATCCACTGATTACTCTACAACATAAATATCTGGCTGTAACTCGATCACTTCCCAAATCAAAATTCGAGAGAGATCAGGATGGTATTTTCTGAGCTGTGTATGTGGAAAACATCATGAATACCCATCAATTGAACTGCCAATGCCAACTGACCAAAAATCTGCCCAAGTTGCTCAGTGACCTTAAACGGTCCAACATATCTTGGAGACAACTTTCAATGTTTTCCAAGCTGATGGTAACCCAATCGAGGAGATACTTTCAAGGAAACTCGATCACTTTTGAAAAAATCTAAAGGGCAACACCAACGATCCACATATGATTTCTTCTGAATTTGAGATGTAACCAAATGTCGATGTATATCCCGAATCATCACTAGTGACTTCTGAATGAGAATTGGTCCAACAAGAGAGGTCTCGCCCACCTCTACCTGACAAAGAGGTGACAAACACGAATGTCCATACAAATCCTTGAATGGAGTCATTCTGACCGATGAATAATCACCGTTGTTATAAGAAAACTCAACCAATCCCAAATGGTTATCCCATTATCCATCAAAATCTAAGACGTAGGCACAAAGCATATCCTCCAAGATCTAAATAGCATGCTCTATCTAGCCATCTATCTATGGATGGTAAGCCGTACTCAACCTGACCCGAGTCACCATCGCTTCCTGGAGATTCTTCTAGAGCCATGAGATAAACCTAGGATACCCATTCAAAACAATTTCAGAGGTAACTCCATGTAACCTCACAACCTCCTACATATATAACTTACCCAGGTCTTCAACTTTAGTGGTGTCCCTGATCGGAATGAAGTGATACAACTTTTTCAACCGTTAAATCACCACATAGATATCATTATTCCCATCAGGGAGTCCGTGGTAATCCAAAAACAAAGTCCATGGAAACATCTTCCCATTTCCAAACTGGTATTGAAAGAGGTTGGAGCAACCCAGAAGGTTTTAGATGCTCTTCCTTTATCTGTTGGTAGGTGTAACAGTCAGACACATAATATGAAATGTCAGACTTCATACCTAGCCACCAGAATCACCGTCTCATGTCGTAAAATATCTTCATAGTACCCAGATGAATGTCCCACAAAGAACCATGATTGTCAAACAAAACTGAGCTCCTCACAGATGTTGAGATGAAAAACTGATCCCAAAATAGAGAATAACATCTAAAGAGATTGACCAAGAAAAAATAGTCTCCCCAACATATAGGGTTTCTCGAATTCCTCTGAACTCATCATCCTACTGCTGATCCTGCAGAATAGACTAAAGGAGAGATGATGACAACTGAACACTGGTTAGAACCATACCTAAAACATTCTCCTGAGAATCCAGGTGCAATTGAGTGAAGAGTCCCATAAGGTTCCACTCCTTAGATTCCAAAATAGACTACAATTATACTTTCATACTGAGAGAATCTGCAACTACATTCCCCTTCTCTGGGGTGTAGGAGATGTTAAAGTCAAATGTTTGAATATATTCCACCCATCACCTCTCCCTGGGATTCAAGTCTTTCTGAGAAGATATATAGCTCAAAATCTTATGGCGAGAAATGTCTGTGATCCTCCACCCAAAAAGAAAGTACCACAAATATTTAAATGCATGCATAACTATGATGAGCTCTAAATCCTAAGTGGGGTAATTCTTCTCATACGTTCAAATTTGGAGATAGCCATAAGTCACCACATGATCTCCCCACATAATCATGCACTCAAAACAACACCAGAAGCATCACAAAACACCATATACCCCATATCGGGCCCAGGTAAGATCAAAATAGGAGCTGATGTCAGAAGACATTTCAGCTCATCAAAAGAAGATTGACACTTTTCATCCCTTGTGAATTTCAACCCTTTCCAAGTAAGAGTAATCAAATATGACACCAACTTTGAGAAATCCTTGACGAACCATCGATAGTATTCAGGAAGAACAATGAAGCTCTGAATCTCAAAGATGTTCTATGGTTCTTTCCATGATAGGAAAACCTTCACCTTCCTATGGTCAACTGATAAGCCATGCTTAGAAATCACATGCCCCAAGAACATCACTTCTTGGATACAAAAATCGCATTTCCAAATCTTTCCATACAAATGGTGACTCCTCAGGATTTTCAAAACCAAATTCAAATGGTGCTCGTGCTTGCACTTAGATCTCAAATAGACTAAAATATTATCCACAAACACTATAATGAAAGTGTCAAAATAGTGATGGAATATTCGATTAATCAAAGCCATGAAAAATCTAGGAGCATTAGTTAGACCATACGACATCACAAGATATTTGTAATGGTCATACTTTATCCTAAAAGTCATCTTTGGAATATAAGACTCTTGAACTCTAAGATGATGATAACATGACCAAAGATTGATCTTTGACAACCAATTTTCCTCCTTTAATTGATCAAATAAATTTTCTACACAGGGAAAAAGATACTTATTCATAATCGCTACCTGGTTCAACTTCTGATAGTCCACACACAATTGACATATGCCATCTTGGCAAAGAGAATAGGGGTTACCCAAGGCGAAATAGTATAAGGCAAACAAAACCTTTCACCACCAGGTCATCCAACTAAATTTTGACCTATTTTAGCTCCACTGGTTCCATATGATAAGAGGGTATTAAGACTAGATGCATACCTGACATCAGGTCAATCGTAAACTCTAACTCCCTCTCTAGAGGAAGACTAGAGAAATCATATGGGAAAACATCAGGAATGTGATGAACAATAGTGGGAAGATCAAAAATAGAAAAAACATCATCAGGCTCAACTACTACAATAGAAATCAAACTCTTGAGCTCTAGGTGGGAAGGTCCTGTATGACCAGACCTCAGATACCACTCTCCCTGAAACACCCGAGAGCTCCCATCAACCATAAAAAACGAGACACGCTGGCGATAACAATCAACATCAGCACAATGAGTGACAATCCAACCCATCCCGATGATGACATAAAATAGATACATATTGAGAATGAGGAAATCCTAGACTAACTCTGTATCAACTATCAATACTGAACAAGATGGACACCAAAACCCCTACTCTTTCCTCTTCCTAAGAGGTGATGCTAACTCCATAACAAAGGACATGAGTTCCATCAAAAGTTTAATCATATCAACAAAATGGCCAGATATAAACAAGTGAGAGGCACCTGTATCAAATAAAGCAGTCACTACTAAAGATATAATAAAGATGGTCCCTCTCGCTGTTGGTGGATCTGCAACTACCTTCGCCAGAAACTCATCAACTGTGTGAAGGTGCTTCACTCCTGAGGCCCATGGCTAGAGCCTTGTAGTCTTTAAAGTATCTGATTATGCTGCAATATCCCTTGGAGTTGATAATCCCTGACTATAATGAGGTTTAGACATATCCTGACAAAAACGTTGTAGATGGCTATAGTGCTCACAAAATTTACACATCATCGCAGGTGCATAATAAGAACGTGGATGTGTCCAACCTTGCCACACTGATATCAAGTCAGAGGCACACTATTGACTACAACTGAAGGTGAAAAGGAGGCCTATTTCTAAGAGACACCTCCACCACTCCTGCGACGATCATTCCACTTCCTCTTATTTCCCTGCACTCCACTGAAGTTGCCACTAGGTGGAAGAGAAGGGGAAAAATAACCAACCTTTCCCTCCATATTCATCTCTACCACCATTGTCCTGTCTACTGTCTCAACATAGGCTAAAAGCTTCAGCATAAATACATGTGATATGATATCCAGTTGCAAACCCTCTAAGAACTTCTGAGCCTTCAGTTGGTCATTCTTTACCACATCTGGAGTAAAATGAACCAACTTCACGAAATGATTGGTGTATGATGATACTGAATGCTCTCAGTACTGCAAAGAAAGGAACTCCAAATGCTTCACCATCATAAGCGACTTTGGAAAAAAATGTTGGAAGAATAAAGTCTTCAAACCATTCCAGTCCAAGCCTAGATGTCTATCCTCATGTACCATTGAATCCCACTATCGCTTGTTGGGACCCTCAAGTCTGAAAATTGCACACTTCACCTTGATATTCTTAGGTGTATCTAGGAAGTCGAAGATCTGATCGATCTCATTCAGTTGGTCCTCCACCTCTTGAGGTTTATTCATACCCTTAAAGGACGGTGGATTCTCACGTAATAACTCCTGTGATCGATCCATTTCTTCTCCAGCCCTCGTCTATACCTCAACAACCATGTTCTGGACTTGCAGTACATTTTGGTTGATAGCACGAACTGCCTGTACGATTGCGTCAATAAGATTCTAATCTAGAGGCGAATTCCCTTGAGGAGAATCTGGTGTACCCTCTCAAGGAACCCATGGAAGACATCTCAGAGGCATACCTCTCCACACCGAAATAGAACAAATGATCATACAATAAGAAAATCTTAGTTCAAACCAGAAAACCATAAGCAAAAACTTAGATTAAGATCAAGAACTCAAAATAAGAGACACACATCCCACCATCTTGTGGTAACTTGAGTCTCATCATGAAAAAAGATGTCCAGACACTCACCACAACCCATCTCTCAAGTCCTGACAATCCTATCTCTGATATACCAACTTCTCAAAACTAAGGACAACCTCCTCTGATGCCAAACTGTGACAAAACAACTTGAATACCCTCTCAAACCAGTACTCAATCTGAACCATCACATACCTGGACAATGTTCTCGATCCCTATGGGTTGAAGATTAGCACCAGAACATCAACAACAACCAGAAGGAATGATTTCACCAACCTGAATCAAAAAACATGACACACACACACATGATGAGAAGAAACAACAGAAGAATGAAACAAGAATATATGTCATAGAAAAAAGGAAACACCAGATGTGATACAACTCAAAAGTTATATAAACAATCTCCATGAAACAAGTCCCATAACAAAGGAAAACTAAATCCAAACGACTACTCCATGTGATAGCATGAGAAACTCCCACCATATCACCACCATCTACCCAGACATAGCTGACAGAAACCTCATCACCTCACTCTGGCGCCTTACCTTTCTGTTCATCGAAAGTCATACAAATCTCTATGCACCATCGAAGGGGTGCGTAGGGAATAAGCTAAACTGGCTTAGTAGGATCCCACCCAGGTGTTCCATAACAATTCTATGTACAATAACCCGAACATGCACAAATTTAAATAAAACAATGAATTTTTTATATAAAAAGCATGGTAAATAAATCAATTCCCCCTTTTCCACATTTCCACACAATCCAGGTAAACATTTTCAAATCATATCTCTTATATCAAAGCTGTTAAAGAAAAACATGTATCACATATCATATCAAATCCAATACAATAAAGCACAAGAAACATCATGTCAAGAATAACTATAGGTTAGGTTAGCTATCACACTCATACGTAATCATAGACATTTGCGTGCATCAAATCTCTAGATATATGCATCGAATCTAGAGATTATAGGAACACCCTAATAAGTGAACCTCCCAACATGACTAACAAATCCCTAGAACAACATTCCTAGATAGCTGAGGAACACCCCATGAGTGAACCCCTTGGAAGTATCAAAAGATGAGGTCTATTACTAAACCTTTCACCTAAGTACCCAAGGCTTCCAATGTGCTACGTTTTCAAAACCATTTCATCAAAACCATGCTTTGAAAACTATTTCACAAATCCATTTCGTAATGGTTTGAAAATACCATCTTCTTTTACCAAAACAAGGGGAAACCTTATTTTCTCAAAAACCCATTTACACACATAGGAATCAATTATGCCAATTCATTTATAAAATAATTTATAAAATCAAAGTAATATAGTTCATCCAATGTAAGATAGATACGGAACCACCTATCTCAAACTTGGATCACACACGTCCGCAATGAGATCCACTAATAAGGTAGAATTAAAAGACAACAACATAGATATTTGAATCAATCCTTACATCTCAGAAGTAATTCAACAATCAGAACGGTTGACAGAGAAGAAGAAACAACATGTATCTCAAGAAAATCACATGCTGCACCACAACACAAGGGTCGGTCTCTAGAGGAAGATCACACGATGAATATAAAAAGGATCAACAAGATTGTCACCATAGATTAAAAAATACATAAACATAGAACAACAGTGCTACCAAGACCAACAATGATGAAGAAGAGGAAGGATCTCTTACCTGAAGTGATGTACTGCAACCGTAACGAAGATCAATCGCAGAACAAAACGATCTGGAAGGAGTAGAGATCCCTAAAATCGATTAGGAGAGATCCTAGGTCTAAGAGAAGCATTCAAGTAGAATGAAAGACTAATCATATGTGCAAAACTCTAAAAAGAACAAACTGTGAGAATTACACATCACGAATCCCCATTTCATGATGTGAAATCCATGAAATCCAAATATGTCAAAAAATGCAACGTCTCGGATTTAAAATCCCTATTTTGGAAATTTCACGATATGAAATCGATACACGACGTGCAAACCTTTCATGGATTAAACTAATTCATTAAATCTTCCCAACAAATGTTTCACGTTATGTAAACCATTCACGATGTGAAAACACCCAGCAGACAACAAACACTCCAAATTCTATACAAAAACGCATCCAATTAAAGAGGAATGTGAAAAGAGAGATGGGAAATTTTTGAAAGATGGTAACAGGATGTTACAACTACATATGGAAGTTCACTATTTATGAGTTGAAATAACATTCACTTCACATATTTTCCCATTGACGCTGACAAACAGAATGTCACGCGTCACACCTATGCATATATCTTATGGATCATTAGAGGGACAATGTGAGATGATAATTTTATTATGTATGTTTACATAATGTATTTGAGGATAATGGAGGACATTGATCAATTTGGGAGATATAGTTGGGCATATACATTCTTAACATACACGTAAAAAGCATTATGTGCTTCTTTCTGATTAGATCACATTGATTTTGGGGGATGTGCCATCCTAATTCAGATCTGGGTATGAGAGAAAATCTCTCCCCTAACCCCTATTGTTGTTGTTCTAGAGCTTGATATGGATGTTTTTCATAACGCTCCATGTGGATGCTGATACGATCACTCATTTTTATTGTTTTTTGATTCTAATATGAGTTATTATACTTGATTACTTATTATTTATCACTTTCTATGTTTGACATTACAGGTGGCGTTAGACACACCAATTCTCCAGGACATCAAGACACAATTTGGGCATATATTATCTCATGTTGGAAAATTTACTACCCATCAATGTAAGTATATACATTCTTCTATTGACTAATCAGTTTCTTAATATTATTATTTTTGGAAATTAGAAAAAAAATATTTTAACAAATTTCACACATCATTTCATATTTTATGGCTATAATACATGGCTATATTAGACCAACTTCCTGCATACTGCACTATTGGGATTAATGACTCAACCATTGTTGTATCTCTCATACACTTCCACATTATATAGTGACACCAACCCAATGGAGTCATGTTGTAGTTTTGATTTGTTTAATGCATTCCATTAGAACCTAAACAACCAGAAATAGTTCATTCCTTGAAGTTGATGTGGAGGAAGGATGTCGACCGCAGATGACAACATGCACATTATCCTGACATCTCTGAAAGACATGCATTGTTTTGTTTTGAGGGCATGCATTTGATGCGATATCACCTGTCACAACAGCTCGAGTATGTTCCATGGTATAGACTGAAGTCTATACTATATTTACACCACATGGCAGAGGAATCTAGGATTTGGTAAGTCAATAACATTACATTAGTTTGTTTTTTGAACATTTTTTTAATTTTGTTTGAATCTCTTTACATCAGACTCGACTAGAGCATATTATCCACATGTATGATTATTATGAGGGTGAGTTTTTTAGTTCATAAATGTACCATGTTGCAACCTGGGACATGATTCCATCATATCATGTTCTACATAATAGTATCTTCCACCATCTTCCTAAAGGAGAGGGTGTTCTTACTCAGGAAGAGGAGGTTCCTTCTCAGGAACTTCATCCAGTAACTACGGATGTTGATGAGCCACAATGAAAATGATGTAGATCATGTCAGGCTGCACGTGAGGCCTCACCTGTTCCATAGGAAAAGGTATAAAATCCAATAGAAGATCCTTAGCTTATTGTGGATGTGTACCGACATGAATGAGATCTATTTCTATTATCATCATATCCATAATTTTCACTAGGTATAGTTGATCCAAGCTCGTATCAAGAGTCATTTCCCTAGTCTTCATCTTTTATGACCAAGCCTTCACAGACTATATTCCCCCCTCATCGAATGGAAGTTCCTTCCACTTACACAGTGTGAGAATAATCGGGTGCACATCTTGATATCCTGAGGAAACCTCCTTCTAATGATTCAAATATAGAGTAATAGATAGTCAAGGTTCCTACACCTAAGGAAGATCCCCTCTTCAACTCATTAAGCTCCACCTCAGCATAGAGGTCATCAATCTAGATACATACACCCCATTCACACTCCGTATTATGGGACACGACCTACTGATGAATAATAATTATACTCATTGATTTATATTTTTTCTATTGACTTAAATGATTTAAGATTACGTTGAATGCTTTATCTTATTGATAATGTTTAAATTATTATACAATAATTATTTAACTAATTAAATGTCATATATATATTTCAAACGATATGCTTCCATAGAATATTTAAATTAAAATTAATAGTATTAATTTTAATGTATATACATTCCTTTTATACTATAATTTTTTTATCAAACCATTTATTTATAAAAAAATTTCAAATACATACATATACAATTCTTATGTTTTATAATTTATGTAATTATTTTGAAAATAATATTATTTTTATGTAATTCATATGTAATAGTTATTAATTAATAAAATTTCAAATAATTAGTAATTAATTAAAGGGTCTTCGCTGTCAGGCAGCTAACTAGTTGTTCTCCGGCTGCCAGATCATTTGGGCAATGAGTCTTTGTTGTTGGATGGGTTGTAGGGTGGAGGTGATGAGATAGACAATAATGGAAGTCGTTGACTAGTTTTCTTTTTTGGGCTCATTATTTTGGACCGTTACAGCCTTTTGGCCATGAATTTGGAGTTTTTCATCATCTCAATGGGTCTTCGAGTTATGTTTTGTTAATGGGCCTATGGCCCATTAACATTTTTTCTTCTCTTCTTAGCTTGTGGGCCTTTTGTTTTTGAGTCTTTTGTCATGTAATTATCTCCCTCTAAACCCAGTTGAAAAGGGGTTCCTATTTTCTTTTCGTAACAAATGGGATTGGCCCAACTCGTTTTGAATAAATAAAAATTATTAATTACTAATAATTATTTCCAAATAATATATATATATATATATATGAAAAATGAATTTAATTTTTTTATTTTTATTTAAATGAATTTAATTTTTTTTGTATTGTTTTTTTGTTTGGTCAAAGCCATTAAGGGCCCTAACTCTTTTTCTCAAAGTTTTCAGGAAAAGACATTAACACCCCTGACTCCTTTGGCTTCTGCCAAAAAAATACAAAGGCATCAAGGCCCTTAACATCTTTAATACTTATTTTTTAAAATATTTTAAACTAGGGTTTATTTCATTAGTTTTTTTGAAAAACTTACAAAAAAACCCTACTATGGGTGGTGTTCCACCAACAATGAGCATCAATCTGATTTTTTCCTAGCTTAGAGTGGTTCTTGTTGATCTCTGGCCTCAAGACAGTGGCAGGATGCTGAAGGGGTGTCCAGGCTTCAATAGATATGGTGTGCAGGCACAACATTAGGTTTCAATTCGGACTGGTCCACTGTCTCAGATGATGCTTCTCTGTTTCTTCAGTTCAATGTTATTCTTTGGTTTCCATTTCTTGGGGTGGCATTGTTGTTATTGTCATGGATTATTGCTTCTCAGAAAGCTACTTCTCCTATTTCATTCAATCAGATTGGTCTTCCTTATGTGTTTTATGTCCCTTTCTTGTGTTATTTTATGGTGTTGATTCCATCTTTCCACAAGCTCACCATTTTTTGTTTTTTCCTTCTATTATCACCATTTCAATCTCCCATGAAACTATTGATAGTCGTCCCCCTATAAATGGAATCTTTGAAACTCCACGTTGAAGTCGTTTGAGGTTACATTATTGATGGTGTCATCAAGAGCTTCATCGAAATTGCTTCCCTTATGCCCCGTCGGTCTTGTTGGAGTTGGTGTTCTAGAACCAACTATTTATTATTTGGATTACATTTATTTTCAAAGAAGTGAATATTAATTTAAATATCTTATTATATATTGTTCATAGTTTTGTGTGACATTAATGTAATAATGTCTTAAGAGTATTTATCACATTAAAAGGGTATAACGGTTCTCTGCTATGATGAGAATCGTGAAATTCCATGATAATCTTCTTAAACCTAATTCTACATTCAGATAACATTCTATGATATGAAACATAGCATGTTGACTGTTAGGTGTGAGTATTAACAAGCATGTGAGATTTCTTCTTATGAAGTTCACACATGGTAATCTCAAAGATGAGATATTATGAGAACATACATGTCAGTAGGAATTACACATGTTTATATATCATTGGATATTACTATTTATGAGCATGTGTAATGGTCCTTAAACTTTAAGATTATTATTAATTCATTCCATGAATTGCATACTTATATGTATCACCATAAACCATGAAGATAATATTTCCTGATGAAGTTAAGCATGTGTAATAAGTTGAGGAAGGATTTCTCCCTTCACTATTAATGGAAGTTGATATCTCATTCATTTAATTGAAATGTAACTGTCGCATTAGATTCCATGACCATAGTGTAATGAAGAGTTTATTTTAGATAATCAAAGAAATACGTATCATGAATATAGGTTGATGACACAAGCGTGAAACCTGATTGATGAGATATTGTTACAAAGAGATTATATCACATTTTGAGCGCTCATGTGCGGTTGTCAATGTTGTGAAAAATTAACTTCTTTCTCTTAAGTGTCTTTACCCATTAAATAGTAATCTTAGAATTTAAGCAAGTCCGTCTAACGCCAACGAGAAAGAATCCTAGAGGTTTACACACTAAGTGTTTTCATTGATATCAATTAAATTCTCTTTGAATTAAATTATTGGAACATATATTATTCTCAAGATTGAGAAATATTTTATTCAGGATTAATGATCATATAAATATAATAAATATTTATTCACAAGGTAATTGTTAAATTATGTGTATATTTAATATTTATTTATTTATTGAATATAAAATAAATATTTATTCACCAAATTGGGAATAGAATATTTATTTTATGAATAAATATTTAATTAAATATTTATTTGGGTATTCAATAAATGATATAGAAGATGAACATACAAGATTGTGTCCGACAATAAATATTAATTTACAATATGATAAAATAATATTTATTATTGCAAAAATTAGTGCACGATGTAAAGTAAAATAATATTTTTATTTTAATAAATGACATGAGGTCATATATGGGTTTAACATTTTATTAAGGGAACTTGTGCAATTAATTAAAATTACAAACCCTAACCCAATGTCTAAAAATATATTGCTTGTACATTCTTAGAGATGTAAATCGGTATTCATTGTGCACAATGAATTGCTCTCTAGAATCCTCTTCCTCATCACATCCTCTCAAGAATGAGAATATCAAGAGAATTTCTTCAAGATCGAATAAATGTGAAGCAATCAAGATGAACAATGTATGATGATTAGTCAACTGTTCTAGCACTCGACTATTCATTACTGATGTTCAGAGATTATAAGAGCATGTGATAATCATTGCTAGAGGGATTCTACACTTAAATACTACAAGTGAAATGATAGATTACTATAAAGGGTTTCATACGATCAAAATATACTAAGAAGAATGATCTCAAGAATGAGGTAATTTTTCTTGAAATTTAAAATAAATTAATTATAAATTTAACATGAAAAGATCTCCTCTTGGTTCCAGTGTATTTTTTTTCAATATTCTATTAGAAAAATTTCATTGATCATGATGTTCACGTCTTGTACATTATGAGAATGATCCATCAAATCTGCATTTATTGAATCAGTTGTAGCCCCGATAAGTGCTTCCACTGTGTCTGGGATCATCAAGTGGTATCAGAGTAGTCACATTCAAATTTATAATTATTTATTTGATTATTTATCATTATGAAATTAAAAGTTGATATTCGTTTCAACTTTTAATTTATTCTTGATCTGTTGTTGAAATTTATTCTTTTTCTTCTTCATTTACCACGTATATTAACAAGATCGGTTAATAATTAATGAAGATCACATCTGAAGATCCTATATGGAGGTTCCAAAAATTATGGTCAGATAATACAAAACCACATGGCGTGTACTTCTTGGTTACACGTCGTGTATCCTTATTCAATTTCACAAGGATGCCAATGTGGTTTTTAGGTCACGGTGTAATTAGTACACGCCACATGCAATACATGCACTATGTGTAGACCATCCAGGGTGGAACATGACTTTTCTAGAGTACATGCTATGTAGGTTGACTATACACCATGTAGTCCACATGCTTTCAAGAGAAAAACATGGGTACAAACCACATCATGTAATTAATACACTGCAGGTATTTAATACCCGACATGTATAAATTAGAAACCATGTAACTTGAAGTACATGTGTTGTATCCTTTATAAACATTGTGTACTTCATAAATGTCTGTGATAATTACACGCTTAGTACCTAGGCATATACCATGGATATCCAATGAAGAGAAGTACACGCCATGTGGCCCCACCGTTGGTGGTGGGGTGGTAAGGGTTGTGGGGGGTGGGGGGGTGAGGAGCAGGTCGCAGGGTTAAGTCCCCAGACTTGTGATTTACTAAAATTTTCTTCCTTGTGTTGTGTTCTATGATGGCAGATGTAATCGACCTAGTAAGTACACGCCATGTGGCTGACTTGCACATGCCTTGTGCTTTACCCATTTACATGGAAATATTAAATTTAATTATTTACTCCATAAACCTCATAAACTTGAGTTTCATGGGTAATTAAGTTGACAATACATTCCAATCATTAGTTTTTATATTACATTAAATGCTTAATTAATTTTTCATAATATTCAAAACTATGAATCATGTTTGGTTATTATATACTAAAGACTCAACACATTAAATTATACAGGATATGTAATTTTCATGTGTTCCATGTGATATTAAATTGGACATACACGCCATGAAATTATGACATATGACATGCACATAATATTTCATGAGTACATTGTTTACAATTTAAAAAATACTGAATATTTTGGACAACTAATCATAAAGTTTCTTCCAAGTAAAAATATATGTACTATTTTATTAAGTTTTAAATAAAATAAAATTATAAATTTTATTTAAAATCTTAGTGGATGAGAATTTTATGATGAGGATGAAATAAGATAAAATGAATTAATTGATTAATAAGATAATTAATCGAATTAATTAGTGCATATTTTATCTTATTAAATAATGAAATGAAATGAATGCTAGCTAGTTGTTTTAAATGAGTAGTCTTTGTATGTGTGCGACCAATCCTGAGATTTGACTCGACCTATGTATGTTTTTGTTTAATTTAATTTATTTTTATTTTATAATTTTTTAATTAATTATTATTAAATTAAATTTTATGGTCTACAAGTCATCCCTTCCTTTTTTATTATGTAGGACCTGAATGTACAATGTTGTTTTATGTAATTTTCCTTAACCAAAAATATTTCCTAAAAGGAGTATCTAAAGGTACATAGAGTCAGTTCAAGACGGAGCCGAGGCGGAGGCGGTTCAAGATGGAATCGAGATGAAACCGACATGGGAGATATATAAGTGGACAAGTGAGATACTACAACTTATGCCAAGACTGATATAAGGAGTTTATCCCTAGGGTTATAGGTTGATTTATTGTCTTCTCAATAAATTAACCACTAAATAAAGCTCATGATCATATTATTTATTTATTTATTTTATTTCTATCTTACGTATGATTTATTTTATGGATGCAAGACCATGATAACATAAATAAATAAGCTAATATAAAAAAATAGAATTAAAATAAATGGGTTCTGTGAAAATGTTTTATCATAACATGGTCATTCCCTAAAGTAAAATTATATTAACAAGGCATATTAAAGATAAAATAAGAAAAATTTACACATAATAAACAAAATCCCTCAAGTCAATATTAAGTCATTAATCCTTCCATCATTTGAATTAAGATGAACCCATAGTTAAAGTGTCAATTCAACCTCCATTGGAGACATTTTTAATTATTAGGAAGTCTTAACTAAGATAATAGGTCAACATAACCAAATATTCATGGGTTTAGTGGCCTTTGTTCACCCATTATAAATTTATAGGTAAGTATTGAAGAAATCCAAGTTAGAATATCTATATTGGAGAGTCCACTCAACGATTCAAGAAGCTACTAGTTTGCAGTTGGAAAAGCTACCCACCTAAATAATTTGTTATGATTTTTATGGCCTCTATATGGAATATAAGAAGATAAGTATTCCACTAGAATATCTACCGTGATGAGACATTCTGAGTTTAATGGTGAGGGCTGTTGAGACACTATAAAATAGGGGGTGAGTTAATAAATTTAAATTCATTATGTCTCACATAAATTGTAATCATGTGAAGTACTAATAGTCCACTCTTTTATAATTTTCAATTAATGTCAAGTTCCTCAACCAAATTATGCCCACGATCAATTTTGGAGAAAGATCATATCATAACTGGTATTAATTTACAAGCATGGTTCAGATGCTTACGAGTAGTATTGCACCATGAATAGAAGTATTATATATTAGGATCTTGAATGTCTAATTCACCTGCAAAGGAGGCGAGCGATGAGGAGTTCATTATCTATGATAAAAATTTGATTTACGCAATTGACGTACAATGTTTAATGATTTCATTGATGTCTAATGAACTCATGAAGTCAAATGAAGACATGGATGCTTATAGAATGCTCTAGCATCTACATGGTCTTTATTAGGAGAGCTAAATAAGAATGGTTTGAGATAAACAAGGAACTCTTTCAGAGAAAACTCGGATCAGGTGTGCTTTCTAGGCCTCAAATAGTGAAACTCATTGGTTACATTGAGTGATTAGAGGATATAGGGTTTAAGCTTCCCAATAAATTGTGTACAAATCTCATTCTTTCATCACTCCCTCATAAATTCCTCAGTTTTGTTGTCAATTTCAATATGAACAACGTAGAGAAGTCACTCTCAGATCTTCTCATTATTCTTTTCCAAGTTGAAAAGGATATAAAGTGTAAAAAGCATTCCCATCCTTATGGAGAATAAAAGGAAAGGCCAGGTGAAAATATCTAAGTCAAAAGATTCTTCAAAATAACCTTATAAAAAGATTAAGATCTAAGGGGAAAATAAGTGAACATGATGCTATCTGTTTTTCATGGGGCAAGAAGGGGAACTTGGAGAAAAACTGCACCCATAAAAAGAAGTGGAAGCTTCAGGTGAATTCGTTATTGAGTAAAATTTATCTGTTTATACCACTTGGGTATTAGATATAACATGTGATGCTCACATAGGTACTCAAATACAAGAACCAAGTAGGTTCAAAAAAATTGTCGGAGGGCAGGTAAATCGATGAGAAGCCAATAGATCCAGACTTACTGCTATGGATATTCGGGGCTACCACCTCATGCAGTAGATGAGAATGATATTGGTCTTGAAAGATTATTATTATGTTCCATCAGTTACCAAAAACATTGTATTTGTATCCAAACTTGATACAAATGGATTTATTTTCAAATTTGAGAGTAAATGTTTATTATTTTATAAAGAAAGAATTTGTTATAGAAAGACATTTAAATAATGGTATTTACATGTTGTATTACATATACCAATTAATGGAAATCAATAAGAAAACTAGTTCACAAGACTCATACCACATCCAACTATGCCATCACTAACTAAGTCATATAAACAAAAATCGTTTGAATGAATTACACCAAGATAGGTATTAGGATTTTTTAACTTAAACCACTTGGAGTATGTCATACATGTTTATAAGGAAAAATAACCAATGCTCTATTTAGTGGAAAGGGTTAAAGGAAGAAGGAGATTCTTGAATTAGTTCATACTAATGTGTGTGGACGATTTCCTATTGAAGTAAGGGGTGAGTACTCATACATCATAACTTTTACTGACAACTTTAGTAGATATGAATATGTCTACTTGATAAGGTATGAGTCAGGTTTTTTTGATAAATTCAAAGAATACAAGAATTAAGTTGTGAACCATCTTGGTAAGAAGATTAAGAAACCCTGCCTAGAATGTGGTGGAGAATATCATAATCAAGTCTTCATCGATTATTCATAGGAGTTTGAGAATCTGTCCCAAATCACTCTTCCATATACACCACCATGGAATGATGTAAGTGAAAGGAGGAACCACATCCTATTAGACATGGTGAGATCAATGATGAGTTATGAGATTCTTCCATTATCCTTTTGGGGAAACACATTTTAGACAACATTACACATTCTAAGCTAAGTGAACTAAAGTAGAAAATGATATTCCATATTAACATTGGTGTGGAAATAAACCCTCGCTTTCACATGTATGAGTGCGGGGGTGCGAAGTGTTTGTTAAGGCTATTTCAGGAAACAAACTTACATCCAAAGACACTAAGTGTATCTTTATAGGATATCCTAAGGAAGTAAGAAAATATGACTTATACAATAGTTCATATAAAATGATAGTGGTTGACATATGTCCCACATTCCTTGAGAATAATCATATCTCTAAAAGTGATAGTGGGAGATAAATATACTTAGATGAAGTCCAGACTTAAAATACATAAGGGTTGGCACAAGAACAGATCCCACAAAGCCCCATGGAAGAGAATGTTCTAGCGACACAAGTACTATATAAGAGTACAAGAGAGGTAATAGAACTCAAAATATATGGTTTTATAGTCACTAAGGATATTGAAACATTATTAGTTTATAATAATGATCATCTAACCTACATAGAAGCAGTAAGTGACACATATGTTTCCAAATGGAAAGAAGCTATGAATTTTGAAATGGATTTGATGTACTAAAACCATGTTTGGATTTTGGTAGGTCCTATAGTGGATGTAAAACCTATTAATTATAAATGGATATTAAATAATAAACTAGACATAGATGGAAAATTTAGTACTTATAAGGAATGACTGGTAGAAAAAGGGTTGAAACAATGTCAAGGAATTTACTATAATGAAACATTTTCTCTGTCTGCTATGCTAAAATCCATCAGAATTATATTTTCCATAGCAACTTTCCATGACTATGAGATTTGGAAAATGGATGTCAAGATATCTTTCCATAACGAGAAACTTTATGACGATGTCTATATGACACAAACTGAAGGTTTATGACTCCAAAGGATGCTGACAATGTATGTTTGTTATAGAGATCCATTTATGGATTAGAACAAATATCCATGTCACAAAACATTCATTTTGATGAATCCATAATGAAATTTGGTTTCATAAAGAATAAATGCGATCCTTGTGCCTATAAGAAGATTAGTGGGTCTGCAATCATTTTTTTAATAGTTTATATCGATGAAATACTACTTATTGGAAACAAAATACTAGTCTTACAACATGTTAAATCTTGGTTAAATACATGCTTCTCCATGAATGAATCAGGTGAAACAATATATATTCTTGGGATTAAGATATATCAAGATAGATCTAAGAGACAACTTAGTCTAATTCAAAGTACATATATTAAAAATATACTAAAGAGATTCAGTATGGAGTAATCAAAGATAGGATTGTTGTTAGTGTCACATAGAATTCATATTTCCAAGAAAATTTGTCCTCATACATATGAGGAAAGACAAAAGATGGAAAGGATTCCATATGCGCTGGTGATTGGATCAATCATGTATACTATGCTATGTACTAGGCTAGATAATGCCTACGCCTTATGTGCGATATAATGATATTAAGATGACCTAGGTGACTACCATTGGATGATAGTCAAACTATCCTTAAGTAACTGAGTTGAATTAAGGACATGTTCCTGTTCTATGGAGGAGATAGAGAACTAATCATTAGAGATGTAGATGTTAGTTTCCAAATTGATCAAGATGATCTTAAATCATAGGCATGATACATCTTCACTCTCAATGGAGGTGCTGCAAGCTAGAAGAGTTCAAATAAAGCCATGGTCATGGATTCTATAGCAGAGCGTGAGTATATTGTGGATTTTGAGGCATCTAAATAATTAGTTTTGATAAACAATTTTGTCTAAGATCTTGATGTGATTCATAAAAGAAAAAAATTCTATCACACTCTATTGTGATAATACAATAGTGGTGACCCTTGCAAAGGATCCCAGATCACATTAAAGAATAAAGCACATACTTTAAAAATATCATATCTTGAATGATTTTTATTAGAGAGTTTAATTCATAGAGAGAATAGTCTCTATAGAAGATAATGTGGTGGACCCCTTGACTAAAGATTTAACTCAGTAGAAACATGATCATCATGTGAGGTCCAACAGACAGAAAGTTGTAGGCAGTTGGCTCTAGTCCAAGTGGTATTATTTTAGAGTTGGTATTCTAGAATCGACTTTTTGTACATTATATTACTTGTATATTAAAAGAAGTGAATATTAATTTAAATTTCATATTATTTCATATTGTTTCTATTTCCATGTGAATTTAATGTAATATTACATATTGTTTCTATTTCCATGTGAATTTAATGTAATAATGTTCTATAGAAGCTATTGCATTAAAAGGGCATTGAAGTTCCCTACTATGATGAGAACATTGAAATTCCATGATGATATTCTTAAACCTAGTTCCATAGTCATATAACATTCTATGATAGTGCACATAACATGTTGAATGTCAGGTGTGATTACTCATATGCAGATGAGAATTCTTCTTATGAAGTTCGCACATGGTAATCTCCAAGATGAGAGATTATGAGAATAGACCCTCCAGTAGGAATTCTACATGATTATGGCTCATTGTATATTCTTATCTACGAGCATGCACAATGGTCCTTAGACTTTCAAATTATTATGTCATGAATCATGCACTTAGATGTATTGTAGTAAACCATGATGATAACAATTCATAGCAATGTTGGGTATGTTGGGTGCATCATGACTATTTTGTTATTAATCAATAAGTTGAGGAAGGATTTATACCTTCTATATTGAAGGAAGTTGATATCTCAGAAATTTGTTTGAAATATAACTATTTCATTAAATTCCATAGCCATAGTGTAATGATGAGTTTATTTTATATCACCAAAGAAAGATGTATCAATCATATAGGTTGATGAAATGAGTGTGAAACCTTATTGATGGGATATTGTGAAAAATTGATTATATTACATGGGAGCACTCATATGTGTTTATCAAGATTGCAAAATTAACTTACTCTTGGGTACCTTGACCTGTTGATATACAGTAATCTCAGACGTTAGGCAAGCCTGCACAATACCAATGAGAAATAAGCCTAGAGGGTCACACACTAAGTGTTTCCATTGACCTTAATTAAATTCTATTTGAATTTAATTATTGTAATACATATTATTCTCTAGAACGAATAATATTTTATTCTGGATTAATGATTTCATAAATTAAATTAATATTTATTTTCATGGAAATTTTTAAATTATACAAATATATAATATTTATTTATTTATTGAATATTCAATAAATATTTATTCGCTAGATAGTGAATAAAATATTTATTTTATGAATAAATATTTAATTAAATATTTATTTAGGTATTTGATAAATGATAAGGAAGATGAGCGAATCAAGATTGTGTCCGACAATAAATATTAATTTACAAGAAGATAAAATAATATTTATTGTTGTGCCAGTTAGCGCACATAATGGAATAAAATAATAATATTATTTTTATACATGACATGGGGTCAGACATGAGTTTAATATTTTATTAAGTGCACTTGTACAATTAATTTAATTTACAAACCATAACCCTAGGTCTATAAATAGATCGCTTATAAATTTTTAGAGAGGTAAATCAACAGTCGTTTGACACAACATATTACTCTCTAGAATCCTCCTATTCCTTCTCATATCCTATCAAGAATGAGAAGATCAAGAGAATTTATTCAAGATTGAAAAAACATGAAATGATCAAGATGAACAATGAAAGATGATCAATCAACCATGCTAGTACTCGGTGATTTATCAATATTGTTCAAAGATCATAGAAGCATGTGTGGATCACCACTAGAGAGATTCTAGACTTGGATCTTACAAACAAAATAAAAAATTATCAAAAAGGGTTTTGGATGATAACCATCTACTACGAAGAAAGATCTCAAGAACAATATAATATTTCATCCAATTTAATTAAATAAATTATAAATTTAACATGTAAAGATATCCTCTTGGTTTTTGCATATTTTTTTTATCAATAATAGATTAGAAAAATTTCATTGGTCCTAACATTCATATCCTGTACAATATGCGAGTGATCCATCAAATCGACATTTTCTAAGTCAGGATCGGCCTCGATAAGCGTTTCCGCTCTTCTCATAACCATCATAAATAAAGCATAACGCTTGATGCATTCCTTGGTCACATGTGATGGCATGCATGCTATATTTGGGATAATGGTGGATGTGTGTTGAGGGGAAGTCTCATGATGACATTCCGTTCTTCTGGAATCACCTCGTCTCTATATGTTTTCCATACACCCCTTCTTTATTGAACCACTACGCTTGACCCCACTTCAATCAGGAATGACGGTGGTCAAGGAGGATTGGGATAATGCTGGTGGATATGCATAGTATCAAATCCATCTACCTTGTGTCTGGTTCTTGTTTTCCTCGCACTAGTCTAACGGACATTGACGACTCAACAGTATGGATCTAGTTTGGTGTTGTCTTGCTGCATTGTGGTTCGATGATGGCTGGTGGGGTCTCATTGTGATGTTGGTCTTTTTTTCTTCAATTCAGTGTTGGCTGCTTGATCCATGATTTTTGATGAAATTTTAGGACTTGTGTAAATACTGGTAAGTATTGGTTTTAGTATGATGTTTTGTTTCTTTCATGTATTGGATTTGGTTTTTTTCCACCAATGTTTGCTGATTTTTCATTAGCGATAGGTATGGTTGTGTGTGTTTGTGATTTTTGATGGTGTGATTTCCCAGAAGTGATTATAAGCAGTTTTATTGGAAATTAATAAAAAATTTTATTAGAGTAATTAATAATTTTTATTTTTCTAGTTTCAGTTCAAACATTTGTTCAGTACTACTATGACATGTCTGAATATGTTAGATCTATATATATCATCACTATAAAATGTTTTCTCGTATTCACCAACATCATGAATAAGTCCATAATTTTCACTATATCCAACAACATTACACAATGTTTTTTGCAATAGAATTACATTATAAAAATCTTTCACAGTTATAGTTTTCCAATATTATTTTACTAGTGCAATTATTTCTGTAAAGAAAGTACATATATCAATTTTTTAGTATCATTTAGTTATTAGTTTTTTTTCAATAATATTCAAATATGTTGAATCTTGAAATTTTATTACTAACAACTATATTGTGGTATACATTTACACCATATATGACTGGTATATTTTCACTACAGACATTAAAATTACACATTAAAGAAACAATAATGAAATAATATATCTGAACCACTTTTAAGTTTTCATTTTTAGTATCATTTTTATATTTTAAATAGTTTAATTTATAATAATATAAAATTAGATGTATGCACTATTCCCATTGTTTCATATTTCATCTCTCTTTTATAAACATTCTCATTTACATGATTTCATATGTCTTTGAGGTGACCCAACCTAACTTGTCTTTATGTTACATCATTTTCTTAACTAAAACATTACTTCTCACAAATAGTCAAACAATCCTAAGAATCATTGGTTTAGTGTCATTAGGAATATTCTACATAAACATCTTATTCTACAACCATTCTTCAACATATCCAACTAACATTCTCTATAAACAGTTCCCTTCTAGACTTATCATTTCTTAATACCATTCTTCACAACTTGGGTAAATGGAAACATAAGGGGTGATATCAAATACTTAGTAAGGGAAAGTATAAGCGATAACAATCAAAGATCATAAGTACGAATAAAATGAGCATATCTATATTATCAAGAAAAATAGGAAAATTATACCCCAAAAAATATATATCATATATCATGAGTCATTATATAAGGTAAATCTTAACATAAGACATGATATCAAAAGTGTGGAAATTGGAGAAAATAAAGTTGAGCCAAAATATCATAAATAATCCACTTGAGAGTGGAATAAACATAATTATATGAATCCATTGTGAGTAAGCTCAATCATTCCCATGATTTGTAAGCAAACTTAATCATGTCCGCACATTAAAAATGTGATCAAACAAAATCAAATCCATGCATTTGTGAATAAAATCAATCATATCCATGAATTATTACCTCATGAGATATAAATTAATAACTAATTCATTAGTAGGTGATATAGGACCCCACCCATCAATCATCCATACCTATGAGTGTCACTTGATACCAATCATTAATTATATCATAATAAACCCATGGAAGGAAAATTAGTTTTGTAACATTTCTAAACATTATCATATTAATAAAACATTGAAAAATCCATTGATAATCATAAGATGATAAACTCGTTGAAATTGAATGGGAATCCAATGATGTAAGGTAACCTTCTAGGTAAGTAAATTTCAATTAATATGATGAAGTATATGGTATTTACACCATATAGGTAAAGGGTATACAATTTAGTTAATAATTTTTCCAATAAATCGATGTATGAGTATTAAGGTGAACACCCTTTAATAAATGAAATAAAAAATATGGTATTCACATAGGAAAGACAAAGGAAGAAGAAATATTCCCATAAAAAATGGGTGAGTTGGGAAGATAGAGTCAGTGAGAGATCCTTGGATATTTCATGACACATATATATAAGAACATAGGTAACGAATCAAAGGATGAATGAAATATAATTTTAGAAAAACATTTAAATCCCACTTTTAAAAATAACAAGAAATATCCTTTTCTTTATGTTAACTTTTTAAAGGAAAAAATCATAGAAGGATGGGAGAATAATTTTATTTGTAAAATCATGAAAACTTGGAAAGGAAACCTCATAAATGAGAAAATTCAAGATAATAGAAAAATATATTCATGTAAAATACATTAAAAAGGAAGTTTCTCATTTTCATTAAGAAAGACTACATCACAAGTTGTTTTTAAAAATTCATTTTCAAAAATATTTCAAGAATAATTTTCGAGAAATTTATTTAAAAGATAAATCATAATAACTAAATCTTAATAAAGTACAATAAGTTGAAACTTGGAGTGGAAGAAAAATATAAATATATGTAAAATAAAATAACTTTTAAATATTTAAATATATCTTTTATCGAAACCCACAATGTAAAAAGAGTAATAAATAATAATTTTTAAAAGATATAAAGTGACGTATTAAGATCATAGTAGAAAATAAAAATCAGGGTTTCCAATTAAGAAAGTAGAACATTGGTGTGATGTAATAACAATGATATAGAAGAAAAATATCCATTATAAAGGATGATAATTAATTTTAATAATATCAATTTTTAAAGACCAAGAAGTCAAAAAGAGAAATTTCTTTAATTTAAAGAATAGTTTTATCCATATTAAAGGGTAAATATCATTAATAATGGATAAATGGATGTACAAAAGAAACATAAAAGATCATAGTCAAGAATAAAGTTTACAGCTTAAGGAAAAATAATTTGAGTTGAGAAAAACCTTACTGCTTTGGTAACCTTTGAGTCAAAAGCCTATGAATGGAATAACATGAAATAGATATATAAATCACATTAATTTCATAATAAATATGATAAAAAGTAATCCATTTCAATTTATACAACACATAAAAAAAAGTGGCAAATACGACATAAGTCTAAAAGAACAAAAGTTGAGATGAGAGACCCGACCTTGTACAATGTTTAGTGGAACACAATATATCCTCATACATAACAAAAATAAATATCTTAATAAATTATTTTATAACATTATTCCTATATATTACCTTATATAATATTTAATTACAATTATTTATTATACATTTACTAGTTAGTTATAGTTTATTTTCATCATTGGATTTTAGTAATTATGATTATTTCACGTATGCTTTAAAATGTCGACATCGATCCCTATTCATTAATACCAAGTTAATCATTCCAAGAATATCATAGTTACTATAAAAAATTATTTATAATAAGTTATAAATTTCTAATTTCATTCTATGAGATATTTAGTTATGATTTATGAAGGTGAAATCAGTAATGAGGTTTTTTGGTAATTTTTAATGAACAAATGTTGGTTTATTAATAATGGGTTAAATATTAATATAACCATTCTAGAACCATAAAAAAATTATTTACTTATTAATATCTAATTTTAATTGTATTTATGTTTCAATATTCATCCATGATATAAATTTATAGCATTGTTCATATAGGTGGTTAAACCGACCTGAATAAGAACATGATATAATCGATGAGTGAGTATAGTTAAGAAAGTGATTCCTTTAGAACAATATAATTATTAAAAATGTATTATGATATTATGAATATTTTTTAAGGTGGTAAATCATATTTTATGTGATTTGGATAAAGAATAAAATACTATAGAGATGAAAAACTAAAATCTATCTCTTCATGGAGGTTATAATCTGCATGTACACACAGATGACCATTTCATTTTTCATAATAGAAGGGATGTTGAAAATAATTTATCATTTTAGAATATTAATCATATTATAATATAATATATATTCATTAAAAACAAAATTTGAGACAATCATGTTAGGTGGTGAGGAAAAATAAAACACGCTGTTCATGAGGTAGTCTGCATGTATGAAAGTCAATGTTTTTATTCTTCTAAGGAGAAAGTGTAGAAGGAAGATAATGTTTATTCCAAAAAATTAAAGGCATTTTAGTATATAAATAAAACTGATGTATTTATGTTATAATGGGTAAGATAGGCTTTGATGATAAATATAGATAATGAAAAATATTAGAGGGTGATTTGTACTTACGTTAAGAATTTGAACTTTCTCTTGGAGAACTTCTAGGAAATAGAGCAGTTAGGCTGGTTTCATGAGACCATGCTCTAAGTAATTAAATTTTTTATATTTTATTGAGGAATTATAATCTTTAGAGTATATTTGAAGGAGTGGAGTGATCCTTTCATAAGTGATATGAGTGACATTTTTGTAATAATATAACGACAAAGTCAATATTCAAGGAATGTTGCTCCAAAAGCGAACAATAATGAATAATAGATAAGTTTTGGTTGATCAAACTCTCAAATATTCAGTTAGATACACGTTTTTTACATGTTTTAAGTCTTCCACCTTTAGTTAAACCCTTTTACCTTAATTTACATTTACCATGATAACTAATTTTAACCCAAGTAATATATTTTTTATGGCTAAATTTAAAATGCACCTTATTAAATAATTTGGACCTACTGATTAAATATATTAAAATAATTTTATCAAATAAAAATTCTAAGGTAGAGAAAAAATAATTTTAATATTAGCAAACATTACACATAAAAACCAGTTTTTTGAAAAAAAAACATTTTTAAACATAAGAATTATGTTTTGGATAAAATTGTCAATGTAGTTGATACCCATGAAATTAATTGGTTTATTATTAAATAAATAAGTTTTATGTGGGTTTTAAAGAAATCCAAAAGCGAATTTGACCTTGTGAATACTTAATTAAAAGAAAAAGATGAAAACATTTTTTATTAGAATAAAAGACTGCTTAAGTTTTAAAAAGTTAAAAACGTGTTTTATAAATTTAATATAGTATTTTTTAGTTAATAATTTTACTATATAGATATATTTTTGGTCATGATTTTTTTTAAAGTTTTTATGACTCACTTACCTCATGATATAGCCAGAAACTATGGTTTTAGTAAAAAACTACATTTTTAATTATTCACCTAAAAATCAATTATTTCAAAAAAAATCCCAAAAATTCAATCTAAACTAATTTTGAAATATTGAATCCAAAAAATTAAGTTCTTATTATCAAATTCAAATTCCAAAAGTGATAGAAATTAGTTTTAATATTAAGATGCGTAACATGGAAAATTGTTTTTAGAAGAAAAGTGTATTTAAGTATAAGAGGAATTTATTCCTATTAATATTTGTATAACAACTATCACATGAATGTTAATTTATATTATTATGTATATTATTAATACATTTCATTGAAATCATTTATTATTAGTGAGTAATTTTATTTAGATAAAAATATATAGTACTTTTACAAAACGATTCATTAAAAAATATCAATTTTTATATTAAATTATCTTAGTTATATATCATTAAAGTTAATCATTTATATTATATCCATTTAGTTTTAGTACTATATTGATATAAAAATATTTCTTTTAATTTTATCATATCATTTTTTTAATAATAAAATTTTAATGCATAAAATATTTATATAATAAAATATTTTAATTAAATATTGTATTTTTTGTTTTATTATTTATTATTTCTAAAATATATTATTTAAATTTTTCATAAATAATACATAACTTTAGTATACCTAATTTATACATGTATATCCAATGAATTTTTTTTGACAACCATATTTCCTGATAACCATATCTATAACAGTCTGGTTTCATTTCTATATATAGCCTTACTAAGTTATTCATTCACTCCATCCTCATACCATAAGGCACAATTGTGATTTTATATTATATATTATTCATAATTCTTTCTCCTTTCATGGTGTTCTTCCTCATAATTTTTGTTTGGCTATTGATGATCCTGAAGGGCGAAGATGATCTAAGAGATCTCTTAGTGTTAAAGATTTTATTCTTTTCTACTCATTTCCCCCTTTTAATTTATAAACATTTAATAGATGTAATAATCCATTGAGAGTAAAAATCCATGGTTTTTAATACTTAGTTTCATTTACTTTTATTATAATATACAATTATGAATGAATAAAGTATTTATAGTTTTATTCCAATTATAATATTTTATCTCAATAAAATCTATCCTAGTTCATTTTAGTTCAGTGTTTCCTATAAAACATGTTATCAATACAATGTTTAATTAATGGAAAATATATATTAAAATATTGGGGCGTTACTGTATTCCTCATTATATTAATTTTATTATCAAAATTTTAACATCCTTACACTAATGAAAATAGTTATGGGTATCCTTAACATAGTCATTACTGGAGATATAACTTCAAATGAGAAATATACCTTACTATCTTAGGTAATATAATGATACTCATTTAAATTATATACCTCTCATGATTGAAAATTACAATCTATATAATAGAATCAATTTCCATTGGAAGTTTATAGTCATCCTTGCACTGATAAATGATCATAGGTTGATGTTATTTCAATTATATAGGTAATAAATATAGAGATAGCTATCCCATCACATAAAATTTATCCAAAGTAAAAATAATTGATTTACACAAAGAAAATTCCCACAAACATTAACATGGTATATAATGATCATAAAACTAGAAGTTTTCATCAATAATCAAATATATAGGGTAATGAGATGCTCTTATAAAACATCATAGTGATAATAGGGAAGATACAAGTAGAATTCAACAAAAACATCCACTAATCTAGAGTGAAGGATAAGTGAATCTTAATTATCATGATACACTTTAGCAATGTTCATATCATTGGAGATTCCTTGTTCCATTGACTTTGGATGTTTTTGATGCTTATCATCCTTTTTAGGCCTTTTATCATGGTATTGACTTGGATAACACCTAAGTTCCCCACATTTAAGACAACAAACTATTGATGGTGGTTAAATATGAACTTTATTTTCCCCATAGTGTTGAGAGAAATATTATTTTTTTACTTGGAATTTGGTTTCTCGATGAACCCATTTACCACAAATAAAACACCTTCCAATTCATTTGAGATATTCCCCTCAGTGTTTCTTTCCACATTTTTGACATGTAGGAAGTTTAATATTATTTCATCCATGATCATTATCACCTAAAGATTCCTAAAAATTTATCCTTATCTTCTTTGGTGTGTTTTTAATTTCAACTATGTTCACATTGTTAACCATAATTTGAGATAACTAGTTAGAAATAACAAGATTTCTCATTCTGTCTATTATACCATTTGGTTTCTCGTTGTGACAATCACCACATTGCCCATTTTATCTATTCTTAATTTGGTTTCTCTAGGATTTATCCATTTCTAAATGATTTTTTAGGGATGTTAATACATAAATTTAATAAATGTATAGATGGAAAACTATGAGCTTATAAGAAATAATTCATAAATGATGTGAATACCCTAAATTATTAATCTATTGGAATCAATCTAGGTTATTCATTGTAATTTTTCTACTAGTTTATCTAACTTAAACATATTAAAATCTATCATAATGTTTTATAAATATAATATGAATAAACCAAAGCATATACCCTAGAAGAGTCAAACTATGTGTGTAGTTAGACCTCTTTGTTGCACACCAGGTGAAAATCAAGTTAATACATAACCATAATTTATAGGGTTATTACCCCTAGGTGCATCTGTTCCAGAGATTGTATCCACTTATAGTATCCATACATGGATTTCTATTCCAAGAAAACCATAAAATATGTTTATTTTACCAAAATTTAAGGATATTATTGTATACTTAGACTCATCCTTAGGGGTTTCATTAAATTTTTGTCAAATTAATCTCTAAAAATAACCAAACCTTTCTCTGACACCAACCAAGGCAACACAACCTAAACATGTCTTTATTTTACATCAATTTTATAACTTAATCATCATATCTCACAAATAGCCACACAATATCAAGTATCATAGGTTTAGTGTATTTGGTAAAAGAATAATTAAACATATTGTTCTACAAGAACTCTTAAATATCTCTAACAAAAATTCACTATACAGGGTTCCCTTATAGATTTATCATTCTTAATACTAATTTTCATAACATAGGGAAATGATAACATAATATGGTGTGAGCTCAAATGCTTAGTAAGGATAAACATAAGCGATCATAATAAAATATTATAAGTGATCATAAAATGAGCATATGAGTATAATCAAGACACATAATAAAGTCATACCCAGTAAAATATAGATTTTAAATCATGATTCATGAAGTAATACATATCATAATACAAGACATGATAACAATATTGTTTGTAAATTATAGTAAATAAACATGGGAAATGCTATTGTAAAGAATATGCTTGAGTGTGATACAAACATAAGAATATGAATACATTGTGAGAAAACTCAATAATTCTCACATTATGAACAAAATAAATCATTTACACTCTTTAAAAATGTGAGAAAACACAATCGTGCCCATTCCTTTTTGAACAAACCCAATCATTTCCAAAAATCATTACCTTATGAGATAAAAATTCTTAACCAATGCATTGGAGGGAGATATATGATCACATCCATCAATCATCCATATATATGAGTGATACTCAATATCAATAATTCATTATATCATAATGAACACATTGAAAAAATAGGTTTTGTAACATTTTCAATGATATCACATAGAGAAAACATTAATAAATGCATCAAAAATCATAAACTGATAAACCCATGGAAATTGAACATGTATCCAATGATATTAAGTAACCTTCTAGGTAACTACCCTTCAATTAAGATGGTTATGTAAATTATATTTACACAATATAGGTAAAGGGTATATGGAGTTAATAATTTCCCTAATCAACTAATTTATGTGTATATAGGTGAATAACTTTTAATAAAAATATATATAAAATAAGCTATTCATAGAGGAAATACATTGGAAGAAAGACTATTCCTATACAAAATGGATGATTAGGAAAGACAAAGGCAGTGATGGATCATTACTTAGATATTTCACACCACATATATATATAATAACATGAAAAAAGAATCAAAGTTATAATGAAAAATAATTTTAGAAAAACATTTAAAACTCACTTTTAAAAACAAGAAGAAATATAATTTTTTCTATGTAAATTTTTAAAAGAAAAAAATCACAGAATGACTATAGAAGAATTTAATTTGTAAAATCATGAAATACTGGAAATTAAACCTACAAAAGGAGAAAAGTAAAAATGGAAGAAAAATATATTCATGTAAAATAAATTAAAAAGGAAGTTTCTTTTTTCATTTTCATAAAGAAAGATGAATTCACAAGTTTAATTCGAAAATAATTTTCAAAAAGATTTTAAGAAGAAATTTTTAGACATTATTTGAAAAGATATATCATAATAATAGAATCTTTATAAAGGAAAATATGTTGAAACATGGAGTGGAAGATAAAATATACGTATGTAAAACAAAATACCATTTTAATATTTTAAAATATCTTTTATCAAATCCCACACCATAACAAGAGTAATAAATCTTCACTTTTGAAATATATAAAGGGATGTATATATATCATAAGAGATGATAAATATTAGGGTTTCTAATTATGAAATGATAGAATTGATGAGAATTAATAACATGGATATGTAATGAAAATGATGGTTATAAAGGATGATAATTATTCTTAACAATATCTTATTTTTAAAGAGAATGAAGTATGAAAAGAGAAAATTCCATAGTGTAGAAATAATTTTCCCCAGTGTAAAGATGAAATATCATACAGAAAAGAAAAATTTCAAGATAAAATAATAATTGATGTGACGTCCCGACCCGGGTGCCACATGCGGTGCCCCAAGCTGGTTGGTCAAATAACCTAAGGCACACCTCCACATATACTAGAGGCTACCGACTAACAACAAGAGTCTAATATTTATATCATAGGAAGACTGTACCATTTTTATCAAAGAAAAAACAATGGGAATAAATAAACAATAGCCAACTGATGATAAAAAATAACCATAATAATACCATAACCAATACAGACCAGTATTACATTATAAACAAAAATAGAAAAACAATATTCTAGCTAAAGTAGTAGATATGTCGTGCCAAATATTTTTCAAGTGTCAAATGGAAAACCAAAAATAAGTATACTGAAAATTCCCAAGTGAGTCTCAAAAAAATGTTCGATTCCCTCATCCATGCTCTATCCCAACTCATACATCTAACATAGGACTATTTTCCTTATCATGTCCTGCAAACATGAAGTCTATTCGAGTACTTATTAGGCAGCTCGGGTAGGGTGTGAGTACAATTCAGTAGGCCACCACCAACAACGTCTAAAACAATATACAGTTTATAACAGTGTATGAAGTTGTATAAAGAAATAAAGTGAAATAATAAAGTAAAGAGTTTTCATAATTAATCATTTTTATTCAACCACATAAATCCCGGGTTCATGATGACACCCTAACCACCAATACCTGCTTCGGCTCGTGCTGGAGTTTGAACCATCCCCAAAGGGATAAAAAATTTCATTCCATCATAAGTTTCCATTAATCAAGTCATTTAAATTATATCATTCATATAATGGGGTCCTAGAGAATCTTTCTAGCACCTCATGAGTATTTGGATTAGCGGTCCTTATCCCACAACTCAGTGATCACATGTATACATAAATATATTGGGGGCCTAGAGTGACAGTTTGACACCCTGTAGGTATTTAGGATAGTAGTCCCTGTCCCACAACTCAGTCAAAGATATCACACCACATGGTTCTATATTTACAATAATTTATCATCAATTATCATAATTAATTATTCACGCATTTCAAAATTTCATTTATCAAGAAATCACAAATCACAAATCATCATTTTCATATTATCGGCACACCCTAAGGGTGGATACCAGTTTCAAACACATAAGCACAACCCATGGGTTGCTATCAATTTCATAAACCATTAATCAATCAATTTCATAATCCCATTATTCGCCAGTTTCATTTTCACAAAATCAACCTATTTCATTATCACATGGGAAAATCAATCAATAAATTAATTCAATTTAGAATGCCATTTCCCAATGTGACAATTTCAACTGCACAATTACATAGAGACAATTATAATCATGACTATGGGAATTGACATTTAGACCACCTAACTCAAGGTCATTGATGGATGTTCACCAAACCAAAATTCCCCAAATTGAATCAGAAAGATTGAAATCACAATGGAACAAAATATCTTGGACCAAAGCATAAGATCAAGATCAAACCAAACAAAAACACAAAAACCAAGATCTAAACCCATCACCAATGCAAGAAACCATCCTTCCAAAAGATGAGAGAAAGATGGGAAACCAAACAGTGAAGGAATCACTTACTAATTAGGATCCATCCCTTCAACCGGATCTTCAATTATCCAAGAAAAGGGTTTGAGGATCCTTGTAATTCTCTCCAGGACCTCCAAAAACAAAGGAGAACGAGTTAGGGTGAGATAGGGCATTTAGGGATAATAATCAGGGGGTTCGTGAATTTAAAATAAAATTTTCAAAGAAATAAAACCCATGCACACGATTTCCTGGGTAGGGGTACATGGTTTACCAAACTGCATACCTTAACTGTATGCCTCATCTTAGGGGTCACATGATTTCTCCTAAGTGGCACATGGTTTGACAAGTCATGCGTCAACCATGAAAATTAAATATGTTGGAGATTGCATGATTTGGGGAGGGGGGCCACATGATTTGGCCAAACCATGCACCAAACATGCACCACCCTCTGTTCCTCCAAAATGGGGTGCATGGTTTTCTGGACCAAACCGCACAACTTTCTCTAACCGTGCACCAACCGTGCACAACCCCTTTAGCTTCCAAAATTCTCCAATTTCACCCAAAACAACCCTGAAACAAAACCCACCCAAGGTATAATCAGAAAAAAGAAAAAGAGTACCTAAGAAAGAGCACACGAAATCTCTAGAAAAGGTCTCGATCTTACAATTGAATATCATATTCAGGAAGAAAGTTTATGACTCATTGAAAAATAATTTGATTCGAGAAAACCCTTACGACTTTGGTAACCTTTGAGTCAAAAATAATCATGAATGGAATAACATGAAATAGATTTGTATATCTATCTAATTTCAAGATTAATATAAAAAAATACATTCATGGAATTGTATACGCCACAAAAAATAAATCATGTGGTGAGTATTGAATAAGTCTCAAATAATGAATGTTTAGATGAGAAACCCGTACCCTGTATCCTGTTTAGTCAAATGTGATATATCCTACTTTATAATAAATAAAATATATTAATAACTTATTTCATAACCTTATTCATATATATTATCTTTCATACTATTCAATTTTAATTATTTTTTATACATTTACTAGTTAGTTATACTTTATTTTTATCACCGGATGTTAGTAATTTTGACTATTTTGCCTATGCTTTGAAATGTCGATATCAATACTCATTCATTGATACCAAGTTAATCATTAATATATTATCATAGGAAATATTATAGATAATTTCTAATAAGTTATAAAGTTCTAATTTTATTCCATGAGATATTTATTTATGATTTGTGATGATGGAATCAATGACGAGATTATTTTGGTAATTTTTGATGATTGAAAGTTAGTTTATTAAGAATGAGTTAAATATTAATATAACCTATTTAGATTCATAAAAAATAATTATTTAATCATTAATATCAAATATTACTAGTAGATAAGTTTTCATAATCATTCACAATAGAAACTTATAGAATTGTCCATGTCAGTTGTTAAACAAACTCAAACAAGAACATGCTATAATCGATGGGTGAGTATGGTTAAGAATATGATTCATTTAGAATAATATAATTATTATATAAGTATAATTATATTATTTAGATGTTTTTAAGGTGGTAAATAAGTTTTAAGAGAGTTTAATAATGAATAAAATACTAGAGATATAGAAAATAAAAATATATTGCTTTGTGGAGGTAGTTATCTGCATGTATGCACGAATGGTGGTTTCATTTTTCGTAGGAAGGATGGAAGTAGAAAATAATTTATAATTTAAGAATCATAATAATTTTATAATATTATATTTATTCATTAAATATCCCCTATTTATCTATCTATGTAATGCGGTGAGGAAAAATACAACATGTTGTTTATAGAGGTGGTATTCTGCACATAAGCATGTCAATGCTTTAATTTTTCTCAGGGAAAAGTGTTGAAGTCATATAATTTTTTATTCAAAAAAAATAAAACAAATAATTATATAAAAAATAGTGATTTAAGAATGTTATAATGGGTATTATAGGATTGGGGGAGAAATATAGATAAGGAAAAACATTAGAGGGTGATTAGTACCTACATTGAGAATTTGATCTTTCTCTTGGAGAACTACTTAGAAATGGATAAATTAAGAAAATGTTATGAGATTAAGGTTTATGGAAGTTAAATTGGACTGTAGGGTATGTTAAATTGATAGAGGTTCATGGTGAATTATAATTTTTAGAGTGAATTTTAAGGGGTGGAGGAGGGATCCTTTTATAAGTGTGAGGAGTAATATTTTTGTAATAATATAAAAGGTAAAGTCACTTTTCATGGAAAGTGCCTCCAAAAATGGAAAATAATTGAGAGGATATAATTTTGGTTTTATAATCCTCTCAATAATTCATTTTGATACATTTTTGACATGTTTTAAGTCTTTTACTCTTAGTTAAGCTCTTTTACCTTAAATTACCTTTATTCTGGTAACTAATTTTTACCTATGTAATTTATTTTTGTGGCTAAAAATAAAATGGATCATATTAAATAATTTGGAACTAATTATTACTAATATTAAAATCATCTTATCAAATAAAACATATATGGGTGATAAAAATAAATTTTAATATTAGCGCACATTACGCATAAAAACTCATTTTTAGAAAATGTGTATTTTAGGCATAATAATTTTTCTTAGGATAAAATTATCCATGTTGACCATCATGAAATTAATTGGTTTATTATTATACACATATGTGTTATGTGGATTTAAAAGAGATAAAAACCCAAATTTTATCTTGTGAATAATTAATTAGAATAAAAAGACGAAAATAATTTTTATTATAATAAGTGATTGGTTAAGCTTAACAATGTTAAACACTGATTTTATAAATAAGATATAGATTTTTTAAATGAATAAATTTACCTATTAAATACATTTTTGATCAGTAATTTTTTTTATAAGTTTTTAAGTCATCTTACCTCATGTTATAGTTATAAATGTTATAATTTTAGTAAAAATTATATTTTTAACTATTCACCTAAAAATCAATTATTTCAGAAAAATACCAAAAATTTAACTGAAAATAATTTTCTCATATTGTATCCAAAAATTAAGTTTCTCTTATAAAATTTAACTGCTAAAAATGATAGATATTTTCTTTAATATAAGAATGTATAAAACAAAAAATTGTTTTTAGAAGAAAAATGTTTTTAACCATTAAATGAATTTATTCATATTATTATCCTTATTATAACTATCAGATGAATATTAATTTATTTTCACGCACACAAACACACACACACATATTATTAATACATTTCACTAAAATCATTCTTTATTAGTGAGTAATTTTATTTAGATAAAAGTATACAATACTTTTAGAAAAACAATCCTTTGAAAAATATATGGTTTAATATTAAATGATATTAACTATATTTTATAACCACTTAATTTATTAATATATTGATATAAAAATATTTATTTTAAAATTTTCATATATTTTCTTTAATAATAATATTTTAATACTTAAAATATTTTAATAATAAAATATTTTAATTAAATGTTATACCTTTTTATATCATTATTTATTATTTCTATAATATGTTATCTAAATTTGTTTATAATAACACAAAAATTTAGTATACCTAATGCATACATGTATATCCAATGACTATATTTCCAACGTCTTTATTTATAACTGTTAAATTTTGTTTCTATATATAGCCTCATTAAATCATTCATTCATTCCGTCATCACATCACAAGGCATGATTCATATTTCATATTATAGATTTTATATAATTATTTCTCCTATTAAAGTGTTCTTCCTCATTATAGGTTTTGTATCTCTATTGGAAACCCTCAATGGTGAAGATGATTGAGGAGGTCTCCCAGTGTTGATGATTTTACTCTTTTCTATTTATTTTCCACTTTTATTTATGCATGTTTAATGGATGTAATAATCCTTGGTGAGTAATAATCCATGGTGTGTAATTCTTAGTTTCATGTACTTTTGTTTTAATTTAGTATTATGAATTAATAAATTGTTGTTAGTTTGATTATGATATAGTGTTGTAATATTATTTCTCAATAAAATCAATCACATATCATTTTAGTTCATTGTTGTGTGTGAAAAATGTTATTGATACAATGTTTATTTAAAGTAAAATATATTGTAAAATCTTGAGGTTTTACCATGCTTATGAATAATTTTTTTAGAGAGGCCTAGATAATGTGACACCAAATTTCAAAATACACGTGAAATAGTCATTCCATTCTTTTTATTTTTTTGAATTTTATCAAATTATTTTTCTAAATTCATTTACTTTAGGGAAGACATAAAATTGGTGAGAATGATGTGTGAACATGTCTTCATGGAGCATAATACTAATGACCTCAATGGACCACTTTAGGATTAGCTATAATAGATAAATATCTTTTATGAAATTCTCTTCACATGATGATGCATCATTCAATTATGGGTTTTCTCTCTCTTTTTTATTAAAAATTTCTTGTTTCTGTATTCTTATTTTTTTTATGTTATAATGTTCTTAATACTCATAAAAAGTTGAGATACTAGTTTTATGAGGATAAATCAATTTTATTATAATGAAAATATTTCTTATAATAATGTTTATATTAATATTACTTACTAGTATTTGATAGTTTTTTATTGCAATTGTTTGAATTTATAGTCTATTATAATTTTACAACATCCCTGATTTTGTTGACTAATTTTTTAAAAACGTTTTTTGTAAAATATTAATAGAATCATATTGTTAGGATTACTCTATAAGACTAAATGATTACCATTTTAGATAACCATTCATTTTACCAATTCTAAACATTATAAGGAAATTTTAAAAAAATCATTTTTAGTTAAGCACAATTACAGAATGAGCTCTTCAAGAGGACATTTTATTTACTAGAAAAATATATAGAAAACCTGACATGGTTCATTTTTTATTTCAACCAAACATGTATTGATTCCTAAAACATAATTAGGAAGTAAATTATTTTATATGCAGTGAGTTTTTAGTCACTTAAAATCTTAATTATATGTACAATATGAATTCATTGTTTGATATTACCATACATTGTTTGAAATTATATTCACATTCTCTAAAAAATAGCTAAAATTTTCCTTGTTGAAAATATTCATCTATAACATACCTTTTCTTTAGTTGCTTCAATTTAGACATACATGTAATTACTATGTCAAAAATTTCACTTTTATAGTTTCTTCCATCATAGAATCTATAATTACCTTATAAAATTAATAATCCATACACATTTAGATGAATGTGTATACAAAATTTGATAATTCCATACCATAATTGATTTCATAAAACTATATGAATAAAAAAATACCGAATAAAATAACTAAATAGTATTTGATATTATCATGTGTTTTCTTAAAATATTTTTCCACTTACTAGAATACCCTTTTATATATAACACAAACTCAATGGTATTTATTTCATTTTCAATATTTAATATTCATTAAAGCATTCATTTTTCTTTAAATATTGTATCTGCCTATATTTTTTTTGAAAACAAAAGTTATTTTTATTTGTTTCACAAGTTAATGTATCCTATGGAAATTCATAGGGTGAATACAAGTTATATTCATGGCCTGACAAATAAAAATTAACTTAATATTCATGATCAATAAATAATGAATAAATATTATTCCACTTTCTAGAGAATAATATTTATTCTAATAATTAAATTGAAATATAATTTAATTGAGATCAATAAAATCACCACAAGTCTGACCTTCTAGAACTTTTTTTTCAATATAATTAGGTATGATAGATCATTGTCCAATATAAGTGTCTATTAGCACATAATTGAATCCAAGATGAAGAGGTTAATGTCAAAATGACTACAACTACATACAAACACTTACTTTATAATATAATCCCCTTTTCCCAGTATCTCCAATCAATCAGGTTGTATACTTAAAGTCATCAACCTATGTGCTTAATTACTCTCTCTATGTAACAACCTGTGTCTTCTCAACATGATACTTTGTAGGTTTAGGAATTGGATGTGTTCAGAGGAGGATCGGGGAGGGTTCGATGAAGTTTGGAGATACTATTTTACTACAGTAGGTGGTTCATGATGTGAAAGGGATTTCATGACATGAGAGGTTGTTTGTGGATTAGAGGTAGGAGATTAATGGTATGAAGTTCGAATAAGGGTTCTATACTTAATAAACTCATGGTGTGAAAGAGTAATTCATGATGTGATTTAATTCTAGGGTAAGGCACCGTGAAAATTAGCTTATTTTTATCAGGTTTTTAGTTTTAGTATTTAATGACATGAAATGGATTATAAAATTGAATTGTATGGCATGATGAGAACTCATGATTTGAATATGCATTTGACGTTGTAAATGAGATGAGGTCCAAATTTTCTATAAATTTTAGAGATCTCCCAAATTATTTTATTTCTCTATTATTTCCCTTGAATCTTGGGTGAACCATTGGAATTTCTAGAGGATATTTTATCCTTATTCCTATAACTTTGATCCTTGGATTCTGGAGTTTGATCTTTGTCAATATGTGATGAGTAAATCCCCCTTTCTCCCTTGATTTATTTGTTTTATCTTGAAGAATTTTGGTGGTGGTATTGTTCTAGTTTGAGAGTTTTTGTGATGTGTTTTTTGACGATACCTTGGTGTTCTTTGGGTTGATTCAATGTTTAATTGTGTGGTTATGGTCTTTTAGTTATTTATCCTTCACCCTGTTATGTGTGGTGATTCAGAAATCTCCTTAAGGTAGTGGATTCTCATTCTCTCCCTATTTATGTGCATGTGTGGATATTTCATGTTATTCCTTCCATTGGGTAGATATTAAGGCTTAGATTAATGAAGATAATGAATTTTATTAACTAAAATTGATGAGTACATGAGCTTTAGCCTAGTTGGTAAGGACTCTGTAAGTGCATCCAAGTGACCAGGGATCAAATCCAGGCAGAGACAAAATTTCCAGGGTACTGTAGCAGTACTGTAGTGGGAATTGTAGCAGTCACTGTTTGGCACTGTAGCAGCCGGAAATATGCCCCTGTTTGGGCCTTTGGGCCACCTATTTGGTCCTTGAGTCTGTTAAGGCCTTCAGGCCACCCAAGCCTTTGGGTCAGTAAGGCCTTAAGGCCACCACAAGGCCTTTGGGCCACCTTTAAGTGCAGATGCAAACCAGAAAACCTACAAGGAATAAGCTCTATAAGGAGGATGAGAAAGGAGATTTCACCATAGCAGAAGCTAAACGGATTGAAAGAATGAGAGGGTATTCCATCTTCCATCGGGACAATCCTGTGCATGCATGGGAATGCCTCGCCGAACAACCGTGTGAAGGTGGAGAGCTGATTTCATGATGAAGATGCTGGGGAGGAGAAGTTCCAAGTTGTTAGTCTGGTTTGTATGTAATGTTTGAAGCCTACGAGCAATGAATTCCTCTAAGGCCTATGGGCCATGTAATACTTATGCCTATGGGTCTTGTAAGGGTTCCACCTCACCCCTTGAAAGGTGGATTATCAAAAATCAATAAAAAATGAAGGCCTTTGGGCCATTAAAGGATTAACTAAAATTGATGGGAATGGGGATAAATCACATGTTTTACTTCTTTTGATGTTATTTTTGATGATATTATAAATGTTTTTAGACATTTCTAAAAATCAAGGTTATTGGGAACCTTTCTTGTGCTCTAGTTGATATGGTTGTGAGACCCTTTTTGCGTGATTGATTGATATTACCTTGAATGAAATAGATAATCACCTATATCTAGAAAATGAATTGGTTTCCCATTGAAATCGAGATTTTGTGTGAGAATATCCATACTAAGTAATGAAGTAAAGTAAATAAATACCTTGTTGAATCTAAATTATGGAAGTTGAGATGTGTTGGAATGTATGGTTGTTTAGAATGGGATGTGATGCGGGCTATTTTGCAGTGGTGGTATTGTGTGGTGGTTGTGAAGTGTGATGATTGTGATGAGTGGTAGATGTGATGTAGGTTTTGGTGTTGTAGTTGTGATGTGAGATTGTTGCAGTGATATGGTTGGGGTTGTGGTGAGATGGTTTGAAATACATCATGTTGTGGTAGTGGACGATGTGGGATGGGAGATTTGTTATGTATGGTGTGGTTGTTTTAGCTTCTCGGTTATCCATGGAGTAAATTTCAATGATGAAAGTTAAATATCATGGGTTGGTAAACAAATATGTGAATGAGATGGATTGATGGAGGTAATTGGGTTAAAATTAATTGAATGATTAATGAAATGGTTGTGTAAATTTGAATGAATGGATTAGTAAATGTGAGTTAATGGAAACTAGAAATGATGGAACCTATAATTGGAAGTGAAATTGTGTGGTTATGTGTGATGTTTGTATGGTTTAATGTATATAGTCATATTGACAGTTGCAAGAGATGTCGTGTGGTGCAATGGTGGTATCGTAGAGTACACTAGTGAAGTTGATGTTAACCCATATATTGGATATTGTGTGCTCTCTATCTATCATGTATTTACTATTATTTCTATATAAACCCCATATAAGTTGGATAACTTTACTAACACCCAAATGTTTTGGGTTCCATGTGTTTTTTCTAACATCTAGGTTGGTGGGGATACAAATGGCTAGCTACCCACTCTTACCCGCTCTTTCTTTAGCAACAATGATGATAGACATCGGTGTTGGAGATTTCCCAGTAATGATTGGGGTTGGTGTTAGAGATTACCCAATGATGATATGGGTTGGTGTTAGAGATTAATTTGTGATGATATGGGTTAGTGTTGGAGATTACCCAACGGTGATGATGATGTCATATGTGGTGTGGGTCATGTATTATAGGAGGAGGGAACAAAGTTGATGTCCTTTATGTTTATGATACCCTACAACCATAGTTATGTAACATATTTGTGATGTTATGTGATGAGGATGTGATGTGATGATGACTTATGCAGCACTATATGTCATACCATATGAGGGTGGGGTAGGTAGGGATGCATCCCAACCAACATCAGAGATGACTGGATATGTGATGTGACATGCATGGAGTTGATGGGAGAACACATTTGATGTTGGGCAATGAGAGTATAAAATCAGCAGGGAAGTGGTTTCAAGGTTCCTTTGCTTTATGTTTTTGATATTATGTTATTATATTAGATGTGTGATTTTGTGAGTGTGCTATCATGAGGCTAGGATTGGTTAGTTAATCTATTTAGGTGGGTGTTTTTCCTACTATTTGCTCACTGGCTCATTAATATACTCTTTTTACATGTGCTCCTGAGAGCTTGGGTATGATCCTAATGAGTATACATGTTATGATCACCCTATGTATATAAAATATTTTTCAAGTTTCCAAGAGGAATTTGGGGATTGAAATAGAAATTACTAGATCGAGTTTTGGGGCTGCTGTTGAGTTGCTTCTATAGGACTTGTCTTTTGGTATTTGATCAGAGACTTTTTTTGTATTTGTTTACATTTTTCATGTATTATGGGATGTTTTGGGTTTAATTTTATATTATGTGATGATGTTTCTTTGGGTCTGGTCATATTATCTCCCAATACTATATTATTATAAAGGGTAATGTATTCCATATGTGAGGTTTTATACCGTCGATGCTTGTCACCAACCTGGGGCTTACTGGAGGTCGAAATCTAGAGTCACTATCTCTATTCCTTGATTTCTAGCCTAGTAGGGATACCTTTGGAGGGAAGGGGTCATGAAAAATTGGTATCAAGGGGTTTGGTTAATAGATGTAATGAGGTTTGGAGTTAGGAATTATGAGGATGATATGAGTTGGTAGGGAAATAATGATAGTTTATCTTTATACATAATATAGGTCCATAAGACCAATAAGGACATGTTATTTTAGGCTCCCCATGATCCAATGAAGGAACTCCGATCATATTGAATGAAAAAGTGATGTGGTCCTGATTATAGGGTAGAGAACTAGGATAGTTACATGAATCATGATTGATTGTATTCATGTCTGAATTGAGTGATTTTGGGAAATTAAAATGAATTAATTAAATTAACTTTGATAAAATTCCATGCTACCAGTATTAGGGTTTCTCCTAGATTTTCACGAATGGCTCATGACTGTCATCTATGAGCATCTCAGGCAGTAGAGGTTCAATAGGCTGATATGGTTTATCATTGGATGATCAACTTTAAATAGGAGGATGAGGCATGGAAAAGAGATTTATGTTCCTTTTAACAATAAATCTTGAGAAAGAATAATGGGAGAATCTTAGATCTAGAGATAGTGTGTTTTTTAGAGGAGCCCAAGATTTATTTCATACAAATTTGAGATTGAGATGAGTTTTTGGTGACACTGGAAGTTAGTTATATGCGATGATCTATGTGTTAATGGAGAATTTTGTATACTGGTGATCGAAAGGAGGGGATGTGTTGTGAAAAAAAAAATTCAAAATTACTTCCTTTTAAATTCATATCATTGATGATGAATATGGAAAAGAAGTAGGATATTATCTCCTTTCAACAGTGGATCCTGAGTGTGTAGAATATTAGGATCAGATTCAAGGACCTCATGCACATTACTTCTTATATTTTTATGGATGAGGAGTCAAGAGTGTGACATTTGGAGGAGGTAGTGCACCTAGAAATCAAGTATGCACTTTCCATGTTTACACTTTCTATATACACGGGGTTGTAAAATAAGGAATTGGTTATCTAGTGGATGATTTCTATAGGAGGTGATCCTTGAATGGGTGTTTAGTAGGGTTTCTAAAGGAGAAGGGATTCAGAAAGTGTAATGCATACATTTATGCATTCGGGGTTCTGACTAGTGGGGAATCGAACATGGAAGATCCCTTCACATCCTTTTGGGACTGTTGGTTTCCAAGAACCTTCCATATGCTTCTTATTTTCCTGAAATTTCTATAAGGGATATGGACACTGCCAGTCTCAGTGTTCCACTTCTCAGAGAGGCCAGTTTCAGACAAGCGGTTAGGCCCCTTTCTAGTAGCAGTAGGGACCGCTGACACTTATTTAGTAGTCGAGGGTAGATAGGGTTGGTATAGGGAAGGTTCATGATGGTTCCCATCCTCATTTACTAGGATAGAGGGTGGTTATGGAGGCAAAAAAAAAAGAGATCCATAGGATTTGTGTGTGTTCAGATGAATGCGATGGAGGCGGTAGCGCCAACGAGGATATAGGCTGTCAGAGGTACATTCAGTTTATCATCTACCCTTGTTTGTGGCCTATTTGATTTAAGATCCTAAAAATACTTTGTCTCTCTTACTTTGATCCATATCTCAGGAGTGGATGTGTAGAGGCTTCCATTTCCCTTGGTGTTATCTACACTGATTGGATGTCAGACTACTTTATTTGATGTGTGTCGAGGATGTAGACCGGTGATGGGGTAACACCAATTAGTGGGATGTTTCTTTTTTTAGAAGACAGAACCATATGATGCTATACTTGGCATGGAGTGGTTGTATTCCATGAACATAGTCACCAACTATTTCTATAGGAGAGCTTCATTTTATGAGGTGGATTTCTAGGGTGTGGTATTATTTGGAGAGTGGAGTTATCAGATGGGTGGAAGGAATGTTGATCCACTTTTATCTCACTTGGAAAGTTTGTTATTGAAATATCAGGCATAGGATGTTCCCTGGATTGTGGAAGAGTTATTGGAAGTTTTTTTTGGATGAGGTTATATCACCACCCCATCTATGTGATGCTAAATTTGGTATAGAATTACAACCACATTCATCTATAATTTCAATGGATCCTTATTGAATGGTACCTTGGAGTTTCATGAGTTGGGGATACATGTTAATGATTTGATATAGAGGGGTTTCATATGACCGAGTGTGTTTCCTTAGGGTTCTCTAGTGTTGTTCACCAAGAAGACAGATGATAGTATGAGGTTGTGTATAGAATACCGGAGGTTGAAGCAAATGAGAGTCAAGAATAGTATCACCCTCCCAAGGATTGATGACCCGTTCGACCAACTGGAGGGAGATAATTGGTTCCTAAGTATTTATTTCTAGTATGGATATCAATATATGAGTGTGAAATATGAGAATATACCAAATACTACCTTTAGGTACAGATATAGACACTTTGGGTTTGTTGTAATTCCATTCGGCATCTCAAATGCACCAGCGATGTACATGGGGTTCATGAACACCATATTTCATGAGTTCCTAGGCCAGTTCATCATTGTTTTCATCAATGATATCTTGATCTAATCTAAGTTAGAGGAGGCGCATGATTATAATCTCGAAGTGGTCTTATAGGACCTTCGACACCGCCAACTCTATGGGAAGCTATCCAAGTGTAAGTTCTGGATGAGAGAGGCACATTTCCTTAGGCATTTAGTGTCTCAATAGAGTGAGGCTATGAAAAACATTAAAGGTTGAGGTAGTTCTTTCTTTAGAAATACCCAAGAACAAGGAATAGGTTCAAAGTTTCACTGGTGTTGTAAGATATTATCATATGTTTGTGCCTGATTTCTATTAGATTGTTTACCCACTGATATCTTTGACTAGGAAGGATCATAAATTTTATTAGATTGATCAGTTCTAGGAAGAATTAAATTATCTAAAGGAGAAGTTGATCAGTGATCCAATGCTTCAGTTTCCTAAAGAAGGTGTCATGTTTGAGGTTTTCTATGAATCATACCATCTAGAATTAGGATTCATCTAGGTATAAAAGGGGGTGATGATATCTTATGTGTTTAGGTAGTTATGTCCCCATGAGCATAACTATGCCACCCATGATATGGAATTGGTGGAATTTCTGTTCGTGATGAAGTTGTGGTGGAATTACCTCATCAGTGGGAACTTTATTGTTTTCACATACTACAAGATCCTAAAATATGTCTTCTCCAAGTGGGATTTGAATATACCCTAGAAAAGGTGCAAACAGTTTCTCTAAGATTATGATTTTGAGATCTCTTACACCATGAGAAAGGGGAATATTGTTTCCATTGTGTTTGTAATGCCCCGACCCCAGTTACCCAGAGTCGGTGCATTATTAAATAAAATTGGCATGATCACAAGAAAGAACAAATCTAGAAAGAACGATTGGTTTAGTATCCTTGGAAACACTAGATATATTCATAAAGATTTACATCATAAAAATGAAAACTAAAACAATATAGTCTCCATAGACCACACTCTTATCCCCTCATACTATCCCTGCAGGCCATTCATAATTTACTTCTTCATATCCTAGGAAAAATAAAACATAGAAAAGGGGTGAGCTCAAATGACCAGTAAGGATAACAATATAGCGGAAACTTTCATAAATAAGAATAAACATTTAAGGCAGTGTATAACTAAAACAAAAGCCTTTTAAACTTGAACTTCAACATAGTATGGCAAAAATAAAATGAAATAATTCCATTTACTTATTCACATGGATATTCTACTAATAGAATAATCACATGCAATATCAATAACCACTTTCATAATGATGGAATGCATAATGCCAGACTATCATAACCACATAGCCAAGGCCTCGTGCCAAGACTACAAATAAGATTTTGCCAAGGCCTTATGCCAAGACACTAGTTTGTCTCATGAGACCTACCGATGCATCGAGGAGCTATAGCAGGCTCCACCCGTCACATATTAAGTCCAATGCATTCCCATATGAAAAGGTTTAAACATAACATAAACATTCGTATTAAAACTAGCATACGAAATGTCAATACTTTCACTATAAACTATGAATGGTATAAAAATAGCACATCCAGAGTCAAACATATCACAAAAACTTCAATACAATATAGAAGTTTTGTATCATAATAAATCAACTTCAAATAATCTTAAAATCCATCAAAGGATGTTGACATAGATGAAAGCAAAACTATTTGAGAGAAATATCTCTTTTCTCAAAATCATTGAAAAGTCACACATTTATAAAGGAAGTAATTTAAAAGAGATTTTCGAATCAAAGTGTCCCATACCACTTTGAAACTTTTGAAAAGAAATATCATTTCAAAACCTTCATGTCCATATAAATAAATCCTTAAAATCATTTTGAAAACATGGACATTAATTAAAAATATTTAGAAAGATAAATCTTTAAAACATTTAAAATTATGATCTTGATAAAGAGTACCTTTCAAAAATTCTTAAAATATCCATTTTGAAATCATTTAAAAGTCACATAATTATAAAATAAAACATTTAATTTGAAAATATTCTTATATGCTTGTAAGGGAAACTTCGACGATTTTATAATGGCAGAAAATAACCGCACCCGCCGTATAAGTAAAAAAAACATTCTTACCTTAATTCTGTCGAAAAGGTTAAAAGCACCTTGTTTGGAAAACGAAGGAAAGATTTCTTTATAAAACTCTTTTAAAAAGTCAAAAAAGGGTATAAATGAATTTAACCCATATTATTTTAAATATTAAAGATGTTTTGAAATACATTTTTAAGAAACATGGATGTGGATGATAAAGAGATCCCAGTAGATAATTACGTATAAACAACCTCGGATAATGAAGAGATTGTGAAATAAACCCTTAACTTGTACTTTTCCTTGGTTGAGGGTAGGTTAACCTCCTGTATAATGGTGAAATAATTGTTATTAAATTATAAAATAATCATATATATTAATATGATATCATATATGATCTTTTAACATTGCTTTTTTAATAATATCTTAGTATTATCGTCGTTTCGGGTGTTAACTTACTCATTTTCTTTTATATGTTTTGTTACATAAGCCATGTTTGTTATGGATAGGTTGTATCTTATTCATATCCAGAATGATATCAAGTCCTTAATCATTATTTTTAAATCATCAAATGATAATTATACTTGAATGGATACGATGGAGAATGAATCTCATCGCGTTCGTGGAGACGGTAGTCCGTACGTACGCACGAGCGACAATATCATTCTTTTGATATTAAAATAATATATAAATGGATGGTATACCATATATACAGAATCATTAACATGTTATATTTATTATTTACATGAGTTACACATCATTATTATACCCATCCAAATAATAATATATTGAATAACAATTACACCACGATGTGGAGACGGTAAGCCGTACATACGCACGTATGGTGACATGTTATTCAAAGGGTGGATAGAATACTGAATATGGTTGTACCATATTTATAATAACATCACAGTATATATATGATACTGGAGTTATTATTTTAGAATGGTAAAAACAAAGGAATAAGAAGTGTAAGAAGAAAGGAACTTGGAAAAGGGTGGTGAAATCATTACCTCTTCTTCGGGTTCTTCCTTTTGATTTGATCAAAAGGGCTCCTTAGGTTGGATTTCTGATCAAACTAAGGCCTCTAGATTGTAGTGAGGGAAGTTGGGAGAGTATTTGGGCAGAGTTTGGCCGAACCAAAAGGCTTTGAAGGTGTGAAGAAATGAGAAGGAGGAGTGCCCTTTTATAAGAGGGGTGAGGGGAACCTTTGGAAAAGCTAGAAATATTAATTTATAATAAATTCATATTCAGTTTATAATGGCTCCAAAGTAGATTATTTAAATTTTAAGGTGGGGATGGGTCGAAAACCCCTCAACCAATAGAATTTAGATAGGTTTGGGTACTTATATTAACCTTATCTTTAAGTATTAACTCTAAGTTAATTAGTTTCACTTTTACAATGTCTCTTTGTATTTTTATATTATATGGTTAATAAATTTACCATATACATCCAAGAGACCCCCAAGTGGTTCATTAATGATATAACTATAAATATATAAGTCTCTTGGCTGAACCTTAGATTTTTATGAATTTAATATCAATTAATAATTTAATATTTGTTTTAAAAACTCTTTTATGTCAATTTTGACACTATTCAATAGTTGATTTTTGTGAAACTCATAACAGAATGATTACTTCGAAAAAAGTCAATTAAATAAATCCTAATATGTCATATTATCCTAGAAAATTAGTGTAATGCATTAAAAGTCTCAAATTATATTTATTTGGGTATTTATAATATCAATTATTTTAATTTTTCACTATTATGGTAATTACTGCATCATCATTGTGTCATAAATAAATTAAATTATTTTATCTCTAAAAATTATAAATAAAATATTATTATATAGTAAATATTTTTATATTTCTAATGAATATTTATAGTCAAAAACCAACATATATAACCCTATGTAAAAATTGTTTTTCTAAAAGATATATGTTTGTGTCGTTTTTGTATTCATTTTAACTTAATTAAAATAAAGTGTCCCTATCACCTACAAGTGGCTCCATGGGGTCCCAAAATCGACCCAAAGATGCCCATGGTAGGCCATTTATCAACCAATAAGGTTAGGATACGTTTCAGGGTAATTTTTTTGTTATTATAATATTATTTTTTAACCCTTATTTACCGGATTTACCCTTTAACCATGGTAAATAAAATATTTACCGAAGTAATTATTCAAAATGTCTAAAAATAAAAGTTACCTATTTACACAATTTGAACATCCTGATTCCTAATATGGAATCCATTTTTCCAAATTCAAAAAACAGAAGTGGCAGAAATTAATTTAAAATTAATTCCCGTTGTTAAAACAAAAAGCGTGTTTTTAAGAGATAATAACTATCAAAAGATTGACACTTTTTTATGTCCGGTTTAATTGTGAAATTATGTCAAATGACAAAAATTGAATTAAATGGTAAAAATATATTCTAAATATACTTTAAAACCACTCAAATTCATAATTTATCAATTTTAAATATTTTGATTAAAAAAGTTGTTTTTAATTAAAATTTAGTAATTTTCACTATCATCAAAATATTAAAGTTATCCGAAAAGTTCCAAAATTTCACCCTAGGATAAATTCGATATTAAAAATCCAAAAATGAAGTCCATTTTGAGAGATAAAATTTCAAAAAGTAGGTATTACTATTCATAACGGCTAGTTTGATCAGTTGTGGTGTGTGTTAAAACTCGAAGTTGCGTACAACAAACGCTACTGTATTATTCAAAGAAAAGCGTACCGTGGAAGCTTGGGATGTTTCATTTTAAATTTTTGATGTCCCAATTTTGTCAAAAAGTTTAAAATATTGTATTTAAAAAGGGTTCACTATTAAAAGTTGATAAAAGTGCAATACTAAAAATGAATTTGTTCTTGCATTATGTCTAAGAAACTCATAATATGGATTCTAAAATTATAAGGATTATATAAAGTTTAAAATTTAGTTAATACTATTCATAACCTCTTTTGAATGGATTTTTTGGTAAGTCATGGTGTGATTGAACTCGGTGTTGCGTGTAGTGCAAGTTATTGAATTATTTTGAAGAAATAACACACTATGAAATCTTGGGGTGTTACATTCTCCCCTCCTTCAATAAATTGCGTCCTCGCAATTTGAAATTGTTCTTCAAAAATAAAAGGTTGAAAATAGAAAATATATTTGTGGGAAAACCCACATCAAAAATTGGGTTACTAAAATTTAGTCTTAATATGAGGAAAAGAGAAATCAAAGGGTCACCCCCAAATTATGATCTCGATTAGGAGAACATTGGTGGCAATTAGAGACATATAATTGGAGGAAAAACGTAAATATTTATAGGTAGTGATTGAGGTCATCAATCAAAAACAAGTGTAAATTTGAGGTCCTTAAATTCATCAATCTATGATGATTTGAAATACCATCGGTTCAAAAAAACATAGGGTATTAGGATAACACATTTTTGGTTTTAGGATTCCTTAAATAAAGTATAAGAATTAATTTATTCATAGAATAAGAGAAGAAGAAAAATATATTCTTTACAATTAGAGTTCCATCCTTTAACTAATTTCTACCACAAACTCATCTTTCACTCTAAAAGATAATAGAATGTAAAAAAATATATTCTATTTATCCTATTCATATAGGGTTAAAAAAAACGAATTTATAATTCATCTACCAGATCTTTTAAAAAAAACTACATTATTTAATCCTGGACATCACGTGGGTAAGTGGTAGGTGATACACCCTTGTTGCCCTTTGGTTGTGGGTTCAAGTCTCGCGGCCTTGCCAGACGCGACGGGTTGCCGCCCGACCTCCGGGTTGTCCTTTTATGGAAATCCAAAATAATCCAAACTAGAACTATCCAAAATACTTCAGTCCAAAATTCATAAGGAAGGTAAACACAATGAAGATCCTTTTTTTTCCGTGTAATAACATGTGATCACCTTCATCATGTATTCTTTTAAAACACTGCAACATCCTGAATTATCATAAAACCTTATTGATTACATTCATGATCCCTTATTCCTTATAGAATAATAGATATACTCCTTCAATCCAAAAATGTTGTAAACCCCAACAATGATGGAATATACAAATTAATCGGTTTCAAGGTAGTCAAGAATATCCAATATAATTTATCCAAAACAATCATGTATTATTCTAAAATCACTACCTCTATATCAGAACCATATTATGGTTTATCTTTCTCTCAACCATATATTTTCTAAAAATTTAACCTGCTATTGAGTCACTTTTCTTTGTTCCACACAATCTCAAGTCCATAATGAAATAGTACTACAGTACAATCCTTATATACTCCATAATTATTATAACAAGTACATTGTTGATACAACACTCAAATGACATAATCAACATAAGAACTCTAATCATTTCTCTTCATCTGTGGTAGTATCATAACTTGATTATTATCCAATAGCATCATTTGCGGCATAGTCTGATGACTGAGACATAGGCTCGCATAGTGTCCAAACTCCTTGCAAATGAAGCATTGTACATTTGAAACCATTTTCTTACCCTTGCAGTCATATACTTTGTGCCCTTTTCCTCCACACTTACAACAAACTCCCATTCCTTTCAGGCAAGTTCCAGGGTGTTTCTTTCCACAGTTATCACATATGGGAAAATTCTTCTTTTCCCTCTTCCCTTTATCCATCTTTCTCTCTTCCATCCTTTTCTTCTCTTGCTTCCCTCCAAAGCCATAGGACTCAGTAAACTCTTTACTTATATTATCAACACATGATATTATTTCTTCATATGATGATAATACATGCGAGACTATTTCTCTTATAAATTCTGGCTTAAGACCATGAAATATATGATCCTTCTTTCTCTTTGTATCATGTGCATTGCTGGAGTTCTCATTCCTTCTACTGGGCGCCATTTCTAAACAATGGAATACACTAGATTAGTTTATGAATAACAATACCTAATCCCAAACTTGTAAAACACATAACATAAATTAAATAGTTTATGGATATAATCCATAATCATAAAAATGTCTCCTTTGAGGAAGTATATACTCATAAACCCTTCATAATGGTTTGTAAAGAAGATGATAATTATCCTAAGCATATCCCCCGAGAGTGTCGTAACCAAGAGTGCAGCAAGGCCCGTTGTCGTGCACCAGTTCCCGTTCGAGTCTAGCTCAAAGCGGTGTTTTCGGGTTTTACCCCTAGGTATATATGTGCCAGATCCGCCTCTACCTGCTCGTATCCAGACAGTGATGTATTTCTCGGAAAACTCACAAAATCTCTACAATACCAAAATTCTAGTAAGTTCATCTATACTAATTCTCAAAGTCCATCTTAAATCTATGTGCTCTAATCAGAGTTTATCTAAATCTAGCTTCCAAGGTTTGTACTAAACTTCCTCTGATACCAACTGTAATGCCCTGACCCCAGTTACCCAGAGTCGGTGCATTATTACATAACATTGGCATGATCACAAGAAAGATCAAATCTCAAAAGACCAATTGATTTAGTAGCCTTGGAAACACTAGATATATTCATAAAGTTTTACATCATAAAAATGAAAACTAAAACAATATAGTCTCCATAGACCACACTCTTATCCCCTCATACTATCCCTGCAGGTCATTCATAATTTACTTCTTCATATCCTGGGAAAAATAAAACATAGAAAAGGGGTGAGCTCAAATGCCCAGTAAGGATAAAAATATAGCGAAAACTTTCATAAATAAGAATAAAAATTTAAGGCAGCGTATAACTAAAACAAAAGACTTTTAAACTTGAACTTCAACATAGTATGACAAAAATAAAATGAAATAATGCCATTTAATTATTCACATGGATATTCTACTAATCTAATAATCACATGCAATATCAATAACCACTTTCATAATGATGGAATTCATAATGCCAGACTATCATAACCACATAGCCAAGGCCTCGTGCCAAGACTACAAATAAAATTTTTCCAAGGCCTTGTGCCAAGACACTAGTTTGTCTCATGAGACCTACCGATGCATCGAGGAGCTATAGCGGGCTCCACCCGTCACATATTAAGTCCAATGCATTCCCATATGAAAATGTTTAAACATAACATAAACATTCGTATTAAAACTAGCATACGAAATGTCAATACTTTCACCATAAACTATGAATGGTATAAAAATAGCACATCCACAGTCAAACATATCACAAAACCTTCAATACAATATAGAAGTTTTGTATCATAATAAATCAACTTCAAATAATCTTAAAATCTATCAATGGATGTTGACATAGATGAAATAAAAACTATTTTAGAGAAATATATCTTTTCTCGAAATCATTGAAAAGTCACACATTTATAAAGGTAGTAATTTAAAAGAGATTTTTGAATCAAAGTGTCCCATACCACTTTGAAACTTTTGAAAAGAAATATCATTTCAAAACCTTCATGTACATATAAATAAATCCTTAAAATCATTTTGAAAACATGGACATTAATTAAAAATATTTAGAAAGATAAATCTTTAAAACATTTAAAATTATGATCTTGATAAAGAGTACCTTTCACAAATTCTTAAAATATCCATTTTGAAATCATTTAAAAGTCACATAATTATAAAATAAAACATTTACTTTGAAAATATTCTTATATTCTTTTAAGGTAAGTTTCAAAGATTTTATAACGGTGGAAAATAACCGCACCCGCCATATAAGTTAAAAAAAACATTCTTACCTTAATTTTGTCGAAAAGGTTAAAAGCACCTTGTATGGAAAATGACGGAAATATTACTTTATAAAACTCTTTTAAAAAGTCAAAAAAGGGTATAAATGACTTTAACCCATATTCTTTTAAATAGTAAAAATGTTTTGAAATACATTTTTAAGAAACATGGATGTGGATGATAAAGAGATCCCAGTAGATAATTACGTATAAACAACCTCAGATAATGAAGAGATTGTGAAATAAACCCTTACCTTGTACTTTTCCTTGGTTGAGGGTAGGTTAACCTTCTGTATAATGGTGAAATAATTGTTATTAAATTATAAAATAATCATATATGTTAATATGATATCATATATTATCTTTTAACATTGCTTTGTTAATAATATCTTAGTATTATCATCGTTTCGGGGGTTAACTTACTCATTTTCTTTTATATGTTTTGTTACGTAAGCCATGTTTTTTATGGATAGGTTGTATCTTATTCATATCCAGAATGATATCAAGTCCTTAAACATTATTTTTAAATCATCAAATGATAATTATACTTGAATGGATACGATGGAGAATGAATCTCATCGCGTTCGTGGAGACGGTAGTCCGTACGTACGCACGAGCGACAATATCATTCTTTTGATATTAAAATAATATATAAATGGATGGTATACCATATATACAGAATCATTAACATGTTATATTTATTATTTACATGGGTTAAACATCATTATTATACCCATCCAAATAATAATATATTGAATAACAATTACACCACGATGTGGAGACGGTAAGCCGTACGTACGCACGTATGGTGACATGTTATTCAAAGGGTGGATAGAATAATGAATATGGTTGTACCATATTTATAATAACATCACAGTATATATATTATACAGGAGTTATTATTTTATAATGGTAAAAACAAATTAATAATAAGTGTAAGAAGAAAGGAACTTGGAAAAGGGTGGTGAAATCATTACCTCTTCTTCGGGTTCTTCCTTTTGATTTGATCAAAAGGGCTCCTTAGGTTGGCTTTCTGATCAAAATAAGGCCTCTAGGTTGTAGTGAGGGAAGTTGGGAGAGTATTTGGGCAGATTTCTGCCGAACAAAAAGGCTTTTAAGGTGTGAAGAAATGAGAAGGAGGAGTGCCCTTTTATAAGAGGGGTGAGGGACACCTTTGGAAAAGCTAGAAATATTAATTTATAATAAATTCATATTCGGTTTATAATGGCTTCAAAGTGGATTATTTAAATTTTAAGGTGGGTATGGGTCGAAAACCACTCAACCAATAGAATTTAGACAGGTTTGGGTACTTATATTAACCTTATCTTTAAGTATTAACTCTAAGTTAATTAGTTTCACTTTTACAATGTCTCTTTGTATTTTTATATTATATGGTTAATAAACTTAACATATACATCCAAGAGACCACCAAGTGGTCCATTAATGATATAACTATCAAGATATAAGTCTCTTGGCCGAACCTTAGATTTTTAGGAATTTAATATCAATTAATAATATAATATTTTTTTTAAAAACTCTTTTATGTCAATTTTGACACTATTCAATAGTTGATTTTTGTGAAACTCATAACAGACTTATTACTTCGAAAAGGTAAATTAAATAAATCCTAATATGTCATATTATCCTATAAAATTAGTTTAATGCATTTAAAGACTCAAATTATATTTATTTGGGTATTTATAATATCAATTATTTTAATTTTTCACTATTATGGTAATTACTGCATCATCATTATGTCATAAATAAATTAAATTATTTAATCTTTAAAAATTATAAATAAAATATTATTATGTATTAAATCTTTTTATCTTTCTAATGAATATTTATAGTCGAAAACCCAACATATATAACCCTATGTAAAAATTGTTTTTCTAAAAGATATATGTTTGTGTCATTTTTGTATTCATTTTAACTTAATTAAAATAAAGTGTCCCTATCACCTACAAGTGGCTCCATGGGGTCCCAAAATCGACCCAAAGATGACCATGGTCGGCCATGTATCAACCAATAAGGTTAGGACACGTTTCAGGGTAATTTTTTGTTATTATAATATTATTTTTAACCCTTATTTACCGGATTTACCTTTTAACAATGGTAAATAAAATATTTACCGAAGTAATTATTCAAAATGTCTAAAAATAAAAGTTACCTATTTACACAATTTGAACATCCTGATTCCTAATATGGAATCCATTTTTCAAAATTCAAAACACAGAAGTGGCAGAAATTAATTCCTGTTGTTAAAACAAAAAGCGTGTTTTTAAGAGATAATAACTATCAAAAGATTGACACTTTTTTATGTCCGGTTTAATTGTGAAATTATGTCCAATGACAAAAATTGAATTAAATGGTAAAAATATATTCTAAATATAATTTAAAACCACTCAAATTCATAATTTATCAATATTAAATATTTTGATTAAAAAAGTTGTTTTTAATTAAAATTTAGTAATTTTCACTATTCATCAAAATATTAAAGTTATCCGAAAAGTTCCAAAATTTCACCCTAGGATAAATTCGATATTCAGAATCCAAAAATAATGTCCATTTTGAGAGATAAAATTTCAAAAAGTAGGTATTACTATTCATAATGGCTAGTTTGATATGTTGTGGTGTGTGTTAAAACTCGAAGTTGCGTACAACACACGCTACTGTATTATTCAAAGGAAAGCGTACCGTGGAAGCTTGGGTTGTTTCATTTTAAATTTTTGATGTCCCCATTTAGTCCAAAAGTTTAAAATATTGTATTTAAAAAGGGTTCGATATTAAAAGTTGATAAAAGTGCAATACTAAAAATGAATTTGTTCTTGCATTATTTCTAAGAAACTCATAATATTGATTCTAAAACTATAAGGATTATATAAAGTTTAAAATTTAGTTAATACTATTCATAACCTCTTTTGAATGGCTTTTTTGGTAAGTCATGGTGCGATTGAACTCGATGTTGCGTGTAGTGCAAGTTATTGAATTATTTTTAAGAAATAACACACTATGAAATCTTGAGGTGTTATAGTGTTGAGTTGAAATTATTGAGAAGATGTGGTTCAGAATCATGTAGATGTGTGGAAAGGGATGGAGGAGCTTGAATCCATGCATCTTGATATTAGAGAAAGTAGTGACCTAGGTTGTCTTTATCAGATGATGGTGTATGATAATAATGAGAAGATCTAGATAGATTGAGAGCAGAAGAGGGAGGATTAAGACTATAAAAAGGCTTGTGATGATCATAGGTGTAGGCCCCTATAGTTTGATGTTGGAGACCATGGGTTCTTGATGGTTTTACTTCAATGGGGGAAGCATAGGTTTTTAGGGGGATTAAGCTTTATCCCTAGTTAAATGGACTTTCTGAAGTGTTAGAGAATATTACTATGGTGTTTTATTGGTTGGAACATCCACCATATCTGGACATGATTCATGATGTATTCTCTATGTCCGAGATTCATAAGTATCTTAATGATGACTCCCACATCATTGAATGGGGATATATGGATATCAAGGATGATGAAAAATTCTTGGAGTGACTAGTATAAATCTTTTATCATCGAGGTAAGGTGCTGTGTGCATGAACCATACCCTTGGTTTGTGTTCTGTAGAGGAATGATGGACTGAAGAACAATACTTAGGATTTTGAGACATATATGTGTTCCCAATACCTTGAGTTGGTTTACGTTTTTTTATTGATTATGTGACGTTTTAACCTTGCTAGTTTATGAGATATTCCTTTTTTGTCTTTCCTTGGGTGTGTGTTATGGATTCAAGTTCATGAAGAAGAGAAAAAACCCCTTTCTAATCAAGAATGTTATATTTATGACATGTTTTAAAATTGTGTGGGAAAGTTAGTTCCACCCAATGTGGACAATATCTTGATATAGAGGGTGGGTTTCCTTGACTTGTGTGCTAGGGGTAGTGTTTCATATCATTTTAGGCAGTTGTTATCATGGGTTATGTAGGTTGGAATGGGTTTGTGAGTGGTTACATGGGAGATAGGTGTATTGTGGTTATAGTGAGGTAGTGTGGTTTTGTCCCTAGTGGACGACGGTGATGTACTTGAGTGGGGGGTTTTCAGATGTTTTGGCTTGGCTTGACATGTTTTGATGGTGGTAGAATTTGGAGTATAATGAAATCTCTAATAGGTATATCACGAGATGATTTTAAGGACCCTTTGTTTTCCTTTTGGGTCGGTTTTGATTTTTGGGGATGAGAATAGTTTCATAGGTATCTAATGTAATATTTTGTTCCTTATAAGTAAGTTACTTTTTTTGGTTTGGGAGTTGGAGTTATTTTGAGGAGGATTGATGAGGGTTCTACATAGTTTGGAGCTACAATTCTATTATAGTAGCTAGTCCACGACATGAATGGGAGTTCATGAAGTGAGGGGTTGTTTACAGCTTGAAGGATAGTGATTCATGCATTGAAGTTAAGATGATGGTTATGGGCCTAAGATAATCATTATGTGAAAGAGTAATTCATGATGTGAATTAATTTGAGGTTGATGCACCAATAAAACCGATATATGTTCATTGGGTTTTGAGTTTGTGTAGTTCAGGACCAGAACTGGATTCCTGGATTGAATTGGTGTTCCTTATGAAATTTCACCACATGAATATGTGTTTTACACCATGAATGAGCCAATGTCCATTTTTTCTATAAATTATAGGGCTCAATAATTTTTTTTTTATTTCTCTCACATTTCCCTTGAAACTTGGGAGAATCCTAGGTGTTTTTGGAGGATATTTCATCCCATTTCATCCTAGTTTGATCATGGGCTTCTAGAGGTTGATATTTGGAAATCAATGTTGAATAAATATCCTTTTCTTCCTTTTAGTTCTTTGGTAAATCTTTTTAAATTATCATGTGGTGGTATTTTTCAAGTTTGGAATGCATTTTTGATGATACCTTGTCATGGTTCAAGTTTCTTTGAGGTTTCCTTATGCAATTGTTGTATTTAAGTTGTTTCTCCTTTTATTTGTTGTGAATGGTGATTAAAAAATCTCCTTAAGTTATGGGATCCTCATTATATCTCTATTTATGTTCATGTGTGGGGATTACATAATTTTTTCATCCATTGGATAGATAGTAACATTTTTCTTAATAAAGATAATAAATTGGATTAACTAAAATTGATGAAAATAGGGAGAAATTTCATGTTTTACTTCTTTTGATGTTATTACTAATGAGATTATACATGCTTTATTCCATTTCTAAAAGACACATCTTTTAGGTGCATTTATTATGCTATAGTTGATATGGTTATGATACCTTTTCTACATGATTACTTGATATCACATTTAATGAAATGGATAATCACTTATATCTTGCTAATGAATTGGCTTCCCATGAAAATATGAAATTTGTGTGAGAATACCCATGATAAGTAATTAAGTAATGTTAATAAATCCCTTATTGAATCTAAATCGTGGAAGTCTAGATATACTACAATGTGTGGTTGTTGTGGTGCCATGGTCGGTTGGAATGGACATGATGTGGGCTGTTATATGGTGGTTATGATATGCAGTGGTTGTGATGAGTGGTGGATGTGATGTAGATTGAGGTATGGTGGTTTTGATGTTTAGTTTTTGCAGTGATATGGTTGGGGTTGTAGAGATATGGTTTGGAATACATTGTGTTGTGGTAGTGGTGGATGTGAGATGGGTGAGCTGTTTTGTGTGGTGTGGTTGTGTTGGTTTCCCAGTTAGTGATGGAATAAATTTTAATGCTAAAAATAAAATATCATGGGTTGATAAATGAATATGTTAATGGGATGGATTTATGTGAGTTAATTAGATTAAAATAAATGAATAATTAATTAAAGGGATGCATAAATGTGAATGAATGGATTAGTAAATGAGATTTAGTGGAAACTTGGAAATGGTGGAACCTGTAATTGGAAGTTGATTTGTGTGGTTATGTGTGATGGTTGTTTGGTGTGATGCATATAGTGGTGGTGGTAGTTGTAATTAATATCATGTGGTGAAATGGTGGTGTTGTAGAATACAACAATGTAATTGATGTTAACCCATAAGTTGGGTATTGTGTGCTATCTATCTATCATGTATTTTATGTTATTTCTACATGGGACCACCCAACTTGGATAACCTTACCAATTCTAAAAATGTTTTGTGTATTTTCCCAAATATCTAGGTTGGTGGTGATATGGATAGATGGATACCCCCTCTTCCCCACTCTTCCTCCAACAACATTGTTGATATAGGTTGGTATAACAACCTTTCTCTATATTAAACACTTAAACATGATTTATTAAATAAAATTTCACTTAAGACAACTATGAGGATCAAGAGGTCTAGTTTATTGGGAAAGTAGGAACATTAAATGAAAACTTAAGACATAAAATACAACATCTTTATTGCAAACTTCTTTTAAATTACCACAACATTCCTTTATACTTAGCATTGCATGGGATAACCTGAGGACATACATAAGAAAAGGGTGACCTATAAAGCCAAGTAAGGTAGTAAAAAAGGAATAACATGAAGAATAAAATACATGTTAAGAAATAGGAAAATCAATGGAGAATAGGAGAAACATGAACATAAAGACATGATATAACATGATTATCATAACATGGAAATGTTGCAACAACATTTAACATGATATTAGCATGAGCCAAGGATCATTGCACATGGAGCATGAGTAAACCCTCATTGCACTTGAATTAGAATGATTAAACCCTAATTTCACATGAATTATCACGATTCAACACCCATTACACATGACATATCATGATACTATTCATTACCCAATGCATTGGAGTGCTATCAGGGCACACCCTTTATAAACATTTCATTTCATGCATAAGTGTGCCACATGGATCATACAACACGGATTCATTAAAAATAAAAATTTATTGCATGAATAAGAGATGTAGAATACATAAATTTATGTCCTAAATAAACAATTACATGTGAATAAAGGTGAATTCTCTTGATATATAAATGGTTATGGTATTCACTTATATGATGATTTTGGCATGGAAATTTTGGTGTAACTTCGACAGCATAACGACGTCAAATAGAAATCGTAAAATCGGTTTATGAGAGAGAAAGGGGGTATATAATCATTTATACATGAAATTGAAATTAAGGGGGTCATGGAATATAATATCCCAACATATGTAATGGAATTTATATGCATAATATAAAATAATTTCTTGAATGTAAATGAGGAGAGAGAGATCCCTTACGGAATTTTGGCATGGTAACGGGTGTACATGAGAGGCATTAATGAGAGAGAAAGGGGTATCTAATCATTAAAACCAAAGGAGGGAAGTTTAGTGGAGGTGGTAAATCATATCCCAACATTTTTAATTGAAAATAAAATGGAATAATAACATAATGAAATTTGAACAAAAAATGAGAAAGGAAGAAATCCCTTACATGGAAGTGTGATCCCAATGGCTTGGGAGAGGCTTGAGAGAGGCTTATAGGGAGATTGGGGCACCTTGGGAGGATTATATATAGATTAGGGAAGATTTTGGTAGAGATAATGAGGTTTTTAGTGAATATTAAGGGGATATTGAGTGGGTTTATATAGGAAAGGAGATAGAATTCTTTATTATTTAGGTTTTGGACACTACACATTAAACTAATGAAAACCACAAACCGTCCCATGGTTTTTGCCAATGGTTTTATCCAAAGGGGAGTGAAAAACATTATTTTTAAAGGAAAATTTCCAAAATTATTAAAATATTAGGCTTGGTTATGTGGTGGTGAGTCACACTCTCAAGGAAATAATTTTAAAAAGTTAAAATATTTTATAAGTCTTGGAAGGTCCACTAAGGCACCATAAAATTAATAAAAAAAAATCAAAAATCACATTATTTTAAAGGTAAAAAATATATTGAAAAAATATAACTTTTATAGTATTTTATTACATCACTATTGGGTCATTATGATGTCTTAAAACACATTATATATTTAAAGGATATTTAATTTTTACCAAAAAATTTGACTGTCTCATAAAATTATGACAAATTTACCATTAGATAATTTTGATGTCCCGAATCCATTAATGATATTAATTTTATCTAAATAATTTTCTAAATATGTGAATTTTTACTTATAAAATAATACCAATATTTATTGAAAATTCATGGTTTTTGACAAAAAATATTTCAAACCTTCATAAAAATTACAATTGTATTCATAAAAAAATATACGATAATTTATATTTAATAAAAAGTAATTTAGTAATAATATTTTATTAAAATATTATTTAATTCAAAAAACCATTAATTCATAAAAATATATTTCTTAATTTAATATTAACTAAAAATAATATTTGTACTTTAAAAATAATTTACAAAGTAGCAATAATAAAATAAATGTATATTCTTTATAAAAAACACATAATCGTAGTGCTAGGGTATTGTTACATAACCCATTATAACACCCACATAAGACATAAGGGTAAGTTGTGTGATGATGACAAACTCTTGGGGGGGGGGGGGGGGGCTCAGATAACATCGCTCGTGTGGTAATCTCTATTGACTTACACTTATATCGTAGGCGATTCCATTCAAGATTAACATGTTGAAGCTCAACTTGGGATTGGTCAAGAGAAAAGCTCAGTGACACTACCTCCTTTCTGATCTCTGACAAATGGGCTTCGTAAGGAGCAATTCTACTGTATGAGGCCATCACTTCTTTTATTTGAGTAAATTGAATTTGTTAAGTCCCTATATTTATACTAATCATGTGATCACTGTTCAACAACTATATTAGCAATGATAACAATTATTAATAGTATTTTAAAATCTAAAAACATACAACCAAGGAAGTGTATAAGTTTTATATAATCATTTTACATAATAATTCATTTAATTAGATTAAGAGGAATTTTTATTTATAAAACTTTGGGTGATCTCTTTCATACCACCATGATATAATAATACTTAAACCAATAGAATACCATGCTCATACAATAACATCTCTTAGAGGTTCTAGATCTCTAAAAGATGCTCATCAAAGTTCGCACCATCATCAACTTAGATCTCAACCCAATAAATTATTTGAGAGTAATCATGATGGTAATGGAGGATATGTGAAACATAAAAAACATTGTGTATCTAAATCATATATGGGGGAGTTCTATCTGATATGTTGTAGCTCCAACATGAGCCAACACCTTTAAAATCCCAAAATACTAGGGATAAATCTTACCCCTATGACCATACCTTAACTTACCATTATGAAGAGTCACCATCAGGAAGACATGATCTCCAATTTCTATCTCTAGAGGTCTCTTCCTATGATCACCATAGGATTTTCGTCAATCTTACATAACTTTCATCCTTTCTTGTATCATCAGAACCATCTCTATTGTATTCTGCACTAGTTATAGCCCAAAAATTGTTGAATCTATAATCCCAATCCAACATAATGGATAATGTAATGGTCAACCATAAAAGCATCAAATGGTTATATATCAATGGTGGAGTGAAAACATAATTTAAAGAAAACTAAACCAAAGGAAGGTGCCTCATCCATGAACCTCTAAAATATAGGGCATATGAATGCAATATGTACTCAAGAGTCTGGATATTTTTCTCTATCTGACCATCCATCTTGGGATCAAAAGTAGTACTAAGACATAACTGAGTGAAAAAATGAATTTGGGAGACCTCACTACACCCTAGAGGTAAAAAGAGGACATGATAATAGATGATCATCCATAGGACTTTGTAGAGTCTCAACAGCTCTTCCAGATACTGCCATGAGAGAACATCCACTGAGTTTAACTCCTTGATCACTATAAAGTGGGGTAAATTTTTCAAATGATCCACTAAAACCCATATAAAATCATTGAATCACTTATATTGAGGTAAAATAGTAATTAATTCCATTAATATGTCCTCCCACTTCCACTGGGGAACATCCAATGACTGGAGAAAACCACTAGAAACACAATTATTAACCTTCAACTTCTAATATACCTAACATCGAGACATAAACATTGAAACTACATGCTTCAACATAAGACACTAAAAATTCCTTATCATATATGAGTACATCTATTTCATTTAAGAATGTAACAGTAAGGGTGATTAATGGAACTCACGAAGAACCATCTCATGCATCACCAAAGGAATGAAAAGCCTCCCTTAGAACAACACCCAATGTTGTTCATCCTTAGAACAACCATCAAGTGCATCACCAATGAAAAATCGATTATACTAGACCTCAAACTCATAATCCCCTATCTTGGAATCTTCCACATGCTGCACCAAGGATGACTGCACTGTTATCTGAATAAGAAAACACATTCCATCAACCTCTATCGTATCAAGATACATCACTATGAGATCTTCCATCACTCTTTAGGAATCTCCATAATCATGCATGACATCACTATGTTAATTCATAATCAGTGTATAATCTAAAACATTTCCATTTATTAGTGTATATAAAATATCAAAGTTATAATCCTTCAATAATACCATCCACCATCATTGTCGTTAGTTCAAGTGATGTTGGGAGAAACATACCTCAAGTTCTAATGGTTAGTAAAAACCACACAATGCTCATTGATGAGGTAATGTAACCCTAAAGTCAAGTAAAAAAATGCTAAAAACTCGATATCAAGGGTGAAACATTTTACTCATGAGGATGTAACTGCTAAGAACCATAAGAAATAAATGATCTCTATAGCATCATAACACATCTCAAAATAAGACACGATGCATCATAAAAAACACTGAACTGAACTCCCTCATCTGGGAGAAAAAGAACCATAGTGCTGACCAAATTCTTCTTTAGGTTCTCAAAAGCTACCTAAAAGTAGTTAGTCGAATAGAATGATTGATCCTTTATAGTAAAGGCCATCATAGGAGTAACAACCCAAGATAAATTGGCTAAAAACCTCCAATAATATCCTATAAGACCAAGTAAATTCCACACCTTTATTAATTTCTTAGGGGATTCCCATGAAACCACTACTTTAATATTTGAAGGATCTATAACTACTCCCTACTGGGACATAAAATTACCCAAAAAACAAAATTCATGATCCTAGAAATTACACTTCAATAAATTTTCTAATAGCTGCTGATAATGAAGAACTCCCAAAATGGCACACAGATGCTCTGCATGACCCCCTTAGATATAGAGTATATAAGAATTTCAACCATGAATTTATCCAGAAAATACCTAAATGCTAAGTTAATGAAACCCATGAATTAATCCATAGAATTTTTCACACTTAAAAACATCACAAAAAACATGTAATGCCCATAATGACATCAGAATGTAGTCTTCAAAATACCCACATCCTTCACCCATATCTAATGATATCCTAACCATAGATCTATCTTCGAGAACCAAATGTATCCCTTAATCTGATCAAATAAATCATCAATCCATGGAAGAGGATAGTATTTCTTCACTTTCTCCTGATTAAAGTAAAGTTAATTGATACAAAACTGCAAACTGCCATTGGACTTCTGAATGAATAAAATCAGAACACCCTAAGGTGACAGACTTGGACAAACAAAACCTCGCTATAATAGATCATAAATTTGTACTCATAGATCTAAAAAATCATAAGGTTCCATCATATATAGTGACATATATATTGGAGAAACACCGGATTGTAGATCTATCCCAAACTTGATGTTCTATAGAGGTGGTAATTCTAAAACCACTATAATAAATAAATCAAGGAACTATTACACAACCCTAGGAAACACCATCAGTTGAAACTCCAATGAACTCACCATTTTCTTAACTATAAAGGAATAAAAGTAAGGAACATGGTTGAAACCCATTTTAGTGTAACACTTTCTAATAAAAACTGCTTTCACTCCATCAAAATCATATAATACAACCTACTTCTTGAAATAATCCACAATAACCTGCACCAAATACAGTCGATCCGTGCTAAGGATAATTTTGTATGGCTGTATCTATAAGCATTGGAAGTCTCCCTAAGAGTGGTACTTCCCCAACACTAGATCACATTCTCTACATACATCATATAGGTCAACTTGATTTCCAACTAGCATAGTAAATGCTAAGGGAACTAGAAACCTCTCCAACTTAAGTCTCAAATCATGGATTTGGGTAAGTGATATAAAGGAGTGCATAACTACTAAATAAAAAATTCATGTAACCATGTAAAAAATGGCACCTCTAATAATTTCTAGATCACCCAAAACTAGAAAATTCTAGATAATTCAACTGTACATAAACTTATTTGAGACCTATCTATCCATGATGGTGACTACATACATAGCCATGCTATGCTCTTTGAGGACATAGAGAATATAAATTTTGTACTCTTCCAACCCCATCCCCTATCTTCTAATCCCAAGATAGAGCAACCAAATACAACTACATAAGATAAAACTTCCTAAATGGAAGAACTATAAGTGGAATATCTAGTGCACAATACCTTCTTAGAGAGGTAGGGCTATATCACCACTGATGACCTTAATCTCCATATAAAATGAAAGTGTATGACTATTGAGAATTGGAATAAGAGCTTCCAACCCTAAAGAAATGAGATATTGAGGGATGGAACCTATTCATAATTGATTGAAAACTCTTATATCTAGGAAATTAGGAGTCTAAAATGGATAATCCTTATGAATTCCTTCTCTTGATGGTCTTGTTCTAGCCAAAATCCTCTTAACAACCTCTATTCTCTCCAACACCTTGAGATAAGTCAACAACCTAAATGGGGTGATTTGGTGCTGGATATCTAGATGAAAAGTCTCCTTGAAATTCCTATTCCTAGCCCACTCATATGAAAATAGCTATGATTAATAATAGATATAGTTCTTGAAATGGATCCCAAATTCCCGCATGATAGAACTCCCCAGTCGAAGGGTAAGCAGCTCTTGGTGACTCATTGACTTTTTGGTTGAAAAAAGAATCTATTATCAAAACTGGTCCCTAAACTTCTCCCAAAATACCTTTGACTCATCACAATCCTTGAGGGAAAAAAACCAACACTACCTCATAACTCTATGCACCATCATCACATCCAATGAATCGCAGTGCTCCTTTTAATCATGGATCAAACTGAAAGTGATCTCCACCTCCTCTAACCAGTCTTATTTGTCTGATTCTAAAGAGGATATCTCTTACTTATATAGACTATAGAACTAAAAATACTGGAATTTCCTCCATAAAGTTTCATCATCAAGGACTACTATTATGCATTGATCTATTGGAACATCATGCTAAACATCTTTAGTGAAAAATTTATGAACATATTGATCTAGAGCCATACCAATAGAAGAAAAAATGGTTAGAGACAATAAACCCAAAATATGGAATACTTAAGAATAATTTATTATTTATTTATTTTATTTCATTAAGGTTAACCTAATACCAAGGTCTACCCATTTCAAATTTAGGTGAAAAGAAGAATTATGCATGATCCTTTCATATGTCTCTACCCCAAAACCAGTATCACTTCATTTAGAAGTCTTAGTAAAGTTAAAGGTATGTAAAATAGATCATGGGGTGGGGGATAAATACATATTTCCAAGATATTATCCTTGTTTACATTGCTCACTAAACCTAGATGACACAATTTCACTACAAACCCAAGTAATATCATATGTGCCTAACTCTAATCTCCATCCTATCCATCAACCCAAACCTTTAATACCACTCTGGAATGACCCCATCCCTCTATAGGTAACCCTCTTTGGAAAATAATGAGAAAAGGTAGATAATGATAGCCTGAAGCCTACCTCTAATAGGCCATGAGTTAGTGACATGCACCGAGGGTATAATATACACACAAATGGGAGGCATTACCCTATAAAATAACATGTGAATGAGAGAGTTAAGACAAAAAACTAAACAAATCCTGATCATAAATATAAAATATATCCTATGTAAATACATGTAATGTCATAAAAAATTGAAAAATAAGAAAGGAAACTACAAGTACAAATGGTAAACTTCACAACAACCATGATTTATGAACATATATTATAAAACCATGAGATAGAAATATCTGTCCTGGTCTCCAAACTACTCATACTGACCTGAAAAATAGTTTCTATATATGTAGGGTGAGCATAATAGGTATACTTAGTAGGATCCTCCTTAGATAATCTCATTCAAAATATAAATAAAGAATACTAAAGACTAGTCAACAATAAGTGAAGTTAACTTTTAAACTAAAAAGTTATACTAAGTTACTAGCCTCACCATGGATATATCTCACTATGTAACACATATAAGATATCATATAATATAATAAAACATAAAGGTACATCACTACCATTTCCCCACTAGTTTTCCTCTCTACCCTAATGTTGTACATTCTGATCCATCTCTCTTTAAAATTAAGCTAGCTTGAAGACATCTAAGATAAAGTATCATAACATGAATCTCATGCATCATGTCTTCTCATCATACCATATCACATCTCTATATAGTAACCAAGTATTTTTAGGGATCTACCATATCCCGTATGACATGTATCATATATCATGAATTATACCTAAAGATATCAAAGCCTATGTACCATGTAAGGAACCTTAAGCCTCCACAACCTATACATGCCATACCTATAAAAATACTTTGGATACTATATAAAAAGATATATTGTATGAAATAACAAAAATACATTAAATACCTCTATACACATATATGGGAAAGATAACCAATATTCATACCATAAAATAATAATACCAATAAAAGAGAGAAGGGTCATAGGGGGTAGAAAACATCCATTCCTTTCCAACCTGGATGTTGGTGAACAAACCATCCCAATATCCATTGGGTGTTATTATCCCCACCAAAATGAGTGGGGTAGAATATGAAATCATAAAACATATAGGATATAATATTTCTCACAAACACACTATGAGTAAAACTTAGTCCTAGTATTAACTACAACTATTACCTCTTAGAAACCCAACTTCCACTGCTATGAACTAGATATCCTATAAGCACACAAAAATTTAAAGGACCTACATTAAATTAATTATTTAATTTTTACAATTATCCTTTCATTAATTAATTAATTATCTATTAATTAACATTATTCCAAACTAAATTTCATTGACCATCAATTAATGTTGATTAAATCAAACTTTATTATCCTTAAGAAAATTCCATTCCCTCTATGAATAATCTAAAAAAGTAGATGGTTTCTCAGTATTTATCATATTTTCATTATATAAATAACCAAACCCATGGGTTAAATCATTTATTAATAATTTTCCATTCCATAATTCCAGGTAATCTAGAAAAAATCCCATGCCACCATCAAGAGATACATAACCAATAACATTCAACTGCCATAAGAAGTAAGGAAAAGAATATAGATAAATAAGAAACTTAACCATAAAACCTATTAAAAGGACTCAAAAAATCAGTATCTTAGCTTTCAACATCACAATAGGTAATACTAGTTTCAACCAATTTCATCATCCCAGTTCCATCCCCAACATAATCATGCATATTACCATGCATATCACCATTAAAGGTGTCAACTTCCACAACCTTAGGCCTCCCCACCCACATATCATCATCTCTCCCAGGATTACATCATATTGAACAAAAAGGCTCATATCTAGATAAATGAGAGGTAATCAAGAAAAAAATATAACGAATAGGAAAAATGGACCAAAAAACGAGGCATTCAACATTCACATGCTAATGGGATCTTACGACCCCCAATACAAGGCATATAACCTCTATTGACAATAGTCTCTCTCAGACCCAAGAATTTATATTTATCAAACAACTAGTTCTTATTCCATATTGAATTAACCAATTCATTTATCATAGGTTACACCTATATGCAACCTAAGGAATCAGCTATAACAAGCTATCATGTTATCTAAACACAATCCAAGTAAAAGCTTCCAGTTTTAACAAAATCAAGGAAGAATATTTCATTAACATGCCTTTAATTATTATTATAATAAACAATAAATCCAACTTCAAGTTATTTAGGAAATTTCAATAACACATAGAATAAAAAATTTAAATTAAACATGCACCAAACATCAATTTTATTTTCTTCAAATTAAAAGAACAATGGTTTCATTATAATTGTATCTTTAGTTCTCTATCCAAACTACCAATTACTAGATTTACATTATTTACCAATTTCATCATGAATAATATGATAATACAAAAATAAAAAACTTGATAAAAACATAATATAGATAGTAAAATATATAGTAAAACATGAGGAAAACCGTTATCATGGTGGAAAACACATGTCATCACTAACCATAAACCAATTCTTATTTAATATGATTTATCCTTTATTAAGACAATTACATCACCAACTAAATAAAATAAATAATGATCAATTTACAATTAAATGTAAATTAAATAGAAGCCACTAATGAACTATCTTAAATATTCAACATTATTAAACAAGAATGGATTAACAACATAGTTCTATAATCACCTATCCTGCAATTAAAATATATCCCTACAAGGACTCCATGCCACAACCACACCAAAAACATAAAAATAAACCCCATTAGAATGATGGATATCATCCAAAAAATCATATAAAGAAAAATGGGAGTAAAATTATATAAAATTGAGTGAAACCTTAATAAAAAGAGGTATAAATCACCTCATATCACCAAATATAGATCTCCATAACCTTATCATTGAATTCTATTGAAAGAGGATTCAAATGACTTTGAAAAGATCTCTAATGTGCCTAGGGTTTTAGTGAAGATGGTGGGAGAAAAGTGGGTTTAGATGGGGATTTTGTTATTTATTAGACAACTTAAAATTAGAAGGCCACAATAAAACCTCCTAAACCTACCACAGAACCGGATGACATGAGACAAACTACGGTTCAACATAAGGGACCAATACATAACCAACCTATTTAAAAAATGTCAAAGGATTTAAATTCAAGCTATTCCATAGATCTTATTAACCTGGGAAGGAGGCTTCAACACATCCTAAACAACCATGTCGCAGAACCCAAAAAACCCAAAAGGAGACTACACCACAACTGAGCTCCATACCATAGGATGTCAAAATTAGAATAACCAACTAAACATACCCCTCAGACCTCTACACCATAACTGGGACATCCATGTTTCAGTTAATTGACTACCAAGGAAGGGCATACACCACAACCTTCCTCCATGACATAAACTTTAAAAATATGTTAATGGATCCAAAATCCCCCCTTGACCCCCTTGCACTACATTTAGACACTCTATACTCGAATGATGAACACTATGGTATAGCCCAAGGCTCTACACCACAACCATTCAAAAAATGGTAGTGGAACCCTGATAGGGCACTATTGTGGGCGCCCTCAAATGATTAGTGTGATTTTGGGGTACTTAGGTGCAGCAGAGTGGCTGACCAAGGTCGTTTCTCAAAGGAGGAAGTGAATTAAAACAACTTTTCAGAGGTATTATAGAAACAAAATAAAAGGGAATAAAAACACTACTTGAAATTATGGGGGTGGTTGTTTATAGTTTATGAATCTAGAAGAAGTTTGCTGGAATAAGATTGCATTTTTTTTATTTTTAATTTTGAAATGAAGTTTGATTAAAAAGAAACAATAAGAAGATGTTTTTTTAGAAAATATTTTAAAAGGCGTAATCGATCTAACTATACCTCTTCATTCACTTATTAATAATTATAATTTAAATCAATATCCACTTAATTATGATCCCCTAATTTGTTATCCCTTGAACCCTATGAGAGTTAACTTAACCACAAAGATGAAATTACTTAAACCCTAGGCTAGCTTTGGAACACGCAATCGCAGCACCCTGCTTTGATTATTGTTCTAAAGATAGATTATGTTCAGTGGTAAATTAAGGCACATAAGCACTCTGAAAATGAGGATTAATTGAGTTTATGGATTGTATTTTAACTCTATAAATTTATCCCGTGTGGTCTTGTATTACCGATTAAGATTACGCTCTCACAATTTACACAAAATCCCTACCTCGCGTGTTTTTGTGTTAATTGTTCAATTGCTTGCTTAGTTTCATTTAAATTGAAAACTCAATTAATAGATCATAATATGTTAATTACAGTATCTCATTGATTCAAAATAAATGAATGAAGAAGGATAGAATATAGATCAATTACTAAAAGACTACTCTTCCATGGGTGGTGTAATCATCGTAGAAGCGTTTTGCATGTGCAAAGGTTTATAATGGGTATAACCCAATAACGCTTCTAATCAAGAATTCCAGACCAAAGAGGAAGATTAAGAGAATAATAACTTTAAACAAAACAAAAGAAAAGAGAAGAAATAAAATAATTACAAAGAGGTTTATTACGCAAACAAAATCATTACAACATGAAGGAGAAGAAGAAGGCTTCGTCGAAGGGATCCTTGCTTCAAGAGATACCCTTATTGAAATGGTTGGAGAATTGGAGTGGATCCACATCTCCTCTGACCTCAACTTTCCAAAGAACGTACCAACCCCTCTAAATGAGAAAAATTCCAATTTATAGAGGGTAGGGGAGGAGAGGTTACAAGTGGTTTCAAGTGTGAATGTGGAAATTCGGACAAATATTTTATTCCAACTTTCACTGCCCATTTGACTACCAAAAAGCGTGATTTGTCCAGACTTACAGAAGGATAAAATGTGCGGATATGGGTCCTCTATCTCCTCTAAAAATTTTGTCTCAATACAGGCCAATATGAAGGAGTTATGGCCTAAATACAGAAGCTTCTCCATTCTGGAGAGCCCAACCCAACTTTGACTTCATGGACCATTTTAAACAACAAAATAAACTCTTTAGCTCTAGTGTCCTGAATAAAAGTTGTAGAGAATTAAGTTGGGAACACTGTTAAAAAATTTAAAATTCAAATAATAAATATAAAAATATTTATCTTTGAGATACTACAGTGAACTATAAAGGGTAAAACTGGAATTTTCATCAAATATTCAAATGAATGATCTAATCCCAAATACTTTCTAATTAAACATATTTAACACAATGTGAGGAAATTATATCATTTATTATCAATAAAATATTAAATAAAATAGTGTTTTATCAACTCCCCCACACTTACCCTTTTGCACTCCTGGGCAAAACCTCATATCAAGTAAACATTAATATCAAATCAAAACCAATTTTAAAACACATATCCTTGTGATCAAACAATTACACCCCAAGAAACAAAAGATATCATGCCGCATAAAAAACCATTATTTCAAGTTCTTCATTTATATCATTCAATATATTTCCACTTTATTTATCCTCTCATGCACAAAACACTTACCTCGCTTTAATTTTCTCTCATCACTCAAATATCATTTTTTTTTGCAATGTCTTTCTCATCCAAACTCATACAAGGGTCACCATAGGCTTGATAGATTCCTACATCGCTACCCGATGTGAGTCAAGGACATATGTTTATCATGAGGACTTTTTAGGGTTGTTCTGTGGCTTTTGGTTGGTAGGATTTAGATGTGAAAAATTCTGAGGCTGAATAAGGAGGGATTGACTCTTTTTGAAGCAAAATTGCATTAATCTAATTTTCACTTAAATATGGTCTTCTACTCAATCCCTATAGTATCAATTCAGCTCTATCATCATGAAAAGTCATGAAAGGTTTACACCATTCATCATTTCAGCATCAAAAATTTCAATCATGATTTCTTGAAAGCTCCAGATGGGCACAACTTTCCACCTCAATTAGAAGCTCCAGAAAAGGCACAACTTCACTTGTCATGAAAGCTCCAGATAGGCACAGCTTTCAATATAATGACTTTCTTCAGCAGAAAACACATCTCTTCATAAATTAATTTTCCACCCAAAGTATCATAGAATGTGGTGGCACAAAACAAGATAGATTCCCCCACACTTAAGCTCAACTAGATTATATAATTTCACTTCAAGAGTTGGTTGGATAGGGAAAATTGGCTTGTAATGTGGCTAACCTAACAGGCTATGCATGGATTCTAAGGGCTACAAGGATTAAATGTTCAAGGTAGGCCATTATAAAAAAAGGATTCTTTGAAATAGGGGATTTAATACCAAACAAATTCCTCAATCATTTAAACATAAGTACCTCAAACCCTCAAGTTTTGACAGGAATAAATCAAATTCTGGTTAAATCAAGCATGGTTTAGTTCTCTCAAGAAGTGAGGTGAATGTAAAGAATATGAAAATAATGGTTCAAAAGCTTCACAGGAAAGTGATTTCAAATATAAAGATAGTGAGATGTGGCATGGGATTCAAAATTCGGTGTACTTTCCATGAAATTACTAAATATTTGAACTTGAAACAAAGTCATTTCAACATTCATTTAAGCTTAGTTTCAAGGGGTAAATTGTTTCACTTATTGATATGGATTTAAAAATGGCGATGAGAATCATTTCAGCTCAAAAGTTTCAAAAACACACAGAAAATTGTAAAATAAACACACAAAATTTGAAAAACACACAATTTTTTTTTGGTTTTTTTGAACAGGAAAGCAATTGGAATTACTAAACTAAAAGGTTCCCTCCCCCACACTTAAAATATTGCATTGTCCTCAATGTGAACCTATGAGATGATATATGCACATGAAATGCAGAATTTTTAAATAGGACAAATAATATAAAAGTGAAAGGGTTAGGAACAGCCTGATGTGCTCAAGTGATGGTGGGGTCATGCAGTGTGATAAAATCCACTGCATCAGTAGGAAGTCCCTCAATGTATCTCTTCAAACATTGCCCATTAAATGTAAATATCCTTCCAGTGTCCTCTTGTGTGATCTCCACTGCACCATAAAGGAAAACATTAGACACAATATAAGGACCTAACCATCTGGAACACAACTTACCAGGTATCAACTTTAGTCGTGAACTATAGAGAAGGACTTTCTCTACAACATGAAACTCCCTTTGTTGGATCATTTTGTGATGAGCTGATTTTAATCTTTCCTTGTAGAGCCTTGAGTTCTCATATGATGACAGTCGAATCTCCTCAAGCTCTTGAATTTGCAACTTCCTTTGAATTCCAGCTTGGGCCAAATCCATGTTGCATTTCTTTATAGCCCAATATGCTCGATGCTCGACTTCCACGGGGAGATGACACGCTTTCCCAAAAAAAATCTGAAATGGGGACATACCAATGGGGGTCTTGTATACTGTCCTATAAGCCCACAATGCATCATCCAAGCACTTTCTCCAATCCTTCCTATTTAGCTGCATAGTTTTCTCCAAGATTTGTTTCAACTCACGATTTGAAACCTCAGCCTGGCCATTTGTTTGGGGGTGGTATGGTGTTGATGTTTTTTGTGTCACCCCATACTTTCGAAGGAGGGAAGCAAAATTCCTATTGAAAAAGTGTGTCCCTTGGTCACTGATGATGGCCTTTGGTACTCCAAACCTGCAAAAAATCTGTGCTTTGACAAAGTCCACAACAACATGAGAATCGTCAGTCCTGGTGGCCTTGGCCTCCACCCATTTACTCACATAATCAACAGCAACCAAAATATACCAAAATCCAAATGAACTAGGAAAAGGACCCATAAAGTCGATGCCCCATACATCAAAAATCTCACAAAATAGTATGGGTTGCTGGGGCATCTCATGTCTCCTAGAAATGTTCCCAGCGTGTTGGCAACGAGAGCATGACTTACAAAACACATGGGCATCATGGAACAAGCTAGGCCAATATAATCCAGAGTCCAAAACCTTCCTAGCTGTCCGTTGGGGTCCAAAGTGTCCACCACAAGCAAGTGTATGACAGAAATGCAAAACAGACTCAAACTCATGATCGGGAACACACCTCCTAATGAATTGGTCACTACACATGAGCCAGAGGTAAGGATCATCCCACACATAAAACCTAGACTCACTTTTTAATTTTTGGACTTGATGTTTCTTTAAATTTGACGGGATTTCATAGGCAACAATGTAGTTCACTAAATCAGCATACCAAGGATGTGTACCTGAGATGGAATAAAGATGCTCATCAGGAAAAGTGTCTCGAAGTGGTATCTGGTCCAAGGTGTCATCCTCTAGTGTGTGAGTAATCCTACTCATGTGGTCCGCCACCAAATTATCTAACCCCTTCTTGTCCTTTATCTCAAGGTCAAACTCTTGAAGAAGGAGCATCCAACGGATAAGTCTTGGCTTTGCATCTGGCTTCTTCAGGAGGTACCTCAAAGCTGCATGGTCAGAAAAAACAACTACTTTAGAGCCCAATAAATATGAATGGAATTTATCTAAAGAAAATATGACAGTAAGAAACTCCTTTTCTGTGGTAGTGTAGTTTTATTGGGCTGAATCCAATGTCCTTGATACATAGGCAATCACATGTGAACGTCCTTCCACCCTCTGAGATAAGACAGCTCCAACCGCGAAGTTGGAGGCGTCACACATAAGCTCAAATGGAAGGTCCCACCGTGGGGGCTGTATGATAGGTGGAGTGGTCAGACACTTATTTATCTCATCAAAGGATGTCCTACAAGAATCATCAAACACAAAATCAGAATCTTTTTGAAGTAATCGTGACATAGGAAAAGCGATCTTACTAAAATCTTTGATGAAGCGCCGATAAAATCCTGCATGCCCTAGGAAAGATCTAACATCATGCACACATGAAGGATATGGTAAGGATGAAATAATATCTACCTTTGATCTATCAACCTCTATCCCATGTTTTTACACTACATGCCCTAAGACAATGCCATGCTCTACCATGAAATGACACTTTTCAAAGTTCAGGACCAGATTCTTCTCAATACAACGATTCAACACCTTTCCCAAACTAATTAGACATTCATCAAATAAAGACCCATACACTGTAAAATCATCCATAAATACCTCCATGAAGGTCTCAATAAAATCAGAAAAAATACCCACCATGCATCTCTGGAAGGTTCCTGGGGCGTTGCAAAGTCCAAATGGCATCCTCTGGTAGGAAAATGTGCCAAAGGGATAGGTGAATGTAGTCTTCTCCTGATCCTCTGGAGCTATAGGAACCTAAAAATATCTAGAAAATCCATCCAAGAAACAATAGTGTGTCTTCCCAGCTAGTCTCTCAAGCATCTGATCAATAAATGGGAGGGGGAAATGGTCCTTGCGAGTGGACTGATTTAGTTTCCTATAATCAATACACACATGCCAACTATTTTGCACCCTCATTGGAACTAACTCATCTTTCTCATTTTTAACAACAGTAACACCACTTTTCTTAGGCACAACCTGAATAGGACTTACCCACTGAGAATCTTAAATGGGAAAGATTATACCTGCCTCGAGAAATTTCTCAACTTCTTTTTTAACAACTTCCAGGAGGGTGGGATTTAGTCTCGTTTGTAGCTATCTCACCGGTTTAGCCCCATCCTCCAAGAGAATCCTATTCATGCAAATGGAGGGGCTAATACCTGATATGTCAGCCAAGGTCCAGCCAATCTCCCTGATGTTCTCCCTCAAAATATTCAAAAGATTTTCTTCATGTTCAAAAGGGAGATTGTTAGCAATGATAACAGGTAATCTCTCACCACTCAATAAGTATGAGTATTTCAGATTTGGTGGTAATGGCTTGAGTTCCAGTGTAGGGGGGTGGTGTATGGATGGGGTCATAGAAGGAACTAAAATATGTGCACAAAGAGCATCAGTATCAAAATACACATCATCAGAATCAGAGAATAAAGCATCAAATCCATCAGCATACTCAACAGCCATGTCATAATTAGAGTTCACATGATCAAAATACGAATATGAATCCACATAAAAATCAAATCCAAGAGAGTATTGTGTATCAGCAACATGTGTGGAAGTGCTCTTAGAAATCAAACTCGAACCAATACTCATAATCTCCCTAAGCATAGGACAATCAAATTCCATGGAGTTTTTATTTGGTGGTTAAAAATGGGAGATAACAAAAGCTGAATGGTCCTCTGAGGGGTACTTCATGGAATCCATAACATTAAATATCACAACTTAATCTCCAAACTCCATTGAAAGTGTACCCTCATTGACATTTATGATAGTTTTTTCAGTTTTGAGGAAGGGCCTACCTAAGATAATGGGGGCATGAGAACTTAACTGATCATTCTCTATGTTAAGCACATAGAAGTCTGCTGGAAAGATCATGTCTCTTACCCAAACAAGTACATCCTCAAGGACTCCCGCTGGATATGCTGTTGCTCTATTTTCCAACTGCACCACTACTCTTGTTGGCTTCAACTCACCAACCTATAAAGAAGAGAATACAGAGTGAGGCATCACATTTATTGAAGCTCCTAAATCACAAATATCATCAGAGAAGTGCAACTCTCCTATGGTACACGGGATGGTGAATGTCCCGGGATCCTTGCACTTAGTTGGCATTGCTAGAGTTGGTGTAATGAGTGCCGAGACATTCCTTCCAAGGTTGATCCTCTCATTTCCCTTGAGCCCTCTTCGATTGGTACAAAGTTCTTTTAAGAATTTTGCATACCTTGGAATTTTCTTAATGGCTTCAAGTAGAGGAATGTTGATCTCCACATGCTTGAATGTATCCAAAACCTCCTTTTTCATTGCTTCTTCAGCCATCTTCTTGGTTTGAACAACCCTGTTGGGAAAAGGAAGGGGTTTAGGAGGAAAATCATCAATATTTTTCTTACCTTTATCATTCTCCTTGGATTGCTCATCAGTTGGTATGGAATGCGGCTTCTCTGGAGTAGAGGTGAATCCCGGTGGAATGGTAGGTACAGATGTATCGTTCATTTGCTTCCCACTTCTCAATGTGATGGCACTAACATTCCCCTTTGGATTTGGAGTGGGTTGGGAAGGTAGATTTCCGGAATTCTTACTTATAAGTTCATGGAGGGCGGTGGCAATCTGGATCATTTGAGTCTTTAACTCCCTCAGCTCCGAACCATGACTCTTTAGCTCATTCTATTGATTAAGAACAATTTGTTTCAAAAGATCATCAGTGTTAGAGTCTACCTTGTTTTGGAGATTCCCTTGTTGCTTACTCATTGATGTTTGAGCTTCTAATATCCTTTGGGGTTATTGGAAACCCTGTTGGTAAGGTGGAGGATGCTGGAAGTTTGGTTGAAAAGGGGGCCTTTGTTGTTGTCCAGAGACATACCTCATGTCTGACTAATCTTTCCACCCTTGGTTGTATGCTGGAGCAAATGAATCAAACTTATTTTGGGGATATGGTTGTTGTTGCTGCTGAAATGGTCTCCCAGGGAATACTGATGCACAATCCTCTGTCTCTTGTAGTTGTGGGCAACGGTCAGTTGGGTGGCCTGTCTCAGTGAAAATGCCACATGGCCTTGAAGGAGGGGGTAGAGATGTCTTTTGTGCCAAAGCAATTTTCATCACCATAGTTGTCAATTCTTCTAACTTGGTATCAATCAAATGACTCTCAAGAGAAGAAGGACTTACCTGATGTACTCCCCTGATATGTGGTGTACCTCGATCACCAAATTATTGGGAGTTTTGGGCCATCTTGTCGATCAATGCACGTGCGGCTACTGGTGTCTTGTCCACCAATGCTCCTCCAGCTGCAGCATCAACCATGCTTCTCTCCATAGGTGTGAGTCCTTCATAGAAGTACTGGATGAGTAATTACTCACTGATTTGGTGATGTGGGTAGCTTGCACACAACTTCTTGAATCGCTCCCAGTACTCATACATTGACTCTCCTTGGGCTTGCTTGATCCCTGATATCTCCTTTCGAATGGATGTTGTCCTTGATGCTGGAAAAAATCTTTGCAAGAAAAGACGTTTCAAATCGTTCCAACAAGTTACATATTTGGGTTGTAAATAATACATCCAATCTTTCGCAGCTCCATCAAGTGAGAATGAGAATGCTCTTAATTTGATTTGGTCTTCAGATACATTTCTTGGTTTCAAGGTTGATCAAACCACATTAAATTCTTTCAAATGTTTATTGGGATCCTCACCAGAGAGGACATGAAACTTTGGAAGTAAGTGAATTAACCCATATTTTAGTTCAAAGTCCGATTCGAGATTTGGGTATGCAATACAATTTGGTTGATAGTTAATATCAGGTGCAGCCAATTCTCGAATGGTTCTATTAAGTTCATTTCAATTATTTCCAGACATTGGTTCCTCTTTTATGTTTTAATTTGAATATCTTCCAATTTCAATGTTTCCAGAAGAGAGGAATTCACCAACTGGTTGAATATTGAAACTTCCCGTAGACTGAGAATTTCTGATTCGAGCCCTAAGGCTACGTTCAATCTCAGGGTCAAGATCTAAGATATCTTTGAGATTAGTTCATGTCATAGATAAAATAAAAATGAAAAGAAAGAAAGTGGACCATAGTAAAATAAAAATGAGAAGTTTGAGTTTATGGTCCAAAAAGAAGTAGAAGAAAATAAAAGAAGAAGAAGAAAAATCAGATTGGGTAAAGAAGGAAGAAAGAAGAGAGGAGGAGAATAAAATGTAAAATAAAATAAATACCTCTAATTGGTTGAATAAATTACTTGCCTCCCCGGCAACAGCACCAATTTGATAGGGCGCTGTCGTGGGCACCGTCAAATGATTAGTGTGATTTTGGGGTACTTAGGTGCAGCAGAGTGGCTGACCAAGGTCGTTTCTCAAAGGAGGAAGTGAATTAAAACAACTTTTCAGAGGTATTCTAGAAAAAAAATAAAAGGGAATAAAAACACTACTTGAAAGTATGGGGGTGGTTGTTTATAGTTTATTAATCTAGAAGAAGTTTGCTGGAAGAAGATTTCATTTTTTTTGTTTTTAATTTTGAAATGAAGTTTGATTAAAAAGAAACAACAAGAAGATGTTTTTTTAGAAAATATTTTAAAAGGAGTAATCGATCTAACTCTACCTCTTCATTCACTTATTAATAATTATCATTTAAATCAATATCCACTTAATTATGATCCCCTAATTTGTTATCCCTCGAACCCTACGAGAGTTAACTTAACCACAAAGATGAAATTACTTAAACCCTAGGCTAGCTTCGGAACACGCAATCGCAGCACCCTGCTTTGATTGTTGTTCTAAAGATATCTTATGGTCAGTGGTAAATTAAGGCACATAACCACTCTTTAAATGAGTATTAATTGAGTTTAGGGATTGTATTTTAACTCTACAAATTTATCCCGTGTGGTCTTGTATTACCGATTAAGATTACGCTCTCACAATTTACACAAAATCCCGACCTCACGTGTTTTTGTGTTAATTGTTCAATTGCTTACTTAGTTTCATTTAAATTGAAAACTCAATTAATAGATCATAATATGTGAATTAAAGTAGCTCACTGATTCAAAATAAATGAATGAATAAGGATAGAAGATAGATCTATTACTAAAAGACTACTCTTCCATGGGTGGCGTAATCATCGTAGAAGCGTTTTGCATGTGCAAAGGTTTATAATGGGTATAACCCAATAACACTTCTACTCAAGAATTCCAGAACAAAGAGGAATATTAAGAGAAGAATAAATTTAAACAAAACATATGAAAAGAGAATAAATAAAAGAATTACAAAGAAGTTTATTACACAAACAAAATCATTACAACATGAAGGAGAAGAAGAAGGCTTCGTCGAAGGGATCCTTGCTTCAAGAGCTACCCTTATTGAAATGGTTGGATAATTGGAGTGAATCCACTTCTCCTCTTCCCTCAACTTCCCAAATCACTTCCCAACCCCTCCAAATGAGAAGAAATCCAATTTATAGAGGTTAGGGGAGGATAGGTTACAAGTGGTTTCAAGTGTGGATGTGGAAATTAGGCCAAATATTTTATGCCAACTTTCACCGACCATTTTACCACCAAAACGCGTGAATTGTCCATCCTTACAGAAGGATAAAATGTGCGGATATGGGTCCTATATCTCCTCTCCAAATTTGGGCTCAATAAAGGCCTATATGAATGAGTTATGACCTAAATACAGAAGCTTCTCCATTCTAGCGAGCCCAGCCCAACTTTGACTTCATGTCCCATTTTCAAAAACCAAATGAACTCTTTATCTCTAGTTTTCTGAATAAAAGTTTTATATAATTAAGTTATGAACACTGTTACAAAATTTCAAATTCAAATAATAAATATAAAAATATTTATCTTCGAAATACTACAGTGAACTATAAAGGGTAAAACTGGAATTTTCATCAAATATTCAAATGAATGACCTAATCCCAAATACTTCCTAATTAAACATATTTAACACAATGTGAGGAAATTATATCATTTATTATCAATAAAATATTCAATAAAATAGTGTTTTATTAAACCCCCTTTTCCCCATTTACCCTCTAAACTCATTAGAACCTCCTATGGCTTCCTCCAACATCAAAAAATCATAAAGGTAAGGGCTACGAGGATCTGGTCCCTTAAAACTAGTTTATTTTCTTAAATATTTGAGACAAAAAATTTAAGTACACAATGATTGTGAATTTATATCCACCTTGTATAGCTTCTCCATACCCTTTATAATAGTTTTTTGGCTTCTATATCCACCATCTTTTATCTTGAATGAAATATTATTTGTATAAATCACATTTATGAAAGATAGAATACTGAAAAGGTTTTCTATGATTAGTATATGTTTGTACATTTCTATTCATGTTATACAAACCAATATTCATGCTTGAATTGTGTGAATAATTTTTAGGATTTCCTATAGAATGATTGTACATTCATATTCAGATATGAAATTGATGAACTAAATTTCCTTATTGAAGCATAAAAAGGGATACTGAGTGCAATCATCTATGATGTAGCCTATGGTGTGATAGGATATTTACACAAGGTGTGTATCATTAATTTTTATTATTTTATATAGTAATATAAGAATTATTCTCACTCCATATCCCTATATTTTTTTAATACACCTACCATTGAAGTGGGACTTGAATTTTTGGGGAATGCTTCCATGATTATCATATATAATGTCTATATTTAATTATATCAAATTATATGCATTGAAATGTGGGAAAGAGAGAGGAATGCATGTGATTTAGGTTGTTTTTTTCATTGGATACATGTTTTTGTCTAAGTGATTCAAAATTTGGTTAGTGAAATTAGTGTTAGTATTATAAAAATGAGTTTTCAAGCTTAAATTCAGGTGGCTTCCACCCACAATTTCCAATATTTTATTTTATGACCCCAAACGATAGCTACAAAAATATTAAACCTAAATTTCACAACCCATCCTCACTGAAACCACTCTTGGGTTAGAAGAGGAGATAAAAGTGTCCCCTAAATCCTGCCTCTAAGATGTCACTATTTAGAGACTAGCACCAATGATATCTATCATAATAATGGGAGAAATATCCCAATTACTTCCTAATAAAACAAAAAAACCCCCAATAAACACTCAAAGATTTATATAATGGAATAATTGAGTTTCCACAAACCAATTTTTAACCACATGACATACAATCATCCTAAAAATACATGCAATAAAAGATACCAAAATCAATATATCATCCTATGAATCTATCTAAGATACTCAAAAATATATACCAATATCCCAAATACTATACTATAAAATACATAACAAACTACGAAGGGATGAGAACTTAGGAGTACTCATTAGGATCATATCACTAAGTAGTTTTATATACATGTGGAATAAAGGTACTATGATATAATTGTGTGAAACCATTGATAAAGTATTATGTATGTGTAAGATAGTTATCAAACAATATTTTACTTAAAATTAAACTTTATCTGCACCACCTTATCATATTAAACCATGGAATATCATAAGAAAGCAAGAGATGAAAATTTTAATCTATAGGTATTTATAATAATATGAGAATAAGATAAAAAATTTCACATCATCATAATCACATCACATCACAATTTTTTAAAAACATCATAACCATCAAAACATTTGGGTCAAATAGGAAAGCCCAACTCTTAACCATTATCAACCATCACCATCATATCAGCTAGAAATAGGCAATCCCGATGCTCAACATTTGTGAATCATTCCATCATCATATCATCATAACTATAAAAACAACATCACCATCACAAAACATCCACCAACATATCCCCACATCATCACATCATGACCTCATTAACCTGTTCTATAACCTTAATCTATTACAACCCAAAACATAACATAACCCTATATAACAAACCCAAACACGCACTCCAAGATTTTGTGCTGAAATTTAATTTTTACATTTATATCATTAATACTGATAAACATTACCCAATTTTAACCCCTAAAAACATATAACATCAAACTGAAAAATTGGATCACTTACACACCCAAGGACCCTTTAGGATTAGAGTTTCAAAGAATTAGGAAAAACTCCCACATATAAACTTTAATACATAGTAACCTAGTTCATAAAAATCTACATCATATCCCACTAAGTTATTTGCATCTAGTAATCTTATTAGGCATACCATACTTAAACATTTAGTTCATAACATAGATAAATTGATAATATAAGAAGGGTGAACTTAATCACTCAATAAGGGTAAACATAACCATTAACAATCAAATGTCATCAGCAAGAATACAATGAGAATAAGTATATGATGAAATAATAAAAGTGAATGAGAATACCATAGGAGAATTCATACCCATAAAAACATGGATCGTGGAATAAATATTTAAAATAATACAAGAGTCATATAAGTTAAAAATCATGATCCATGTGAAAAAAATCCCTGAGGAAATCATCCATTATAAACTCATAGAAAGAATAGAAAACATGTTATAGACCTAGAACATTATCTTCATAGAAATACTACAAAAACCCTTACAGACAAGATAACCATATTTGGTTAATACCCATAATCTCTTATTAGTAACCTATAAATCGGTTAACTCCATTTTCTATTAGGAGTTACTTATATTTAGTCAACTCTATCACCATTACACAATACATTAGAAGGATATAACAAAACCACCCATAACATATCATAAAAATTCCTTTAAGGATTTGGCTTCACTTCTCAATACCTCTTTCATTGATAATTTCCAAGTATTATATCATAAGAAAAAATAAAATAAAAGATTTCAATTTTTAACATAATAATAACCATTGTTCCTGTAATAGCCCAAGGCTTTCTAAAAATAAATTTAAATTCTTGAAATTTTGTTTAAAATAGATATCTATAAGCATCATTTAAAGATAATTTTACTTCTTATATGTTTTGAATTTTGAAAAATGGTCATCTACAATTGTGTTCAGTATGTTATTTGGAGTCTATTGGAACCAACTTGGTTTTTTGGTGAATAGTAGAATACCCTTATGAATAGTAATATGACCCTAATGAATAGTAAATTTTATTATTATTTTATTTTATTAAGACTTTAAGATAATGAAATCTTGATTAATTTTTCAGTGTGATATAAAAGCAGTTATAGTTTTTAAATTATTAATTTTTGAATTAAGTATGATTTTATTTAAAAATTAAATTAAAAATATTTAGAAAAATATTTTAGAAAAATGGACTTCATTTTTATATTCTACATGTCGAAAAATGGTAAGGGTGAATTTTTGAGAATTTTCTGAAATTCAAGAATTTTTGATGAATAGTAAAATATGATAAAATATGATAAATTCTAAATACTTGATTTACTACATCGTAGGTGATGAAAGGATGATGTAAGCCCAATTGGTTTGAACTCACATGACATTATTACTATTTTCGATCACATTAATTAAGATTATTCATAGTCTTGAGAAAAAATATTATAATAATGATTAAAATATTGAAAAATACCCCCTCTCCTCCACTATAAATACCACCCTCATTCCCCTCTTCCTCCCACACCTCTCAAGCCTTGAGCATTGTCTAATTTATTCCAAATTCTCTCCCTAATCTTCTTCCCCACTTCCTAGAGCTTCTGGTCTTTCCAAAAGACCAAAACCAAATCCCTTAATAGGGATCTCAAGGAGAAGAGATCAAGAGGTAAACATCCTCTTTTATTTTCTTTCTTTTCTTTCATTTTATGTTATTATCTTCCATTCCCATTGGATTATGTTGGGATATTTCATTAAATATACCCCCTTACTTTCCATATTATGTATTAATGATTATATATTATCTTCCTCTCATCAAAATATTTTTATGAAATTTTAAGAGACGCCGTTAGGCTACTGAATTTTCGTGAGAAATTTATCAAGGTTTCTTTTATTTTAAGATTCCTTTATTTTCTTATTCTTTCCCCACCTCCTCTTAAACAAGAGGAATGAAATCTCGAGAATATTGTATATTATTGATGTTCTAATGTTCATGTAAAATTCATCATCATTATTCTTCTCCTCTCCCACTTATTTGAGGAATAAAAACATTGTCTGCGATGTGTCGAATTACCAACATCGTGGATGATGTGATTTCATTTTTCTTTAAATAATTCAAATCTGGTCATGAAACCATTTTTATGGTTGAATAAGGTTATAAAATATGTATTATATCTCATCCATGGTTCTGGAATTCTTTTGTTCTCATGGTTCTAATTTTTAAGATAAAATGAGGTTGTTATTATCAAAGAACCACTAAAATGATCTAAACGAACACCATTAATGTTTTAACTTATGAATCATACTCATATAAAAAATCAAAATGATAAATGGTATAAACTATGGTACTATAAATATTTAAATACCTTTACATTAAAATTCTAGAGTTTCACTTCTAATCGACAAGAACATCCATCATGAACCAATCATGGAAATAATGTAAAGAACTCACCCAAAATAGTACAAAGATCAAAATACTAACAATTAAAGGGTGAAATGAGGTTATTAAATGATCATATAAGATGTTATAAACATGAAAATGTTTCTATAAAATACTACTAATAATATTTTAACCATTATACAGGAAGTTTAAACAAGTTTGAAGTAAGATAAACCTAAAGTAAGGGAATTCTTAACCCGATTTCCATTCTTTGGGTTAACCTTCTACTTCGTTATTTATGTGGTATTAAAATTGTTTGTGTGATGGATTTTGTTTATATTATGTTTAATTATGTTTAATTATATTATATATATATATATATATTAAATCCACTCTATTAAGTCTCACTTCAATTATATGATTTATGTAAGGGGCGTTTCTTTTAAAATCCTCTTTTAAAATTATGTTTTACAAAATTCAAAAGTAATGTTTTTATGCTATTATTAATGTTGTATGATTATGTTACGGTTCTTGGGAATTATTTATTATGAAGGGTGGGACATATATCTCCCTCCAATTCATTGGGTATGTGTAAGTTGGAGGTTAGCCGTATGGTTACTCCATGTGTAACTCCGATGGTTACACAAATTGTAAGGTAGTTGTGACGGTTACAAATTATAAGGTTTCCGCGAGGGTTACAATATTATGTAAGTAATGAACTAAGATTAATTTATGATTATATTTATGTTCTCATGTTTTGTGCGGATCTTTTTTAAATCTCATGATATACAAAGTAAGTATATATGGGTGACAAACATGTCTTTTGGAAATGCTTTCATACGTTACGAGGAATCATGGACTAATGTTCTCTTTCCTTCCTTTTCATCCCTTACTAAGATTTTGTGCTCACCCCAAGTTTTTAAATGATTTTCACAGGTTAATTTATGTATAAGAAAAAGAAGGAATCCATGTTAAATGTTGAAGAATTGTCAAGGAGTCACATTTTAAGTTTTAATGTTTTATATTTTGAAAAAAATGGAAACTATTTTTATGGTATCCACTATATAAAAATGTGTAATTTTATGAATGTATTATGTCCCAATTATCTAAATATATAAACATGAAAATATAATAATTGTAAAAGGAAGTGTTTTCTTGACTAAATTCAATATTATGTATGTAATAAGTCAGGGTGCTTATAGTTGGTATCAGAGGATGGTTTAAATAACTTTAGGGGTTAGGATGATGTTAAAAGGATACCATAAATGATTTTTACTCTATGGTTAATTTGAAATGTTATAGAATTTAAAGATTACCATGTTGATTCATCTAAGATATGTATTTTCATAATGGTTGTCCGTATAAGAAATAGGGAAGCTGAAGAGGAGCGACACTGACAAAATGACATCCTTCCGAATCTGCAACCTGGACTGGTAGGGATTGGAACTGAGCAGTTTGTGATAGTAATGGCTTAGCTAACGCAAGAAATAAATGGTGGTGGCATCCATGAAAGAGAAAAACTTGAGGTAACACAATATAACATGACAATAGTAGAACATTTTATGAGGAAACACCCTCCTTCTTTCAATGGATCTTCTAACCCAGTAGCAGCTGGAGGATGGATTAAAGCCTTTGAAAAGATATTAAATGTTATGGGATATTTAGACAATCAAAAGGTAAGTCTTTAAATTTATCATTTTGAAGGTGAAGTTGATCAGTGGTGGTCAATGGTAAGGAATATGAGGGGTATAGAGGATTTTTATTCCTTATAATGGGATGAATTTAAAAGTCTTTTCCTTGAAAAATATTTTCCTAAGGTGGTGCGACGTAGGATGGAGAAGAAATTACATGAATTGAAGCAAAAGGAGGAAGATTAAGTGGTTGTGTATGAAGTTAACTTCACTCAACTGGAGATGTATGCTACAAATCTTATTCTGGATCTTGATAGAAAAATCAATTGCTTTTACTCAGGACTAAAGCCAGGGTATCGAAGGGTGCTGGCCTCCCGTGAATTAAAAAGTTATGAGAAACTTGTCTGATGTGCTGAGAGGGTAGAGATGGAGTTTTCTAAGGATCATGTGCATTTTGTAAATAAGGAGAAAAAGAGTTCTAGGTGGCAAGCTATGGATAATAATCAACCAAATAAATATGATGGTAAGAAAATACAGTTTCCAGCTTGTGAAAAGTGTGGCAATAAACACCCTAGGGAATATCTTAGCAAAACTGGGAAGTATTTTAAATGTGTTAAGTTTAGACATATGGCCTGAGATTACAATGAAAATGATCCTAAGACTAATCTTGATAAGAAAACTGTGAAGTGTTTTAAATGTGGTGAGATGGGTCATTATGCAAATGCCTACCCAAAGAGAGATCTGGATAATGAAAATAATATAGACTATAAGCAGAAAGGTGTAGTGAGATCCTTTGCGACTACATCAGCAGATGTTGGGACATCCAATGAAGTTGTATCAGGTACTTTGTTTGTTCACTCAGATTTTTCGAAAGTTTTTTTTGAAATGGGGTCTACACATTCCTTCATCTCTGAGAAATATTTGGGTAATTTGGAAATATCACCTCAACAAATGAAACCAAAAATTATTGTTAAAACACTAGGGGGAAATATTATAGAAAAGAGGAATTATAAGAATCTTTCTATTGTGGTCTGTGGAAAGACTTTACCTACAAACCTTTTTTTTTACCCTTAGTCAAGTTTGATGTTATTCTGGGAATGGGTTGTCTTTCTGTTTATCATGATAAGATTGACTATAGAGATAAAGAATTTTTTTTTCAAAAAGAGTTTTAGTTTGTATATAAGAAAGAAACCATACAATTGATAACATATCTAGAAGATGAGAAACTATTGAAAGATGGAAATGAAATCTATCTTACTCATATTGTTGAAAACAAGGGAACTATTCAGATTAATGATGTGCCAGTGGTAAATGAATAACTTGATGTTTTTCCTGATGAGTTACCCGGTGTCATACCTGATCGGGAATTCGAATTCACAATTGACTTAGTTCCCGATGCTAAGCCAATTTCAAAACCCCCTTATTGTATGGCTCAAATAGAACTTCGTTAATTAAAAAATTATTTGTAGGATTTTCTTGATAAAGGCTTCATTTGTCTTAGCACTTCACCATGGGGAGATACTGTTTTGTTTGTTAAAAAGAAAGATGGTTCCATGAGACCTTTCATTGATTATAGATCTTTGAATAACATCACTGTTAAAAAAAGTATCTTTTTCCTCATATCGATGACTTGTTTGATCAATTCTAGGGAGATCCGTATTTTTACAAGATTGATTTGAGATTCAAATACCATCAGCAGAAGGTGAAGGAGGATGACATCCTGAAAACAACCTTTTGTACTAGATATGGGCATTATGAATTTGTTGTTATGCCGTTTGGATTAACTAATGCACCTTCTATATTCATGAATCTTATGAATAGAGTATTTCATGAGTTCTTGGATAAGTTTGTGGTTATGTTTATTGATGACATTCTGGTATTTCCTAAAAATAAATAGGAGCATGAAAAACATCTAAGGGTTGTTTTATAAACCTTAAAAGAAAAGAAACTGTATGGAAAATTTAGAAAGTGTGATTTTTGTTTGCAAAAAATTTCTTTTCTTGGGAACATTGTAAATAAGGAAGGAATAACAGTTGATCCTTCCAAAACAAAATTAGTTTATGAATGTCCAAGACCTAAAAATGTTATAGAGATTCATAGTTTTCTTGAGTTAGCAGGTTATTACTGACATTTTGTTAAGAACTTTGCATGATTATCTAGCCCAATAACTAAGTTAACATAGAAAGGAGTTAAATTTGTTTGGACAGAAGAATGTGATTTTTGTTTTCATAAACTGAAGAAGAGATTCGTGAATGCTCTAATTTTGGCCTTGCCTTCCTGAAATGGTGATTTCTTCATCTATAGTGATGCTTCATTGAAAGGACTTGGTTGTGTTTTGATGAAGAATGATCAGGTAATTGATTATTCTTTGAGACAGCTTAAACCTCATGAGCTAAATTACCCCACACATGATTTGGTATTAGAAGCTATGGTTTTTGCTTTGAAAATTTGGAGGCATCATTTATACGGATCCAAATTTCAAATATATACTAACCATAAAAGTCTGAAGTATATATTCACTCAGAAGGAATTAAACATGAGGCAGAGAAGATGGATTGAACTAATAAAGGATTATGATTGCATGATTAATTACCATCCCGGAAAAGCAAACAAAGTGTAAGATTCCTTAAGTCGGAAAAATCATGCATCATTAACCATTTTACGTTTAGAATATGATCCCTTGATTAATGATTTGATGAATTTTGGAGTAGAAGTTGTTGGTGTAGGGAATACATCTGTTTTGTTTTAGGTTTTAGTGCAGTATTCGTTGTCAAATAAAATTAAGCAAGTGAAGAAGGAAGACCATAAGCTACAGAAAAAGGTAGAATTGGTTAAAATAGGTAAGTTTCTAGAATTTAATCTTGATAAAGATTGTGTTTGGAGATTTGGTAAAAGGTTGTGTGTGCCTTGTGATTCCCAGTTGAAGAAATAATTGTTTTGTGAAGCTCATAGTTCTCAATTTTCAGTTCCTTATGGAAGTACTAAGATGTATAGAGACCTTCAGGAGTATTATTGGTGGGATGGAATGAAAAGAGATATTGCTGATTTTACCATGAAATGTTTGACATGTCAAAAGGTTAAAGCAGAGAGGTAGTTACCAAAGGGGATGCTTTATCCTTTTCCAGTGTGAGAGTGAAAATGGTAGAATGTATCCATGGAATTTTTGTGGGACTACCAAAGACTTCTCGTGGTAACAATGCGATTTGGGTTATTATTGATCGGCTAACAAAGTCTGCACATTTTCTTTCTATTCGAGATACAATATCTCTAGATCATCTTTCTCGACTGTACCTCAAGGATATTATCTGGTTACATGGAGTTCTTATTTCTATTGTATCTGATCGGGATCCCAGGTTCACTTCTAACTTTTGGAAGGGACTTCAGAAGTCATTGGGCACAAAATTAAATTTCAGTACAAATTTTTATCCTCAATCAGATGGGAAGTCAGAACGAAAGATTCAGACTTTTGAGGATATACTTTGAGCTTTTTCAATTGACTAATAGAGAAGTTGGGATAAACATATTTCTTTAGTTGAGTTTTATTATAATAATAGTTTTCATTCCAATATTCAGATGACACCTTTTGAGGCTTTGTATGGGAAGCGATGTCAGACTCCAACATTTTGGGATGAAGTCAGTGAAAGAAAGTTGATGGGGCCATAATTAGTAGAGGAAGTGATTGAGAATGTGAAGATGATCCAACAGCACATGAGGACAGCTCAGAGTAGGCAGAAAAGTTATGCAGATGACAAAAGGAAAGACTTCTTTTTCAAGGCAGGAGACCTCGTTTTCCTTAAAATCTCTCCTTGGAAAAGTGTGATGCATTTTGGTAAGAAAGGAAAGCTAAGTCCACAGTTCATTGGTCCTTTTGAAATCCTGGAGAAATTTGGACCAGTCACATACCGAGTAGCTTTTCCTCCAAGTTTGTCTCAGGTACACAATGTTTTTCATGTTTCTATATTGAGAAAGTATGTTCCAGATTCATCACATGTCTTGAGCCCAGAAGCAGTTCAGCTGGAAGAGAACCTTTCTTATGAAGAGAAACTCGTTCAGATTCTTGATCGAAGGGAAGAGGTATTGCGCAATAAGGTAATCCAATAGGTCAAAGTTTTGTGGAGAAACTAAACAGTTGAAGTAGAAACATGGGAGTCTGAAAATGCTATGAGGGAAAGGTACCCTCACTTGTTTAATAAGTAAATAAAATTGTGAGGACGCAATTTTCAGAAGGTGGGGATAATGTAACACCCCAAGGGTTTTTAAAAATAAATTGAAACGCTTAAAATTTTGTTTAAAGTAGATATTTATAAGCATCCTTTAAATATAATTTTACTGCTTATATGTTTTGAATTTCAAAAAATGGTCATCTACAATTGTGTTCAGTATGTTATTTGGAGTCTATTGGAACCAACTTGTTTTTTTGGTGAATAGTAACATACCCTTATGAACAGAAATATGACCCTAATGAATAGTAAATTGTATTATTATTTTATTTTCTTAAGGAATTAAGATAATGATATCTTGATTAATTTTTCAGTGTGATATAAAAGTAGTTATAGTTTTTAAATTATTAATTTTTCAATTAAGTATGATTTTTTAAAAAATTAAATTAAAAATATTTATAAAATTATTTTCAAAAAATGAAATTAATTTTTGAATTCTACATGTCGAAAAATGGTAAGTGTGAATTTTTGGTAATTTTCTAAAATTCAATAATTTTTGATGAATAGTAAAATACGATAAAATGTGATAAATGCTAAATACTTGATTTACTGCATCATAGGTGATTCAAGGATGATGTAACCCCACTTGTTTCGAACTCACATGCCATTATTACTATTTGGGGTCACATTAATTAAGATTATTCATAGTCTTGAGCAAAAATATTATAATAATGATTAAAATAATGAAAAATACCCCCTCTCATCCACTATAAATACCACCCTCATTCCCCTCTTCCTCCCACACCTCTTAAGCCTTGAACATTGTATAATTTCTACCAAATTCCCTCCCCAATCTTCTTCCCCACGTCCTAGAGCTTCTGGTCTTTCCAAAAGAGCACAACCAAATCCCTTTAGGGGATCTCAAGGAGAAGAGATCAAGAGGTAAAGATCCTCTTTTATTTTCTTTCTTTTCTTTCATTTTATGTTATTCTCTTCCATTACCTTTGGATTATGTTAGGATATTTAATTAAATATCCCAAATTCCTGTACATATTATGTATTAATGATTATATATTCCCTTCCTCTCATCAAACTATTTTTATGAAATTTTAAGAGACGCCGTTAGACTGCCGAATTTTCGTGATAAATTTATCAAGGTTTCTTTTATTTTAGGATTACTTTATTTTCTTCTTCTTTCCTCACCTCCTGTTAACTAATATAAATGAAATATCTATAATCTTGTATATTCTATATGTTCTCATGTTCATGGAAAATTCATCATCATTATTCTTCTCCTCTCCCACTTATTCAAGGAATAAAAACATTGTCTGTGATGTGTCGAATTACCGACATTGTAGACGATGTGATTTTATTTTTCTTTAAATCCTTCAAGTATGGTCATGAAACAATTTTTATGGTTGAATAAAGTTATAATATATATATTATTTATCATTCATAGTTCTTTAATTCTTTTGTTCTCATGGTTCAAATTTATAAGACAAAATGAGGTTGTTATTATCAAAGAACCACTAAAATGATCTAAACGAACACCATTAATGTTTTAACTTATGAATCATCCTCATATAAAACATAAAAATGATAAATGGTATAAATTATGGTAATGGAAATATGTAAATACATTTCCATTCCAATTATGTAGTTTCACTTCCAATCGACAAGAACATCCATCATGAACCAATCATGGAAATCATGTAAAGAACTCACCCAAAACAGTACAAGGAACAAAATACTAACAATTAAAGGGTGAAATGAGGTTATTAAATGATAATATAATATTTTATAAACATGTAAATGTTTCTATAAAATACTAATAACACTCTTTTAACCATTATACAAAAATTTTAAACATGTTTAAAGTAAGAAAAGCCTAAGGTAAGGGAATTCTTAACCCGATTTCCATTCTTTGGGTTAACCTTCTACTTCGTTATTTATGTGGTATTAATTTTTTTTGTGTGATGTATTTTGTTTATATTATGTTTAATTATGTGTAATTATAGTTCATATACATATTACATCCACTCTATTAAGTCTCACTTCAATTATATGATTTATGTAAGGGGCATTTCTTTTAAAATCCTCTTTTAAAATTATGTTTTACAAAATTCAAAAGCAATGTTTTTATGCTATTATTCATGTTGTATGATTATTTTCTAGTTCTTGGGAATTTTTTATGATGAATGGTGTGACCTATATCTCCCTCCAATGCATTGGGTATGTGTAAGTTGGAGGTTGGCTATATGGTTACTCCATGTGTAACTGCGATGGTTACACAAATTATAAGGTAGCTGTGAGGGTTAAAAATTATAAGATAGCCGCGAGGGTTAAAATATTATGTAAGTAATGCCCCAAGATACCTTTATGATTATATTTATATTCTAATGTTTTGTGTGGATATTTTTTAAATCTCATTATACACAAAGTAAGTATATATGGGTGACAAGCATGTCTTTTGGAAATGCTTTTATACATTATGAGGAATCATGGACTAATGTGCTCTTTCCTTCTTTTTTATCCCTTACTGAGATTTTGTGCTCACCCAAAGTTTTTAAATGATTTTCACAGGTTAATGGATGTGTAATACAATAAATTAATCCATGTTAAATGTTGAATAATTGTCAAGGAGTCATGTTTTAAGTTTTAATGTTCTATATTTTGAAAAAAATGGAAACTGTTTTTATGGTATCCACTCTGCAAAAATGTATAATGTTATGAACATATTATGTCTCAATTATCTAAATTTCTTAACTTGAAAAGATCCTCAATTTACAAGGAAGATTTTTCTTGAATAAATTCAAGATTATTTATGTAATAAGTCTGGGTCCTTATAGTTCCTTTATGGATTTATTTACTCATGGAAAAGAAATGGGTTCTATGAAAATATATTTGAAACAATAAAAATACACCCAGAGGAAGAATAAAGATAATATCATTAAGAAAAATACCTAGAAGAGAATAATTAATATAAATGTTTATTTTCATTTATGAAAATAAATACCATAAAAAGATCATTAAAATCATTCTTGAGGAAAATACACTTTCCAATTTGAAAACAACTTTTAAAAACAAAATATTTCCAAAATATTAGGAAAAAAGATTTCTTTGAAAACAAATATAGAGACTTGTAATATAATATTCTAAGAAAATAACGTTCATGATGGTGGTAAGATCTATTCATGTCATAAATTTTGTAAGTAAACATTGTTTTAAAAAATTTGTAAAGAGATTCAAAAGTGAACAACGTGAAAAAAATTATAAAATTTCACTTTAAAACTTATAAAAGAAGGTAAAAGATCATGTAAAATAACATTAGGAAATAATTTATGCTTGGAAAATAATATTATTGATTTTTTTTGAAAACATGGATATATAAGATAATGATTCCTGATCTAAATGAAGACACAAAATCTATATCACTTACAAACAAAATTTCTGATTTTTCTTTAATTAATAAGGTAGGAAATTAAAACTAAAAAAATAAAATAAATTCATAACCAGAGGATAAAAAAATATATTTGGTTCAATAAAATAATGTTATATGATCCCTTGTAAAGAATCCTTGTATATAATCAATCTCAAAAATAAAGAAGATTACAATATTAAGCCTTGACCACTTTGGCGACTTTCAAATAAAAAATCATTGAAATAAATACTATGATATAGACCTATAAATTGAATCAATTTCATTAATTAATATGTCAAAATTAATCCACGAGTCATTAAGTACACTATATAAGGATATCATGGTGCAAAAAATGAAACATGTATCATGAAAATGAGATTGAGACAAAAAACCCTTAAAAATATCATATTGTTTGAAGAGATAATTAATCAATAAAGTGATTATGTGAACATATTTAAATCCAAATAAAAGAAGTTTAAATATATAATAAAATAATTTAGAGATAAATCACTACAATATATTAATTTTTTAGTGGCGGTTTACCGAACCAACGCTAAAAAAAATTAACTGATTTCATGGTGTTTTTTATGAGCCACCACTAAATATTACATTTTTATTTAAAAAAGACAGTGTTTCCCCCACGACCCACCCTTCTCCCCTGACCCTTATCCCTTGAGTTCCCATTCACCCTATCGCCAAACCCTAACACCACTGTGCTTCCCCCCTCTTCGGTGCTCGGGTATCTCCCGATCCCTCCCTTCTCCCATGACCCTTCTCCCCTAATCTACGCTTCCCCCAAACCTCATACCCTAGCACCATCATGCTTCCCCCATCATCGGTGCTCAGGTATCCCCCAAGCCCTCCATTCCCATGCCCCCCAGCCCTTACCAGCGTTGCGGTCACATCCCCCTGACCTGTCTCTCCCACCCTTTCGCTTGCCAAATTCTTCATCCTCACCTGAGCCCTCTTCCTATAACTGCCTTTGCTCAAGCCCTCGCCAAAGGTGAGGTCATGTAGGTTTGATTTCTCTCTTCCTTTTCATTTAGAGTTTTAGTCTTCAAGTTTCTCTCCTAATTTAGATTACTCTAAGAAAATGATTTCCCATTATACATATTATTTGATTATATTTTTAACTAGTCAAGATTCATTTAACATTTAAAATTGCATTGTTTTGGAAATTTCAATATAATACAATTCATTGATTTTGAATCATGAATTGAGTAGGATAAATTTAATCTGAAATACATACATCTTACTATAACATAACTTGATTTTGTGATCAAAATATAATTTTTTCAAGTCTAATGATGGTCAATGTTTTTTCTAATATTGTAACATTGAAAATGAACTAAAATTATAAATTTTGGTAAGATATGTCAAAAATATATCAAAATTTAATTTTCTATCTTATAATGATTTTTAAATGATAAAATATGAATTAAATTTAGTTACTCTTTTGTGAAAAAATATAAAATTATATTCTTAAATGGTGATATGATTTATTTTTGTGATTAAAGAATAAAATTTTATGGGTGTTTAATAGTGTGTGTTAGAATATTAACATGACATGTTAGGTTGGGATTGAAAACACTTGTTTGGTATAATCATATAATTTTTTAAATTTGAAATCATTGATTGATTTTAATTTTACATGTTGAATAATAAATTAAATTTTAATTTTAATGTTAGACATGTTATATAAAATGAAATGTATTAATTAATATAAGGAAACATGTTAAAATAATAATTAAAATTCATTATTTTGGTTAAAATATATATTGGTTTAATTTGAAAGAGATATTTAATTGGAAGTCTATTCATTAAAATTAGAATGAAATATCATTTTATAGGTTAAATGTTTTTTCAACATGAAATTAAATAAATGAGATTATATTGAGATTGTTAAGGTTTGATTGAAATGGAATGGTTTTGATATGACGTATATTTATCATTAATTTTAAAATAATGAATTATATAGGTTATACATTTTTGGAATAAAAATTGAAATTTAATTTTATAGGTCTAATAGTTAATTGATATGAAATGGAATGGATGAAACGGGTCAAGGATAATAATATAAAATTAAAAAATTAAATCTAATGTGTGATATATCATTGAACCATAAGGATATAAATTTATTTAAAGCTTGGGTATTAATTTTTTTTAAATAACCATGGATTTAATTTTTAATATTTTTCATTTAAAGTGTAAATTTGTGAACTTATATTTTTTAGATATGATTCATAAAAAATGTATGAATTTATTTAGGAATCTCACCAGTCATAGGTTGAATTTTAATTAAAGATATTGTATAAAAATTATGTTAAAATGAAATAATTCAATTAGGGTTAATGTTTAGTTTGGTTTTAGTTTATTTGAAATTGTGTCCATTTTAAAATAATTATTGAAATAAAGGAAAATTTTTGGTTTAATTGGTGATACAACTAGATTAGTTTAGTTATATGCATTTATTGGATGTGTTTTCAGTATGCATTACCTAATGCATTTACATGTATTGTATTAATTTTTAGTATGGTGTGTGTGCTCAAACATCAAGATAAATGTAAAGGAATACTTAAATAAAGAAATAAACATTTTAAATTTCATTAATAAATTATTGATTTTATTAGACTATAAAATTAGAAACTAGAGAGAACCAAGTAATTTTTATTTAATTAAGTGATAATGTTTAATTCTAGTTGGATGTCATGAAGATAAATAATTTTTGAAAATTTTTATTAGATATTACTTACACATTATGTTTAAAATAATACCATAATTTTTCTAGGACATGGTATTGAAAAATTAAGGACAAACAATACGTTAATTTTAGGATAATTTTATGTGTCATTATTTGATATTTTTTTCATGTATATTTTTATATCATTTCTTTGATAAATTGAAACTTTTTGATTAATTTTTATTAATATATTCATGATTTATTTGTAATTATGAGGAAGATTTAGTTTTATTGAAAATGAATTGAAATACATGTCATTGTATGGTTAAATTATAAATTTCATTCATGTAAAATGTTTAATAAATTATTAATAATTATTATATTATTGAAGGATAAAAGTTAAAATGTTTTTATTTAGAAAATTGACATTTTATCATTTTGGTTATGTTGAAAATTAAAGATATATCTTTTTAATTGTGATTTAGATTGTAAATATTATTCTAAATATAAAAATGAATTGAGGAAATTGAAATTAATTGATTTATTATTATTATTGTTGAAAATTATTTTAATTGAGGTGATATTTTTTTTTGTGTTTTTAACTTATAATAGAAACAAATCTAATATAGGATACTTGTTTGGTATAGTATATAAGCTATGATATAATTTAAAAACCTAATTCTCAGTTATAGGAAACTACTTTCTAGCCAACAACCCTTTATATTCCTATCAATTATCTATTCATTCAAAGAATTTAAATTTTAATTAAAGATTTAATCTATTTCATTTTAACTAATTCCACTTAAACAAATTTTACCATTATCTCTTTTCCTAATTAGTAATAATTATGTGTTTTAATTTTTTTTAATAAATTTTTGGCGCATTGTGATATATATGGATAAAAGTTGGATTACATTACTGAGGAATACACATCAATATGCTAAGGGTTTAGAGGATTTTTTAGATTTTGAAATTTCCAATCGATCCGTTGATGGGATAATAAGATGTCTATGTTCTAAATGTAAATTTAGAAGATAGTTAAAGAGAGATGAAGTTTATTAACACTTGATATTGTATAAATTCCCTAATAAATATTTGCATTGGATTTGGAATGAAGAATTTAATGTTGTAGAAAATTTGAGCACTGATTTCGATCAATAGAATTAGATCCCAACTTCATCGACAATGGAAAATGAAATAAAAATCCTTATAAATGATGCATTCAGAATTCCAAGAAAACAACATCAATGCACAAGAGCCTCAACCCAATTGGTGGGGACTTATCAAGTGCATCCAAGAGACCCAAGTTCAAAACAGAGTGGAGACATATTTCTAGGTTACCATAGCAGTACTGTAGAAAACACTATAGCAGACACTGTTCGATACTATAGTAGCCAAAACTATTCATCTGTTTGGGCTTTCGAGCCACCATTTTGGACCTTAGGTCCTTTAAGGCCTTCGAGCCACCTAAGGCCTTCGGGACAGTAAGTGTTTTGGTCCACATCAAGGCCTTAGGGCCACCTTAAGGCCTTTGGGACACCTCAAGGCCTTCAGGCCACCTCAAGGCCTTTGGGACACTTGAAATTATTCTTAATGATCAGACAGACTCTACAAGGAGCAGACTCCAGATGGAGATCAGAGTAGGAACATTCACCAGAGAAGAAGCTAGGAGGATTTTTCAGAAATATAGGGTATTTCATTAACATCTAGACCAACCTATGCTTTCATGGGAAGCCTAGCTGAACAACCATGTGAAGGTGGAGAGCTGATATCATGATGAAGAATCTAGGAGGAGGAGTTCCGAGGTATAGTCTATATAATTAATAAGGCCTACGGGTCATGTAATCTATAAAACTACGAGCCTTGTAAGGGTTTCCCCTCATCCCTTGAAAGTGGGGTTATAAACATAAAATAAAAAAAATACAACAACATCAATATCAAAACATATCAGAACAAACAGTTGAGGGTGCTATAAATAAAAACTTGACAAGTGATGTTTTTGGGACTATAGAACAACAAGATCAAGATTGTAACATATCATTGGATACTCCTCTTGATTATATGGAGAATAATATAAGAGATAACTTTACTGAGTAGAAAAATTCATTTCATGGTTTATTTGATGATGGAAATCAAGATTTGTATAGTGGATGTTTGAAATATTAAAAAAAAATTTAACTGAAGTTTCCTCATATCAAATGCCTATGTGGAATTAAAAATAAGGTGATGTCCATGATATTATAATTTTAGCATGATGTATTTCCTAAATAAAATATCCTTGAGTCTTTTTATGATATGAAAAAGCTCTTAATAAGCTTGGTCTGAATTATACAAAAATACATTCTTGTCCCAATTATTGTATTCTTTATTAGGGAGAAGATTCAAGAATACAATATTGAAAAAAATGTTCTTCTTCTAGATGGAAATCAATGAGTGGTGTTGGAATTATGAATCACCATATTTCTATGAATAATAATAAAAGGAACACACATATAAAGGTTTTGCTTTAATTTCCTTTAAAGCCTCGATTATAAAGATTATTCATGTCATCAAAAACCACTGAGCACATGAATTGGAATTCTATAGATAATAATAATGATGGGTTAATAAAATATCCAATAGATTCAAAATCATGGAATACATTTGATTCATTACATATAGATTTCTAATCTAATCCTAGGAATGTGTGATTAGGATTGGATGCTGATTGATTCAACCCATTTGGGAGTTTGAGCACCAGTTATAGCATTTGGATGGTTGTTTTGATCCCTTACAATATTCCTCCATAGATACATACGAAACAAACATATTTTGTCATTTCAATGATTATTTTAGGAAAATAAATCATGGAAATGATATTGATTTATACTTTCATCCTCTCATTGAATAATTATAGGAGTTATGGATATGATGCATCTTCTAGAACAGTGTTCAAAATAAAAGCTTCTCTAATGTGGTCCATTAGAGACTTCCCTAGACTTGAAAATTTACCTAGTTAGAACACTTACATAGGTTTGGCTTGTCCTATTTGTAACTTTGATTTTGATCCTGAATGACTACCTCATAGTAAAAAATGTGCTTCTTCTTGATGCATTTCATAGATTTTGATAGAAAAAGTTAACATTCAATGGTTCTATTAATCGTAGACCACCTAAAAAGTTTTTGATAGGTTATAAAATATTGAAACAAATTATAAATATTAAAATATAATTTGGGAAGGTTCTTCATTTTTATGATAGTGGGAAACATGTTCAAAGTTCATTGTCAAGTGAAATCAGAATGCAACAATGGAAGAAAAAAAGTATATTCTTCAAACTTTCGTATTAGGAATTTAATTTATTGTGGAATAATGTCGATGATATGAATATTGAGATTTTTTTTAAATTTTATCTTAACATTTCTTAATGAGAATGTAAAATTGAAGGACCATATTTATTCTTAGAAAGACTTATAAACAATGAACACAATGCGTGATCTCTAGATAGATGAGAATGGGAAGTATGATTTGGTAAAATTTTCAATGAAAAATAGGGATAAAGATACATTCCTTATAATTTTAAAACATGTGAAATAATTTTATGGGTATTCAAGTAACATATAAATGTGTGTTTACTTAATGCGTCATAGTTTACATGGATTGAAATGTCAAGATTCACATATTTTGTTATAATAGTTACTACTATTGGCATTACGTACATTATTACCTAAAAAGGTTATTTCTTTTGTACTTAAATTTTTTTGACATTCTTTATACAACTATGTGAGAAAACTATACAACCATTTGAGATTGAAAACCTTTAACAGAGATTTTTATTCACACTTTGTGCAATAGAGATGATCTTTCCTCCCACATTTTTTACAATCATGATGAATTTAACTGTGCATTTGGTTGAGGAAGATAAATTTGGATGCCCTGTTCATTATTTATAGATGTATCCAATTTATAGGTACTTTATTTATATGTTTTTCATGTTAAGTAAACGATTCTTGGAACTTAATTAAATACACAATTATGATTTATTTATTTTGTTTCATAGATAACTTGGGCATTTGAAATCATACATGAAAATTAAAGCTCAACCTGAAGGCTCTATTTCTGAAAGATATTTAGAATATGAATGTCTTACCATTTTTTCTAGATACTTGGATGATATTGAGATAATATTCAATCAAGTTGGATGTGTTGAAGACACATCAACTCAATCTCCACTACATGGGAAATAAAAAATCTTTACTACTATTAGCTGATCAGTTAGGAGGAGATCAAATGTTTCACTAAAAGAAATGGAATTATTACAGGCACATAGATATGTGCTATAGAATAATGAAATTTCAAATCCATTTATTAGAGAGATTAGGATACAGACAAAGAGATGAATAAGAATCTGAACACAAAATGATAAATATATAACAATTTTTTTTAATAAAGTGATTATAGAATGGCTTGCATCATGTGAAAGTTTATAAATATTGAAATCAATATGGATATTAGGTTGACACATATATTTTGTAAATAAAATAACATATATTAATTTTTTTAGATCATGAATACTGATACTTGAGCTGAGTTTTCATAAGATTTGATGTTTCTTGCTTGAGGTCCTCTAAAAATGGATAGAAAGTTTGATGCTTATAATGTGAATGGATTTAATTTCATACTATAAATCATGAAGAGGGTTTGAAAACATATAATAGTAGTATATTTCTGTTTTCCAAAGTGGGATACTATGAAAATTTGACTGATATTATATAATTAAACTACCATGTTCATTTTTTAGTTTTTTTATTCAAATGAAATTGGGTTGATATTATCAGGGGTGTTAAAAGTGATTCCTTGCAATTTAATTCTGTGGACTTCTCTCTCTTGATGGATGTCACTAGCTGTGAATTACATGATCCATATATATTATCATCATAAGAGAAAATTTTATATTATTTGGAAGATCTTTTAGATGAAGGGTAAAGTGTAGATTAAGTAATGATGGATGAAGTAGATGAAGTAATGATGGAGAAATAAAATGACATGATTGAAGGATAAAATGATTTTATGTGTAGTCAACCATTCATTTATCAACCACTTATATTATTTTTCCAGTCATTAATTATCATAGTTATGTATATTTTTTTATCAGTACCTTGAATTTTTTATCATTTATATTTTTTTTCTGCATGATTTTTTTGAAATATATGTTCTAAATTTAATTTTATTTGATTTAATGACAAGAATACTAAGGTGGAAGAATTATACTGATCCTAGTCAACTCTCAATTGATGTTCCCTCGACCATACTAATAGATGATAATTCATTAGTGTCCCTACCTATAGCATCCGAGACACTCTTTTATTTAACCCTACATTGTCTCTCACACCCTCCATTACGTTGTCTTCTAGAACACCCTCTATCAGCATCCCATCAAAATCTCAGACAATGCCTCCATATTCAGAATGATTAGTGGTGAGGGAGAAGGTCATCACTTATGTTTCTTATAGGGGATATTAGAGGGTGAAAATTATAGGTACATGTTTTAATATGAATAAAGTTATTGGACTTTTTTTATACGACTAACTGTTTTTTCATGAAATATGGAAACAATGCTACTAAAAAGATAAATATAAAATGTTCAGATGTTTGGAATCTAAACACACCAAAGATAGTTGTCCCATTTTACTTATATGGTGTCCCTATAGAATATTCTATAGGATTATTTGGCCATATTATGGGATAACTAGAAGTGAAGCCGGTTACCCTTTTGATTACGTATGCAGATTGGAGGCATATGCCTCAATATTGGAAAAATGAAGTTTTTGATTCATAGATAAGGGTAATTTTAATAAATTACGGTGTAATTAGATGTCATTATGTTATTAAATTATAATATTTTAAAAATTAATTTCTTTGTGAAGATGTAATTCCAGTTTTCCATTGCTAATCATATAGTATGAAAGTGGACATTGAATAATTTGGGAAAGAAATGGAAGGATTTTAAATGGAGATTATGGAACAAATTAAATGATAATTAATTGATCACCCAACAATTGTATGATAAGGTATGCAAATGGGTTACTAGAGATAAATGGGAGGTTTTTGTTGATATCCATTATCATGAGAAGCATGTGGTAGTTAAATATATTTTATTATATTAATCTCATTTTACATTTATACATGTATATGACAAGGAGATGACATTTAATACATTACTATTAAATTACATGTTATTTATTTTAGGTTGTGTCAAGGAAGAATACATCGAATTGAGCTAAGAAAATCATCCCTCACACTGTTGGGTCAAAGAGTTTTTCCAAAAAACCGATTGACTCTAGTAATATTTTCATTAGTTTAAATATTTATAAGATAATATTATCTATTTCATATATTAAATTCTTGATTTATCTTTGTTTAATGAAATAAAATAATTTGGGGCACTAAGTCTTCCAAACAGAACTGTGGTTGGATGTTCATACAAAATCTAATGGGATTTATGTTAATGATCCCACCAAAGAAGTTGGGGTATGAATTCATTTTTCATTGTAATAACTTATTTTCATTTTTCAATATATTAATATTCATTTCTTAAAATATGGTTGATATTTGATTTATAGGTACAAATTAAAGAACTATGAGATTACAATCCCATAGAGTCTTTCTCAGTTTCCTAGGATGACCTAGTAGGTAAAGTCCTTGGGAAGGACCATCTAGGTCGAGTGTACGGGATGGGTTTGGGACCATTACTATCTATGGTATTTGACAGGACATCAGGGATTACAGATATATATAATTCTAGCTATAGTCACTCCCTACCATGAGATTCCCAGAGGGAGTTTGTTTCTATGAAAATCACAATTTAGGAACATGGGGCTCATATATCCACTTTGTAGAAAGTGTTGATTGATTTATATCAGAAGATGATTGGATCTGTCCATAATGATATTGAATTGATGGCTGGTGGTGAGTAGGTAAATACCACAGTTTCAAAATCATTTAGTTCACATAATTTTATTGGTTTGAAGTTTAACTATAAATATACAACACTGTTTAATTTTCAATATAATCTTCATGTAGGTGCTAGTAGTAGGAAGTGGAGATGGAGATGGAGAGGGTGTCGATAGAAGTTCATCAGGTAGTGATTTGTATTCTATTTGGATTCAAAGATGATTTAAAACTAAAATTATGAAAAAATAACACTAATTTGGTGACCTAGAAACCATGTTATGGTTTCTGGCAGTGATATATGTATTTCCATTACATTTTAGAACTGTCTATTTCAGAGTGCTTATTTAATTTCTAGAATATTAAGGGAATTGGTAAAATTTAAATGTTATGATATAGTTATTAATGAATTGTGAAATTAATTTTGATATTGTTATTAATGGTGCTAAATTTCTTTGGGTTTTGGTTTATATGTATTGTTTCTACTCTGCATTGTTTGTTTGTTTTCTTCCAAGGTTGAGTACTATTTTAGGGCTGCAGATTTTATAGCTGCATTTTTTTGGAAGGGATCATATAGAAATGGTTTAAAACATTTCAAAATATTACAAATTATTGTTTAGAATTGTTTTAAACCACCACTATATAATGCTGATTTTTTATAAGTTTTTAAAACTACCACTATATAAATTCAGTTTTTATTTAGCGGTGGTTTTTTCATTATTATAGTAGTTTTACAGTCAATAAAAATTTAGGATATGGAAGTAGTTTAAACTGAAACTAAGTCCTTGATTTTTTTGGCTAGAAATCAACTGATAAAATAAAAAAAACCCACCACTAAATATACGTTCTATGACGGTTACCAAAAACCACTGATAAATGGAAGGAACCCTATGTATTGGATGCTGACACCAACTTTAGTGGTAATTTTTTGAAACCATCATAGAAATAGTTAGAAGAGGTTTAAAATACTGCCAAATAAAAAAACCACTACAAATATGTGATTTTATTATAGTGAATCCACACATAATCATAGAATAAAAATGTCAATGACAAAGTGTAATAACCCAATGAAAGAAAATTGAGTTAAGAAACCCCTTGCCACTTGGTAAATTTCAAGTCAAATATCTTCAGATGAAATAATTTGGGTTTTAAATTAAAATACCTTGATGTATGAAGTTTTCATGATATAAAAATTAAAATTGGTAGTATATACACCATATAAAATAAATTAGGTTCATAAAATTAAAATATGCCAAAATAAAGGGAAATTGAGACGATATCCCTTACTCAAGTATAAACTTTCTATGTATGTCATTTAACACATGTATAATAAACTTATATCAATTATTTTATTTCTTAAAAACCTTTTATATGATTAATAACTTATTGTTAAACCATTTATTTCTTTTATTTTAATGACATATTTAATTACTTAATTAGTTAAATCCATATCAGGTGTTTTGAGGATGTTCAGTTCATAACTTTAAAATGACATTGGTATGTTGACCATGGTTAAAGGGATCTTTGTTCCATTATATCCAGAGTAATAATCATGAAATAGTTATAATTTTTATATTTTAATTATACATTTATAACAAACTATATAATATGGTTATGAAAAATGAATTATGTTACAATCATGGAGATGGTAGGTCATACATACACATGAGTAGCTTTTCCATTATTCAACGAACCTAAGGGAAACAAGGTTTATATTATTTTATATTTCAATAATTATGATTATACCATAATTATAATATTACCTTTCTAAATACATTTATATATACCATCCATGTGATGTGGTGATGAAAAACACACAACTAAAAAACTGGGTTTATCCAATGATAGGGCTTTAATAGTGCTAGCTAAAATCAATGTTAAAGACCCCCATTTTCAGCACTTTTTAAAAAGTACCGATAAAGGGGATCCTTTATCAGCACTAAAAAAAGCACTAATAAAGGCCTCCCTTTATCAATGCTTTTTGAAAAGTGCTGATAAAGACCCACCTTTTATCAGAGTGTTTTTTCTAGCCCATATAAAGTGTATATTTCATAAAAAATATATTTAATTAAAAATAATATATTAATATATAAATATATTTATGTTGATATAAATATAATATATATTTTCTATATATGTTTTATATAAGTCTAAATAGAAATTTACATTTAATATATAATATATTTAGTCAAAATGACCTATAAAATAATTGAAATATATTATTAATTAATAAATTTCTAATTATTATCAAGTAATAGTAATTTAATAATAGTTTCATGACATAAAAGTCAAATGAATTAATGAACGGTCTAAGATAAGTTGAAAACATGACTTGAACTTCAAATGACCATAAATTTTGATCTTGGTGTCTGTTTGGGGTCTACCAAATATCAAATCAAAGCCTGCAATGATATCTACACCCAATTAATTAGGAAAACCCTTGGTCATGTTTTTTGAGGAAAAAAATGGACCAAAAAGTCCTCCAAAACTATGTTTTTATTCAAGGTATCCTAAATTTCTAACATTCGATGGAATTTCAGCCTTTTTAAGGGGGTCTTATTATCTTTTTTTGGCGGGGACTAAATTTATTCCTAGGTATTACACTCTTATTGATACTATTATTTTTATGTTTTATCATTTTTCACAGTGTAGTTTTATTTATAATTAAATAAATGCATATTTTCTTATATTTACTTATAATAAATCACTTGTATAAATACATATATCAAAATATTTACCTATAAATTTATTTTTAAATATATAAAATAAATATTTATTATTTATTCTATTTAAAGTAAAAAATTATCCATTTTATACAACTTATAAAAATTCACTAATATGTATATATATACCTATACAAGTAATGTTTATATATAAACATGTGTGTGTTAGTAAACAAATATAAATGTATATCTATATATATATTATAATATATATAAATAAAGAAATATTCTAAAAATTTATTTAAAGAAACATATAAACATTTTTAAATTATAAAAAAATCTTTATAATGTTTATATATATATATATGTATTAATAAATGAATATATATTTATATTATATTCTAGTATATGTAAATGAATATAATATATAATATATTTAAATAAATAAATAAATAAATAAATAAATAAATAAATATATATATATATATATATATCACACACAAACATATATTTTATAAATGTATTTAAAAATAATTATATAAATATACAAATAAAAAATATATATGTAAATATATATATAAATAAATAGAAACATCATTAAATAGAAAAAAAACAACATGGTGTAGTGGTAAAGGTGTTCCATATTCAAAGGATAGGTGCAGGGTTTGAATCTAGGCATGCGTATGAGGCTAAAAATTAAAAAATCACTGTTAAAGGGGTGGTGGGGTGAATAATACTGATAAGGGGGGGGGAGCATTGTTAAAGGGGTCATGGAGGCACTGATAAAGGGGTCGAGCTCATAGAGGTTCGAAAAAATATAATTTTACCCTCTTTAACAACATTTTTTAGTGCTGTTAAAGGGAACCTTTATCAACACTAAAAACAAACTTTTAAAGGCCCCCCTTTAACAATGCTAAAATAGCGCTATTAAAGGGGTCCTTTAATAGCACTAAAAAAGCACTGTTAAAGGGGGAATTTAACATCATTTTCTTAGAAATTTTAAAGGACCCTTTTAATTGAAAATTTTATGAGCACTATTAAAGCCTACACTTTAACATCGCTTGTGTAGACAGTACTTTATAAGTGATATTAAATTCCCTTTACCAGTGCTGTTAAAACCCAATTTTTTAGTGGTGAAATCACATCACTTTGTAGAGATGGTAACCCACATATACGCATTAAAAACTTTATCATTTTTTAATGGATGGAAAGGTAAGAAAAATATATAATAAATTATATTTACATAATCATAATTATGACATGAATATTCTATATATACATTAAATTCATCATTATAATCATCCATAATAGGTTGTTATGGAAAATGAATTACATCAATTCATGAGGCAGTAATCCACCATATACATGAATTATGATTTCATTTCCCATTTTATGGAAGAATAATATTAATATATGTTATGAAATTAACAAAATAACATCTTATTATATACGAGATACTGATGTTATTATAGCATAATGGTTAAAATAGTTTTGAAGGAGGTATAATAAGAAATAAAACTAAAACATTTGATTAAAATCTATACAGATTCTTTAGAAAACCATCATTAATTTATACCATAAGACCTATATAGTTGGTATTATGAAAAAAATAAGTCTTCAGGATGTAGAGTGGGATTTTAGTAATTTTAATGAACCATCGTGGGCTACCCAAAAAACCAAAACCCTGAATCGATCCTTCACATGACCCAAAGGGCATTCCTGATCCCCAAAGGATGAAAACCAGTGTATGAACATCACAAGAATCCTTTTGGGAATGATTTCACCCAAATAAGAGATAAAGGTAGTGTAATAAATATTCATAATATCCAAAATAAATTAATATTCCAAACAGGTCAGAACTAACTATAATGATGCAACCCATTTTCATATACATAAACATCATACATAAATAGGAGAAAACAATAAAGAAAAAAATATAAAACTATCTAGAAAGAAAATGAATATAGACCAAATCAAGATGAGCCTGAAGCACCTCAATGAAACCTATGGTTTATCACCACCACCCAACTCACCCCATGTCTGTCATGAAGATCAAAATAGATTCCAACTAAACCTTAAAACCTTAAAGATATAAGCATGAGCTATAAATCCTAATAGGTATCCATAACCTATTGAAACTATATAATTATATTCCTAAGGATATTCATCAATGATAGTTTGAAAATAAACTATAAAATTAGATATTTATGTATAATATACGGGAATCAAAACAATTTAACAATCTTCTTTAAAGAAATCTTCCCTTTGTTTCTGAAAAATAAACTCATGCATTTTGAAAACAAATCCACTGGAAAAATCTATTTTGAAACCATAAAAATCACTAAAAATTCTCAAAAAAAACCACATGATATATTTAAAATAAAATTTTCACTTTAAAAAATTTCATCACATGAATCCATCTTTAAAACAAACAACCATTTTGAAATCCATATCATGGATTAACATAAGAGTCTTTAATTTCAAAATAGTTTTCAAATTTTTTTTGAAAACCATTTTCCAAAGGAAACAACCCAATGAATGCATGGGTAAAGTAAAACAAGCAGGTACCACATATATCAACATTATTATATAACAATAAACAAGAAAAGGTTTCATAAAAAATAGAGTGAGGTAAATGATACAAATGAGAAATAAATCTAATTTTCACAATCAAAGATCACAAAAAAATTAGATGTGTCATGGGATCTAACCTAGGTATCTAACACAAGAAGTAACTAACAGTATAATACTATACCTGATTTAGGCATCTAACTAAAATATTGAAGAAAAATCTTGGCATTTAGATTATTTTTGGTGTTTTTGCTATGTTTTCCCGTTCTCCCATAGAATTCTTTCTTTTGATTGTTTAATAAAAGAGGCAAAACCTCTGCCTTTCTCAAAAAATACCAACTAATAAAATAACAACCAATATGTGTTGATTTTTAAACCACAATCCATACAATTATCCCACATAAGCATTATTGCGATGAAAACCCCCACCTATCCCTTTATACCAGCATGACTGGTGGGCCATTAGTGGTGTGTAAACCAACTAGAATAAAAAATTATATCTTCCACTTATTACTCGGTTTCCCATGAGTAAAAAAGTAAGTGAGGCATATAAATACACAATCCAAGTCTAGAACACAAGGCATAACCATAACTACCCTCATCCCTACCAATTAATAATGAATATCCCCAAATATGAATTACACCATGATATTAACACACATTCCCAATAAAGGGTATAACAAGCATCACATAGTGACCAAGAAACCATAAAGGGGTAGAAAATCATGGGTAAATCAATGGTTTTCTTTCACATACAACACTTCAAAACAAAAGTGTCAACTAGGCCTTTAAAATTAAAAAATCAATCAGGGTTCCAAGCACTTTCACACTTTATAAAAATTCATTCCAAAAAACCTTTTTGTAAATGATATCAATCACCCACACATTCAAAACATTTGAAATAAGCCTTTTAAAATAGGGGTCTTAATATTTGAAAACCAAAACAAATCCATAGTTTATAAATTTCCATGAAACCACTTTAAAGTATCCATCAAGCCTTTTTCCATTAGGTGTAAGTCACAAAAATCAAATAACCATTTAAAATGCATTAAAGAACCCCCTTTACAAATCATCTTGAGGTCAACACCTAAATTTAACTAAATTTAATTTAAAATATAGTTTTTACCCATTGAAATCCAAAACTAGATCAAGTCCAAATATTACCTTTAAAACCATTTAAAAATCCACACTATAATTTCAAAAAATCTTATCACAATAAAACATCCTATTTTAAACATGAAAACATGGATTTCACATGAAGAAACTTTTATTCTAAGATCAAAATACAATGAAACAGCTCCAAATATTCAGAAATCTATCATATATAATGTAACATAATAAAAAAGAAATTTAGAAAGAAAAATCACACCTTGAATTCTTAAATGAAACAATTTCAAATAAACACTTGCCTCAAGAGATTAGAATCAATCCTAAATACTTCAAAATATATTATTTCCAATGAAGACCACACCCACAGTGAAAAAATAGTGTATACAAACCATAGACAGCAAAATACCCATAATTAGATGCACTTGTAACCCTAAAATCACCCACAAGAGATCTAGGGTTCATGAGGTAATACAAAACCAAGAGAGAAGAGAGAGGGAAGAAAAAAGAGGGAATATGAGGCTGAAATATCTCAAAACCACTTGTAAATCTCCAAAGGAAGGGAATAGATCAAGTGTGGTGGAGTTTGTAGATCCTCCCTCACTCCCAAGAGTCATCCGATGTGTTTGGGGGATAATAGGGGTGAAAACCCATAAAATTTAGGGGGAGGGGTATGGGAAATTTATAATTTTTAAACACCTAGATACACCACATGGTTTTATAAACCATTAAACAACCATGTAAAACCCACTTTATAGACACCAGACACCCATAGTTTGGATGCAAGATTTTCTAAACCACATGACATCCTTTGACTAAGCCCAAAGAGGCTACATGGTTACTCCTAGGGTACCTCATAGTTTGGATAAGATGTTCACCTCACCTCATAGACACCCAAATCCTCGCATGGATTTTGGAAAGCTTCACATGGTTTTACAAACTATTAAAAATGGATCTTTCAAAATGATATACCCACATTCACATGCACCACATGGTTACTACTAACCATGAAAGATAACTATGATCCTCCCAAAAATCCTCTAAAAACATGAAATTACAATATATAAGACACCAGAACTCAACAACACTCAATACTAGATAAAATAAAACAAAATCAACAACACCATGACATGAGGGGGGGGGGGGGTCATAAACTCCCTACCATGCCACTTTATACCCCTAGAAAGTATGGTAAAAGATAAAGGTAATAATTAATGAGAGAAAAGAAAGGTCCCAAGAGGACCCTACCTGAAGGAACTACTCAACACGATTCATCCTCAAAACCAATAACCAAGGTCCTAAAAATGATCGAACTGATTAAAAATGAGTTTTCCAAATGTATCCAAGAACTAACAAAATGAGTACCTAATTCATGAATACCTAATAACAATGTGAGACATAACATGATCTCCCCAACATCTATAATTCCTCTAACATGGTGGCACCAAAGTGAAACCATTTAAAAATGAATCCTCAAACAACTGAGCAACCATAAGATAAAATCACTCTCAAACCACAAGCAATTCCAAACCCAATGGAAGAAACAACAACCACAAGAAACCTCAAAAGAATAATATGATATCTCACCTCAGGTCATGATGCATGTGGATAACCTAGTTTCAAAACCTAGATCACTCTCACAATGTACATCCAAACATCCATATCCAAACACTAGCTAGTATATCAAACTCAACTGGTAGATCATGAACCCTAGTTACTTAATAGTTCACCCAAGGCATCTATAATATCCAAAGAATGACTACCTAAAAGGTTCAATGGAAGAATGAATAGACCAAAAATATATGGTAAGGTTCACACAAACAATGAGGCATGTAAAAATGACACGCACAACCAAACATCTAAGACACCCCAAAAATACGAGAGAGGGGGGAAGAATTACACAAGTAGAACAAGGCCTACCACAAAAAAATATCCACAAGAAACACCACAAAAGGGAATCATCAAAAATATTCCATCAATAATAGGAAAATCTAAAAAAACCAAAATTATAACCACCAAAGGAAAGGTCCCAAAAACAACACATCCACAAATGGATCAAACCCAAGAACTATTCCAAAATCCTATCTTACAAAACATTTAAAGATGTACCAAATGGACACATTAGAGGAAAAATATAGGACACTTAATACATGAGGGTTTATAATTCCACTAATCCACACAATGTAAGTACACAAGAGATGGTGCCATTAACTCCCACTAAAATCAACTAAAACCAAAAATCAAGCTTCTGATAGCTCTCACTCGTAAAGACTTAGGTGTACCAAGAGAATCAAAGATCAACTCAATCTCCTCCAACCACCTCACCACTTATATTATCCCTTTATCACTAATGAAATAATGTAGATACTAATTCAATAATTCCATGATGGGGTCTGATCTTAAGGAAGGTTCCACATCCACCACTCCACTCAAAGTATGGGTAGGTATCATGAATATAGAAACTCTTTTGACCATTTTAGGAGGATTATTAAAAAAAATAGGACATGAAAAACATCAAATAATTCCTAAAAATAGAAATTAAATAATTCATCCTACAACTAGGAATCAAACCAAAATAACAAGCCACCATGCATGGCATAGAAAATTCACCCCAAAAGAAGGTTTCTCTAGAAACCTCTATTATCACCAAGGAATTTTGAAATCAACCTCTAACAAGGTACACGGTTGAAAACCAAGACAACCCAAAATTTAGAAACAAAAATTCCTCCATAGAGAAAAAACTTCCCAAATAAGACATGCCACAAAAACCTTTTGAAAATTCAATATCATTTTGAAATCCAGGCATCCAATGAATGCCCATCAAAACCCATTTCCCTTTAAAAACACTTTCCAAACTATTTTCAAAACCAAATCTCACTTTTCACCATAAATCTATAAAACCAAGATTGAGAATGAATATTTCATGAAACCTATTTATTTTCCAAAATGAGGTTTTAAAATACAAGCACAACTAAATAACCATAAAATCATTCAAATAAGGTTCACAAGGACTACATCCAAAAGGGAAACAAAACACTCCTAAATCCACATCTAACAAGTGAAAATCACTTTTGGAGAAATCTATAATTGAGAGGAGTCAAAATAGGATAACTAAGGAAGAAAAAATGTTTGGCATACTTTAGACGCACGTGTTGGGAAACAAGGAACCAATCATGCAACACACCCTATGAAGGGATAAACTTGACCACATGGTCACCACACAGTTTCCAAATCCATGCAATCTTACTTTGTAGCTCAATTTTCCTTCATATTCACCCCAAAACCAATTAGTGGCCCCCAATATCACTTAGATAATCAAAGGGGATAAAAAACATTAAAATAAAATAAATAAAACTAAAAAAAACTTGAATTCATAATTTTCAATTCAACTTTCCTTAGAAGATTGGGGATTGGGATAATAAAGAATAATCTAGACTCTCCCCAACCTAACCCATCAAGCTATTAAGAACATAATATCATTTATACCAAGAAATATCCAAATAACAAGGTCTATATAATAGGTTTATGATCTTAACAAAGAAAACCTAAACCACCTTTTATACCATTTTTTATTTAACTGACTTGATAATCTCATGAAACCATCACTTGATCTGATCCTTTATAAGACTTAAAGGGAATTCCTGATCCCCACAAACTAGGAAATAATACATAGGCATCACAAGAATCCTTTTGGTAATGATTTTGGCTAAATAAAAGATATTTACATAGGAATAAATAGATAAAAAAGTTGAAATAAATAAACATTAAAAACAATTCATAACCAACTACAATGATCCAACCTATTTTCATATACATAAACATCATACTTAAAAAGGATACAATACAATGTGGTGGATAAAACACTACCTAAAAAGATAATTAATATGAACTAACTTGATCCAGACCCAAACCACCTCCATGAATCCTCCGGTTTCTCACCACCCCCAACTCACCCACATCAACTATGTGGATAAAAAAATAGTTCAATTGAAACAAAGAACCTGAAAGATATAGGAGTGAACTATAAATCCAAGTAGGTCATCACAACCTACCAAAACTATACAATTTTCTTCATAAAGAAATTCATCAATTATATTTTGAAAATATACTGTAAAATAATCTTTTCATACCAAACATATGGGAATCAAAACAATTCCACAATCCACTTCAAAAAAACATTCCATTTGTTTCCCAAAACCAAAATCACATGTTTTGAAAAAAAATACAGCAAACTAAAACATTTTGAAACCATACACACCATTAAAATTTATCAAAAACAACCCAATTGATTTATTTAAATGAAAACGTTCACTTTAAAACCTTTCAATAGCTGAATATATCTTTAAACCAAACACCCATTTTGAAATCCACATCAAGAACTCACACAAGAGTCTTTGATTTCAGAGTAATTTTTCCAACATTCTTGAAAAAAAAATTCAAAAGGAAAAAACCTAACACACGCATGGATCAAGCACAAAAAAAAGGAACCACATATATCACATTTCATATATCACGATAAACAAAAAAAGGTTTCCTAAAAAAGAGATCAAGGAAAATGATACAAATGTGAACTAAATCAAACCCCCAATCTAAACTCACCAAGCAATAGAATGTGTTATGGGATCTATCATAGCCCCTTAACATGAAAAGAACCTAATAATATAATAGTATACCAACTCATGAGGCAACTAACATCTTGAAATTATGTTCAATCCAAAATTCATTCAATTATCCCACAGGTGCCTCATTGTGATGAAAACCCCCACCTAGAACTTTATTCCTAATATGATTGGTGGGTCACCAGTGATGTGTGAACCAAATATCTTAACAAATTACATATTCTATTTAGTACCTAGTTTTCCATGAATAATAAAGGATGTGAGTCATAGAAACATACAAGAAAAGTCTAGTTCACAATTCATAACCATAGATACCCTCACCCCTAGCACCCAAAATTGAATAAAACTATATATAAAGTGAACCATTGAATAAATGAACATTCCTACTAAAGAGGAGAAACAATAATCACATAGTTATCAAGAAAAGACACATGGGGTAACAAATCAAGGGGAAATCAAGGGTTTTATTCCACATACACCACTTGAAAACCAAAGTTACAACTCAACCTTTAACACTAAATCATGGATTAGGGTGCTAAGACTTTTTACAATTTATAAAATATCATTCCAAATACCTTTTGGAAAATGATAGAAATGAACAACATATTCAAAATATTTCAAATTCTACCTTAGAACAAGGGATGTTCACTTTGAAAACCAAAACAAGGACATATGCCATCTCCTTCCATCAAACCACTTTAAAGAATCCATAAGGGCATTTTCCACAAGTGGTAAGTCACACACACATTTTAAATCGCCATTTTAAATCTATTAAAACCAAAATTTAAAAATCATATTGAGGTCAAAACCTCACTTTAACCAAATTCCATTTAAAACATAGTTTTCACCCAATGTAAGAAAAAACCAGACTAAATTATAATAATTACATCTAAAACCATCTAAAAACCCACACAGGAATCTAAAAAAAGATTATAATAATAAAATATCCCATTTCAAACATGAAAAAATTGATTTTAAATTAAGAATCATTTATGAATATTTCAAAGTACAATGAAACATATCCTAATATTCACTAATCTATCACATATAATCATACATTCATAAAAGTTAATTTAGAAAGAACAAGAACACCTTGAATTCCAAAATCAAACAATTCCATAATAACATCTACCTCAGTAGATGATAATCAAGCTGAAACACTTCAGAACAAGTATCCTGCAAAGAACACCACACCCACATGAATAGAAAAAATGTCTACAAACCCTAGACACAAAAAACCCAAAAATTAAATCAACCTAAAACCCAAAAATTGACCAAAAGTGATCTAGGGTTCATGGGGGAATAAAAAAACAATAGAGATGAAATGGGGAAGGGAATAAGTGGGAAAAAATAGGATGAAATACCTAAAAACCCCTTGGAAATAACCAAAAGAAAGAAAATGATTAAGAGTAAAGGAGGTTGAAGCTCCTCCTTGGTCTAATAAAAGTTAGATGATGCATTTGGGGGAGAATATGGGTGAAAAAAACTTAAATTTTAGGGGGGGGGTGGTAAATTATCAATTTTTAAACACCTAGATAGGCTTTATGGTTTGGATGTATAATTTTCCAAACCATGCGCCAATCATGTGCAAGCCACTACCTAGACACCATACACCTGTATAGTTTGGACACTTGGTTTTACAAAACAGGAACCAACTGCGTGCCAACCTCTTCCTAAGACCAAAGAGGCTACACATTTAATCACAGGACACCACAGAGTTTAGATAAGCCTCACACCTTACCTCAGACACACCCAAATTCCTGCAAAACTTATGGGGAGAACTGCATGGTTTGAAAAACCATGTGGAATCCATAAAAAATAAATCTTACAAAATAAAAGGAATTTTAATGTTCTGACCTGGATTCTATTAATCCAATGCTCCAAGAAAGTTCCCCATGAGGCCTCAAGTGAACCTCCCAATATGACAGAGGGTGCCGACTAGTAGTAAGGGTCTAAATGTGGTACAATGAGGAGACTATACCCTTATATCCGAGTAACACATTAGAAATAGCTCATTATCATACAAAGTCATAAATAAATAGAGCGTGGAAGTAGTAAATAAATTAAAATAGAACATGATATAATAATAAATGAAAATTCAATAAAATACAGAACAACTATGTTATACTTACAACATTGTTCATCCAGTGGGACAACCACACAAATATAGAAATAAAAAAGAAACTAAAATAAAAGTAAAAGGCTATATTAATAAATTCTATCTAGATCACATACCTGATATCTAGAAACTATTGAATTGTAATAGTCTAATCAGAGGAACCCACATGAGTGGCTCCACCTAATTATGTAACTATATCCCTCATCCCTATCCACCATTCAACTACGACTAACCTAAAAAGCAGACATAAGGTCTACAAAACATCGAGGTGAATGTGTCAGGGTGAGAAATAATCTCAGTGGTACATCCCAATGGTGAACCTATAAAATATGCTACCATAAGTGCATTGTCATGTAATATTCTAATCATAGATGAGACATAACTAAAAATTTACATATACCAAAAATGTAAAACCACATTCTAACCCTGAGTTTGTAATCCTGATCAACTGGGCGAGTGTTATCATTGATATCCATATTTATATGCATATATATATAGTACCACACCCATATATATATATATACATAAATATTTATATACATGATTATGGTGAATGAAATAACATAAAACCAATAACAGTTGATCCATGGGTCTGTAATCCTGATCACCTAGACATCCTGTGCAAAGGGAATTGTGATGGATATCATGCCACTCAAGCCGTGTATCATTGGGTAGATCTCTAGGTCCATAATCCCAATTGATAAGTACCTTCTTTGGACAGTGTTAGAAATATCTCTAAGAAGGATATGTAACCACAGGGGGTTACTCTTCCTAACATTGGGATCACCCATACTCAACTCAAATCACTATTATGAAGGATTATAGGGAAGTACATCCAGACATCCTATAAATGGAAAATATATGTACATCATGCCGCTCATGCCATATAAATCCTGTCCAATGTCTGAGCCCTAGGTCCTAGTCCATAGGTTATCTAGACATTGAGACTAAGATTAAACCTAAGGGTTTGACCCTTAAGGAAACAGTAGGAGAGATCACTGGTGAGACGCCATTCCCACCCCTCGAGATCCAGATGTGGACGTCATGCCCAACAAAAATCATAGGTGTGAGATTCCATGCTCAACCACACTGATAAGAAAAAATGAACCATAAGCCTTATCCAAGAGAGAATATCTAGAGATCTTCATCATATGAAAAAATTAAGGAGAGCATAGTCATCATCCATTAGGCATAGGTTAAGGTGAGCATAATCATCCTATATAGACCAGAAGTCGAGGAGTGGGTAATTATGAACCAACAACCCCGAGTTTAGGAGAGTGTGACCATACTCATTTAACCCATGAGACAAGGAGAGCATAATAATCCTCATCATATATGAACTAAAGGAGAGAAGAATCAACCTCATAACTCGATAGAGTGGAATCATCCATGAGTATCATTACTACAAACTCCATGTCTGTATATCATAACTATAGTCTCAATATTTGGATTCCAGGAAGAACCTCTAGAAATCCCAATAATCTAATAATTAAATATACAATCTCAAAATCCATATCCTAGGTAGTACCTCTTGGTATACAAATAAACATGAAAAATAACATGTCTCAGAAGCTGGACCCTAGGAAGAACATTTGGGAATCCCAAAGATAAGGAAATACACATCGTTTCAAGCTCATTAGCCACTGACTAGGAAACTACCTTGGTAAATAATTATTGCATCAACAATAAACAAGTGAGAGTATAAAATAAATTCTAAGAGTGTATGAACACCTAAACCCAACACTACATCCATATCCCCATGGGCTTACAAGTTCAAAATAGGTTTTTAGGTGACACCCGCTACCATATCTACCCAAAACTAATGTTCTAACTTAGGTTTAGTCAAGCATCGAGGCACCCACCAGGTCCCTCAAGTCAAACAATGAGAGGAATCATACCAGGGATCCTCAAGGTATACACCTAAGTGAAGGCATCCCACTCAGGATCCTCAGTTGAGAAGGTGAAAGGAGGAATACCACATTGGATCCTTGATGGTACATAAATAGAGGAATCCTACTCAGTATCCTTAGAACAACACTTAGAATGATGTGTTTTATATGGGACCCTCAAAAGTAATGTAATAAGATGAGGAATCCTATATAGGATCCTCAAAATGGTATAAAGGTAAGGGAAGATACAAGGGATTCCTTAGGTCAACATGTAAGAAAAGGAATATCATAGGGAATACTTGGTAACAAGAAGAAGATAGGGGTATCCTATATTGGATCCTTTAGGTTGAAACATAAATGAAGGAATCCTATTTGGTATCCTCAGAAAACAACTAAACTCATAGTTTCCTAGGCTAGAAGGGAATATCTCGCAAGGGAGAAATTATCAAAGGGAAAGTGAAAAAATAATCAGTTATAGAATATGTCTCATAGAATATCTTAGATCAAGGTATCACTCTTAAGAGACAACTAGATTTGATTACTAGAGGAAGAACCTCTTTGTTTTGTTAGAATTCCAAAAACAACCATTAGGAGTTCTCAAATCACTCCAAGGGTTTCATCATTATGATCTATGTGTAAAACTACTAAGAACGGACTCATATTATGTACAATTCCAACTTTGGGGAAAAAATTTGGAAAAAACCTCAAAAGGATAGTAAAGGAGGAGTACACAACATATGTTCCATAGTACATAGTACTCACCCTCAAGGCCCCACCTATGTGTGTACTCTAGTCGGGCCTGGCATGTAAATTCCCAAGTACATGGGGTGTTGGTACTATACATGGCATGTACCCTACATGGGGTACATTTCTGTGCACCTCACATGGCCTGGCCATGTATTACACCTAGATGTGTACTTCTACATGGCATGTGACCCACACAAGGTCTGGCCGTGTACTTTACACAACATGTTCCCCTTACACAGGCAGCCTGACCGGGTACTCGGTTACACAACTAATTACCAGTACATGGTGCACACACCCTATACAAGGAGTGTACTTACAAAAAATAATCTTCCAGAAAAATGTATAACACATGGTGTTCTCCCTAAACCACACACTTTTTAGATGGGGTTTCCCAAATAGGAAACCCTTGAATCACCTCGAAACCCCCGTTTTCACCATTAAAGCAGTATATTAACCCTTAAGGGATCCTAAGCAAAAATAATGGGGATTTAAAATTTGAAAATGATTAAAAAATGGGGATTTATGAAAAAATATAAAAATAACCTACCTTTGGGCAGAATCCACTGAATATTTTCTCATTTCCATGCTCTACAGCTACCACACATTAATCTCACACATCCTGAGCTCCGCAGATGTACCATTCTTCCCCTCCCTCTCAATATATCTTTCCCTATCTTATTTTTTCTCTCAAATGAGTTAAGAAAGATCCCCATCCATGTGTGTGAGAAGACAAGGGAGAAAGAATAAAATAAAATAATAAAATAAATAAAATAAAAAGAGAAGAAAAATAAGAAAAGGGGGGCCCCGACCGGCCCTATCGCCCAACCTAAGTTTATACCCCCTAAGAAAAACTCCCCATTATGAACTCAATAATAGATATAGATTATAAATATGATGCTCTATTCTAATGATATCTCTTAACGAACCTGCGTGAATAAATTAATATTTAATTTATTAAATATTAAATATTAATTATTCTGCTAAAATTCAAACAACTCGTATTTCTACCAAACTCATATACAAGGATAAAAACCATATTTTGGGACCAACAGAGTGGTCATAAAAATTATTTGAGATAATTATCAAGGGAAAAGACCATTTTACCCCTTAAAAGAATCCACAAATTTAAATTTATGCTCAAAATTTCATTCCAAAAAAACTTAGAACCTCTCATTCTCCCCAATATAAACCTTCTCATCTCCAAGAATCCTAATGCTATGATTGGAATCTATGATATTAACTTGAGTATCTGTACAACAAGATATCTAAACTATCCAATGACTAGTCTCATATCACCAAAACTATCTCCTATATGAAAGACATTAAACTACAACTGATCTATTACTCTCCACCATAAAAGTTCCCTTATCATCATCTCAAAAACAAACTCCGAGATCAACGACCCACAGAAAATACTGAAGATCAATTGATAATATGGGTCACCACCCTCAAATGGGAAATGGTTCACTCCCCACGATATATGTTACCTTATACCACTTCTCAAGAACAACCTTAATAGGTTTCTTCATCAATAAGGAAAGATATTTAAAATAATAAAATCTCTACATAGAGTTGATGCTCTCTCAATGTACTCAAGACAATTTCAAGATAGTGCATGATCATATCTACAAAGGAGTACACTAACATTTCATAAAAAGGTATATACATATCTCTCCGAGCCATTCTCACATCCAATATAGGATAACTTTCCTTTCAGAAACACCTATCACCACATATCCCGATAATTGGTGTCCAGGTATATCCATGGGTTAACTGCCTTATGACACCTGATTTATTCCCTATGTCACCTCTACTATAAAGGGACACTCATCACTTAAGCACAACTCTTGGGAAACCATGTTAACTAAAAGTCATGGAAACCATCAGTTCTTGTCTCACACCTGACCACTCACCAATTTACCATTTAACAACACTATGAACAAACAGTGTATACATTATCACATGAATCATACTTTTGCGAGTAATCCATTACAAATATAAGATGATCATACTACCCGACATGATGATCTCATTAAGCCAGAATTTCCCTTGTAACTCCTCTGAAAAAACAGTCACTCACATGTTCCATGATTTATTCCATGACCGCCCATCACCCATAGTCATTCTATTCATGAGGATCTACTCATGGTCTAAATATATTTTCAATAGTAAAAACACCAATTGATTGGGCTAGGAATTCGAATAGTCCTTCCCGTCAAAGTCAGTCTATAAAAACAAAAAACTTAGGTGCTTCATCAAAAGACAAAGTCTTAAACATTCTTATATCACAAAACTTGAGCACCTACAATGTATTGATCTCAAAACGAGTGTAAAACCAAGCTCAATGCCTAAAAAGGAATTAAAGACTCAGTCCAACCTTACTAACAAGTTTCCCTAAAAAAATGAATGTTGACCTACTAGGGTCTGAGTCAAAACTAAGGGTATCTAGGTCTCCCACCTAGCCCTATAGATCAAGTATCACAATTGGGTCACAAGGTCTAACCATGAAACCCGAATGATATAACCTATCTAAATAAGGTAAATATCACAACAACCAACAAGGGTCAAAACTAAAAACACAGCCCACAAGGGCTCAATTCTCATTGGGAATCCTCATAAGGAACTTCTCCCTAGAGATCATGATACCAACATAAAAGAGGATAATGAATTGGCACTCACTAATCATCTGTATATGGTAATACCCCCAGAGGTCCATTTTGAGAGAGATGAAGAGGTACCTATCAACATCATACTTAGCTATATGACTAGTTAACCAAAAACAAGGGCTAGTTAAGTACAATTCCATTCAAATTTATGCAGGAAAACACTGTATGGAATTTTATAGTCACTTTAAACAACCAAAATTGAGAAAAAACCCTACAAGGGGTATAAAATAGGGGTATCCTATGACCTATCTATTTACTAGGGTTGCTTCACCTTTCGTGCATGAGGATCTAGTCATCGTCCTCACCACCAAATGCCTCAATATATATCCACACAACTTTCTATTCAAAGGAAATATATATGAAAGTAGGATCAATTAAGTATAATTTAATTCCAATCCATAAAGGAAAACACTACATGGATTGTTGTTGACACTTTAAATAATTAGCCTATTTCGTCATTAATAATCACACACTAGCGGGCCTATATCATGTGAAACCTATGTTCCTATTATAATGCATGATACACCTGTTTCCTTTTCTATCCAAGAGTAAAAATAAATATCTAGCCTCTTTACAATAGGCAAATAAACATAAATCCACAATAAATCATAACAAACACACAAAATGTGCATCACTCAAGGTGAAAGTCATATAAAAATATAAAATCAAAGATCAGAACAACAATACCATCCCCTAGAAACCATGAATTCATACCGGAACAAGTTTTCTCGATGCAACAGTCCAATATCCATCACAAGTTATAACACATTCCTTACACATCTATCTACCATATCCAAAATAGTAAATCCATGGAAATGAGCAATTTTGATACCAATTTTTTACATATCGACCTAGATTCCACTAATCTAATGCTCTGATTCGGTTCACCATAAGGCATCAAGCGTTCCTTCTCATATGCCAAAAGCTGTTGACTAGCAACAAGGTTCTAAAGGTGGTACAATGGGGAGACTACACCCTCATATTTGAGTAACACAACAAAAATAGCTAAGTATCATACATTATAGTAAATAAACAGGGTGAAAAATTAGTAAATAAACTAAAATAAAACATTCTATAAAAATAAATGAAAGTGACATAAAATCCCGAATGGATATGTCATATAGACAACAATGGTCACCCACTGGGCCGACCATGCAGATACAGGAATATAAAAGAAAATGAAATAAAAGTATAGGGCTCTACTACTAACTCTGAGCTAGACCACATACCCTATCTCTAGACACCATTGAACTACAATAACCCAATTTTAAGAACCCACACGAGTGGCTCTGCTCGATCATGAAACTCTGGGCCTCAACCGTATCCACCATGCAACTGTGCTCAACCTGGAAAGCAGACATAAGGTCTACATGTACACCGAGGTGCATGTACAGGGGTGAGAAAAAATCTCAATAGTACACCCCAATGATAAACCTATAAAATATGCTACCATAAGTGTGTTCATGTGTAATATGCTCAGCCGAGTCGAGACACAACTAAAAATACAAGTAAACCAAAAATGTGAAACCACAATTGAACACCATGTCCATAATCCTGATAAATTGGGAGAGTGATATCATGGATATAAATATTAGTATGTGTATATATTTATAATTCCATACCTAGACATATATAAAAAAATATGTATATACATGAGTAAGGTGAATGAAATAACATAAAACCAATAGTAGTCAATCCTAGGGTCCGTAATCTCGATCGCATGGACATCTAGTGAAAAGGGTATTGAGATGGATATCATGCCACTAAAGACATGTATCATTAATTTGATCTCTAGGTCTATAATTAAAATAAAAAAAATACCTACTTTATCTAGCACTAGAAATGTCTCTGAGTAAGCTATGCCACCATAGGGGGATACTCATCCTGACTCTGGGCTCACCCGTACTCACCTCCAATCGCTGTAAAGAAGGATTATATGGAAGTACATTTGGAAATATTGTAAATTTCCAATATATGGATGTAATTCTACTCACTCTATGTAAATATATTCCAATATCTGATCCCTAGGTCCCAATCCATAGACAGTCATGACATTGAGACTCAGATGAACCCTAAGGGTCTGACCCTTAGATGAACTGTAGGAGAGCTCATTGGAGAGACACCATGCCCACCCTTTGAGGTCTAAATGTGGATGTAATGACCAATGTAAATCATAGGTGTGATACACCATGATCAACCAACCTAATAAAGAAAAGTGCCTCATAAACCTGATCACTGAGAGAACGTCTGGATATCCTCATCATATGACAAAATCAAGGAGAGTGTATCCATACTCAACAAGACACAAGTCTAGGAGAGTGTAATCATACTCTATATACCACAAGTCAAGGAGATCACAATCATCCACTAAAAAACCCAGGTTGAGGAGACCGTAATCATCCTCATTTAACCCATGAGTAGAGTATAACATAATCATCCTCATTATATATCAACCAGAGGAGAGAAGAATCATCCTCATCACTCGAGAGAGAGGAATTGACCATGAGTATCATTAATAGGGACACCATTCCCATATATAATAACCATAGTCTCAATATAAAAATAATAGTAAGAACCTCTGGTAATCCTAATAATCTAATAATCAATTATACTAGCTCAACAGCTAGATCCAAGGTAGCACCTCTGGGTTTATAAATAAACTTGGAAAATAACATGGATGAAAAGCTGGATCCGAGGAAGAATGTTCAAGAATCCCAAAGAGAAGGAAAGACGCATCACGTCAGACTTATCTTCCTCCAATCAGGAAACACTTCTGGTAAACAATCACTACATCAACAATAAACAAGTGAGAGTACAAACTAAAGAGTGAGGGTGGGTGAATGACTAAACCAAGCACTACTTCTACATACCCATGGGCTTAAATGTAAAATAGGGATACTAAGGTGACACTCTCTACCATCTATACCCAAACCCTATGTACTAGCTCTGGGTTAGTCAAACATCAGGGCACCCACCGATTCCCTCAAGTCAAACACTGAGAGGCATCCTACTAGGGATCCTCAAGGTCTACACATAAGTGAAGGAATACTACTTGGGATCATTAGATGATAAGGTAAAAGGACTAACACTAGATTGGATCCTTTATGGTAAGTAAGTATAGGAATCATACTTGGGATCTTCAGAATGGTACTTAGGATGAGGCATCCTACACAGAACCGTAAAAATCAACATAAGAAGCTGAGGTATCCTACATGGGATCCTTAGAATTATATACAGGTGATGGATCCTATAAGGGAGTCCCTAGGTCAACATGTAAGAAAATGAATCCCACAGAATATCCTTGGTAATATGAATAAGATAGAGGCATTCTAAATTGGATCCTCTAGGTCAAAACATAAACATAGCCATCCTACTTGGGTTCCTTAGAAAAAAAACTAAACTCATGGATACCTCTGTCAGAAGGGAACATATCACAAGGGATACATCCTTTAGGGGAATGTTATAAAATCATTAGTCATATAATATGGAGTGGTCTAAAAAATTATATGAGATAACCTGATAGGATTAAATGACCATTTAAACCCTTATAAGCACCCAAAAGAAAAAAAATAAACTTTATGATCAAAATTACAGTTCATAAAAACTTGGGAAATTATAGGAATACTCATTGGGGAACATCACAGTTACTCCTAACCATGTGGTCTAACCATGATCCTCCCAAAAATCTAAAAAAAACTTGAAATTTCGGCCCGCAAGCCACCATAACTCAACACTAATCAAGGATAGATAAAATAATAAAAAATAAACAAATCTATGACATGAGGGGGGAGGGGGGGTCATAGGAATAGATTTTGGTAGAGTTTGGATGAGCTAGTAAGCTCAAAATTTGTGGGTAAGAAAGGAGAGGAGGTTCCATTTTATAAGTGATGATATGGGCACTCAGGGAATTAATTAAGGTATTAAATTAATATAAATTAATTTTCATGGTAAAGTGGAAAAAAATTGATATATTTCAAATATAGGATGATTATTATTCAAAATAATCTCATAAAATAAAATTTGGACAAGTTTAGGTGATTTTTTCGCCCATATATCTTTGTTTTAACCCCCCATAATTAACCATTTTGACAATTACCATGATATCAAATTCTTTTACTCTCTAGGTGTCAAGAAATTTATTATAAAAGGAAAAGTGACCCAGAAATAGACCATGGTTTATAGTTTCAACCATATATTATTCACTTGTATAGAGATAATATTTTTATGAATTTTAAATAATTTAATAAAATATTATTTATTATAAAATATCATTAATATCATTTTTCGAAGTATTTATTTACTCTAACTATGAAGTTATCAAGATGACAATGGAATTTGAATATATAATTTAAAATAAATCCCCAATATGTCATTTATATCTAAAAATTTCACGAGAAACTACAACTCACCCAAATAACATTACTTTAAGAGTTTTTAAAGTCATTTACTTGTTTTTTTATACCGCTTGCATAAGCACTATATTGTCATTGTGTATGAATTTAAGGTAATTATTTAATAAATAAAAATTAAAAATAAATTACCATTATAAAAATAATTTCATTTCTCTCAAAATAACCCTCAACATTCATTTAAAAATTATTTTTATCCTTATGTGATCATATAAGAAAAATTTAAGGGAAAGAGAGTAACATTTTGTATGTTTTCTTTCTGTAAAATGATATTTAAGTAATTTTAAAATAAAAATGGATAAAAATTTCCATAACATAGAATATTGGATGAGTATTTCATAAAACTACTCATCCAACAAATTAAAGGAAATTGTTATGGTAATTTTTAGTTCTTATCATATTTTTTTAACCTTAATTACCTGATTTACCCATTACCATGGTTATAACTCCTTGTCATAGTTACTATTCAAAATGAAAAAAATAAAAGGGGAATATTTTCTAAATTTTAACACCATTATTAAAAATATGGAATAATTTTTTCAAGACTCAATCTCTATAAGTGATAGAAATTAATTTAAGATAAAAATGAAAAACAAAATGAAAAACAGTTTAAAAATTGCATTTTTAAACACAAAAATGAGCTTATAATAGAATTAGGTATAATGATTATTAAAATTTAATTAATTAGATTATATATAAATAAATAATATTTATATTACTTTAAAATAAAATTCAAATAATAATTAGAATTTTAAATTAAAATAAATGGCAGTTTTACAAAAATTGATATTTTTCAATATTAATTGAAAAATCAATCTTTTTAAAAATGTTCCCAAATTTTACCCTAATATAATTTTGAAATTATAAATTAAAAAATTATTTCCTTTTTATCAAATAAATTTTTTAAAATTGGAATAAATTAATTATAATATTTTCTCACAAAAACCAACAAAAATCATTTTTGAAGAAAACATATATTTGAAGCATAAAATAAATTAACTAATAGTTGAGTTCTTATTTATTAATCATTAATCAAGAATGTTTTTCTGAGTTAGACCTATTTATATATATTTAATTTTTTTAATCTTATTCATATTCACCAACTGAATAGTTAGGTTATAACAGTCATATTTAAATAACAATATTTTTTTCTTAAGATTAGTGCTGTGTGTCTTATGCACTATTGAACATAGTATTTTTTTAAAATATTATGGTATTTAAATTATACCAAATTTAATAAATTTAATTATCATAATTTGAACTTAAGCTCATTAATCCGGGGTTTGACATTAGAAAATATCTTTATTGAAAACCCACATCATAAAAAGGGTTAATAAAATATCTTATTGAAAAGATGGAAAGATAAATTGAATGGTCATTTAGAATAAAAAATAACTAGGTTTCCTAATAGGGTAAAATTAGTTGGTTATAAAAATATGGAAATGGGGGAAAAATAAATGTCCAAATAATGATGAATAGTGACAGAGAACATTGATTACAAGAAAATGAGTAATTATGAGAAAATCAATGACAAAAAATAAATAAATCAATATAGTGTGAAATATACCACCGATTTATCAGAAATGAATATAATTTCATAACATTTCGATTTCAATATCCTTTTCCTAGAGTTGAATAATTCCTTTACCATCTAGACTAATAACATATGGAAATATACTTACTTGATTTTCTTTAATTATAGAAATGAAATTTCATCTGTTGGTTGCATGATTCAATAAGTTTCCATATATATATATATGTATATCATATTTTAATCCAAATGATAAGTATGAATATTTAATTCCTAAATATCAATAATCAATATCTTATTGACCACGAGTTATGTAAAAGGTTGAAAAAATATCTCCCCTATCTTTACTAAAACCAAATTGCTTATAACTTTATTAGATTATTCCCAAATTTAATAAACCTTCACATGAAGATTTAACAAATTTAACTCCAAACATTCCACAATAACACGAATGATTCAATTTAGATAATTCCATAAATAAATAACCCTATATCCAAATTAAGCACAATAAACTCAACATTAAATAATGTTTTAACCTCAAAGTTTGTCTTGTACCTTTCAATATACATGCAAAAAATTAATTATAATTATTCCAAAATAATCCTCATATAAAATATAAGGGTTATATATACCTCAAACCAATAAAAAGTCTCAAAAAATATCATTAGTCAACTTAAAATCAGATCACATAAAATATAAAATAGTTGCCTAGGAATTTTAACTTATGATTAACCATAAACATATAAAACCATAATGGGATCCCTAACTCTTAAGTTAACCTAACATGAAAACATCATAATCTCCAAATTTATCTAAACCCTCCTCTAATACCAACTATAAAAACCATGGTCCTAGACTCTAAGATCTAGTTCTAAAAAAATCATTAAATTTCTAGCCTTGATACTGATAAGCATGACCCAATTTTAACTCTTCAAAACAAGTAACATAAAATTAAAAAATTGTAGTGCTTATATACCCAATTACATTTTAGGTTTAGAGTATTAGAGAATTTGAACAAACACTTGTATGGAAACTTGGATACATAATATGCTGGTTCATAAATATCTATATGTTCGCCCACTAAGTTTTTTATATATAGTAAATTTAATAGGCATAACATACTTGAAACATTTATTCAAAATATATGGAAATGAAATAATTAATAATGGCATGCTCAATCACCCAGTAAGGGTAAATATAAGCATTAAAAATTGAGTTTTATCAGTGAGGATAAGATGATCATAAGGGTATGATGAGATAATCAAAGTTCATGAGAATAACATAATATAATTCATACCCATCAGAACATGGTTTATAGAATAAATCTTTAACCTATTAAAAGACTCATATAAGTCAAAAATTAAGAGCCATGTGAAAAGAATCATTGAGAAAAGGATCCATTACAAACTCACAAACAAATTGAGAAAACATGTTGTTATCTTGGAACATTATCATCATAGAACTCTTATAAGAATCATTATAGATTTTTTAACCTTACCTGGTTAATACCCACAATCTCTTAGGAGTTATAATAGCCTGACCTTTTCATACATAAATATTACATCTATTTAGATAAATATTCAATACATAACAATATGATACATGAAAGGACCATAAAGGTTTAGAGGATTTTGAGAATAGATATACAATCTTATTATTTTATGAAAGATATTTAACATATCCCATAAAGATCTTCCCACATTGAACACTTCATAGGTATACCCTACGAAAACATGTATTCATAACCTGAGAAAAGGAAACATAAAAAAAGTATGAGATTAAATTCTCATTAAGGGTAAACATGGGATATATCAATATATGATCATATAAAATAATAATATAATCATAAGTTATGATATAATGACCATAAATTACAAATTTTATAACCAATATGAAAAATATAATAAACATGAGTTATGGCATAAAACATTATCATATTAAAATATATAAACAATATGAATGAGAAATCATCACAACTTAATCATAAAACATAAGTTCATGTCATAAATGTGTGTGATACCATTATAAGTATAGAAACCATTTTATATTTTGTGGTTAACAAAAAATACCGTTAGATCAGGCATCATCACCTATTTCCTATAGTATATGAATAACATCTACTTGCTTCCCATAATAGATCAAAAACTTATACTTGTTTCCCATAACAGATCAATAACATTAACTTGTTTCCCAAAAATATCTCATGAGATATAATACTTTACCCAATTTATTGAATGGAGATATAGGTCCCACCCATCACTTAATGAAAACCACACATATGTGTATGACAAGATCATAAAATTAATATTTTTAAAATCATTTATTATATTTTCTTATTAATTAGAGATATACTACATCAGTGTTGTATGAGTATTCAAGTTCGTATATATTTACTAAAAATTATAAATAAATTTCTATCATGAAATTAATTTCATTAGAATCAAAATATATATTTATATTCATTTATATTTTTTTTCTCTATGTGGACACATGAGTGACATTTAAATCTAAGAGAGTGGTATTTTGTAAATTAATTTGATTTTAATATTTTATAGGTAATTTTTATAGAGATGTTCCCATTAAAAAAATAAAAATTAGAGTCTAAGGTAATATTTTTCAAATTAAATTTATCCAATAATAATTAAGATGAATATTTATTACCTTATCACATATTTTTAACCTAGATTAACCTGATTTACCTTTAATTGAGGTGATAAATATTTCCACAATTTCTATTAATATTGACTAAAATAAAAGGAAACTATTTACCAAATTTTAACCTCTTGATTCCAAATATGTAATCCATTTTTATCAAATTCAATTTATATAATTGGGATAAATTAATTTTAAAAAAATATATCAAAGTGAGATGGAAACCAATTTAGAAAAAATAACATTTTTATGTATTATACTCAATTTTATTCTTATACCATGACGAGAAAAAAATATTGGATGAATGCTAATTTTTTTATTAAGAATAAATTTCATTAAAATCATTTACTAAAATTGATTTACATAATTTATTAAGAAAAAATTAATTTTTGTGAATAAAAATATTTTTCAAATAAACATTACTTTTATTTTCAAATAATTTGTTTTTCAATTATAATCATTTGAAAACTAATGAATTCATTTTATAAATGTATAGACCATATTTTTTTTATTATTTAGTTAGTACTATTCATACCTACCAATCCAACGTCTAGGGAATAACCATCACATAATAATGTTTTAATAGTATATCATCATTCATTTATGCTCGGTGTTGCGTGTTACTCAAGTTATTAAGGAAATAAAATTATTTTAAGGGAAAAACATTTCAAATAAAATCTTGGGGTGTTATATTCTACCCCTTTAAAATTAATTTTCACTCAAAATTCCTCACTCTGATATAAAAAAATAAGTATATATCTACTTTATTACATCCTCAGGTTCCCAAGTAGCTTCTTTAAAATTTTGGTTTCTCCAAATAACTTTTACCCGACAAGTAGTCTTGTTCCATAGAAATTTATCTATATGATCTAAGATTTCTATTTGTTGTTCCTCATATGAAAGATCATGATCTAGTTGTATTACCTCTATATTCATTACAGGTGAAGGATAAGATATGTAATTTCTTAGGAGAGATACGTGGAACATGTCACAAACTTGAGAGAGGTTCGGTGGAAGTGCTAGGTGATAAGCTATCATCCCTACTCGATCAAGAATCCTATATGGGGAAATATACCTAGGTCCTAACTCCCCTTTCTTAATCATTCTCATAAACTTACTTCATAGATAAATTCAATGAAAAACCATCTCACCAACATTTAATTCCAAATCTTACCAATTATTGTCTTCATAAATCTTCAATCAACTTTGAGATTCTTAGATGTTTTTTTCTGAATATTTATAACTTTATCTTCCATTTCCTTAGCTGGACCAGGTCCAAATAGCTTTCACTCTCCAACTTCATCCCAACAATTTGGAGTTCTACACTTATTTCCATAGTAGTCTTCCTAAGGATCCATATGAATTCTTAATTGTAATCTATTTTTGTAATAATACTTGACTAGAGGAAAGTGTTGATCCAAACCCCTTTTGAAATCCATAGATTAAGATATCAAAATATCCTCTAGGACATGAATGGTTTTATTAGACTAGACATCTATCTGAGGATGATACATCATACTAAAACTCAACTCTGTATCCAGTGCTAACTAAATACTTCTCCAGAACTTTGAGACAAACCTCATATCTCGATTAGATATAGTTGAAAGTGGTACTCTAGGCAATCCTACCACATCCCTAATATATATTATATAAAGATGATCAAAAGAGAATCTATCTTTGATACCAATGATGTGTGTTTAATTCATAAGAAAATTGAATATATCCCATGTATCATTATGGAATTTAGATGTTTTGGGGAGTGTGACAAAAAAAATACATGGTGATGTTTTCACATTTCCATTTAGGTATGGTTAATGGTTGTAACATCCCCTTAGATTTTTGTCTTTCTTCATAAACTTTCTAAAAAATCAATCACCATGATACATATTCTGAAATATATTTTTTCATTTTGTACCACTATAAATACTCTTTTAGATATCTATGCATCTTTTTTACTTCCAAGATGAATAGATAATGATGAACTATGAAATTAATCTAATTTATCCTTCTTCAAATTTGGAATTGGAAGGACACATATACAGTTCCTGAACCCAATCATTCCCTCATAATCAAGGTTGAAATTGAGAAAATTTCTTACCTTCTTTATAATCTCCAAATAATTCTTTTCTACCTCCTTAATAGTCACATTGATAGATGGTTTAACATTCATTTAAAAATATAATATTTATCTCCTTCCAATAATATTTACAGATCCATCTTTTGAAAATCTAGAAATATTGGATCTTTTGTGATCCTTATCATAGATAGGATAACATGTTCCTTTAAATTCATAGAATCTACCACCTTGTGTACCTCCTAGTGTGGTAATTTATTAAACAACCATAATATTTCATAATATCCAACCATCTTCTCTAGAGAATATTTATCTATTTCTATGTTAATTTATACTTTAAACTTTTATGATTAATATATATATATATCACACCTATTTTTGTAGAGATAATTACTCCATATATTTAATGAAATAATTAAAACATCTAAATTCAATTCATTAGTTGGGTAATTTTTCTAATGATCCTTCAATTAGAGTAAGTAATAAGAAATCACTATAACATTTTTCATGAGAACACATCCCAAACCCTTATTTGATGCAACACTATTGATCAAAAAAATTTCTACATTATAGGGTAGTGTGATCACAGGTTCACTAACCAACCTTTATTTTCTCTCCTTGAAATTCTCTTCACATTCCTCATTCTGTATGAAATTAACTCTGTTCTAAGTCAACTTGTCTAGTGAATTAGATAATCATGAGAAATATCTCCCAAAAAAATCAATAATATCTAGAAAACCTAATAAAAATATGAATTTTAGTTACCTTGGTTGGTCTAGGACATTTATTAATAACTTTTGTTTTTTAAGGATCTACTGATATACTCTCACTTGAGATTATATGACATAATAATGAAATTTTCTGAAGCAAAAAATTACACTTGGTAATTTCTTCATAAATATTCTTGTTCCTCAGGATCTTCAGTACAATCCTCATGTGATCTTCAGTCTCTTCCTTTATATTTGAATATACAAGAATATCATCTATAAAGACTACCAAAAATTGATCAAGATAGTCTATAAATACTATATTCATTAAATCCATGAAGATAATGGGGGAATTAGTAAGACCAAAAGGAACCACTATAAATTTATAGTGTTTATACCATGTAAAGAATGATTTCTTGGGTATATCCTCTTTATTGAACCTCAATTGATGATATACAAAATGGTGGCCAATCTTGAAAAAATATTGATCTCCACCTTGTTGATAAAATAAGTCATTAATATAGACTAGATAATACTTTTTCTTGATTTTGATCTTATTAAGCACTCGATAATCAATGCAATGATGCATTGACCCATCATTCTTCTTAAAAAATAGAATAGGGGAAAACCACGGTGACACACTAGGGTATATGAATACCTTATAAATATTATAATAGAGTTTCTTATTCAATTCTTGAAACTAAATTGGGTCCATTCTATAAGGAGTATTTGAAATAGGCATATAACCAGGTATGAGTTCTATTGAAAACTCACCTTCACAATTTGGTGGAAGACCCAAAAATTATTCTGGAAAGAATTCAAAAAATTCTATAAAATTGGTTTATCATTAATTTTGAGTTTATCAACAACCATATAAGATATATAAACTTTATGTATATGAATTAGGACCCATAATATGGAAGCAATTTCCATTTGAAGATCATATTCATCCTTATAGCGATAAATGATCACTAGTTCATTCAGAATATGAAATGAGACTTCCCTTCCTTGAAAATTAATATGGGATTCATATATAGAAAAAAATACATTCCATGAATAACATTAAATTTAATTAAATAGATAATCATAATATTTGTAGGAATAAATTTCCCACAAACATCAATCAAAGAGGAACCATAGACTTGAGATGTGACTATTGTGTCATTTGAAGTTTTCACAGATAACTCAATATCTAATCATTAAGGTGATATAGTGATAATATTATAAAATTATCTATAAATAATAGAGTGGGTGTATCCAAAATCAAATAATACATTATCTCTTCTAGACTGAATGATAGGTATAACTTTCACTATGTCATTATCATAATACACTTCAACAGTCATGATCCCATGAAATTTTACTTTTTATTTAGGATTATGTAGTTGTTGACAATGAGCATAAAAAACATTATAATTCATGAAATGGTTGACATAATACCCATAATACTTTCATTTGAATCATTGGAAAATGAGTTTTTCATTAGTTGTAATATTCTTTTCCTCCATTTCATTAACCAGAATATTCATTTCCTTTCGACATTTTTGGTATTTATTACCAAACTTTGCAAATTTAAAGAACCTCCCAATTACATTCAAACACTACACTTGATATTTCTTTATGCATTTATAGCATGTAAATGGATTTAATTTCTTTCCACTATGCGGTTTATTAAAGTTTTTATGAGACTCGATCCTTCTTTTCTTATCAAAACCATGGGAATGGTTGGAATATACAATTTAAATTTCTTCTTTGAGTTCACATAAAATGATTTATTCATAGTTATTAAAGTCTCTTATAGATAATTACTTTTAGTTATTTAGTTTTAAGCCACAAAATAATTGATAAATATTAATTTCAATGATGACAATTAAACAAGAGGCATACCTTGAAAGACTTTTAATATTTTCTTTATAGGTACCAAAGGATTCATCATCCTTTTTCTTTAGCTCAAGAAATTTATTCTCTAAATTTTTATGAAAAACATGAGGAAAGTAATTACTAAATAATATCCCATTAAACTCATCTCATTCCTATTATTCGATTTCTTTATCTTTCCTTGTATTCTTTATAATATTCTACCATTGATCTACTTCATCTTCAAGATGATAAAATTATAGACAACTTTTTCATGTCCCAAGAATTAAATAACAAAAAATATTTTCTCAGTGGTGCTGATCCATTGCTAAACCACTAATAGATCATAAGATCCACCAGAAGAAGGTGCATGTTACCTCATGAAAGATTAAACAGTATGTTTATCCCTCATATGATGATTTGAAAACTACTCATGATTCATAACCAAATAAAGTTGTATCAGAATAGTAGTTAGAACCTATATTACATCTCCCATAAAATTTGGTTTTACTGGTGGAAAATCATTGTATTATCCATTACATTCATCACTAACATGATTCCCTCGGGTTCCAGACATTAACTAAAACAAAAACTCATTTAGTGAGAAACAATATTCATACTAGAAAACAATATAATTCTAAAAAATCATTTATAAAATTTCTAAATTTAAATGATTTATTCTATAACACCTTAGGTTTAACCTAGGATATTCATGATCATTACTAAAACTTTAGTGTTTTATCCTATACTTAGACCCATCCCCATAGTTTTTATAAAATTTTTCTAACCCTAATTTTTAAATATTGACTTAACCCTACTTTGATTGTAACTATAACAACCTAAGTTTTTCATAAATAAATATTACATATATTTAGATAAATATTAAATACTGAACAATAGGATCCATGCCAAAACCATAAAGGTTTAGAGTCTTTGGATACTAGATGTACAATCTTATTATTTTATGAAAGATCTCCAACAACAACCCTAAAGATATTCCTTTATAGAACTGTTCATAGGTATACCCTATAAAAAACATTCTTTATGACCTAGGGAAAAAACATAAGAATGGGGTGAGCTTATATGCTCAGTAAGAGTAAAAATGGGATATATCAATCGATTATCATATGAAAGCATAAGATTAGAAAAAGGGTATGATATCATGACCGTAACTTACAATTTTCAAACCCAATATAACAATGATCATAAACATGAGTTATTTCATAAAACATTTTTATTTTTAAAGACATGAATTATAAGAATGAGAACTCATCATAACTAAATCATGAACCATAATTTCAAGTCATAAATATGCCTGGAACCATAATAAGTATAGAAACCATTTAATATTTCAAGGTTAACAACTAAGACCATCAGATAAGGCATGAACACTAGTTTTCCATAGTAGATCAAGTACATCATCTTATTTTTCACAACAAATCTAGTACTTTGACTTGTTTCCAAGAACACATCAAGAATATAAACTTGTTTCCCATAACTATCTCATGAGATATAATACTTTACCCAATGCATTAGAGGGAGATATATATCCCACCCATAAAATATTAAAAATCATACATGTGTGTGCCAAAAGACCATAAAAAATCCATCATATCATCATATCATAACCCATGAAAAGAAAACAGGTTCTAAATTTCATCAAATCATAGAATAACCCATGAAAATTGGTTTCATAAACATATAATCATCATAAACATAAAACATATAGATAAAGTGAATTGATGCTATCATTGTATCACATACCTATTAAAACAAAAATTACACCAAAGGTTATTGTCATTGATAAATATAAATACTATTAGAATATGATTAAAAAAAGAACATTCATGAGGAAAACACCCTTTTCTTTTGAAAATCGATTTTCAAAATATAAAAACTATGCATGTAACAAATAAACCATTTTAATTAAAAATAATTTTTTATACTTGAAAATTAATCTTTAAATCATTTAGGTATCATTATGTTAGGAAATTACATTTATACCGTTTAAGTTAAAACACTTTCCAGTTATAAAAAGTCAAAAAGTACCTCATTTGTAAAACAAAAAGATGATTCGTTGTAAAATATTTTGTAAAAATTAAAAAAGGGTAAAAATTTATTTAAAAAATCACAATATAATATTAAAAAAATTCTGGAAAATATTTTTATAAAATATAGATGTTGAAGAAAAATAATTTTTGACCGAAGATAGAAATAAATTCATTTATTTCTTAAAAGAACTCTTTTGATATCTTTAATAATTAAAGTGAGGAAAATTAAAGGAAGGAATATAATCTCAAGAAATAAAATAAGGATAATAAAATTAAATAGTTTCATTAGATAAGGAAAATATAATTTCCTCAACTAAAATTCAACTTTAAACAATCCTGATTAAAATAGGATTGAAACATAAATCCCTTACCTCAAGTCTCTCCATTCTTCATTCACATTCAAACATCATACATAATAAATTTGGATTAATTATACATGTATAAAATAAATAAATAAATATATCATTCCATTTATTATTTATTTATGATATATTATCACCCTTTTATTAATAATTTATTATTAAAATCATTTTTCTGGGTGATAACTACTTCGTTTTCCAAGCATGTTTCCGCTCAATAGTCTCGATACTTATAATTTGATCATGGTTACATCATTTAATTAATTTTAATCATTTTATAAAAATAATATATATTCATTATATACATATTAATAATTATTTATAAAAAGTAGAGATTGAAAAATGAATGACACCGTTTATGGAGACAGCAGACCATACGTACACATGAATGTTATTTCCATTTTTCAAATGATGGAAAGAAAGAAAGAAGGAAAAATAATTATTAAAACCTAATATAAAAATTATTATTTAATATATATAATATATATTTAATAAATCCATCCTTATTACTATCCATGTAAATTGGGAAGGAAAAATGAATTACATCAGTTCGTGAGGCGGAAGTCCACCATATACACAAATGATGGGTTTGTTTCCCATTTGATGGGAAAGAGGGTTGATAATAGTGAATTAATATTCATAATAAAATTTAATTATATTTAGTATACATTATTTATTATTTTATGATAAATACCATGAATTTATAAGGGTAAATAATAATTAAAAAAGAAAGTGATCGGTAAAGGTGATTACCTTTTCTTAGAAAGAACTCCTTTAGATCTCCTCTCAAGGACCCTAGAGTCAGTCCTTTGAGAGAAAAATACCTCTATAATGTGTATAGAAAAGTGTATAAGAGAATCAGATAGATTATGTTTGAGATATAAGGATCAATGTGAAGTGAATAAGATAAAACAGAGGTTCCCTTTTATAAGAGACGAGAGAGACACTCTTGGAAATTCTTAAAATATTAAAATATAATTAAGTCAATATCAAGAAAAATGGTTCCAAACAGAATATAAATGGAAAAGGTATGAATTTTTTGACCATATATTATCCCATTTGTCCTATTTTAATACTTTTAATATTTTTATGTGATTTAATAAAACATTATTCTCATAAAATATCATTATTTTTAATTTTGATACTATTCACTTAATTTGACTTAAAATACGTAAGGAAAATGTTTAAATTCAATTATAATATTATAAAAATACAATAAAATGTTATATTAACCTATAAAATTCGTTTCATATATTAAATAACTGAAATTATATTTAATTTTTTTAAAATCATTTATTATATTGTTTTATTAATTTAAGATGAACTACATCGATGTTTTATAAGCATTTAAGATCATTATATAGTTAATAAAAATAATAAATAAATTTATATCATCAAAATAATTTTATTATGATAATAATAGATTTTTATATTCATTCATAAATTGTATTTTTTTCTTATGTGGATACATAAGATATATTTAAAACTTATAGAGTGACATTTTGTGACTTTCTTTGATTTAAATATTATATAGGTCATTTTCCTAGAAACATTTACATTAAAAAAAATAAAATTTGATAGTAAATTAATAAGGATTAAATTAACATCATCTAATAATAATTAATATAAAAAATTATGGCCTTATCACCTTTTTTTAAGCTAGATTAACCTGATTTAACTTTTACCAAGGTGGTATATTCTACCACAAATTCTATTCATATTGAAAAAAAATAAAAGGGTCCTATTTGAAAAAAAATTATCCTTATAATTAAAAATATGAAATCCATTTTATCAAATTAAATTTCAATAATTGGATTATATTAATTTTAAAACAATATCTCAAAGTGAGATGAAAAATACTTTTTAGAAGAAAAAACATTTTTAAGCATTAAAATAAATTTTATTCTTATTCCATGGCTAGAAAAATATTTCATGAATGATAATTTTTTTTATTAAATATAAATTTCATTAAAATCATTTATTAAAATTTATTTAATTAATTTATTAACATAAAATGTTCTTGTTCACATAAAAAGAAAATTTTCATAAAAACATCACTTTTATTTTCAAATAATTTTTATTTTCAATTCTAATAATTTATTTGTAGTTACTTATATTTAGTAAACTTCTTCATCTCATTTTAGTTACTTATATTAAGTCAACACCATTATCATTTAACATAGCGTTAGAGGGATATAATGGGAGCACCTATAAAATATTGGATAAATCCCTTTAAGGAATTTGGTTTACTCAAAAATCCATCTTTTATCAATAATTTCCAAGTACCATATCATGTGAAAAATATTTAAAATATAAAACTTTTAAACATGAAAACAAACATTATTCTTTCATAGCTTCATTTACCCATGTAAAAGAAATGGGTTCCATGAAGATATCTTTGAAACAACCATAATCCTTCCATATAAAGAATAAGGATTGTATAATTACAAAAAAGAAACAATGTAAAATAAGTAAAATAAAGATTTTGTGTCATTGATGAATATAAATACCATAAAAAGTTCATTAATGAAATTCATGAGGAAAATACGCTTTCAAAATAGAAAATCAGTTCTACAAAAAAAATTATAGAATATTCAGAGAAACATTTTGTTTGAAAATAACCATTGAAACTTTTAAATTAATATTCAAAAAAAATAATGGTCCATTTAGTATAGAAATATATTCATGTCATAAACATTAAAAATAAACATTATTTTCAAAATTTTATAAAGAGAGTCAAAAGTATCCCAGGTAATTTTTTTTAAGATATACCTTTGAAACCTTTTAAAATATGCTAAAAGATAATTTAATGTAACTTTAGGAAATAATTTATGTTTATAAAAGACTATTCTTGATTTTTTTCTAGAAAATATGGATATGGAATAGATATATTCCGACTCTAAAAGAAGATACAAGATTGATATAACTTATAAACTACTTTCTTTATGTTTATTTAATCAATAAAGAATGAAATGTAAAATAAAGATGTAAACCAAATTTATAACCATAATATAATAAAAGATATGTGGTTTGATATATTAAGAGATTATTATCCCTTCCAAAGGAACCTTCAACATAAACAATCTTGAAAATAAAGGAGATTGTATTATAAATACTTTACCACTTTAGTAACTTTAAAATCAAAAGTAATTTAAAGAAATAGTTTTCTATGGATCTTTAAATAGAATTAATTTCGTGAAATAATATATAAAAATTCATCCATGATTCATTAAGTACACCATAAAAGGAAATGATGATTCATGAAATGAAAAATGTCTTAGGAAAATGAGATTGAGATAAAGGAAAACCATTAAAAAGTTCATATCATTTTAAGTGATAGTTAATCCATAAAATTATTATAACCCATATTTAAATACACATAAAACAATTGGAATATGTGATAAAAAAATTTAATGACTAATTCACACATAATCATTTAATAACAAAGTCAATGAGGAAGAGTTATTGTCCAATGAAAAGAAATTGTGTTAAGAAATCCCTTACCACTATCTAACATTCAAGTCAAATATATTTAGATTAAATAATTTGGGTTATAACTTAAAATACCATGAATTATGAAGGTTTAATGATATAAAATTTAAAAGGGTAAGTATATACACCATATAAAATAAATTAAATGCATAACATTAAAATATGTCTCAATAAAAGGAAATTGAGATGAAATTCTTTACCTTGAGTCCATAATTGTTTTGTATGTCCTTTAACACCTATATAATAAGATTATATCAATTTATTAATTATTTAATTTTTTTTAAAGGATTAACACCTTATTATTAATCTATTTATTTAATTTATTTTAATTAAACATTTAATTACTTAATTAGGTAAGTCAATGTCGGCTGTTTTGTGGTTGTTCAGTACATTACTTCAAAATGTATTTGGTATGTTGATAGTGGTCAAAGGGTTATTTTTTCCATAATCTATAGAATAATAATAATTAGATAATTATAATTTTTACATATTAATTATACTTTTATAACCAAATATGTAATATAGTTATGAAAAATTAATAACATTATAATCATAGAGATGGTAGGTTGTATGTACGAATGAGTAACATTTCAAATTTTCAAAGAAAATGAGGAAAACAAGGTCATCATTATTTTTTATTTCCATAATTATTATTATATAACAAATATGATATTATATCATTAAATACAATTATATATACCATCCATGCAGGGTGGTGATAAAAAATGAATCACATCACTTCATGGAGGTGGTACTTCACATGTACACATGGGCGACATTTTCATTTTTCAATGCATTGAAAGGTAAAAAAATAGATGATAAATTATATTTTAAGAATTATAATTATTTTAATAATATAATATATATACATTAAATCTACCATTATAACAAACTATAAGAGGTTGTGATGGAAAATGAACTAAATCGGTTCGTGAGGCGGTTGTCTTCCGTATACAAAAACAATGGTTACATATCCTATTTAATGGAAAAAGGAGATGGATATAGGTTATTAAATTTATATAATAACATATCATTATATGGAATATACTGATGTTATTATATTACACTAGTTATAATATTTTTGAAAGAGTTAAAATAAGAAATAAAATTGGATCATTCGGTTAAAAGCTATATATCTTCTTCGGACAACCTCCTTTTATTTATACCTTAGGACCTATAAGGGTGGTATTATGCCAAAAAAATACCTATAGAACGTGTATATGGATGTTATTAATGTATTTGGGTAGGGATTTTAAAATATATAATGATAAAAAGGTTTTAGGAAGAGATGACATGAGGTTCACTTTTATAAGTGAGTGGAGGGTTACTCTTGGAATTACCTAAAGTATTAAGTTTATATAAATTAATTTTCATGGAAAAGTGAAAAAAATTAATATATAGAATATATTATGATTATTAGAATAAAATATCATGTTCAATAAATTTTTTAAAAGTTCATGTTATGTTTTCACCATTATCTCTTGGTTTTAACCCACATTAACACTTTTGACGAATACCATAATATCAAGTTTTTTTACCTTTTAAGGGTCAAGAAAGTTACTATAAAAGGAAAATTGGCCCATAAATGGATCATGGTTGATATTTTAACACATATTATATTAAAGTTTCTAAATATAATATTTTTATGAATTTTAAATCATTTTAAAACATATAATTTGTTATAAAATATCATTAATGTCATTTTTAGTACTATTATTTTACTTTGAATTTAATGTTATCAAGATTACAATGGAATTCAAATATAAAATTTTAATACACACCTAATATGTTATTTATATATATAAAATTCTTGGTACACTATAACTCTTTAACACCCTGATCATTTAAAAGAGCATTATTCTTGATAGTGTATTCAATACACAACATTGAGTTTAAATGAACTCTACCATATTATAGGAATATTATTATTTAAATGTGATAATTGTAACATAGCCATTAAACTAGAATTTATGAATATGATTACATAATTTATGAAATGTATATAAATGTACTACTTGATATAAATTAATTTATAAATTCTTATTAACTAGTCACTCAATTTTAATCATTCATTTTATTCATTTAAAATAAATTTTCTTCAAAAAATGATATTTACTGATCTATGTGAAAAAATAATAAAATTATTTTTTTTTAAAATTTTATAAAATTTATTTTATAAAATGGAATTAATTTTTTAAATCAGAATATCAATATTAACTTAGAGTAAAATTTGTGATTTGTTAGAAAATATTAATTTTCTAGTGAATAGTGAATAATATCGATTTTTATAAAATTATCATTTATTTTTAATAAACTAAGTCCAATTATTATATTATTTTATTTTAAAATTAACAAAGTATTATTTAGTTATGTTAAATATAATTTATTATAATTAAATCATCTTTATACTAAAATTTAGCATGAGTTTATTCTTTGGCATAAAAACATATTTTTTCTAAAACCTATTTCAAAGTTAATAATGATTACCCATTTTAATTAATTAGTATAACCCCCAAAGAGGAATTATTCAAATTAAATTTATTGATTATATATCTATAAATATTATTTTAAATTAATTTAATTATGATTAACTTTCATGTAGTTATTATAAGATCATCTTATGCTTGAAAAATGTCTAAATGCTCGAAGGCTTCATTTTTTATTGATTTATGATAATCCCCTTATAAAGGTTTAGGGGTAAAATTTACACAGTCCTTACCTAAAGGCATTAAGCCCACAATACATGACCATTTTTAGGACCAAGATAATTAACACCACAAGGTATACTATCCCAACACCTATATGAATTTTTTATCAATCTACCAACCATGAAAGGATACATAACTAGAATTTCCCCATGATTTCATAGTGCATAGTCCTGATGGTAGAGCCACACCCTCTAAAAAATCCACTCCGGTAGCCCTGCAATGCTAGGGGTTGTTCCTTGAACCTCATATTGGATCTACATTTGTGGAGAGAAATCTTTTTTTTTCCGGTTGGTTCGCCTCAACCCCTGTCATCGAGTCGAGCCCACCGACATGCCCCACTTATGCCACCTACTCCCACTCTATCTCTATTTCACCTCCCGTATCCCGTACCCATCATCGGTGTAAATAACGACCCATCATCCTCCATTGCCATTGTGACCCTGCCGCATCCCTCGAGCCGACGCCACCTCCTCCCAAATCTCCATCAAATGCTGCAAGCCACTACATTCCTAAAGCTAATTCCACCTCCTCCCAAATATTCATCATCTATCTGAAGCCACCATACCCCTCTCCACATCCCACAATCTGGCAAGCCCAGTGACCCGCCCCGCCTCTCGCCGCCTCCTCCCCCATCCCGTTTCCAACGAGCCCAGCGACCCGCCCTTGCCTACCACTGACATCCTCCATCTCCCATCCCTCCCATAAATATCCAATAAATCCAAAAAATATGGGACTACTAGGATTTTAACCCTAGTGATATACAAGCTTATGGGGTTTCCTTACCACTATCCTAAGACCCAGTTGCCTTGAGAAATGTATTTCTTGAAATACTGTTTTTTCAACTTGTCTGTGAGTTTAATTTTAAATTAAATTCTACCACTTATGTGTGTTGAATTTGAAAAAATGGATTCAATATTTTATTTAGTATAATTTATATTATCTAATATATTAAACTTAATTTTTGACAATAATTAATAGTGAAAAAAGTGAGAATTAATTAGCGTGGTTAAGGAAAAAATAGGTTTATCTGGGGGTTAAACTAAAAAGATAAGGGTAAAAAATGAACCAAAATTATGTAATTCCTATTTTTTGGACATATATCAAACTTATATCTTATAAGTCTCTAAGGTGGTCCATTTTTGGGCCTTATTGGTTGTGAAAAACATGGGTGTATTTCTTTCATTTCAAAAATTCCAAATGTTTCCTCTCCCCCACTTATAAAAGGCCACCCCCTATCCTCTCTATTACACACATAAAAAACCATTGGTTTAGAAAATTAATACCCAAATAACTTACTTAATTTCTTAACCTCGTAATATAATCCTTATTTTGATCAGAAAACCAACATTGGAAGGCTTTTGGTGCAATCCTAAAGAAGTTGTCTGAAAAAGAGGTAACACCCTTAACCGAGTGTATTATTTAATTTCGTCTTCCAACTCATTCAAAAATTATTAAAACATGATGATATAATAAACTCAATATATTCCATGTACTTATATGTTTTTATGTTAATGGAACAACCTACAATCATCGCCTCCCTCAAATGGGAAACAAAACCATTGATCGTGCGCACGGAGGGCTACCGCCTCGCGAACCGATGTAATTTTTTTCCATCACCGCTTTTCAAGGATAGATATAATGATGAATATAATTTTTATATATTATATTAATTATTTAATTATACTTATTTAATTATAATATCATATATTCCATCTTACTTTCCATTTCATAGAGAATATGATAACATCGCTCATGTGTACAACAGACCGCCTCACAAAGCGATGTGATTCATTTTTCACTTACACTTTATATGGAAGGTAATAAAGATTAATTTAATATTTACATATGATATTAGTTTAATATTAATAATTAATTAAAATAAATATATAATATAATTTCTTAGGTTAACATTAATTGAATAAATTATAACGCCATTCGTGTGTACGGCGGACTACCGCCTTGTGAAGTGATACGATTTATTTTTGTTAACAAATAATATGTATGGTATATGTAAGGGTATTTGAATAAAAAATATTATATTTAATATATAATGGTAATATTGGAATGATAAAATAAAACTCAACTTCTATCTATCATGATCGTTAACAAATAGAAGTATTACTTGTAATGACCTGAACTATTATAAATGAAAATTTACTTATGATTTAATTAAATGCATCATTATATAATATGGATATAAAAAACACATGAAATTATTTGGTTTTATTATATCCTATTATGTTTAAATTATATTTAATAATATTTATCATTTATAATATATCCATTGAACAATGATCACATGATTAGTATAAATATATGGTTTTAACAAATCCAATTGACACAGACAAAGGAAGTGATGAACTCAACTAGTAGGATCATACCCTATTAAGTACATTTATTAGAACACACAAGGGAGATATAACATATAGGATTTTACTTTGACCAATATCAAAATGATATCCAACAACTTAATCATGAGCAAAACTGTTTATGTGAGAAGTTCAAGCTCATCGAGATCACGACCCAAAACATGTACACCGAACCACCCCATGAAAGTCTCACCATCACGCACCTTACTCATAGGGTGTTTGCTGGTGTATTAAAGGGATATGTATCAATACCCTTGAGATAGGAGTATATACATTATTTTTATAGAATAATGGATATATTTCCATCCTATTTTTTTTTACTTTATAATTTTTTTTATTTTGATATAATAAAACAGAAATAGTTTTTTTGTAATATTGAAATTCAATTAAAAAATTTATTTTTATGGATCAATGTATTTTTGAAATAAATAAAATTTTAATAAAATATTATTATTAAATATTTTTTATTAAATATAAATTATCATATAATTTTTATGAAGTTAAATGCAATTTTTATAAGGGTTCGAAAACTATTATTATCAAAAAACCAAGAAGTTATTAATAAATGTCAGTTTTTAAAAAAAAGTGAAAATAAAAATATTTATAAAATTATTTAGATAAAATTAATATTATATTTTTAATAAGAATATTTAAATAATCCAATGGTGAATTTTTTATAATTTTCTGAAATAGTGGGATTTTTGGGTAAAAAGTAAATACCATATAAATATACTTTGTGTATTATGACATCATAATGACCCAAAATTGATGTAATAAATAATATAAAAGGTATAAATGAAAAAATATATGTTTTATATTTAAAATAATGATATTTTAAGTTTATTTGATTAATTTTATAAAGCCATTACGAATCCTATGCAACCAATAATATATTTTAAGGTTTTAAAATTATTTCTTTAAGACTATGAATCACCTCCACATAAGAAAGAGAATTATTTTATTAAATAAGGACCTTGAAATTATAAAATAATTAAAACCAATATGATTTGGTAGAAACCATGATCAAAAACCATAGTAAGGTTTTTGGTTTTGGTTATTTTATTATATAGAGTCTAAAACCTAAGTTTGAGAAATAACAAATAAATACCCACCCATTTCCTATATAAAAAAAATCAAGATCCCATTTCTATTCCCTAAATCTTATTGGAGAAAATACTTACTCTAAAATAACCTCTCTATATTACTCCCAATTTACCATAATCTCTCAAGAATCTCCTTTAAAGCATTTGGATTCATACACTCATGTAAGGGATCCCCACCTTCTCTTATTCAAGTTTCTTTATTATCTTATGCCTTATATTTCCAATTCAAAATGTAAGGATAAGTACTTAAATATCCATATTACTTACCATTTCATGTCAAAATTATTGGAGTCCAATTTATTACTCATCAATCCTTTTTATGAATTTTTAAGTGACAACATTATGCTGTTGAAATTTCACCATGATTTTCCATGCCGAAACAATTATGCAGTGAGTACCATACCCATTTAATATCAAGTATTTTCACCTTCATAAAATTATAATCCTTTTAATTGGGACTTAAATTTATTTATTCAATACACCTTTATCATGGAATAAAATATTATGATAAATGAATCCATGTTGTATGATCTATGTAGAACACTTAAGCATGAAAATAAAATGAAAGTTATGGGTGTGCCTGAAATTATATAGCACACAAATGAATTGGGTAATGTTTAATATCATGATTCTTCATGTTGGGATAGAGAGTGAACCTGATTGCTTTATAGTAATTTTTCCATCATGATTTCTTAGATGTTATCCTTGAACTATGTTTATGATGCAGTGATTTAAGTTGTTTCCATATTTCCCATGTTATGATTATCATGCTATATCATGCCTTATTATTCATGTTTCTTTTATGAACCATTTATATGCATATTTTCTAAATTTTACTATTTTATCCATTTTATGACATGTTTATTCCCTTACTGGGCTTTATATCACACCCATTTATTATTTATGTCCCCTGGTTGCCTCGTGCAGTTTTAAGCATGAAGAAATATTATTTACATGTTAAGGAGGTTTTCAATTAAGAAGATGCATTCATTGATTTAAGTTATTATGTAATGAAAATAATTCACAATTATACTAGGATTATTTATATTTTTGGATGTTTTAAGTGTATTCTAATGTAATAAATCATGAACTAATGTATATGAAAGAGAAGAGTTTTTATAGTTGGTATCAAAGGAAACGTTTTGTTATTTTTGGGATTAGGATTAGAAAACTCCAGAAAAAGAATTAGGGATAATTCTAAATATAAGGAAAAATACCTAAATTTTGGTAAGTATAGAGTAAGTGGTTTATCAAGAAAATACATCCCTCTCTGGATACTACAAGTGGATATGGTTCTGGAATAGATATACCAAGGGGTAAATACTCCGACATGGTGCGTTAGGCCTAACTCGACATAACCTGGTACACGGAAATGGTCTATACTACACACCTGGTTTGACACTCCTATGAAATATGGTTTAGTAAATTTATAAGCTCATTATGAACCATTATTAAGGAAAAAAATTCCCATAATAATATATGTTAGGAAATAGATCATGGATGATGTATATTAAAGCATAAAAATTCATAAGTTAAGGAAATAAATGTAATTAATAAGTTATACCTTTAATGTAATTGGAATCCCCTCTATGTGTTTAATAGTATAGTATAAAAATAATCATCCCTAATTTTACTTTTATTTGATACAATGTTTAGAAATAGGAGGAATCATTTATACAATCAATGTGAAGGGAAATGTGATGACTGCACCAATGATATTCCCAACTCGATGGGAGGAGGAATCATAAACTTCATGAAGATACTCTCTCAGCTAACTCAGGTTCTGAAGAGAAACACATACCAGGAGGAGCACCCAAATCCCCCTAAGAGAGAACATGCTACAATTGAGACCTTTATGCGAAAAAGGAATCCAAATTTCAATGGATCATCCAATCCATTGATTTTAGAAAAATGGATCAACTCCATTGAGAAGATCTTATCCATCCTTTAATGTAATGAATAAGAGAAGGTTATATTGTATGTTTATCATATGGATGGAGAATCTAATCAGTGGTAGACATTTATAAATAATACTAATCCTAAGGAAGAGATCAAAGTGATGAGGTGAAAGGAATTATGAATTTTTTTTTCGAACAAATATTTTTATTACACTCCCTATATTAAAATGAAAATGTATTTATTTCCCCTCAAGAAAAAATATAATGAATCTATTGGGAAGTATGAGGAAAAATTCACAAGACTTTTGTGATATTCTTCCAGCTTTGTTATTACCACTAAATGCAAGTTTTACCACTTCTTTGGTAGTCTAAAACCTAGTTTATGAAAATCCCTAGCAGTCTGAGTCTTTGATAGCTATGAGAAAATTGTCCGATGTGCCCTCAACATTGAAATAGAGATAAGTGAATCTCAAGGGTATCACGGGGATAAGAAGTAGAAAGTATAGTTTAATTCTTGTGGTATAATGGAGAAATATAATGGTGCCAAGAAATTTCAACATCCTACTTACCAATTGTGCAGAAAGAAAAACCCCAAAAATTGATTTAAGGGAATGAGGAAATGCTTTTGGTACGGGAAGGAAGGGAACCTAGGTAATGATTACCAATAGGAGAAACATTATAATGTGATAAAGGAATACTATAGTAAACCCTCAACACATTTTTTAATTATTCAAATTCAAGGAAACAAGGTAATTTTCAAATGAATGCACTAATCCAAAGGTTTTTGGAGACAATCGAAAACCTCAAAGACAACAAGGGTGATATTTTTTCCATCACGACCACTGAGGTGGATCTCAAAAACAATGTGGTAATAGGTATTCTAGTTATTCATTATATAATAGAGAACACACTTTTTGATTATGGTTATATGCATTCCTTTATATCACAAAATTTTAGTAGAGCTATTCAAACACCACTACAAAGCATGGAAGTAGAGTTGTTGGTGAAAATGGAAAATAGGGAAATTATTTCATCCCAAGTATTTGACTCCTCCCCTATAAAATTTTGTGGGATGAAATTACCAACAAACCTTGTCATACTCCATTTAATAGAATTTGATGAAATTTTGGTTGTGGATTGGATTACCCTATACAGAGCCAACATAAATTTCCATGAGAAGGAAATTTATCTCTGTATTGTGAATCGACCCCCAATTTTGTATAAGTGGAAAGAAGAGGATGAATATTATTTAGCACCAACATCTTAAGCATGAATATTATTAACATATGTGAAAGATTATATAGCTTAAATGATTTATTATAAATAAATAACCATCCTCAAATACATGCCTACTGTGAGGGAATATAGTGATGTGTTTCCTGAGGAATTTCCTAGTCTTAATCCTAGCTAAGAAGTTTAATTTTCAATCGAGATTATACTTGGAATGCTTCCATTATCCAAGAATTTTGTATAGAATGGCTGTTGTGGAACTTGAGGAGCTAAAGAAAAAACTACAGAAGAATTTAGATAAAGGGTTTATACCCCCAAGTTCTTCTCTATGGGGTGCACCCGTCGTCTTCATCAAGAAGAAGGATGGGTCAATGCACCTTTAAATTGATTATTGTGAGCACAAAAAGATCACAAAAAAGAAAAAGTATCCTCTACCATGGATTTATGACTTGTTCGATCAGCTACATGGAATATATTACTTCTCCAAAGTAGATCTATGGTCTAGATATTTCCATGTTAGGGTGAAGGAGGAGGATATTCCCAAGACTGCTATTCATAAAAGGTATGAGAACTATGTGTTCATAGTAACCCCATTTGGACCCACTAATGATCCATAAATCTTCAGGGACATGATTAATAGAGTCTTTAGAAATTACCTAGACAAATTTGAGTTAGTATTTATAGATGATATTATAATACAATCCAAAAGTAAGAAGCAACATGAGGATCATCTGAGTACTATGCTAAAGATCTTATGAAAGTAGAAGCTCTATGACCAGTACAAAAAATGTGAGTTATGGTTGAAAGAAGTATCATTATTAAAGAATATCATCATAAGAAATAGTATATCTATGGAACCTTAAAATACATAAGAAATTAAATGATAGATGAGGCCAAAATCTATGATATATATTTGTAGTTTCCTTAGATTAGCTGGGTATTATCATCGATTTTTGAGAAATTTATTATGATTTCCTCTAACCAAGATAACTTGGAAGGGATTCAAGTTTTCTTGGAATGATAATTGTGAAGGGATATTAAAATATCAGAAAAGGAGGCTTATCACTACACCTGTGCTCACACTACCCACAAGTGGAAAACTTTTTATGGTGTTTTTCAATGCTTCAAAGAAGGTATTGGATTGTGTGTTAATGAAAAATGACAAAGACATAGCCCATTATTCATGGCAGTTGAAAGTTCATGAACATAACTACCCAACTCATGATCTGGAGTTGGTTTTAGTGATTTTTTATTTGAAAATATGACAACATTATCTATTTAAGGAGAAGTTTGAAATATATATAGATCACAAAATCCTCAATTATATATTAAAATAAAAAGAGATGAATATGTGCTAATGAATATGGATAGATCTGATTAAGGAATATGGCTTCTCAATTCACTACCATCTAAGGAAAGTTAATAAAGTGGCATACAATCTAAGTATAAAGGATCAAAAAATTCAATCATTGCTGATAATTGAGAAGGATTAGATCTTTGTTAGATTTGAAAAGGATGGACATGGGAATAATAAAGGAAGGAACATCATCAATACTTTCACAAATTATTTCTCAACCATATATTTTGGATAGGTTAAAGGTTTCTCAAAGAGATGAAGTGGGAATTAAGAAGAAGGTGAAAACAATAAGAAAAGTTAAATTCTTGAATTTTAATGTTAATGAATATAGAGTCTTAATATTTGGGTCATGACTATGTGTACCATAAAATATTGAGTTGAAGAAGGAGTTTTTGGATTATGCACATAGTTATACCTTCTCTATCAATTCAGGAAGTAAAAATATGTATCAAGATCTCGAGATCACTATTAGTGAGACAATATAAAGAATTAGATCACAAACTATACATAAAGATGTCTTGTATGTCATAAAGTGAAACAGAAAATGAAAAAATATAAGGGGATGATGAAACCATTACCCATACCTACATGGAAATGAGAAAAATTCACCATGGAATTTGTTACTAGTATTCCAAAGAAATCAATAGGGAATAATTCTATATGGGTTGTGGTGGATCGTATTAAAAATACCACACACTTAATTTTGATTTTAGAGGATTTCTTATTGGATCAACTTTCATGGATATACATCAGAGCAGTTTCAAGGATGCATGGAGTAACACTATCGGTTGTATCCGATCGAGATCCTAGATTCACCTCCAATTTCTAAAAAAGTATACAACATAATATAAACACTGAGATGAACTTTAATATGACTTATCACCCCCAAATTGATGGCTAATATGAGTAGTCTATCCAAAATCATGAGGAAATATTGAGAGAATGCTTAATTTATTTCAAAGGTGGATGAAATCAGTATCTTAGTTTGGTTATATTATCTTACAAAAACAATTTCTACTCGAGTATCCAAATGGATCCCTATGAATACCTTTATGGGAAGAGGTGGAAAACACCTACATGTTGGGATTAATTTGGGGAAAAAAACTGATAGGTCATAAAATATTTGAGGAAATGGTGGAAAAGGTTAAGACCAGTCAGCATCACATCAAGGCTTCTTAGTGTCAAAAGAAGAGTTATGTTGATAGCCTTCGACGAGACCTAGAGTTTGATGTTGGAGACATGGTATTCCTATGAATATCTCCATATAATAAAGTGATGAGATGTGGGAATAAGGTAAATCTTATTCCAAGATACATTAGTCCCTTTGAGATACTTGATTGCATCAGAGTGGTGGCCTGCCAATAGCACTATTACATAACCATATTAAGTACATGATGTATTCTACATATAGCTATTGAGAAATTAAATACTAGAACCCTCAATTTTACTCAATCTAGAGGTTGTACCATTAGAGAAGGATCTCTCATATGAAGAGAAGCCAATGAAAATCATAGACTACAGAGACAAAGTTCTAGGGAATAAGACAATGTACCTAGTTAAAGTGCTATGGAGAAGCCAAAAGTTTGATGAAGTGATGTTGGAACTAGAGGAGGTGATGACATAGAGTTACCCTCATCTATTTTAGAGTGGGAAATGAAAATTTCAAGGGTAAAATTTCTTAAGGGGGGAATATTTTAATGACTCGAACTGTTATAAATAAAATTTTCCTTATGATTTAATAAAATGTCTCATTATGTAATATGGATATTGAAAAACATGAAATTATTTGGTTTTATTATATCCTATTAGATTTAAATTACCATTAAACATATTTACTATTAATAATATAGCTGTTGAACAATGATCACACGATTAGTATAAATATTGGGTTTTAAAAAATCTGATTGACACAGAAAAAGTGATGACCTCAACTAGTAGGATCATACCTTATGAATCCCATTTATCAGATATTCAGATGGATATAACATCTCTTAGCTTTCCCTTGATCAAGATCAAACTAAGATCCAGCAACTTAAGCATGAGTGAAACTATTTATGGGAGAAGTTTAAGATCATAGAGATCATAGCCTAAACCATATATGTCAAACCACCCCATGAGAGTTTCACCATCACACACCTTACTCTTAGGGATTTTGATGGTGTACTAAAGGGATATGTATCAAGAACCTAGTGATATGGGTAGGTACATTATTTTTTGGGGTGTAATATGAAATTAAATTAAGGAATTTATTTTTTTGAATTAATGGATTTTTGAAATACATAATTTTTTTTAAAAAATATTATTTTTAATTTTTTTATTAAATATAAATGATCATATAATTTTTATGAAGTCAAATGTAATTTTTATAAGGTTTTGAAAACTGTTATTGTCAAAAAACCTATAATTTCTCAATAAATATTGATTTTATATCTAAAAGTGAAAATAAAAATATTTAGAAAATTATTTAGATAAAATAAATATTATTTTTTTAATCAAAATGTCAAAATTATCAAATGGTGAATTTTTCATAATTTTCTGAGATAACCAAATTTTCGGGTAAAAATTAATTACTGTATAAATATACTTTGTGTACTATAACATCATAAGGACCCAAAAGTAATGTAATAAATAATATAAAAGGTATAAAAGATCAAATATATGGTTTCTATTTAAGATAATTATATTTTATGTTTATTTTATTAATTTTATAAATCCATTATGAATCCTCCTCAACTAATAATATATTTTAAGGTTTTAAAATCATTTCTTTAGGAGTATGAATAACATCTACATAGCCAAGGGAATTATTTTATTAAGTTCATCCATTAGAATTAAAAAATAATTAAAACCAATACCATTTGGCAGAAACCATGTGAAAAAACCATGGGAAGGTTTTTGGTTTTGGTTATTTTATTATATAGAGTCCAAAACCTAAGTTTGAGAAATAATAAATAATTACCCACTCATTTACTATATAAACCCACCCAAGACCCCATTTATCTTCACTAAAACTTATTGGCTCACATAATTAATCTTCCATACCCTCTCTAGAGTCATCACAAGGTTCAAAAAATCTATCAAAAAGCTCCTCTCAAGCATTTGGAGTCACACACTCACGCAAGGGATCCTCACATTCTCTTCTTTATTCAAGTGTCTATATTGTCTTATGCCTTATATTTCCAATTCCTAATATTTGGATATGTAATTACATATAAATATTACTTACCATTTAATTTCAAAATTATTATATACCCCTTTATATCTCATCAACCCTTTTTATGAATTTTTAAGTGACGTCGTTATGCTGCAAAAATTTCACCGCAGTTTTCCAAGACAAATTTTTTTTGTAGTGAATACCATTACTATTTACTATCAAGGGTGATCAAATTTATACAATTATAAATATATAAATTGGGACTTACATTTATTTATTTCACACTCCTTGATCTTGGAAAAAAATATTTTTATGAATGAATCCATGTTGTATGATCTATGGGACACACATAAGTATGAGAATGAAATGAAAGCGATGGGTGCACCCAAAATTATATAGTGCTCCAATGCATTGGGTAATGTTTAGTCTCATGAGACATCATGTTGGGATAGGGAGTGAACCCTATTACTTTATGTAAACTCTTACATCATTATATATTAGCATTTAGCATTGAACTATGCTTATGATGTAGTATTTTATGTTGTTGCCACATTTCCTATGTTATGATTATCATGCTATATCATGATTTATTATTCATGTTCCTTTTATTCCATATTTATATACCTATTGTCTAACATGTACTATTTTTTTTTCATGTTAAACCTTTTTATTCCCTTACTAGGCTTTATAGATCACTCTTTTCTTTTCTATGTCCCCAGGTTATCCCGTCCAGTTTTAAGTATGAAGGAATATTATGAACATGTTAAGGAGGTTTTTAATAAAGAAGATGTATTCCTCATTTTAAGTTATTATTTAATGTTAAAAATTACAAAATAAACTAGAATTTTTTATCTTATAGATTGTTTTAAGTATAATATTATGTAATAAATAATGAAATAATGTGTATTAAATAGGAGGGCTGTTATATTAGTCATACGTACGTACGACCTAAAATATCCATGATTGTAACATTTTTCATTTTTCAAAACCATATTTCATGGATGGTTTTAAAAGTTTAATTTATGTATAAAAATTTTCATTATGTCTTGATTAACATTATGTTTATGATTAAATAATAATCTCTTTGACCTTAGTCAACTTACCAATGTGATTTTTGATATATGAGCCATTTATCATTAAAACATATGACGTGAAATTAATTGGTTATATAAAAAAATATGACATGGTAAAAAATAAAATAAAATGAATAATAAACTCGAAAATGGTTATTAAGAAAGTAAAAAAATTAACATAACTTTATTATTTAGGATGATAATTAACCCACATTACAAATCATGATTGAGGTAAGGGTTTCATCTCAAAATTTCATTTTCTAAGACACATGTTATTTTATGCACATAATTTATTTTTAATGGTGTATATACTGCCCCTTTACATATTATATCATGAATAATTCTTAATTCATGATATTTTAAGTTAAAAATAATTTACTTCATCCATTTATGTTATGATTCAAAAGTTACCAAAATGGAAAGGGTTAATATTTCAATCTCATTTTATTTAGGATCATTTATGTCTGAATTTTTATGGTAACAAATTATCTGATCATTGTATAATTAATCCATTTAAGTTTATTATCCTATTTTAATTCATGAAATTTCAAGTAATAGTACCATTTTTCTTTCTTTTTAAATTAAAATGATTGAGAAAATGTTTTTAAGAAAATATGACTTCATTTCTCTATTTGATCGAAAATATTTTTTCTTTTATATCCATATTTTTATAAAAATGTTTTCAAAAAAGTTTTTATTTTATACTCTGATTTTTAAAATCCAGTTTTACCCTTTTTTTAATTTTTTCAATGTGGTTTAGAAGTAATATTTTTGTATTTTTCTGAACAAGGTATTTTTAACTTTTACTAAAAATGTGAAAGGAATCTTTGTTTTAACAAGTATGACATGAAAAATATTTTATATCATCATGACCATTTTTATCCTTGAAACTCCATTTATAAATTTAAAATTATATTTTCAAATAAAATTATTTCCACAATATTTTGTGAATTTTAGTTTTTTCAAAAGTGATTTTCAAAGTAGAAATGTAATTTTATTGAATATTTTTTTTAATATTTTTAAAATTATCTCAATTCATCAATGATAAAAACCTTTACTGTTATGTAATGATTATAATTTATATATATATATGTCCCCAAAATGTGTACCTAGATTACTATCCCTTTCTTTTATGGGGTAACAAATTCCTTATAAACATTTCTCAAATACTTTCTTTAAGAAATATCTTTTGATTACCTTATGAGACAAGGTATTTAAAGAATTTATTTTCATGGGTAATTATTATGTTTATGACTTATGATGTACATAATTATGTGGAATGAATATTCATGTACATGAAATGAATGTGACAGGTGGGACCAAAAATATAAATCCCCCCAAAGCATTGGGTAATGTTTTAGTCTCATGAGACATCATGTATAGGATTATGGGGTGAACCTAATCCATTATGGGACTCTGTCTACCATGTGATGTTGTCTCAGTAGTTATCCTTAACTTATGTTTATTTCATTATTTATATTGTTTCCAATTTACTATGATTCTATGATCTTATGATACTGTTATCCTTATGTTATGCTCCCATTTCATTACCCATATTAATTCTCTTCTAAAATATCATGTTATACTTTGGACTCACATGTTATGTTTCATTATCATGTTTGTTCCCTTTCTGGTATTTTTAGATTACCCCTTTCTTTCTTGTATTTTATAGGTTATCCTATGAAGTTTTAGGATATCTAATGGATTTAGGAGCTCAATATGGAGAATAAAATAATGATTCCATGATTTAGTTCCTTTTGATGTATTATGAACCCAGTATTCCAAAGACACTATTCCTCATGATCATTGTGGTGTATTAATGGATATTTGTGTTAAAAATAAAGCAATAATATCTATAAAAGGATTAGGTCTCTATAGTTAGTATCAAATTTAAGAGTTTAGTTAAACTTTGGAAACAAGGATGGGAGAACTTTAGTGATAACCCTAGGGATACTTATAAGGAAAAGATTAAGTATAGATAAATAGTATCAAATCTTAGTGAAGTATATAGTGAGTGGTTTCTAAGAAATTACATCATTATCTATATATTACAAGTGTATATGGTTCTAAAACAAATGTACCTAGGGGTAATAAATCCAAAAAGGCATGTCAGTCTCGACTTAAGAGTTAATTGGTATATGAGACTAGGCCTTACTGTGAACTTAGTTTGACAATCCCATGGGATATGCTTTGAAAATTCACAAAATCTTTACAAACCATTATAAAGGACTTAACCAAATTGAAATGTTAGAAAACCTAATAGAAATAATCACCATGGATAACATATAGTGAAACCTAGAGGTCCATAAGTTAATACATACTTATCATTTATATCTTATTCCTTACAGGTTTATAAGTTTCCCTTTGGTATGTTAATGCATTCTCACATTGTTAATTTTAATATTTTTAGTTAATGGAAGGATATAGGTGAAAGAATATTGATAACCGATGTGATGTTAAATTTAATGATTACCCTAATGATATACTTAACCTAATATGAATGAATTCTAGAAATCTTGTGATCATTCCAAATGATCTATCTCAAATTATGAACAACAACTCGAATATAGTTTAATTTCCAAACAAATCAAAGAAGATATGAATAGAATCAAATGGAAGTTCAAGTTCTAAATATAAAAAATAAAATAAGATTTAATTTTCTACATGCTAATAATATGAGTAGATATTACATGTAAAATTACTTAAAGGAACTAGAAGATTCTTTAGGTGTGGAAATGGATAGAAAAAACATCTAATTTATGAAGAAAAATTAAGATTTAGCTAAAAAGACACAAAGAGATAAATTAAACCTAAGGTACCACTAAGAGTTTAATGTCATAAATGTGGGGAAATTGGTTATTATTTAAGTCAATTCCCTAATACAAGGATTAATTTCTAAGGTTCCATGTTATGATAGTATTTAAAATGGAATGATAGAAGTTTTTAGGTGTTGGAACTTGAGAATCATGTCATTAGAGTATTTTTTTTATCAATGGTATTCTAGTTACATGAATCCTGAAACTTCTAAGGATTATTCCATTATATTTTTTTCTTTAAAGACTTTCAAGAATATTTTTAACGGTACGAATGACCTGTGAAGGTGATTTAATTGTAGGGTGATACTTTATGAAGAAACACATAATTTAGTGAAATAAATATTATAAATTTTACTGATATTGAGATAATTATAGTCAATTAAAATTAGTTTATTTTATGGAAAATAATGAGATATATAGAAAACCATAGTAGTTAAAAAAGTTATTTGATTACTAATGTATTTTTGAATTTTTTCATCATATTCTTGATAATTTTATAGGATCATGGAAAATTATAAATATGATCATCACATAATTTTTTACATAATTTTAGAAAAATGATATCCTTTAATCCAGGCGACAACACATCACATTTGGAAAGGTTTTAGGGATTGAACCCACATATGAAGTTCGATAAGAGTGTAGTGCCTACCACTAACCTATGTGATATACTAGTTAATATAATATTATTTTTACTTAAAATATTTAGTGGATAAATATTAATTTGATTTCAGGAAACATATTAGAGGATTAAATATTTTTGAATTTTTAGTATTTTGAGGTTATTAATGATTTTTTTGGAAACATGTTTTTGGGTTAGGATATATATACACATATACATATATATAGACTATATGTTTAAAATAAAGGGTTATTTTGGAAGAATTATATCAAGTTTTTAGAGATGTAAGTTGAAAGGTTGGGAGATAACCTTTGAGGTTAAAACCTTTTTTGTTTTGAGGTTATTGAGATTATTTGGGATATAGGGTTATTTTTTAAGGAATGATAAATGTTAATTTTTTTGTTTTATTATTAAATTTTTGATATTAATATATTTATAGTCATTTTTGTAATTATCTTACCTTGTGATAACTATTTCCCATTTTGGTTAATGTATAAAGATAAGAGGAATATCTTAATTTCTTATTTTGGATTCATGTGATAAATTTGAGTTAATTTTAGTGCTTTAGGAATAAAAAATTTGATATTGGATATTCATTCCATAGAGTAAGAGGAGGAATTGAAAGTTATCTAAACAAAACCAAAGAATGAAATTGTGTTTATGAAATAAAAATATATCAGGAATGTATATTATCAGGTGTTCTATATCTTAATAGTAAAATAATCCCTAAACTCTAAGGTAAGGATATTGAAATGTTATGATATTTTTTATATTCAATTAATTAGTGTTATTTTAATCTATCATAGATTTATTGTTTTGTGGATGTTGAATTTCTCATGGTTATTCACTTTATTATGATCAATGAACTCTATCACTCACCATGATTATTTATGATTTTATTCCATATCCATTTTTCACTCACTAAAAATTTTCTCTTACATTGAACTGTATTTATGTTCTATTCTAGATTACCTTTATATTTCCTTTTCCTTCTTTTAATTGTAATTTTTATTAACACTTTTTGTGATGTGGATTTTCCATAAAGAATTTTTTGAATGTAAAAATCTTGATTAATGAACACAAGTTTAAATTGAAAGGATAAAATTTGTTTAAGGGTGTTTAATTTAACACCCCCAAGATTTTAAAAGATCACTATTCTTTATAGTGCATTCAATACACAACACTAAGTTTAAATAAACCGCGATATATTATTAAAATATTTTTATTTAAATGTGATCATTTTAACCCAGAAATTAAATTAGTTGGTATGAATATTATTAAATAATTTATGAAATTTATATAAAGGTATTAATAAATATTAATTTATTTATAATCTCTTTTTAACTAATCATTAAAATTTAAGCAAATCATTTTATTCATCAAAAATACATTTTCTTCAAAAAATAATTTTCACTAATTTCTATGAAAAAATAATAAAATTATATTTTTCCACTTTTAGAAAATGTATTTGATAAAATGGAATTAATTTTTAAAATAATCATATTAATATTAATTGGGTTTAAATTTGGTATTTTTCAGAAAATATTAAATTTGTAGTGGATAATGAAAAATATCAATTTTTATAATATTTTCATTTCAATTTAATAAATTAAGTCCAAATATTATTTTATTTTAATTTCAAAGTATTATTTAGTTATATTAAATAAAATTGATTATATTTAAATAATCTTTATTCTATATTTTAGTATAAATTTTTTCTTAGGACTAAAAACACTTTTTTTCCTTCTATTTTTTTGAAGTGAATAGTGATTATACATTTTAATTAATGAAAATAACTCCAAATGAGGAATAATTTAAATAAAACATATAAAACATATATATATATATATATATATAAATATTAATTTAATTTAATTATTATTACATTTTATGTAGTTATTATAATATGATCTTATTCTTGAAAAATGCATCTCTCGAAAAACCATTTTTTGACCCATCTCTGAGTTTAATTTTAAATTAAATTATTAAAATTATATGAGTTAAATTTAGATAATTAATTCCATATTTGAAATTATAATAATTTACATTATCTAATAAGGTCATATTAATTTTTGACCATACTAAATAGTGAAAAATGAAAAAATTAATCACTATAGCTAAGGTAAAAATAGGTTTACTGTGGGTTAAAGTAAAAAGATAAGGGAAAAAAGGACCCAAAAATTGTATAATTACTATTTAATGGTCATATTTTGACCTTATCTATTTTGAGGTTCTATAATGGTCCATTTTGGAGGCTTTTATCTTGTAAAGAATTTGAGTTTAATTATTTATTTTAAAATATTTCAAAATGTGTTCTCTCCCCCATTTATAAAAGGACACACCATCTCCTCTTCTTTACACACATACAAAACCCATTTTTTATAAAATACCTTTAAAAATAACTTCCTTACTTCTCTAAATTCATCATAGAAGCCTTGTTTTGATCATAAAGGAAACTTAGGAAAGATTTTGGTGCAATCCTAACGAAGTTGTCTGAGGAAGAGGTAGAGTCCTTAACCAATTGTTTTATTTTATTTCCTATTAAACCTCCATTAAACCAAACTAAAATATGAAGATATAATAACTTAACTATAATACATATACTGATATGTTTTATAATAATTTCATGACCTACAAACATATCCACCTCCCTCAAACACTATAAAAAATCGGGCCTTTAAAAACACTCATAAAAGGGATTTATCAGTATTGATAATGCGAGTGATGTTAAAAGGTTTTCTTTAAAAGCTCACATAAAAGGATAAAATAAGGAAACCTTTAAAAGAGATAGAAAATTACTGATAAAGGGGGCCTTTATCAACACTTTTTAGTGCTATTAAAGTCCCCCTTTATCAGTGCCAAAAAAGTAGTGATAAAGGCCTCACTGATAGAGGGGGATATTTTTTTAAACCCACCCCACATTTTATCAATGCTCCCTACCCTTTTTATTAGTGATTACAAAAATTCCCAGAAGCTCCCCCCATTTATCGATGCTTTAGATAATTCCACCCTCCTATGTGTGCCCCTGTCTCTAGAGAGTTTTGAACCTGAGACCTCTAGTTCATAAACCGGCTCCTTTTCCACTCCCCTATATTGTTTTGTTTTCCATTTTATGATATGTCTATATATTTATATATATATCATTACATTTTTTATCCATATATTCATATATATGTTATATATATATATATATATTTTAAATAAATATATAAAATATGTGTGTGTGTGTGTGTGTTTATAAATACATACATAAATACACACACACACATATATATATATATATGTGTGTGTGTGTTCATCTATAAGTATGATTATACATATTTATATTTATTTACATATATTATATATTATTATTTATATACATATATTGGAATATATAGATAAATATATATCTGTTTGTTAATACACACACAAATATGTATATATATATATAAATTATATATAAATTAAATGTATAGTTATATAAATATTCATAAATTTTTATTTTAAATATAATGGATATAATTTTTTATTTAGATAAGGTTTATATATTGAGAAATATATTTTATCTGTAAATATGTTTAAATATTTATTTATAAATTTAAAATTTTATGTCTAAATATATAAAAATATGTACATATTTTTCTACATTTGATTATAAATAACAATAAAATATGAAAAATGATAAAACTTAAAAACCATAATATCAATATGAATTGTAAGAACTAGGAATAAATTTAGTCACCATCAAAAAAATGCAATAAGACCCTCTGAAATAAGGATGAAAATCCATTGAATGTTAAAAAATTGGGGCAGCCTGATTAAAAGCTCATTTTAGAGGCATTCTAGGCCTTTTTTGGACTAAAAAAATGTAACCATGGGTTTCATTACTCACCATGGTGTGGATATCTTCGCAAGATTTAATTTAATATGTGGTAGATCTTAAACAGACACCCGAATCAATTGTTATGGCTGTTTGAAGTTTGAGTTATGTTTTCAAATGAGTTTAGATATTTCTTTATATTTTTGAATTTTTTATTTTATTTTTTTTAAATTAATATTAATTGATAATAATTATCAAATTATTAATTAAAAATATTTTAAAATTATTTTATAAGTCATTTTCACTAAATATCTTATATATTAAGTGCAAATTCCTATTTATCCTTATCTAAAACATATTCAAAAAATATATATTATATTTACATCAATATAAATATATAAATATATAAATATATTATTTTTAATATTGTTTTTTGAAATATACCATTTATCAGTGCAAGTAAAAAAGTGATGATTGGGGGGGGGGGGTCTTTATCAATGCTTCTAAAAAAGTTCTGAAAAATACCCCTCCTTTATCAGTTTTTTTTACAAGCACTGATAAAGGCCCCCTTTATCAGTGATTTTTTACTATCCCTGATAAGGGGTTGGGTGTTATCAATGATTTTTTTCAAGCGCTGATAAAAGACCCCCTTTAATTGTGTTTTTAGCATTGTTAGAGACCCCCTTTAATAGCGCTAAAAAAGTACTGTTAAAGTCTCCATTTAACAGTTCTTTTTCTAGAATTGTCAGAGGGGTCTTTAATAGCACTTTTAGCTAGCACTATTAAATCCCTAGTACCGAATAAACCCAATTTTTTAGTAGTTAAATAGGAGATGAAACCATTGATCGTGTGTACGGAAGACTACTGCCTCACGAACCGACATAATTCATTTTCTAACACCACATCTCATGAATAGATATAATGATGTATATAATATTTATATATGATATTAATTATGTAATTATACTTCTAATACTTAAAATTCCTTCTTACATTCAATTCCATATAGAATATGATAACGTCACTGATGTATACGGTGAACTACCGCCACACAAAGTGATGTGATTTTTGTTTCACTTGTGCTTTACATGGAAGGTAATAAAGAATAATTTTTGTTTTATATATTATAATCATGAAATATTAATAATTTTTATAATAAATATATATTATATTTTCTTACCTTACAATACATTGAATAAATAGTAACATCATTCATTTGTATGGAGGACTACCGTATCATGAATCAATGTGATTCTTTTTTTACCACATCACATTGATGATATATGTAAGGTTATTTAAAGAAATTATATGATATTTATGATATAATTATAATCTTTTAAAATTAAAATAACAATTACCTTATTTCTATTATGATCGTCAAAAAATGGAAACGTTACTCAGGCGTACATTGGTCTACCATCTCTATGATTATAACGTAGTTCAATTTTTATAACCATATTTAATGTTTAGTTTTAATTAAATAATTTATGTATAAAAATGATAAAATTTTCATGATTTACATTCTTAATATGATTAAATGAAAATGTATTTGACCTTAGTCAACTTACCAAATTGATTTTGGACATATGATCCATTTATCTTTAAAACCTATGGTGTGAAATTAATTGGTTAGGTTATTGAATATGACATGGTAAAAAATAACATAAAAGGAATAATAAGCTTGAAAAAGGTTATTAATAAAGTATATAATTAACATAATTTTATTATTTAGGAAGATAAGGAATGCACATGATGTATCGGGATCGAGGCAAGGGTTTCATCTCAAAACTTCCTTCTTTGAGACACATATTCTTTTATACACCTAATTTATTTTCAGTAGTGTATATTCTACCAATTTACATATTACATCATTAATCCTTCATAATTTATTATATTTTAAGTTATAATTTATTAACTTCATCCATTGGAGTTGTAATTCAAAAGTTACTAAAGTGGTAAGGGTTTATGTTTCAATATTATTTTATTCAAGATTATTTATGCCTCATTTTATGTTGTAGAAAATTATCTAATAATTGTATAATAAAACCCTATAATTTTACTCACATATTGTTATTCATTAAATTTTAAATTAATAGTTCCATTTTCCTCAATTTTGTAATTAAAATTATTGATAATTTTTTTAATATAATCTGACTTTATTTGTCTCTTTGGTCAAAAATCATTTTTCATAAATATCCATGTTTTTCTAAAAATGTTTTCAAATTTTTTTTTAAATATTATTTTAAAATTTTTAAAATTAATTTTACCTATGTTTTACCTTTTAAAAAAATGGTTTAAAAAAATATTCCTATCATTTTCCAAACACAACACTTTTTAACTTTTAACAAAATGTGAAAGGAATTCTTGTTTTAATATGTACAATATAAATTTTATTTTATACCACCATAACCCTTATTTTCATTAAAGATACCTTTATAATATTCCAATTATATTTTCAAATAAAATAATTTCCAAAATATTTTGTGAATTTTAGTTTTTTCAAAAGTTTTTTTCAAAGTGGAATGGTTATTTTCCTCAAGAATGATTTAAATCTTTTTAAAAGAATTTATATTTATTAATGACTACATCCATTAATGTTTTGGAATGCTTATAAATTCAATATATTTTTCCCCCACTTGTGTACCTATCTTACAGTCCCTTACATTTATGGAATAATACATTCCTTATGACCACTTCTCAAATGCCTTCTTTAAGAAATCTCATTTGATTTCATTATAAGGAACGATTTTGCAACTCATTTCTTTATATGGGTAATTATTATGTTTATTCCTTATGATTTAAATCCTTATGTGTCAAAAATATGCATGTTCTTTTAATGAATGTGATGTATGTGTGTTAAATTATATATATTTTCAATGAATTGGATAATGTTTTAGTCTCACAAGACATCATGTATGGTGTTAGAGAGTGAACCTAATCCATTATGGGAATATATATACCATGTGATATTGTCTCATTAGTTATCCTTGGCATATGTTTATATCATGATTTATGTTCTTAAACCTTTACTATGTTTCCATGATCTTATAATACCATTCCCCTTATGTTATGTTCCCATTTTATTACTCATGTGCCTTCTATTTAATAATATAATGTTATAATTTTGAGTCTTACGTCACATTTCTTTATCAAGTTTATTCCCTTACCAGTTTTTTAGATCACCCATTTATTTCATTAATTCCTCAGGTTATCCCATATAGTTTTATGAGTTGTAATTTATTTAGGATCTGAATATGGAGAATAAAATAATGATGCCATGTTTTAGTTTCTTTTGATTTATTACTAACCTATTCTTCAAAAGACACCAGGCCTCATGATCATTTTGGGGGGTATTAATGGATATTTACTTGAGTTTTTATACTACTTTCACAAGAACCATTTTAGTGTTGCATAAGCATTTAAGGTAATTATTTCATCACTAAAAATTAAAAATAAATTACCATAATAAAAATAATCTCAGTATTCTCATTATAAACTTTAACATTTCTTCATGACTTATTTTTATCCCTATGAGAACATATATGATAAATTTAAAATCTAGAGAGTGACATTTAAAATTTACTTTACTTAAACAAATGTATAATTTATTTTTATATAAAAATAGAAAATAATTTCCATAACATGGAATATTTTATGGGGATGGTAGAAATACACTTATCCAATAGATTAATGTAAAGTTTTATGGATATATTTATTCCATATAATATTATTTTTATCATTAATTAACTGATTTACCTTTTACCGTGGTTGTAACAAGTTATTATAGTTACTATTCATAATGGAAAAAATACAAGAGAACTATTTACCAAATTTTAACCTCCTAATTACAAAATGGAATTAATTTTTTAAAATTTAAATATATATAAGTGGAATAAATTAATTTAAGATAAAAACATTAAACTCAAAAAAAAAACAATTTTTAGAAAAAATGCATTTTGAAGCCCAAAAATTAACTTATAAAAAAAATCAGGTATAATGATGAATAAAATTTAATTAATTATTTTTTATTTAAATAAATAATTATTATGTTACTTTAATATAAAATGATAATAATAATAATAATTTTAAATGAAAAGAAATGATTTTTTTACAAAAAACAATATTTTTATCTATTCACTGAAAAATCAATCATTTCAGAACCATCCCAAAATTTAACATTAAAATAATTATGATATTATGATTTTAAAATTGATATTATTTTTAAAAAAAAAATTAATTTTTTTTATAAATTTTTTATAACATTTTTTCTTAAAAACAATAAAAATAATTTTTGAATAAAACACATTTTGGAAGCATAAAATGACTTTACTAAAAATAGAGTGCTTATTTTCTGAGCATTAATGTTGATATTTTTATTGAGTAGGGACTATATATATTTCATAATTTGTTTAATATAATTCATACCCACTAATTTAATGGTAAGTTTATAACATGAATATTTAAATAATAATATTTCTTTATATATTTGTTTGTCTTGTACACTATCAAAAAAATATTATTTTAAAATATCGAGGTTGTTACACCCTAATCCCTTAGAAAATATTGTAATTGTGTTCATGTTATACCAAAATTTCTTATATTCCATTAATAATTTCACGTATTAAACCATTAATCCAATGTAGCCCACATATACATACATACAATTCACATTAATATATTACATCCCTTGTAATTATAAAATTTTTAATTGTAACCACAATCCATTCATCCCAAAAAAAAATCCCTAAAATAACCTTATATCATTACAGTTCAAATTTATAACATCAAACAAACTAAGGAAAGTAATCAGAAAATAGAAAAACATATATAAAGACAGTAACGAGACATATAAACTATCATAAAAAAGCACAAACACACCATAATAAATCTTAACTTAAAACGGTAATAAATAAACAACAACATAATATAGAAAAATTAAAAACAAAATTTGAACATACAAAAATAAGTGTTAATAATGAAACAAATAGTAAATTAAGTATAAAATATATAATGATAATAATCACCACTATATACTATTAATGTTGTAGTATTTTGTTATGGAAACCATGTCAAAACATAATTTTACCATTAATTACTCAATAACACCCTTTTTAATAATTAATTGATTAATATGACACAACTACCTATATATGATAACCAATTTTAGCCTAACTCAAACCCTTTAATGGTCTCAAGTTAAGACTTAATTAATTCCATCATGCCTAATACTTTCCTAATATTGACACCCATTTTTAACAAACTAAACATAATAATTAACCTTCTCAACCAAAAAAATAATTATGAATCTACCGAAACCTAAACTACTTATTTTAAAATATTACTCATTAATATTAATTCCAAGTTACCTTCACATTCATAATCATTATTGGGAACTCTTAAACACTTTAAATTTAATTCCATATCTATATATTCATTATTACTATCCTCATCTTACTTTATTATTAACTCTTAGTTATATATAATAAATTTTATTATACAGTCTTCATAAAAATGTATTTATCATTAATTTTATTATTACCTTACCCGCCTATAAATATTTTCAACATCACACTATTATTAATTAAATATATGCATGTGTAGATATATTTTAGAATGGTATTTTACCAACTTTACATTTTTATATATTTTCTATTAATTTATTAAAAATCTAGATTTACTTAAAAATAAAGACTTTATCATACATTACATAAATATATAAACATTAGTTTATATTTATTAATAAACCATAGTGAAAAATGAACATAAGATGATGTCATAGAATTAGTATAACATCATATATAAATAATCAGTAAAAGGAATAATAATTAAAACATAATTAATAATTAATTTCAACTACCATTCAATATTTCCTTTTCATTCCTGTTTCCAAAATTAACTCTCATTCCTCATGAATAACCACATGTTATAGTATAAAAAAAAAGCAATTCCACTCATCCCAGAAAATAAAAAGACATACATATAAACATTTAATGTAGAAATTTAAAGGATTAATAATAACTAGAACATTAACAGATAAAGTAAACATAAACTTCATAATTAATAATAATGAAGTTCATTTAAAGACCCCTTTCACCAGACTAAATAAGGTCCCAAGTGAAGATTATGATTATAATGTGCATTGAGAAAATTTTAAAACTTCTCCCTAGACTAAATCATTACCACTGATCCCAAGGAGAGAGTATAAAGTTACTATATATAGAGGATTCTTTAGTGTGTTTTAATTATCAGTGATTAAAGTGAAATTAACATTTGGATTATCATATATAAGGGTGGGTTTAAGAATGATAAATGATGTTGACTCCCATAACTCATATCAAAGGGCTTTCAATAGAGGTGAAATATTTTGATAAGTCTGATCATTAGTTTCAAGGGGATGGAAATAAAAAGGATTAGGATTTAGAAAGGGATTCTTAAAATATTAAATAACATGAAATTGAATAATTATTTTAGAATATATATAAAAATAATAGAAATATGGAACCTGCAATGATGTGAAACATTGGTATAGGAATAGAGAAGGATGTTTACACTTTATAGAACTCATAAGGAACTATTGAATTTGAAATTATAGACCACTAAAGGGTTATTAGAATATTATTATGACCATACATGGTCATGAAATATTTTAAGGGTAGTAGAATGAGAAGAGAGAGGGTGATCATGACACTTTTATATAAAATCAGATGGCCAAAAGTTCATGAATTACTTGGAAAATTAAATATTCATGAACAAATTTCACCTATTTTAAAACCATTTAATTCCTATTTATTATATTTTAGTCAAAGGAAGGAATGGAACTACATATTAATTTTTCACACCATAACTCACCTGTATAGGTTCCCCATTTCAGAATAGATTTTTTTTTCTATTTTACCATTAATATTTAGTGTATTATACTACATAACATTATAATAATTAATTTTATTGAAATAAATAAGTTAAAGATCAAGGTAATAACATTTAGAATGTAAAAAATTAAAAGTCATCTAATTTCACATTTAACTCCCATTTTTAAATCCTAAAATCATGTTGTAAATATGTTTGGAAGAACCTGAAAAATTTCAATTTAAGGATGTTACCTTTATGTAGAAGGGAGGTTCTACAAAAGGATAATGTGGTTTAACTTTAATAAAAAAGTGTGTTTTTTGATAAGGGTTTATGATTCTACATTTACATAGGAAAGGAACTATCATTTCATAGGTAAGGGTCTACATTTACATAGGAAGATCTCATATAAAGTTAAATTAGACAACCATTACACAATAAGGAATTGAGAAAGTGTATCTCAGGTTACTTTTATAAAGTATAAGAATTATTTTGTTCACATTTATATAGGAAGATCCCATATAAAGGTAAATATAGTTACCATTAAAAATAAATGTGGTCTCACATAAGAGTAAACAAAATTATAGTGATGAAAAGTATACAAGGAGTCTTCTGTAAGGGTAATTTTATTTAAAAAACATTAAATTTATAAATGAAAAACTATGTGTATGGATTGAGTCCCTAATTTTAAAAAATTATTGTTTTAAAATATAAAAATAATTATTTCCTTTAAAATTCATCAAAAGTATATTCAAACCTTCTAAAACCTCTAAAAATATGATAAAAAACACCCGAAATCCCTGAATAGTAGGAAAAATTCAAAGGAAGAGTTGTGGAAAATCCAATATCTTACATTAGATACCGCTAAAAAATTATCATCCTTAAGAATTAAAATTATACCCAAATAAGAAGAACCCAAATCAAATAGTCATGGCATGATTCTTCTTAAACTAAGTCCTAGATATTAAGAGAAAATAAAACATATCAAATAATGATATGTTTTAAATGGTTACAAATTTAAATAATTAAAAAACCATTTAGAATTATTTAAAACTTTTAAAAGTTTAATCCTTTTAAAATCATAAAACCTTTAGAGTAATGATAACTATTTCCAGTAAGGATAATTTCATCCTTATTTATAGAAATCTATATGCACCCACTTTCAAAATAGATTTTAGTTGGCCATGAAAATCAATTTAAATAAATTAATTTCAAGAGTGCAAATATCACAATTTATATCTATTTAGATTATTCTTCATTTTTTTGAAAACCATTCATGTTTGAACATAACCCCTTTAAAAAATTTATGTATTTTAATTATTTTCATTAGGAAATTATAGAATTCAACGAAAATATTTTTTTTAAAAAATTAATCATTTAGATTAAAATTTTAAAAGTCACATCATTTTTATTTAATGGAATTATTAGGTTTATCAACATATTATAGTCCTACTAAACCATAAATATCAACCAAAGACTGAGAGGCTTAACTATCCTCAAATTACTCATACTAATGATGCATTAATGAAAATAATGAGAATAGAACAAAAATCCTTATTTGGGTCTTGCTACATTATCCATATTCAAGTAGCTACACTGCATCTCACATATATGAGGATCTATGTCATATCATACATCATTTTCAAGCTATTTTTCAAAAAAACAACAATGTTAGAGAACATCTCATAAACCATTTTAATATCATAAGGAACATCACAACCCTTCATCCACCCAAAATTAAGTGTTATCTTAAACTCACAATAAGTATTTATATTATAAGAACATTAAATGTCATTTAACAAACATTTCTACATAAAATCAAGAACAAAAGAAATACGTAATCATGATTTGATCACAACTAGTCTCTATTATTAATTCTGTTAACATCATATTTTCATTACTATTTTGAATTCATTTATGTAGTTTCTATAAAAAAAAATTACAATAGTTGTTTCAAAATCAATAAACATTAAACAGATATATAGAATAATATGATCAAACATATATAGTAATTTTAAAAAATTATTATAAAAGGGAAAAATAGATTATAAAAACACATACTATAGCTAACCATTAAATAAAAAGAGGCATTAAAATAAACTTATAGAATATAACAACCACTATTATAAAAACCCAACCATCATCTCATCTATATCTATTTTTTGTATCAACAATATCATTCCTCCATCAATCAAATCTTGAAAGTAATAACATATCAATCATTCCAATGATATCATAACAATTTTTATAGTTCCATATAATGAGATAACAAAATGAAAACATCATATTCTTAGTATAGGCTTACAAAATTTTATTATAAATAAGAGATACTATAACACCCCTAATCGACCCATTGGATTGTGAAGGACCAAATTGATACTGACCTTAGGGGACATCCCCTGAACACCAATGGTTGGATAAATTCCATGAGATTTTCTAATCATGGGGGAGAATTTTCCCTTAAGTAAACAATATTAAATTGAAATAAAAGAAGTGACATAATATGATGCTTAATATAAAACTAGAAAACCTTTAATAATATAACAATATAACCATTAATGTAGAAAAAAGAGAGGATATATGATAAAATTTTCAATAGAAACTAACCCAAAGAAACCAAGATAACCCAAGGCACCAAAGTGGAACAATGACTAACTCCACTACATGAAATCTCTATGATCCAACTCCCAATGACCATACTGAAACATTAATATAGTCCTACTAGAAAAGTATGATGTCTCCCCATACCAGTATTATGGTAAATAATGTCTGCATATTCACTGAGGTTTATATACATGGGGTGAGTGTATTGAATCGGTATGAAATCCACTAAAAGTTTCCTACACATTCCACTATGACAAGAACATGTCATCTCATAAAAAGTACCTAGATATAATAAACCAAAAGAAGAAAAATGGATAGTAAGATAAAGATACAAAAACACTAAAAATAATTACACCCCGGAGGTCCCCCATGTCATGAATTCACACCAATGTAACTCACATACCCAATGCACATCTTATCAATACAAGCTCACTAAACTACCCATACTCATGAGTGGTACTTGTCCCTTTGGTCCCAAACTGTCACTTGGTGGAAAATTCCCTTGAGTCCAAATTGAACTCGTGACCAATTCAAACATGATGATTCCATTTCCATGTACATTATGAACTTAGAAACCCATGTACATTGAGTCTAAATTGAACCCATGAATAAGTCTTACCCAATCAGGACTTTCTATATGCGTCATAAACTCACACACCCAACTTTTCTTAAAAAACAAACCATCATTTCGGAAATTTATTAAACATGTTGGGGGTTATGCCCACAATCAAGACCCACTTTCTTCAAGATGAGGGAAGGGACAAAAAAGTGCCACACCCTTAATTATTCAAGATGAATGAGAGATAATGAACCCTGAGTCTCACCTTCAATAGTCTCTAGAGTGGTGACTAGCACCAAGGGTATAGAATCTCACAAAAAATGGAAGGCATTAACCTTTTTAATAAAAACATGATTGGGAGATAAGATAGTAAAAATCCCAAACTACACCAAAAATTTATATAAAGGGAATATAAAATCCAACCCATGCATTATTTAAACATAAAATTCTACAAAGGTACAAAAACACACCAAGGTACAGTACCAAAAGAAAATGAGACTAGAAAGAAAACAATAGCTATCCCCATGCCCAAACTAGTAAAGTCAAATATGGTTCTCAAAGTCCTCCTGGAAACCTAAAAATAGTTCCACAAACATAGGGTGAGTATACAAGTATACCCAGTAGGAAAACAAAATCCACCCATGCACAAGTGGGGGAACATACTAACACCCCTGTGAGAGAATAGTAGAACCTCGAAGCACCTAATAAGGAGTACTAACCAACCCAACCTTACTAAGGCACACTCACTAAATAACGCAATTCAAGTAAAGTAGTAGTATAAGCACATCAACATTTGTGTACTCCACACCACTTTTCCATTGGTTATCTGATCATTCCTAATGAATAAGGTCTTGATGCTACAACTCTTACAAAATGTAGTCCCACTTACACAACATGACTGCACAAACCTGGGCCGCAAACAACACACAAATCCCGCCCACATACACCTGATCCACAACCACATATCACATCCCGCCCGCAGACACCTAGGCCACAACAACCACACCTCTCGCCCTAAGACACCTAGGCCTCATCCTAAAGACACTTGGGAAAACAATCCTGGACCGAAAACACTTGGGCCTCTCATCCAAAATAAAAACCTATCTGAAGGATCTTGGACTATGGTAAAACTCAATCCATTACAAACTTCCTGGATACGCTCGATTAGTAAGAACCTGAAAGAGGGTGTAAGGAAGAAAATCAGTAACCATCCATCCATCTGCCCACTGGGATGTTGGGAAAGACACCCTCCCCCATGAAATGAGGGTGTTCGTCACATGGTGATCAAAAAGGGTGGGGTGCATATAGAAATCACAAGGAACTAAAATTTATACATATAGGTAAGAAAGTACTCAGAACAACCTATAGGTTTAAAACAAACCACCATCCCACACAAAACCACATTTACTACTACACCTATATGCACAACCACACAAAAAACCACAATAAAACACAAGCCTAAACCTCTTTCATTTAACCACTTTCCATTCGTTAATTAAGGGGTTCAGTTTAATTTATTCCAACACTACCTAAGAAAATAACAAGAACAAAATCTACAACTATTTTCAGAAGGATAAAGGCCACTAAAAACTATTGAGGAAAACAATGAAGTAGGGACCAAGGTAAGGAAATCCATTTTAACACCAATTCATAAAAACAATAGAGAATAACCAATTTGAAGTCCCACTACACACCCCCCTTTTCCCTAGACACCCATTAAACCACTGCCAACTATCATTCTTTAAAGTTATCTTGCTCAAAATCCTCTCAAAACTAGAATTGGAATTCCCACTGCATAACAACACCAAACCCATCACACCCACAAACAAGAATTCACAACACAACCCAGTCCTATAGCCTTGCTACCCAAACACTACCCAAAAGTAGTCCCACTGCATAAAATTTCCATCTATTCCAAAATCAATCAATATATAAACTTGATATTTAGTCACATCTCATGTACTACCCCATACTAAAATCCCCCAACAAAACACCACTAAACAGTATCCCTGCTGCACAAACATAGGCTTCCCCATTCATTGGACCAACCCCTCTGTCCACCCCTAGTACCCACAACCTTGACTCCCACAATAGCACCACACAACCCACACAAGGCTCGAAACCAATAAAACACAACACACACTCACAACATTAAGATGATAATATTCATATTTAGCTAACATGGGTTCTTTAATTTCACTTTAAATAATAGGGGTGATCACAGAATAGGTTTAATCCTAGGCACTCCATTTGTTTAACCAAGTATATATGATTAATCAAATATCATGTTACAACCATTTATTGAAGCATCACCACAAAAAATATAGAACACCACCAGTGTGAAAAAAAGACCGCCAATGACCATGATTTTTAGAATCCATATGGCCACAATAGATCACATCCTCAACAAATACATCAATTAAAACAAAAAACATAGCAACAACATCTCCACAACCCCCCATTTATTACTTCTCATTATCTTTTTTAAATTTGGATTAAACCATTCTCACAAATAAACATTACTGCACCCACACCAAATGATACACAAATAATGAGAGGCAGAAGAATCCCTACTTTAAACAACAGGAGACTAAAACTCTTATTTGCACTAAAACAAAGGGTCACACGAGTAGCAAGAAAAATCCAAGGAAAAACTCTAAGGAATGATCTATGGATGGATACAACACAACATGCGACTCCACAGGAAGGGAAGGCTCTAGGTTCACTAAGAGGGAACAAAATAACACTAGGAAGGGAAGATCCTGGCTTTGAAGAGCCATATCCTATATTAAAGAAAGAATGGTTTCAAAAGTAATTAACATGGGATCATGGTCAAGAACATGTGATTTGAATATATCGAAGTCCTCAGAGCATTATGATATTAATTATATACTTAATATCCTTTGAAACTCCCTATAAAACACCCAAACAAGGATTTAAACTCATTTTACATCAAATAAAATTTAAGGGAAAAAACTGGAAAAACTGGGGAAACTGGAAATTTGGAAAAGCGTGAGACACCATTTCAGTGTGCCACCTTGGTGTTCCACTATTTCAGTGTTCCATCATCATGGTTCCATCTTTACGGTGCCACCATTATGGTGTGCCACTATTACGGTGCCACTGTAACAGTGCCACCATTTTAGTGTGTCATCGTCACGGTGCCACCATTTCGATGAAACCGTTTGGTGAAACTGGATTTTTGAAAAAATACCGAAACAAACCACTGTGAACCTGAAGAACACCACAAGAACTAGATTTTAATAAAGTAATGTTTTGGGTAAATCTAGGTCATTACATGTGATACCTCTCAAACTATTCTCATCCCCAATAATTTAAAACCAAACTCAGAAAAAGAGGGGTCTAAACAACCACCCCATAAGATACCTCCCATGGACAAGACACCTTGCATTGTTCAAAAAATGGAGAGAAAACCTCAACATCCAGGAACACCTCACTGACTGCTACTGCCCCAAAAAACCACACAAACCCCAAAGGTCACACTATCTAGACACATGGATTAAGGATATCCTTCCTCCATGTTAAGATACTATTCGCTTTGGGTGACACTAACATTCCCGCACAGTCTCAATCACATATGCATTAATGTGTCTTGATTAGGGATTAGGTACTCCCCTCACCATAGTTAGCACTTTCCACCCACATTCATAGAACAAGGAAATAACTTATCTCACAACAAATGAGGTAAAGCATTACATCATAAGAAAATCACAAAGAAAAACAAAAGAGTAAAACTTAGAACAGCTTCACGTACTGGGAATGAATCTGTTCCTATCACTCTTAAGTAATATCCTCAAGGCCACCATGCCTCCACAATAAAAGAACAATTGTAATGGTCTATTCATGAAGCACCTTCTCCTCATGATCCTTGATTCTTACTGTTCGCTCCATGAATGTCGTGTCATCCTCAATATCCAACTCTCTATAGTCAATGACGTGGGAGTCATCATGTAGATACTAATGGAGCTGAGAGACATGGAAGACGTCATGGATCCTCTCCTACTGCGATGGAAATTCCAGATGATATTCTATCTCACAAACTCATCCCAACACCTCGAAAGGTACGATGAACCTGTGAGAAAGATTTCTCCCTCAAACTCCAAAGGCCTCCCCCTATGATCGACATACAACTTCTGTTGGTCCTATGATACCTTCATCCTCTCATGGAAAAGATGCACTTTCTATGTTGTATTCTACACCACGTCCAGACTAAGAATACCTGCCTCCCCAACTTCTGTCCAGTATAAGGGTGAATGACACAACCTCCCATATAGAGCTTCAAATGAAGCCAAAGCAATGTAAGAGTGATAGATATTATTGTAAAATAACTCTACCAAGGGAAAATGTCTCACCCAAGACCCACTAAATTCCATAAAAAATGCCTGTAACATGTCTTCCAATGTCTGGATGGTCTTGTCTGTCTGTCCATCCATCTGAGGGTGGAAATCAATGTTGAGGCATAACCGAGTGTCAAAGGCATGCTGAAATCCCCTATAGACTCGTGGTGTAAAAATTTTATCCCAATATGAGACAATTTTTCTTGGAACTCCATGAATCCACACCACCTCATCCACATACCTCTGTGCTAATGCATCCACCATGCTCGAGTCATTTAACGATAATAAGTGAGCCAATTTCGTCAACCGATCCACTACTACCCAAAGATAATCACATCCTCCCCGTGTCTTGGGTAATCCTATGACTAAATCCATTGAGATGTCATCCCACTTCCACTCGAGAATATCTAAGGGCTACAACAGACCACTAAGAACACAGTGCTCAACATTCACCTATTGACGGACTAGGAACCTTTCCACAAACTCCTCCACTAACCGCTTCACCCTAGGACACCAAAACTGTCCTCTCAAGCCTCATTACATTTTATAAACACCTAGATGTACCGCTAGGGGTGATATATGGAACTTATGGAGAACTCCCTCACACATTTCCACTGGGACAAACAGCTTCCTATAGAACACCATTCAATTCTGACTATCCTATGACCATCCCTCCAAAGCATCACCCATGACATCATGATCATGAATCACATTAGTCTCTAAGCATCCCCACTGAGACTCCTCCACATTCCACACCTAGGAAGACAACACTATCATATGAAATAGTCATCCTCTACCTCCATCCACTCTCGTATCCAGAAACAAAGTCACCAACTCCTCCATTTCCTTCCAATCATCTATGGATTCCCAAACTACCTCCTTCTGTGACTTTATGATTAAGGCATCGACCACCATGCTCCCCTATCCTGAGGTGTAAGAGATATCAAAGTCGTATTCCTATAGAAAATCCATCCACCTTCACTACCATAAGTTTAGGTCTTGACCGCATTTTCGTGACACGTCAAATTGATTATGTTTTTAAGGTTGATTTATAGTCTAGGGTAGACCCTAGGTCGTCTCTCAAGGAGCGTTGGTAGGTTTAGAGTGTGTATTTTTAATAAAAATTACTAAAAAGGGGGTGGTTTTGAAAAGAGTTTAAAACAATGACTTAATTGAAATAGCTTAAAAATTGAGTGACCTAGTGGATTTTGAAAAATATTAGATAAAAGGGTCGATGTGATTTCACTACACACATATCAAGTTTATTGTTCATATAGATTCATCTTAGGTTTAGAGTAATTCTTTGTTTGGAGTTAATTGGAATCCCGATTAATTCCTAAGCTTTTATTTCAATGCTTTAAGGACCCAACCTTGACGTAACAATCGTATTGTCAAGGTAAAGTACTTATACATGGAATAAGAGCTTCCAAAACATATTTAAATCTCAATAAGGTGGGTATGAAAAGGATTTTTGTGATGTCCAATCGGAACAACACAAGTCATGCACTCAAAATCTCACACCGATCGGTTAGAAATTAAGAGCATTACACTCACATGCATCAAATCAAGCATTAAAATCTGAAATAAAATAAGATACACGAAATAAAATGTTTAAAAACCCAAATTAATCCAAACCAGTAGTGAATGTATGCATCGGAACTCCCTTGACATGTGTGTAGCTCCCTCACAACGAACACCCAACTTTTAGCTCGACATCGAGAGGAGGAGGAAGCTCGGGTGGAACTCCTTTTTCATCCTTGATTCCCCTATGAGGATAGGGGCCTCCAGAACCTCCAAGGTGATTAGGAGACTCATCTAGGACTCCAAATTGTCAGCACTTCACTCCTTGGCCGAACTTGCAAATGAGGTTCCCTTGGTGCCCTTTTATAGCCAAATTGCTAAGTGGTTTTGAGCACCCAGTTTTGTTGATACCAATTGAGTCTCGGCTTTGGGTTGGTATATGGCATTATCTAGACTTGGAAAAAAGATAAAATATATTCCACTCGGTCTTTGCTATCCCCATGTCAAATTTGGTGGCCATTTAACATCTATAAATGGATATATAGTCATAAAACCGAACCAAACTCTTGACTTTGTGCAGATTCTGTCCCCTGGACAGAATGGTTCGGATGGGCCACCAGATGAACGAATTGGCCTTCGGTTATTTGAGATGAATTGTATCCCATGAAGTTTTGGAGTGGACCACAAAATTTCATCCCATTTTCACGCACGGAGTTGGAGTAATGTTCAAAATAGTGGATAGGTGTCCCTAGGATCCATGCAATTTTGGCCCATTTTCCTTCTGGATCATCTTCAAGGCCTCCAAATCACCTCCTCCTGCAATAAAATCCTCAAAACAAGTAACAATGCCCATTTTAACAGTGATAAAAACAAAATTAATGATTCAAATATGGAATTAAATTTGGTATTATTTTTATAATATTCAATACAAAACTAGTTTACCACAATGGTGTAGGGATGAAAATGAAACAGTGAATCACGGTGTGATCACACCCCCACACCTAAACATTTGCACTCCTGGGCAAAGTGATATTTCCAAAAATTGTGCATAGAAATATTCCCAACTTCATGAAGATTTAACATTCAATTAAAATTTAAATTTTGAAAGGAATGTGATCAAAGAAAAAATCACACCATGGAGTTATTCTCAATGATCATGCCGAAATGTGTCTCATAAATTGTATCAGAATGAAATTTAGGGAGATTAATGATACCAATTTGAGAAAGTTATCCTAAAGTCCACAATGTCACTAAATCTCCACGTGTGTGTGTGAAAACCAATTCATGCTATTCTACCCACTTTCTATCCAGTAAATATAGGTTATTTTAATATTTTTTTGTTTAAATGATTATGTCCACTGAACCTGTCCTATACCGTTTGCAATAAAATTTCAAGACCCACTCACTTAAGGATTCTCAGAAGTCAAACCTTAAGCTCCTGACTTAGATATCCCCATATGATGTACATTTCATCAATCCCCTCATTTATTTATATTTTTTTTTTGAAATGTTGTGCATGGAACAAATCTCACACCCTTCTCTCAACCCTTGTTTGATCTCCTCACGACACTAATTGTAATAGTTATAACAAGATTAAAAGTCAAGGAAGAGTGGTTTTTGACCTGCCCAAGATACAACTTTTTTTGAGGGAGTATAATAGTCGGATAACAGGTACACATGCATAGGTCAATCCGGTACATTAATGAAAAAGATCGGATAATGAACGAATGTATGAAAAAAAAAATCATTTGAAAAATAGATAAATATTAACCTAACTTATATTTACCTTCTATTGAGTAAGTAAAAATCACACTTCTTGGTTGGGTTCAAAAATGTGTGGAGAAATTAAGTGCCATAATTTTACTTTGAACTACTCACGTAAAGGGTACGATTTTTCTCAAAGTTTTCAAAATGATACAACCATTTATATCATCGACAAAATACTAATTTCCAAGAGAAAGTCACACCACAATGTTAAATTCAAGCTAAAACACACATTCCATCAGTGATTTTTTTTGAAAATGTTAAAATAACATAAAATAGGGAAATTCCTCATGCATTTTTAGTAACTTTCATGATTCAATTCAGGGGGAATCTTTTTCAATGATAAAATTATCATTCCGACACAAAATTAAGGGGTGGAACGGGGGAAGGGGGGAAAGTGACAATACCATTCAACAAGCAAAAAGAAAAAGAAATAAATAAAACAATGAAACTTCTTAACTAACCCAAGAATGTACCCATCCACCCCCACACCTAGAGTATGCAATGTCTTCACTGTAGTAAAAGTGAATGTGGGAAGGAAGGATAAAACCTGGTGGATGTCATTCATATTTTGCTTCTTGAACTTGGAGTTCCTCCATCGGGGACTCCGGAATGGATTCATGGAAGTGCTTCAGCCGCTGCCCATTGACAGTGAAGGTTTTCTTGGTGTATTCATTTTGAACCTAGACAAAACCAAATGGAGAGACATTAGTAACAATGTAAGGTCCAAACCAACAGGAACGAAGCTCAATAGGGTGCAACTTCAGCCTTGCATTGTAGAGGAGGACCTTCTGCCCGATGTGAAATTGACGATGAAGGATGAGACGGTCGTGGGCAGCCTTGGTTTGCTCCTTATAAATTCAGAAGTTCTCATATGAATCTCTTCTCATTTCCTCCAACTCCTGAATCTGCAACTTCCTTTGAATACCTGCACCAGAAAGATTAGAATTTCATTGTTTAATGGCCCAGTAGGCCCGATGCTCTACCTCATCAGGGAGGTGACAAATCTTCCCAAAAACTAGCCGATATGGTGACATGCCAATTGGAGTTTTGAATGCAGTACGGTAAGCCTATAATGAATCATCGAGTCTAAGACTCCAGTCTTTTCTGTTTGGCTGAACCGTTTTCTGAAGAATCTGTTTTACCTATCTATTTGATACTTCAGCTTGACCATTTGTTTGTGGGTGATAAGCAGTAGACACTCAATGACCAACCCCATACCTGCACAAAAGAGATTGCATTGTGCGGTTGCAGAAATGAGAACCCTAATCACTGATGATAAACCTAGGTAATCCAAACCTACAGAATATTTGGGTTCTCAAAAATTCCACAACTGTCTTGGAATAATCTGTCCTTGTGGCTCGTGTCTCTACCCACTTTGAAACATAATCCACTGCCAGAAGAATGTAAAGGTTCCCAAATGAAATGGGGAATGGTCCCATAAAGTCAATGCCCCAAACATCAAAAATTTCATGGAAGAGTAAGGGTTGTTGGGGAATCTCATTTCTTTTAGATACATTCCCTATTCTTTAACAGCGAGGACAAGATTTACAATATTCATGGGCATCCCGAAACAATGTTGGCCAAAAGAGACCAGAATCTAAGACCTTGCGAGCAGTCCGTTGGGGACCAAAGTGGCCCCCACAAGAAAGTGTGTGGCAGAACCTAAGGACAGACTAAAACTCACTATCGGGAACAAAACGCCTAATAACTTGATCACTACATGTGCGCCAGAGGTAGGGGTCATCCCAAATGTACCAACGAGACTCATGTTTTAGACGGTCGACCTGGTTTTTGGTGAAATCAGCAGGAATGCAAGACGCTACCAAATAATTTACAATTTCAGTATACCAAGGAATAGCATCTTACACTCGGTGCAATTTCTCATCAGGAAACAATTCATTTATGGGAATACAGGGGGATGAGTCAATGTCCATGGATGGGAGAATCCTACTAATATGGTTAGAAACCACATTCTCTGTTCCTTTTTTATCCCTAATTTCTAGATCAAATTCCTGAAGGAGGAGCATCCAGCGAATGAGATGTGGTTTAGATTTCGGTTTCTTAAGGAGATACCGGAGGGCTGCATGGTCTGAGAACACAATTACTTTGGACCCTAGAAGGTATGACATGAATTTATCCAAGGCAAACACAATGGCAAGAAATTATTTTTTAGTTGTGCTATAGTTTCCTTGGACAGGGTCTAGAGTATGTGAGGCATAAGCTATGACATGTGGAGCTCGGTCGACCCTTTGTGATAAGACTACCCCAACTGCATAGTTAGAGGCATCACACATGAGCTCAAATGGTAAATCCCACCGAGGTGGTTGGATTACCGGGGGTGACGTGAGACTCCATTTTAACTTATTGAAAGCTTCCTCACATTTTTTATCAAAATCAAATTCTTTTTCTTTTTGGAGTAATCGGGAGAGGGGAAGTGAAATCTTACTAAAATCACGAATGAAACGAAGATAAAATCTAGTATGACCCAGGAAAGACCGCACATCCTGAACATTTTTAGGGAATGGTAGGGAGGAAATGATATCTACTTTTGATTTGTCCACTTGGATACCTTCCCTATAAATGACATGTCCCAAAACTATGCCTTGTCGCACCATGAAATGGAATTTCTCATAATTTAATATGGGATTATTTTCAATACAGCGACGTAGGACAGAAGCAAGACTACTCAAACATTCATCAAAAGAGGATCCATAAACAGTAAAATCATCCATAAAAACATCCATGCAATTCTCCAGGTAATCTGAAATAATACTAACCATATATCATTAGAAAGTACCTAGAGCATTGCACAGACCAAATGACATCATTCTATAAGCAAATGTACCAAAGGGGCAATTAAAGGTTGTCTTTTCCTGATCCTCAGGGGCAATATGGATCTGAAATTATCCAGAATACCCATCAAGGAAACAGTAATGGGACTTCCCTACTAGCCTCTCTAGCATCTGGTCAATGAATGGAAATGGGAAATGGTCCTTCCTAGTGTGTTGGTTTAGTCGGCAATAGTCTATACAGACACGCCAACTATTCTACACACGAGTTGGAACCAATTCATTGTTTTCATTTTTAACTACAGTAAGGTCAGTTTTTTTAAGAACTACTTGAACAGGACTGACCTATTGGCTGTCAAAGATAGGGTAAATGATTCCAGCATCCAAAAATTTTGTTACTTTTTTTTAACAACATCAAGTAGGTTTGGGTTCAGTCGACGTTGTGACTGCCTCACTGGTTTAGCCTCATCATTTAATAAAATATGATGTGTACAAATTGATGGGATAATTCCAGGAATGTCAACAAGTGTCCATCCAAAAGCTTGTTTATAATTCCTCAAAAGATCAAGCAGTCACAATTCATGCCCAGGGGGAGTGAACTAGAAATGATGACGGGCAACTTGTTTCCATTCTCAAGATATGAGTATTTTAAATCTTGAGGCAGTTGTTTCAGTTCCAATTCTGGGGGATTTTGGATTGACATAAGTGTGTGTGATAGTGAGAAGTCACTGATCTCATCTAACTGCTCAATGGTAACATCCTCAGATGAGGAATAAGCTTTTACAAGCTTAGCAGTATCATCGATGGTCATGTGATCCTCTGTGTTCAAGAAATCATCAATTAACAAACATGCATGACATTTCTCTAAACCGCTAAAACAATCAATGCATGATTCATTACCTAAAATTTCAATCAATGAAGAAAACTCAGAAATGGGATTAGGGGAATGAAAATAAGTTGTTTCAGGGGAAGGGAGAACATTAATTGAATTGACAGAGAGAGAGGAGTGTTCTTCTGAGGGGTGCTTCATGACATCAAGGATATTTAAGTAGACAGTATTACCACCAAACTCCATAGATAATGTACCATTATGGACATTAATTATGGTTTTGGTGGTTTTAAAGAAAGGTCACCCCAATATAATTGGGGCATGTCCATTCATCCTATAATCTTCCATTTTAAGCACGTAAAAATCAGTAGGAAAAATTAAATTTTGCACCCTCACAAGAACATCTTCTAACACACCAGAGGGGTGTGCTATACTCCAATTTTCTAGCTGAATGACAATACTAGTGGGCTTCAGTTCACCGGCTTGCAATGAAGAGTAAATAGAGTGAGGCATCACATTAATAGAAGCACCCAAATCAAGCATAGCATTGGAACATGAATACTCCCCTATGGTGCACAGAATCGAGATTGTCCCAGGATCATTGTACTTGGTAGGAAGTGATGGCTCTATCAATGCTGAAACATTCCTCCCCAGGCTCACCTTCTCATCACCACAAAGCCTCCTTCAGTGTGTACACATCTCCTTCAGAAACTTGGCATATCTTGAAATTTACTACACAGCATCAATCAAAGGAATGTTAACCTGTACTTTCTTGAAAGTTTCCAAGATTTCTTTATCAAGTTCTGTTTCTTTTTGTTTCCTAGGTTGGGCAGCCCTTTAAGGAAATGGAAGAGGAATGCTTGGGCTTGGTAACTCATAAATAGACATACTCTTCCCTTTGGTAGGACTTCTCTCAAGACAAGGTTCCATCTCATTTGAACCTTTTTCAGTGGTTGGGATGGTGGTTCCCTTAGGAGAGGATGACTCTAATGGAGGGTTCATTTGGCTTTTATGTTGAGTTCCACTTCTAAGGGTGATGGAACTAACATTTCCCTTATCCCTAGGGTTGAAAAGTGGTTGAGAGGGTAGTTTACCAGACCCATGGATTTGGATTTCACCCACTGAGTTAGCTAGTTGGCCTAATTGGATTTTGAGGTATTTTATGGATGCCTGAGTGGTTTTTTGGAATTGGAGATTATTGGTAGCCATTTTTTTCATCATATCTTCTAGGCTAGGTTCAGTTTTTGGAGGGGGTTGTTGGAAAGGCCTTTGAGGTGGTTGAAAATTTATGGGTGGTGGTGGTTGATGACTACTTTGCCCTAGTTGGTTCCATGGTTGATGAGGCTGGTTTGAATACCCCCCTTGCCTATAGGCTTGGGTGTCTTTCCACCCAGGATTGGATGGATAGTAAGGTTCTTGCCTAATGGGTTGGTTATAAGGGCGTCCTGGGAATATTGCCTCACAACTCTCAGAAGTTTCTCTCAATTGGGGAATTGGTCAGAATAGTGGGTATCAGTAGAACATATACCACAATGTATGGAAGGAGTAGATTGGAATTTCCCTTGGGAAAGAGCAAGTTGTCGTAGAAGGGTACTCACCTCTTCAAACTTTGTGTCCACCTTCTTCTCGAATTCAGTACTTTGCACCTCATGGACACCTCGAATGGGTACACTGGACCTTGAACTGAATTGTTGAGTGTTATGTGCCATGGTCTCAATTAGGGGCCTTTCAGTGATTGGGGTTTTATCTACCAGTGCACCACCTGCAGCAGCATCAATCATATTATGATCAAGTGGAATTAAACCATCATAAAAATACTGAATTAAGAGTTGATCACTTATTTGGTGGTGTGGAAAACTTGAAAAAAGCCTTTTAAATCTTTCCCAATATTCATGAAGTGTTTCTTCTTGAGATTGTCTTATACCACATATTTCTTTCCTTATAGTTGCAGTTCGAGAGTCTGGGAAGTATTTTTCAAGAAAAAGTCGTTTCATGTCCTCCCAACCTCTAATAGGTGAATTAACATAATACAACCAATCTTTAGCCATGTCTTCTAATGAAAATGGAAATGCCCTAAGTTTTAATTGTTCTTCATCCAAATTAGCAGGTTTTAATGTTGAACACACAGTATGGAATTATTTTAAATGCTTATGTGGATCTTCTCCAGGCAGTCCATGAAATCTTGGTAATAAATGAATTAAACCAGATTTTAGTTCAAAATTGGGTTCCTCGCCTTGTAATTGAATATAAGTGGGACGGATATCAACGTCAGTTGAGGTTAGTTATTTTATTGTTCTATTATTTTCAGCCATTTTATACAAGTTATGTTCAATTTTAACTTTGGTTTTAGAAGAAGAAGAAGGATCAAGAATAATTTTAAGATTTGATGTCTCCTCCTTCAAAGTGTGGTCTTGTATGTCTCAGTTTCGTTGATGTAGGATCCTCTCTGGATCGGATTTGAAAGTTTGTAGGTCTCCCAGAGTAGAAAAAATCATACACAGAACCTAAAAAATAAATAAATTATAACACAAAAATAATTTCAAAGGTAGAAGATAAAACAAACAAATATTCACAAAAATTACAAAAATTTTATCAAAAACACGCACAAAAAACCAAAGCGCTCCCCGGAAACGGTGCAAAAATTTTACCGCGTTGTCATGAAACGTCAAATTTATTATGTTTTTAAGGTTGATTTATAGTCTAGGGTAGACCCTCGGTTGTCTCTCAAGGAGCGTTGGTAGGTTTAGAGTGTGTATTTTTAATAAAAATGACTAAGAGAGGGGGTGGTTTTGAAAAGGGTTTAAAACAATGACTTAATTGAAATAGATTAAAAATTGAGTGACCTAGTGGATTTTAAAAAATATGAGATAAAAGGGTCAATGTGATTTCACTACACACATATCAAGTTCATTGTTCATAGAGATTCATCTTAGGTTTAGAGTAATTCTTTGGTTGGTGTTAATTGGAATCCTGATTAATTCCTAAGCTTTTATTTCAATGCTTTAAGAACCCAACCTTGATGTAACAGTCATATTGTCAAGGTCCAGTACTTATGCATGGAATAAGAGCTTCCAAAACATATTGAAATCTCAATAATGTGGGTATGAAAAGGATTTTTGTGATGTCCAATCGGAACAACACAAGTCACACACTCAAAATCTCACACCGATCAGTTAGAAATTAAGAGCATAACACTCACATGCATCAAATCAAGAATTCAAATTTGAAATAAAATAAGATACATGGAATGAAATGTTTAAACACCCAAATTAATCCAAACCATTAGCTAATGTATGCATTGGATCTCCCTTGACATGTGTGTAGCTCCCTCACAACGAACACCCAACTTTTAGCTCGACATCAGGAGGAGGAGGAAGCTCGGGTGGAACTCCTTCTTCATCCTTGATTCCCCTATGATTATAGGGGCCTCCAGAACCTCCAAGGTGATTAGGAGACTCCTATATGACTCCATATTGGTAGGACTTCACTCCTTGGCCGAACTTGCAAATGAGGTTCCCTTGGTGCCCTTTTATAGCCAAATTGCTAAGTGGTTTTGATCACCCAGTTTTTTTGATACCAATTGAGTCTCGGTTTTGGGTTGGTATATGGAATTATATCGACTTGGAAAACAGATAAAATATGTTCCAAGCGGTCTTGGATATCCATATGTCAAATTTTACGGCCATTGAACATATAGAAATGGAGATATAGTCATAAAAACGAACAAAACTCTTGACTTAGTGCAGATTCTGTCCCCTGGACAGAATGGTTTGTATGGGCCACCAGATGAACGAATTGGCCTTCGGTTATTTGATATGAATTGTATCCAATGAAGTTTTTGAGAGGCCCACAAAATTTCATCCCATTTTCATGCACTGATTTCTCGTACGGTTCAAAAAAGTGGACAGGTGTCCCTAGGATCCATGCAATTTTGGTCCATTTTCCTTCTGGATCATCTTCAGGGCCTCCAAATCACCTCCTCCTGCAATCAAATCCTCAAAACAAGTAACAATGCCCATTTTAACAGTGATAAACACAAAATTAATGATTCAAATATGGAATTCAATTTGTTATTATTTTTATAATATTCAATACAAAACTAGTTTACCACAGTGGTGTAGGGATGAAAATGAAACAATGAATCGCGGTGTGATCAGGTCTCACTGGGAGAAGATATACCTCAAGTTATTATGATTCATGAAGACCAAAAAGTTCTCCCTAATGAGGTAATGTCTCCATAACTTCAGCATGAATACGATTGTTGAAATATCTAGATAATCGGTGGAATAGTTACATTCATGTGGATGTAACTTCCTATACCCATAATAGATCACTTCCTACTACTGCATCATCACACATCCCAAGCCTAGATCAGATGTGTCACAAAACACCTCAAACATCACCCCTTCCTCTAGAAACCTAAGCACTGGAGCACTGACCAGCTTCCCCTTTAGGTTGAAATTTTTTCCTGAAACTATTGACACTACACGATGGCCTGGTATTTTTTGGTCAAAGCTGTCAACAGATCTGTAACTCAAGATACGTTGGGTACGAACCTTCGCTAATAGCCCTCTAGACCTAGGAAGCTGTGAACCTCTGCCATGTTCTTGTGAATTGCCTAAGAAACAACCACCTCAACCTTTGATGGGTCTACTAATATTCCTTGATGAGACACCATATGTCTAAGGAAGTGCACCTCTTGTATTCAGAACTTGCACTTTGATAAATTCCAATAGAGATGGTGGTGTCGGAGGACCTCCAAGTCTATCCTAAGGTGCCCAGCATGCTCCTCATCTAACTTTGAGTAAATCTGAATATCTTCGATGAACACGATAATGAACCGGTCCAAGAACTTGTGAAATATATATTTCATGATCCCCATGAACATGTATGGTGCATTCGTTATATAGAAGGGCATGTCCAAGAACTCAATGTGACCATACCTGCACATGAAAGCAGTCTTCGGGATGTCACCCTCCATCACCCTCAACTGATGATATACATACCCCAGATTGATCTTGGAGAACCAACCTTCTCCCCTTAATAGGCCTAACATATCATCTATTCTCAGGAGAGGGTAATGGTTCTTAAATGTTAACCGATTAAGTCTCTGGTAGTCTATGCACAACCTCAGGACACTATATGAATTCTTCATGAACAAGACTGGAGAACCCCATGATGAAACACTCGGCTAGATAAACCCCATTTCATTAGGTCGACAACCTAAATATGAAACTCCTACAATTCATAAGGCACCATCTGATAGGGAGACATTGAAATCAAATGGGTACTAGGTTTCATGTTTATTATGAACTCAACATCAAATCAATGGGGTAGAGTCACAACCTCTTTAGGGAAAAAATATAGGAACTCCCCAAAAACTCAAAGAACCTCCCAGCACCCATAGAACCCTATGATAGCTTGGGTAACCTAGAAATATGAGGATCCACATAGTGGATTCCCTCTTGACGAACGTTCTTGCGAACAAAATCTAAACACTGACCATTCATATCTGAAAACATGACTCTCCTCATAAATCAGTTGATAATGACATGCACAGAGAACAACAAATCAACTCCAAGTATGACATCTTATGTATGAAACTTTATCAGAAGAAGATCCCCACTAGGCTGATGTGGCCCCAACATCAGTTAACATCCCAGGAAAACATCAAACAGATAGGTATGACCTCCAACTGGAATGATCAATGATAGGGACATGAAAAGTATCTCTATGTTTAGTCCCAAGGCATAGGATATATTGGGTGCAAAAAAGGAGTGAAAATATATGGAATCAAACAAAGCACACACAATAGTAAAAAACAGAATGATCGTACATCAAACAACCTCCGACCCCAATGGAACTGCTGTCTTAGAGATGTGCAACTACCCATGCACAGCTCCTCTACCCCTATACTTTCAACCACCTCCCTAACCATGCCCTGTTAGAGGTACCTAAGGAGCACCCTGAGGTCAGCCTCCTCCAGCACTGTCTACCCTTGGTGGAGCAGGAGCCCGCTGCCCCTGCTACTGGAAAGGTCTGACCGACAACTATTGCTATTGAGGTGGGTGCAGAAGTTGCCCACCCCCACTGTATTGAGATTGTACTGGGCACTGGCTTCAAAGATTTCCACGAACTCCATAGAAAAATCACTTTGGTACTGGGACCATGGGGAAAGGACGAGGACTAGGAGGTCGGAACTAGAACTGCCGAGGCCTACTTTCCACTGGCCAAAACCTGGAAGGCCCTAATGCCAGAGACCTTTCACTGACTACCTTCCCCTTCGATGAACACAGTTGGCTCCCCTCTTGTGGTACACCTCCCTGTGAGTCCATCCTCTCCACTACTTTAGCATTCTTATGAACTTATAAGTATGTAGGTAGGGTAAAGGTAGTGACGACATATTAAAGGGAAGATCAGAGTACCTCTTCCAAGCATCTCTCCTGCAAATCCTCATCCAGAAGGAGATCCGAATAAAAGTGTAGTAGATCCTTGAACTTGATCCCTAGTTCCCTCACTAACTTAGTCCCCTACTGGATGGACAAAACCTCCTACCTCTTCTTGGCCTTCATCATCAAGGAAAGAAAATCTACTCGAAACTCCTTCTCAAAGTCATCCCATGAGACATTAGTCTTCTTCCTCTCCCCAAGATAAAGCATCAACCACTGACGTGCCGCTCCTCGCATTTGGATCGCTTCCATAGTGACCCAGTACTCCATCAGATCAAAGATCAAGGTAAAGGTGATTGTCATCTCCTCAAGACAACCCTCCATCTCTAAGTCTGAAATGATGACTTTGTACTTTCCTAGGGCCTGCCACTGGAAAACACAATGGGTATTTTACACATGTAATACTCCTCATCTTGATCAGCCCTATGCTAATTAACCAAGTCAGCCTGCTTGGCCTTAACTACTCTTACCACACTTGGGTGACATCCATGTACCATACATGAAAAGGTAAATAAGGAACTCCTAAGCCCAGGTAGTGTGAAATTTTATTTTAATATTTATTTTAATTGTTTATTTAAATTAAATTCCCAAAATTTCCAAGGCACACAAGAACACAATTCATTATTATGCATGTACCTTTCCTAGGGTATCTACCCTAAAATGAATGTATCCTCACTTGGTTGTTCAGTAGGTCCAGACTCCTTACATTAGATCATGGGGGGACCTAAAATTCCATTTCCTAGCTAGTATTCCCTATCCTATTTCACACACCAAGATTTCCTAACACAAATTCCCTACCAAACCATGAAATCCTCACAATTCATAACTCTAAACTCCATCCTATCTACCAGACATCACCTTTGGTACCATTCTGTTGTGACCCGCCTTCTTCAAGATGAGGGAAGAGACAACAAAGTTCCACACCCTTCCTTCTTCAATATGAAGGAGAGATAATGACCCATGAGTCCTACCTTCAATAGGCCCTGGAGTTGAAACTAGAACCAAGGGTATATAATCTCACACAAAATTGAAGGAATTACACTTTCTAATGAAAATAGTATCAGGAGGTAAGATGGTAAAAATCCCAAACAACAAAAAAATTTTATATAAAGGAAAACCAAAATCCAACCCATGCATGATTTAAACATAAAATGCCACAAAAGTAAAAAAAACCAAGGTATAGTACCAAAAGAAAATGAGACTAAGTAGTAAACAACAACTATCCCCACACCCAAGCTAGTAAAATCCAGTACGATCCCCAAAGTACTCCTAGAAACCTAAAATCAATTCAAAAAACATAGGGTGAGTATACAAGTATACCCAGTAGGAAAATGAAATCCACCCATGCACAAGTGGGGGAACATACTAATGCCCATGTGAGAGAATAGTAGAACCTCAAAGAAATTACCAAGGAGTACTAACCAACCCAGCCTCACTAAGACACACTCACCAAATAATTCAATTCAAGTAAAGTAGTAGTATTAACACATCCACATTTGGGTACCTCGCACCAATTTCCCACTTTTTATCTTATCATTCCTAATGGTTAACGTCTTGATGCTACCACTCTTCCAAAATGAAATCACACTGCCACAGCCTTCCTACACACACCTAGGCCTCAAAGCAGACACAAATTCCACTGACAGACACCTGAGACACAACCAAACCACACATCCCACCCACAGACACCTAGGCCACAACAACCTTTCCTCTCACCCAAAGACACCTAGGCCTCATCTCAAAGACACTTGGGAAAAAAATACTGGACCAAAAACACCTAGGCCCCTCATCCACAACAAAAACCTATCTGAAGGATCATGGACTATTGTAAACCTCAAGCCATTACAGCCTTCTTAGATATGCTTGAGCGGTAATAACCTGGAAGAGGGTGCGAGGAAGAAAGTCGGTAACCATCCATCCATCCTCCCACCGAGATGTTGGGAAAGAGACCCTCCCCCATGAAATGTGGGTGTTCAGAACATGGTTCTCAACAAGGGTGGGGTTTGTATAGACATCACAAGGAACTAAAATTTATACATGTATATAAGAAAACACTCATCCAAACCTACAAGTTTCAAACAAACAACCATCCCACACAGAACCACATTTACTACTACCCCTATATGCACAACCACACAAACGGCCACAATAATACACAATCCTAACCCCCTTTAATTTAACAAATTGTCATTCGTTAATTAAAGAGTTCACTTTAATTTATTCCAGTACTACAAGGTCAAATAACAAACAAAACACCTACAACGATTTCCATAAGGCTAAAGGCCACTAAACACTGTCAAGGAAAGAAAGGAAGTAGGTACCAAGGTAAGGAAATATATTTTAACACCCATTCATAAAAACAATAGAGAAAAACCAACCTACAGTCCCACTACACACTCCATTTTTCCTAGAAACCCATTAAACCACTAACAACTATCATTCTTCAAAGTTATCACGCTCAAACATCCTCTCAAAACTTGAACCAGAAGACCTGATGCACAACAACACGACACCCAACACACCAAAAAACATTAAGTCACGACACAACCCAGTCCTGCAACCCCGCTACCGAACCATTTCCCAGAAGTAGTCCCACTGTAAAACAAGTACATGCATTCCACAATCAATAAATTTCTTAACCTGATATTTCGTCACATCTCATGTACCCCCCATACACAAAGCACAAAAAAAAAACACCACCAAACAATAACCCCGCTTCACAAACATACCCTTCCCCCTTTACACGACCAACCCATATGTCCACCCCTAGTACCCACAATATTGCCTCCCACAATATCACCACAAAACCCAAACAATGCTTAAACCCAATAAAACACAACACACAACCTCACCATTAAGCTGAGCATATTTAGATTTATCTAACAAGGGTGCTTTAATTTCACTTTAAATAATAGGGGTGATAAAAAAATAGGTTTAATCCTGGGGCATGCATTTGTTTTACTATGTGTATGTGATTAATCAAATTTCATTCTATTGAAATTTATTGAAGAATCACCACAAAAAAATATATAACACCACCAGTTCACAAGCAAAGACAACCAATGACCATGATTTTCTGAAGCCATACGACCATAATAGATCATATCCTCAACCAAGATAACAATTAATAAAAACAACACAATATCAAAACCTCCCTTTCCCCATTTATTACTTCTCATTATCTTAGTTAAATTTCGATTTATCTATTCTTACAAGAAACATTCTACACCCACCCCACATGACACACAAATAAAGAGAGATAGAAGAATCCCTACTTGAAACAACAGGAGTCCAAAAACTCCTATTTGTACCAAAATAGAGGGTCATTCGAGAATCAGAAAAAATACAAGGAAAAACTCTAAGGAAAGAAAGATCGATGGCTATGACACAACACACAACTCCATGGGAAGGTATGGATCTAGGAATACCAAGAGGGAACAGAAACACATGATGAATGGAAGATCTTGTATTTGAAGAGCGAGATCCTATATTAAAGGAAGAATAGTTTCAAAAGTAATTAACATGGGATCGTGGTCAAGATCACATAGTTTGAATATATTAAAGTACTTAGAGCATTAGGAAATTAAAGATATAATTAATATTCTTTGAAACACCCTTAAAAACTATCAAACAAGGATTTAAACTCGGTTTACATCAAATAAATTTTAAGAGGTACGAAATTGGGAAAACTGGGAAAAATAGAAATTTGGAAAAGGGTGAGACACCATTTTGATGTGCCCCCATTTTGGTGGGCCACTGTTATGGTGCCACCATTTCAGTGTGCCAATGTCATGGTGCCACCATTAAAGTTCCACCATTTTGGTGTGCCACCGTTTCGGTGTGCCACCATCACAGTGCCACCGTTTCGGTGTGCCACCATCACAGTGCCACCGTTTCGGTGTTCCACCGTCATAGTTCCACCATTTCGGTGAAACCTTTTGGTTAAACTGATTTTTTGGAAAACTCCCAAAACAAACCACCGAGACCCCCAAGAACACCACAAGCACTAGATTTTCACAAAGGAATGGCCTAGGGAAATCTAGGTCATTACACTCACATCCTTTATTTTCTACACCATTGAATAAGGGGTTTTCCAAAAATAATTTCCCCTAAAATTCAATTCAAAAAAATAATTTTGATTTTAGAGAAGAAAAATCTTCTTGTTTTTAAAAGAGTAGAGTGGGAGAGAATCCACCTACCACAATAAGTTCACTATAAAAAATCACTTTGCGATGTCACTGATCCAAATTCTTCTTCTATTTACCTTGACCACAAGAGAGTCCTAGAACCATTCTGGTTCACCAAATATTCATCCCCCAAAGCTAAGGATGAAGATAAAAATGGGAAGTAGGAAGTTACTCCCAAAATCACCTCAGTTTTACCTAATTAACAAGAGAATATAGGGATAAAAAATTGGTTTATTGGGTGATTGAATTTATAACCTAAATGGACATGATGGGTGTCATGGTGTGGCATATATAATCACATAATGAAACTTTGGGATGCCTAGTAATGACCAAAACTAGTCACCTCATCCCATAAGTAACAATACCAATTATATTATAGATTAGAATTCATATTAATTTCCCAAAACCATTCACATTGTGAATAAACATTCAAGTCATGAACCATTTCCATCACAAAGTTTCCAACTCATGTTGTACTTCCTCCTACAAACACCTTTGGGTATCCAACCCAACCATAAAAAACCTAGTTGAAATAGAATAAAATGGTCATATACCTAAAACCAAAGGTGTCACATTCTCCCCACCACTGGGATTTCCATACTTGGAAAGCTGTAAACTAGTTGAGTCAAGACATTGATTCAAACCATTGGCCTAGCATAAGGTTTTGTCGCCTTAGTATACATCAGTGGTTCATCGATTATAGTAGGATATATATTCCAAATATTTCTATCAACCTAGAATGAGTATATCATTCCCATAATAATATAATAAGGAAAATGAGAACTAATTGGAACCTTTATTTCAAGTGTGATATGAGAAAATTCCATACATAACTAAGACATAAATCACTCTCCAACCACTAGTGAATGATAAACATTGCATTAAATTTGGAATACAATACCACCCTACATAAAAACCATTGATAAAATCAAGGAAACTCTAATGGTCCCACCTAATGAAGAAATAACTTCCATATTTTACCTAGGTGAAAACACTTTAACCATAATAATATAAGAAGAATACATGATCCTTCACAAAAAATTATGGAACACAAAGACAAAGCAACTTAGAAACCCAAAAACCAACACATACAATTGTATGATGTTATAAATAGGGCCATATAGAATATCTATATATAATTGGAAACCTAAAAAGGATATGTGAAAGGAAAATAAGTATTCCCTAAACCATCAATGTTAATTTCAAACTTCCTCCTAGACTAAGGAATACTTTGCATTCCCCTATTAGTAAAATATATTATATTATATCGATATTCAGCCTGGTTCTAAAGGTAAACAAACTAATCATTGAATCACAAAGGAAACTAGGTCATAGTAAAATATGAGGATAAGAGCATGATTTAAGGTAAACCATTCCCAAACATTCCCCACTACTTGATCCTAACATATACATTCCCCCAAACATAAATTTAAAATACTGAATTAACCCACCTCCACCTCAATAGAATAAATCATTTAAAGACAACTGTTATCAAAGCCTATGAGAATTGACCCCCTACTATAAAGGTATGGTCATAGTTGTAACATTACCATCAGTAAGTTTTCAACATTCACTAGTTCATGCACCCTATTAATATCTGAATAAAAAATACACTCAGTATTATTCTGACACATGGAGAAACCTAAATTGGATCCTGATACAGAAGAAAAAATTTTCATCCTTTGTCCCCCCTTATAAGATCCGCACTATTAAGGTTTAAGTTACTTTTAATATAATGAAAATTCAACCATTGAACTCAATGATCTTAGTCACGAAAATTATGAATGAGTAGAATATATCAAAAAACCATGACATAATTTTAGTCTATATGAACCAAGTTCATCTTAGTGATCGATCCCATGAATCATTCTTAACCCATCATTTCACTAACCTCACAACCTGAGACATGCGAGTTAATACATCCACTACTCCATTGACATGGAACTGTGATACCTAGGTAGGGTAGTTTTTGGTGAGAAAAAAATAACAAGAAACAAGAAAGGAACTAGAAATAACCCACCACAAATAGAGGGTAAGAGTTATAGAGGTATCCAAGAAAACAAACTTCTCATTTATAATGATAGGAAGAAGACCATGGATGCACCCCTACATCGAAAAAATTCAAAGGATTTTACCCATCCTGAACTACTCTCAATGACCCAAACCTAACCTTTTCATTCAACCCAAATCGATTTGTAATAGACGAGAGATAGTTTTGTCTTGTCTTAGATACTCTAGAATGATTCAAGTAACTACTCCACTTAGAAGATTAAAATATCCTTCAAGAGATGCAATAGTGACTCCCATAATATAGAAATCAACATTACATTAAATAAATGGAACCACTGTATTCTATATATTATAGAAAATAATTTTCTAAGACAATTAATTCTACCCAATCTAGGCCATGTGAATGGTAATTGAGTATGATAACCTATAGTGATCCTAGAATAACCCACTACCCAAGAGATTTCCTGATGCTCACCCCTTAATACATCACCAACTTTTTTCCCACTCCACACATCATGTCTATCAGCAATTAACAACAATAAACTGTACAATAATGATGATAATATGGAATAATAACCATCACAACAAGTATAAGAAACATATAAGCATTGTTTGTAGATCAAATAAAAAGTACAATAATATGAAAAACAATGAGAAGAACAAGAGAATAAGAAAAACTAGAACATGATCCCAAATAAATACCACTACTCCGCCAAGTGAGTATCCAAAAAACATATTTTCTAGGAACTTTGCCGCTAAAATTTCCATTCCAATAGGTGACCACAAGGTTTACATTTTCCCATTATCCATTTTATAATTATAAAAAAACCACAAGTTATATTCTCATGTTCATAACACAATGATATAGTTCCCAAGAAACATTTTTCATTTAAAAAACAAATTTCAAATAAGTTATTTAAATAATTCCTAGAGCTTAAACACCAGTAAAATTAATTTAAAATCCTTTCATGAAATTGATTTAAAAAAACCAACATAGAAAAATTCCATATTCGTAGATAAAACATGATAAAAACTACAAAATTTTATATTTCAAAACAATAAATAGTTTCCTTCTAGAAGTTATTTTCCCTAAAGTTCCATTTAAAGAAAGTTTTTAAAAGATGAGAATTTATAGACTTTATTGATTTAAAAATACCAAAAAATCATCATCAAACATCTAAAAAATCCTCTTAAAAACCTATTTTAAATATAGAAATATTATACCAATTGTTTTCCAATGGAATTATTTATTTTGAAAACATTTTTTCTCATCAAGGCATCTCATTTACGCACTAACAAATAAATCATGAAACCACCATGAAGCACCAATTGAGCAATATTCACCGATCATTTCATGTATATAAAAAAGTTTTCCAAATTTATTATAAAATAATAATTGATAAAATAGTTTAAGACCAAGAACATTTACTTCATGTTCCAAAAATAATAACAATGTGATATTATTTCAAACCAAAAAAAAACCACATCATGCGACCCTTACTTTATCTTCAAATTTCATGCCATTATTTTCCATGGTTAATCATTTAATTGAAAAAATTTTATTAATAATCAATCATTCTAAATTAGATTAAATAAAAACTACCAACAAAAGTCAATAGTTATATATTTTTATCATACTCATATGAACAGTAACCTAAAAAATTAAAAGAATCACAAGACGAATTAAACAATACAAAAAACCATTTGTTTTAACATATTTATTATGTCACATGATATTTTAATCATTATAAAATATATTATTCACTAACTATGTACATAACATGGAATAACACATGTTATAATTTTTAACATATAATGAAATCAACCAGTGAAATAATATCTCAAAATTATAGAATGATCTTTGTCTAATCATAGGAAATATGAACCAAAACATAAAATCATTAAATTTGAGTCAACATATAACATGTATTGAAAATATTAAAATGTAAGGTAGAATCAAAAGTACATAATAATGTTTACTAATTTTCTACAATATAGGAATATTAGTAATAAAAAATCATGAAGGAAAATAAACATGTAAATATGGTTTTGTGTACTCTTTCTAAAATTATTAACATTATCATAAAATAACACGGATGATAATTACCATTTAATAAATTATTTCTAACCAATTTCATTACCAAATTATGATCCAGTTTCATAAAAATTCCATGTTCCTTTAAGTGATACAACAAAATGAAAAGTATAAATAAAAATTAATAACATTGAGAATCAAAAAATGAATTTTAGAAGAAGAAATAAACAACATGGATCCAAACCATATTTGAAAATGTTTTGAATTACATTTCATAGATTCTATAAATCTCATCCATAATCATAATCAAATATTTTAGAAATAAATAATTTTATGTTCCCATGTACTAATGAAAAACCAAACAAATATCACATCAATGTTACAATCCCAATGAAAAGTCTCTTTACTACTATACGATACACAACTCCCATAAGCTAAACCCATGATAAAGTGATAACGACACAACTAGAATTTCTTGAAAATAATTTTCTTAATAGAACCACCTTAGAAACATGAATTTTATCCTTAAAAGATAGATATTTATTTTTTATTCTATACATTTCAATTTATGACACATCCTTTCTCTATTATTACCTTCCCAACCAAATAACAGACCATAAAAAAATTGATGCCAATTGTAACACCCCATCCCAAAATATTGGTATGGGAATTATTGAAGTGATATTGAACTTAGATGAAAACCCCTATAAAAAAATTCTAGATATAAATGTAAAGGTATTTACTAATCCTGAGGGATGATGTTACCTTAATAAAAAAACCTGCAACAGACCTCAAAGAAGTGTAATAATATGATACATGATATAAAACTATAACATCATATAATTTCATAAAAATATGATAATAAAATCAATAAAAAAATACAACACATGACATAAATATACAATAGAAATATACCTAAATAAGCTAAAAGAACCCAAGGCATTGAAGTGGAACTGTGAAAAACTACTATGCAAGAAATATCCATACTCCAACCCAAAATGACCAGTCTACAACATCAAGATACTCATTCCAAAAAAGTATGAAGACCAAAATTACCTATATCATAGTAAACATGGTCTGTATACACACCAAGGTGCCTATGTATGGGGTGATTATATTAAATTAGTAGGAAATCATCTAGAAGATTCCCACACATGACACTAAGATAAGAAAAAGTCAGATCGTTATAAATATATAAATATAACAAACAAGAAGAAGAAAACATGGATGAAAATATATAGATATTACAATAGTGAAAATACTCATACCATGATGTTATACCATACTAGTAATTCACACCCATCAAGATCAAAAACCCAATGAATGTCCTATCAAATTAGGTCCACTGAATAGACGATGCTCGCATGAAGTACTTGTACCTCAGAACTTAAGCTGTTACTTGGAGGAAAATACCCTTGAGTCCAAATTGAACTTGTGACCAAGTATAATACAAATAGGTCCTTTCCATGTTGATTATGAACTCATGTACCCATGTACCATGAGACCAAATTGAATCCATGACCAATTCTAAACCAATAAGGAAATTTCTATATGCATAATGGACTCACACTACCAATTATTTTTTGAAAATAAAACATCACTTTAGAAATTTATCAAACAAATTATGGATGATGTCCATATTTTTTATATTCTATAAAAAAAGGGGTTTTCCAAAACCAATTTTCCCAAAAAATTCACAAAAAAAATTTTTATTTAAAAAAATACAAGACTTCTAGCTTCAGAAAGAGTAGAGTGGGGGAGAATCTACATACCAAAACATATTCCCTAAAAAAATCACTTCATAGTGTCTCCAAAACTACTTCCACTTCTCTTTCCGTTAACCATAATAGAGTCCCAAAATCATTTTGGTTCACTAAATATTCATCCACTAAATCCAAAGATCAAAATATAAAGGTGAAGGATGGAGGTCCTCCCAAAACTTCCTAGGGTTTTATTATAAAATGATAGAACATAAGGATAACCAAAGAGTATTAGAGGGAACTGGAACTTATAACCAGACTAGTGATGACATGGTTCATGGAATGGCACATGAATTCATTTTGTGGAACCTTCAGATCCTAGTTAAATTGAAAATCGGTGCCTAAATCTTCAATCCCTGAAACCCTTCAATTCCTTGAATAGAATACATTTTAAATACCTAAAAACCGTTCATATCATGAATAAAATTCATGTATAGTACCATTTACAGAAACCAAATTCCAAATATCATTCTACCTCTTCCAAATATCTCCCATGATCTAACCCAACCATCTAAACCAAAAAGATCAGTTACCAATCAATGATCGGTTTTTATAAAATATAATATAAATTGAAAAACACAATTCCAAAAAATTAGTTTACATTAAAGGGAGTGAAAATACCCTTGAGAATCAGAATGAATAAAAGGTTTTCAAAAGGAGGATTGAATAAACGACCACTTTAAAAACACTAATTCAATATCCTTCTTTGACAGTGTATTAGTAACTCTATTAGCCTCCCTATAAGTGTGATTCACATTCCATTTCACGTGGTCCAAGTGTTCTAAGAAAATAATTTATTCTTGGAGAAGCCTTCACAAGGCGGTATTTGGATAGTTTCTTATTGTCTATACCACAAGGGACGAGTCTGATTCAATACAAAGATGGATCCTTCCAAACTGTGTTGCATATATAATGGAAAAAATCATTTTCAAATGATATTCTTTATATACAAACCCTTTTAAAATATATCTAAGGAAACACCCTTTAACAAATCCATAATGCATCTGAAATACACCAACACACCTTGAGAATCTAGGTTCACCTAGAGACACCCAATAAATATTCACTTTTATATAATTTTAGAGGGAATGGATCCATATAATTGACTTAATGAAAAGAGTTTTATTGACCCTTCCTGAAAACTAAGAAGATGAAAAATACTAAGGTCAATGAAGCTGTTTCTCATGTTACTTATTTTAATATTGGTAGTAGCTTGTACATCATTGAAAATAAAAATGATTTCTGTATAGAGAGAGTCCTTATAGTTATCAAAAATGGTTTCATTTCTTATTCTCCATACATAATAGAGAATATATCTAACAACAATAAAGAGCATATTATAAATATTTTCACTAAAAAAGATTACTTAATAGTTTTCACGAGTTTTATAATTCCATCATCAAGACACAATTTGTATCCAAATATCTCTTATATATTGAGACACATATTTTTAAAAAAAGTGAAGTGGATAAATAGATTATTTTGGCCTACATAATTTTCCCAACACATAACACAAGATAAGGGAAAATAAAAACCCACTTTATGTATATGTTCATCCATTGGTAGTTACTACTTCATGAATATTCAAAGGAGCATGGTAGTTTATGGAGAAATAAAGGGTATCCTGAAACTTTCTAACCATTTAGGTAGATTATCATTATTTTTAAATTTATCTCCATAGAAATATTTGTTAGTGAATCATCCCACAGTAATACACATTCAAATTAGAGTATCACTATAAATAAATTGATATTTTTTTCACCCAGTTGATGATTTCAGATGGAAGGAAGTCTTGAGAAGCTACAATATTTCATTTAAGCTCACTAATTGTCATCATTTTTAGTTTCTATGGTATATTTAACTGGTACTGTAGTGTATTTATAATCTAGTGTATCTTCTAATAGTTAAGGGAGGATTCCCTTCCTAATAACAACTTTAAGAAATCCATCATCTCTTTATAAGAAGATTTTATGGTATAGAAGACCAATGATATCACATAATGAGGGTATACATTCTCATGATTTGGCACAAAACTCTCTTACAAGAAAGATATATCTTCACTATTATAGGGTTTTAGATTCCATGCAAAGTTATTAATTAAAAACTCATTGAATTTTCAAATATCTTTCACCCCAATACCACCCATATCAATAGGCTTAATAAACTATTTCCATGTAAAAATCAAAAAGTTATTTTAATTGAAACATATGGTTTAAATTGAAATTTATAATCATATTCTGAAGCTTTTAGATCATATTAGTTGAGAATTTATTGATTAAAAAATCATAGAAAAACATTGATGTAATTATAGAATTAACCAAACATACTATCCATCTTGTAACATAAATCTCCCCTTCTACTAGGCTAATTGTGTAGTTACCTTAGGCGATATGTTCTTAATATGAATGTTATTGACTTTACCATGAAATAATGGAATGAAAAGACTATAAAAGGGAAGAGTTTTCTTCTTCATTAATAGAAATATGGCTTCTTTACATTTCTTTGAGATCCAGAATCCATTTCCTAAAACAATGAAATAATTAATCCAATTAATTGTTTAACCATAAATATTGTGAAAATATTTGAAAATTTCTTTGATAGAGAAAATATTTATCCTTGAGGATTTTAAAAAGTGGATAATATCATCTGCATAAAATTGGCGTGAGGGTTCAAATTATCCTTTCCCAACTTTAACTTTCTTGTACATGCCTATTTGAATAAGATTACTGAGACATAAACTAAGTAATTCTTGAGTAATGGAAAAGAGGATAACCAAGAGAGGATCTCCCTTCCCAACACCTCTAGAGAATCCAAAATATCCTTTGGTTGATACATAAATAAGTATGGATAATATGACACTCTTAATAATTCCATGTACGAATCTAATAAAATACATGGAAAACCAAAAGTTCTTAAAGACATAAAAGATAAAATTCAACTTGATAGTGTCAAAGGCCTTTGATTTGTCCACTATAATAAAAAGTTTCCTATACATAATCATTTTTTCGAGCATATTAATGCATTTTAAGATAGTGAAAATATAATTCTAGATACATCACCCTTGAAGAAAGCCAAATTGGTTTGGGGTAATCAAATCACTAGAAATTTTTACAAGTATATTTGATAAATTTTTCTAATGATATTAGGGAGGGTGTTACCCAATTAAACTGGATGGAAATACCTTAAATCCACATCATTATCTTTCATAGGAAGTAGAGTAATGAAGTTAAAATTTATTCCATGTGAAATGTATGATTGGGAAAAAAATTGTTTGACTTACTTAAACATATCCTCTTGATAATATCCTTGTAAAACATATAAAATATGTTTTTAAATACATCAATAACATCTGTAATTTCACCATTTAGTTATAAAAGTGATTACCTGATTTCATCTATAGAAGAAGATATGACTAGCTACTGGTTTTGATTGTCATCAACCAAAGAAGGAAAATTATTAATGATATGGGAACAATGATACCGACCATATTCATAGTATATATTTTCAAATTAATCAATAATATATTTTTATATCTATTCTTCAATGGTAAAAAGATCACAATTCACATGAATATCATCGATTCCTTTCTTGAATCTTTTTTATTTATAATGAAAATAGAAACACCTAGTGTTCTTATCTCCAAATTTTAATAATTTAGCATAAAATTATTTTTTCATGAGATTATCTTTTAGTAATAGTAGGTCTTATAATTTGGAATGAAGAATTGTTTCTTCCTAAAGGTGATCATCTAGTTTTTTTCTTCACCTAGAAAGACTTCAACTCTTCATTCAAAACCTTGATTTCATTATCTATATGGGAGACAGATGATTTTCTCCATACCCTCAACAATTCAATGAATTTATTAAGCTTAATAGTGAAGGTATACATTGGTCTTCCACTATAAATATTTTCTAATCCATCAATTACAAGCTCCCTGCACCCAGGGAAAGTAAGTCAGATGTTGTTGAACTTGAGAGGAAGAGGATATATTCTTATTGAATTCAAAGAAACTTTCACTAATAGTGGTTTCTAATCATATTTAAATATGTTAAGAAAAAATATAGATATTTCAAAATTTGATCCACCATCATTCATATAGAAAAAACATTTAGCCATCATTCTTTCCTTCTTTTTATTTATGGTATACTTGTCCCATGTAAAATCATCACCATATAGACAAACCTCCACAAGTTTACATGAGTCAATACATTACCCAAATTACTGGGTAGTAGTTCTATTGATACAAGGACCAAATTTCATATCTATCTTGAGAACAGTGTTAAAGTCCCCAATAATTTATATAAGGGTTTGAGGTATAAAGAAAAGTGAACATAAGAGTAGAACTCCTAAGAGAGACCTTAAAAAAATGTGTTGGTAGCCTACTATAATAGACGTTACTTGGATACTTGAGTGACTTAGAACCCAAATGGTATCCACTTAACAACAATGAAGGTTGCAAAAAATAATAGAAATACTAAGATAGGTCTATTTCATATTGTTATAGTTCTCAAATCATTGTTTTGGATCAGTAATCCCTATAAGTAAAGGTTTGTTAGTGCAAAGGAAGTGTCTAAGGGATGTTATGATGGGATGATTTCCCATACCTTGATAGTTATAGAACATTAATTTCATTTTAAAATTACAATTTACCTAGGGTCCTTTATTTTCTACAAAACACCACTAGTAATATCTTAAATATCATTCTAATCATCATGGAATTCATCATCCTAGTTTGATAGTGCCTCAAATATATTGTGTGCGAAAAAATTTATCCTACTGATGCATACCTCATTTTGTTTAGTATTTAGACCCTATATTGAGACCTTTGGATTTCATTGAGGATAAGGGGCCCATGGTTATTTTCTTCCTCAATGATCTCTCCATTAGAACATTCACTAATGGATTTATTAGTAGATTTCCCTTCTTAAAAATTATTGGAGTTTTTACCTTGGGCTTTATCCACACCTATGATAGTGGTTAACACCATAGTATCATCACTAAACTCATTTGAAAAATGTTGGTCCTCAATCTTTCCATTAGAATTTAAATTTTCCAAGGGAGGTGGGCCCTATTGATCACAAAAAACTTCTTTGGGCTAAGTTAGGTCCCCAAAAGTCCTTGTATTATCAGTGACCATATCCATTTGAGTGATCATTCTCCATCCCTTTTCAAAACTCATTTTCTTCCTATAATATTTTATCTCATGTCCATCAAACTTTCAAAATTCACATATGTCCTTTGATTTCATACAACTTGAAACCTAATTTCCAATCATACATCAATAAATATAGAATCTAGGAAGGTTCTCATTCACATTTTTAATGTTCATATAGTAATCATTCATAGATAAGATAACATTCTCAATCAAAGGTTTATATAAGTAAATCCCAAAACAAATTCTTGAAAATGGAAATAACTAGATACCTTGGTCTATTTTTCAATTATAATGGGATTCCCAATGGAATTAGTAGTGTCCTTCAAGATTTTCGGAATCTATAAATCCATATTAGGCCAAATATCTTTAACCATACCAATGTAAACGTGTTCATAAACTCAAAATGGTTTAAATGTGGATCCTATTTTAGTTTGTGAAGAATGACCAATTTCAATGAAAGAGAACCAAATCCACAAGATTTACTTTTGAGTGGATCAAATGGTAAGATGATATGAAAGATTCCATATCCTCGTGAGATCATTTTCCAATCATAGAAACCACAAATAGACACAATCCTTTTGAAGATATCAATAATTTCCATGGTATTTCATCATGAGGAGGTTTGATCCTGGAAATAATGAAATGCTAACTCATGGAAAGTATTTCATCAACCATGTTCTGATCTAATGAGACATGCACGATTATACCCTTTCAAAAATACTCTGCTTCAAAACCTCAAAAAAGGTTCTCAAAGAACTACCATGCTTTGTCATCAATCTTTTTTTTGCATTCTATACTATTGGAAATAAGGTTTTTCTTTGCTCAAAATGGAGTATAGTTTGTGTTTTTTGTCAATAATCTAATGGATGATTAGGAATATTGTATGGAAAGGGATCATATAGTTCAATCTATAAGAAGTATTGAAGGTGGTGTAGTTTCCCAGTGTTTGCCTAATTTTTGGGCCTCAAAATTGGGAGTTTGGTGTTAGAAAACAAAGGGTTTTTACATAGGAGTGAATGGTTTGAGAAATAGAAAAGAAAATAGAAAAATAAGGGATCCAAATACCTCAGAACATGTACCAAATACCATGTTCTGGGAATGGTACGTGGCACCATAATTGGCAGTAGGAATGGTACACAGAAGAAAAAAATGGTTTTCAGTATTGGTTTACGGTGAAGGTGTGCGCTACATAGAATGACGATGGTTCGTGGGATTTCTATGGTTCATGAAATAGGAGCAGTAAGTAGTGGAGGCTAACAATATGCATATAGAGCTCACTCTACAGTGAAGATTGTTCCATGTTAAAAATTTGGGTAAATTGGTTTATTGAAAATTTCATATTTATGTGCCTATCTATGGAGCAATAATCTCCTTAATTAAGTAATGAGATTTTAGATTAAAATTTTGGGAATAAAGTCAGTGAAGGCTGAAGTGGTTCACGGAGGAGAAGACGGTATGTGGAGAGAACCATCCGCTTAAGGAAAAATAGTTCGTAAAATAGAGTGTGATTCGAAGAGAATGATCTCACAGTACACAGTAGAGAAGGATGGTACATGGAGGAGTGGAGTAGTTCAAGGAGGAGCTAGATAGTACGCAGAAATAGACGTGGTATATGGAGTAGGTGATCTGCGAACCATACCCACTACTCAGTATGTAGAGGAGGTGAAGTGGCACATAGAACACCCAAGGAAGCATGAAAAGTGACCAAATCAGTTTGAAAAATTAATTACCATAACCTATCAGTGTGTGGGAAAGTAAATTACATATATGGGTGATAACAAGACTTCAACAGAGCATCCATTTACAATTCATGATACATTATTTAATGCTAAACCATTGAAGAGAAATTCAATTCAATAAACTGAGTGAAGATTCTTCTAATGTAGTGAGAAAGGGGGAGTCAAAATAAGTGATTCGAGGGATGCAGTGTACTTTCCCTAAAACCTTCTAAAGGAAATGTTCATGACATAAATTTACTATGCTAAACTCTTGTAATACATAAATTTTGAATATTATTGGTTTTTGGTACAATCGACACATTTTCGGCATATTCTCCTTGGATGTATCTCTTAGTGGTGAACCAAGTAAAATTGTTATGTCATTACTTTGCATGTGATTGGTTGTTTTTTTACTTCATCTTCAGACAGGTTTAATAAGTTCATATCAATGTTGGAACAAGATCTATTCATTTAAAATAAAAGGTTGATACCCTGATTCACCCCTCGCCTCTTAGGGTGTTGTGGAGTCCATCAAGTGGTATTAGAGTGTAAAGGTTGTTGGTGTTGAATCTGTCTTCTTCTATCATGGAGAATCCAGTCAATGTTAGGGGAGTTCTCATTTTCAATGGAATTAATTTTAAGATGTGGAAAAGAAAGATGAAATCTCCCCTAATATCTCTTGTAATGGATGTCTTATTTTCTACTACGTAGGGAATACAAGTCAGTGATCCTACAGGACTATCAATGACTGATACATATAGGAAATTTCTTGACGCTAATGCAAAAACACAAAATACTCTCACTATAGATCTTTCTGATCAGATTTATCTAAAGGTAATGAGTTTCATATCTGCCAAGTCAATATGGGATAAACTACAGAATATATATAAAATAGATAGAAAAGTGAAGTAGAAAAAACTTCAAGTACTTCACAACATGTTTGACAATCTAAAGATAGACCCTGATGAGAATGCACACTTCTTTTTTCAATCAAATTACCATAGTTGTAGGAGAAATTATAGTTCCGGGTGAAGAAATCAAATACATTGGAATTGTAAAGATAATATTGGGGATACTTCCACCCCTTTACAATGAAAAGGTGTCATCCCTTCTAGAAAGATATCTCTTTACACTCTTAGTGGATGATTTTCTAAGAAATATATCAGCATATGAAATAAGAATCAAACCAGAAGAAGCTACAACTCATGTGATCAATGAAATGGAATTAAAATCCATAAGAAAACTAAAAGTTTTAGAATATAGTGGTAGTGAATATGATGAGTAAAAATAAATTATTTCTCTTATTTCCATGAAGCTCAAGAAGGGAATAGGAAATTTGAAGTCCAAATACCTCTGGCTTGCTTTCGTTATGGAAAAGTTGGGAACATAGCCTCTTAGTGATCAAGAAAATTTGATGATGAAGAGAGAGAAGTTGAAAACATGTATAAGCCTCAAGAAAGATTCTTCAAAAAGGGAAACATTAAATTTGAAAATAAGCAATAGAAAAATAGTTTTTTTGTGTGAAGAAGAATATGAGTATAATGATTTCTATGAGGAAGAGGAGCCAAAATTTAAATATAGAAAAGATGCTTCCATGATAGCCACCATTGAAAAATTAGAACCATCAAAAGATAATACTGGAAATAATCAGTTGACAACTAATATTGATCCTGAGTTGAAAATTAAGGATTATTTTGGAAAGATTAAGATTAAAAGTAAGAGTTGTAATAAGTGGAATGAAATTGTGGAAGCATCATATGAATATGTTGATCAACTTGAAGCTGAAATTGTAAAAATGGAAGAATTTGTGAATGTGAAGTCTAAAATTCTTGAAATCACAGATGATGTAGTGGAATAGAAGCTAAAAATTAAAGAGCAATCAAAGGTAATCAATGAACTCAACTCCACACTGGAAGAAAATTTCAAGACTGCTGAGGGTATTCAAGATGGAGTTTTTACTCTAAGAAGTAAACTTGAGAGTGAATCAATTTCAAAATAATCAAAGAAAAGTAAATTTGGAAGGTTATTAGATGATGAGATACTCGAGAGATAAAAACATGGTTCTGATGGAGTTAAAAAGATTTTGAGTGGCCAATGACCTAAATTTATGGGGAATAGTGGAATCAGTTGTGATGCAGAAACATCAAATACAAGGAATATAGTGGGCCAAAATAAAGGAAAGATTCAAGTTGATCATGTTTAAAGGTCACCAGAAATTCTGAAAAATAGGCCCATAAATCAAACTGAAAGGAGAATAGAAGACTATCCTTGAGCGTCTAGGAATGAAAATCAAACAAACTTTCATCCCAAGGAATAAGGCATGATGAAAAATATAAGTGAAAAGACATTTCCTCTCATGAATTGTCAGTTCTGTGGATATCTAGGTCACACCATGTCATTTTGCGAAGATGAAAGGAGATATATGAATGGGGGAGGGATAAACATTCATTAAAAGAGAAAAAATCCATATCCTTATACCTTTATAAGAAACAGTTTTTATGGATATTTTTTTCATTGTTCTATGTTTGGCCATAAATCTCATTATTATAGGAATAATAATTACATGGACACCTCATACCGAAGTCAGATACAAGTTAATGTTTGTCAAGAAGATAGTGTTTCTCTTTCAAAAAATTATTATCCTCTAGAAGAATAATTTTAATATGAATAACCCATGTACATATAAGAGAGAATTGAAAGGCCATCAGTGTCTTATAATCAACCCAATATCTCGTCGAAATAAAAGAGGAAAAATTAAAAAATCCAATCTTGAAGAAGTATCACTCAAAGCTACAAAGAACAACATCACCTGGATTCTTGATAGTGGATGTTCATCCCACATGATGGGTAATGAAGACCTATTGATGAATGTCAATTAAAAGGTCGATGGAACACTAAGTTTCGGTAATAATGGTGCTTTAAAAATCAAAGGAAGTGGAAGTACTGAGCTTTCTAATGGAGAGATGAAGAAAACTGAAGTCCTTTATGTGTCTGGTCTGTGTCACAATCTTTTTAGTGTGAGTAAAATATGTAAATCAGGTAATATTGTGATATTTAATCAGAATTGATGTACTATAAGAGGAAATTCTAGGAATTCTATCATGAAATATTTTGGAACAGATGACAATTTATATAAGGTTTACTGTAAAGAGAACATTTTCTACCTAATAGTTTAAGAGGAAAACAACTTATGGAATCAAAGATTAGAGAACATCAATCAGAAAGGCATGAAAAAGATATCTAAGATGAAGATATTCATGGATATCCCTAATATGAAGTGTAAATGAGAAAAGACATGTGATGCTTTCATGCGAGGAAAACTGGTCTGCAGTTCCTACCAGATAAATAAGAAAAGAAAATCTAATCTCCATGACCTCATCTATACAGACGTATGTGGTCTGATAAATTTTACCAGAACACATGGAGAAAGAAATTTTGTTCTTTTCATAGATTATTACAGTATAATGTCATGTGTGATCATTATAAACAAGAAGTGACAAGTTCTTGATTGCATGAAAACCTATCGATGAATCATTGAGAATGATACTGGACAAGAGATCAAAGTCCTGCAGTCTAAAAATGGAGGGGAATACACGTCCATTGAATTCGAATATTACATAGAAAATCATGGTATATAAAATTAGGTGGATGCTTTGAGAACTTCAAAACAAAATGGATTTGTTGAGCGTTGGAATCAACAGGTAAACAACATGGCCAGAACTATGCTGACCGAGAGTCATATTCTTCGACATTACTGGAAAGAGGCAGTATAAGTTGCAGTGTATATTTAAAATCAAACATGGATATATATGGGTGAGACAAAGACACCATATGAATTTTGGCATATAAGGAATCACTATTTAAAATATATTCATTTTAGAAGTAAATGTTTCATCTGAGACAAAGATGGAAATAAAGGAAAGTAAGAAGACAATGTAGAAGAAGGAATATTTCTTGGATAATCAATGAACATGAAATCCTACAAGTATTTCAATAAGAGCTTGGTAAGAATTATGGAAATAAGTGATGTTAATATCATTGAAGAGAAAAAAAGGAATGCTTCAAGGAATTCTTATGTTGATGTGATAGAAGATGAGGATGAATGTGAACATAGAAAAAATGATAATACAAAGGTATAATATGGTGTACAAAACTATAAGGAGTCACATCATGATGTTGAATCAGAAGAAAAATCAGAAGTGGAAGTCATAGCTGGATAGAATTTAGTCGAACCCCAAAGGAAAAATCGAAGAGCAGAGATTGGTCACTCCAACATTATAGGGGATTAGAATGCACCTAAACAGACAAGGAGAATGGGGAATAATGCACAATTTTCATTTCTATATTTTGTGGAACCATCCTCATTTGAATATGCTACAAAGGATGAGTTATGGATGAAAGCAATTAATGAAGAGTTAGATCCAATTGAAAAAAATTAGACTTGGGATCTTGTCAAAAGACTCAAAGGTAACAATGTGATTAGAACGAAGTGGATTTTCAAGAATAAATTTGACGATGATGTAAATGTGATCATAAATAAGGTGCGCTTGGTCTGTAAAGGATATTCACAAATCGAATGTGTTGATGTTGGGGAAACATTGTCTCCAGTAGTGAGACTATAGTTAATCAGGCTGTTTCTTTCCAAGGAAATCCAAAGAGTTTATAAAGTTTATAAAATGGACATCAAGAAAACATTTTTAAATGGAGTATTTGAAGGAGAAGTCTACATTGAGAAAACCATGGGGTTCTTTCTTAGCAATGATGAACAAAAGGTTTTCAAATTAAATAAATATATTTATGTCTTGAAATAAGAACAACAGGCATGATACACTTGGTTGGACTAGTATCTGAGAAATCCTAAGTTTAAAAGGGGAGTGGAACATAATCTCTATGTGAAGAATTCTCAAAAGGATCAGTTTGAGGTATTAGTTTACATGGATAATATTATTTATGGTGGAAGCGGGCAGGGATTAGGGGATTAATTTTCCAATCACATGAAATTTGAATTTGAAATGTCCATGATTGGTGAACTCACATTCTCTTTAGGGTTTCAGGTGATTCAGAAGAAGTATTAAACTTTCATTTCTTAGGAAAAGTATACAAGAGAGCTGCTAGAAAAATTCAATATGCATGATTCCAAACCAATGTCGACTCTGATTGCAGTTGGAACAAAGATCAGAAAGCATAAGGAAGGGAATTCTATGGATCTCACCATGTACAAAAGAATCATTAGAAGCCTACTGTACCTAATGACGACATGACCAAATATTGTCTTTGAAACTTTCCTTGCATCCCTCTTTTAGAGTAATTCAAAGGAAGAATATATGGCGGCAGCGAAAAGAATCAAGAGATACATTCAAGGTACACATAATTATGGGTTATATTTTATTGCATGAAGAGATAGTGTACTATTCGCCTTTTCTGATGATAACTGGGATGGAGATGCAGTGGATAGAAATTCTACTAGTGGTGGAGCATTCTATACTGGGAAGAAATGTGTGGGATAGTTAAGAAAGAAATAGGAAATTTATTTTATTAGTACTTCTGAAGATGAATATATATCTGCTACCAAGGCATGCACTCAGTTACTTTGGATGAAGTAGAAACTAACTAACATAGGTGATGAGGTGAAACAACCAATAGTGATATAATGTGATAATAAGATAAAAATTGATCTTATTAAGAATCCTATTCATCATTATCGTACGAAACATACTTATATCATATATCACTTCATTAAGGAAAATGTTGAAAAATGAGTTATCAAAATGGACCATGTGGGAACCGATGAGAAAGTTGCTAACATTATGACCAAGCCACTGTCAGTGGCTATATTTGAGAAACATCGGTTGAACCTTGATTTTCATCCACCTCCCAGTGCATAAGAAGGTTATGAAAATCCAATATCTCCATTTTTTAACTATTTTAATCTATTTGTGGAAGTGATACAAGTTTTTGGGGGAGATACGATCTAGGGAGACTATATTCTAAGATATAAAATATTATAGTATCAGTCTTTGGGTTTATTTATAATGGGGGAGAAATGGATAAATTCAATGTGAAAATGTGGAGGCTGAAAATGAAATGTTATGGTTTTAGGCTGGTTGTAGGAGAATGGATAGATTCAATGGAAATAATTTGAAGGGGGAAAAAATTTTGTGTCATGAGGAAGTAGTTAGAGAATTCATTCGAACACTTGAGAACATGATTCATGTCTTCCATCTTGTTTTATACAACGATCATTGCTTACGTAGACTTAGAGTGTTCTCTAAGTTGATTCTTGCATCTCAGGTTTTAATAGTGGCTGGTGCTCTATTGAATTTATCTGAAGATTGCCAACAAACCCAAATGGGGAGAATGTTAGAACCATGGATATTATTTGCAATAAATGGAGTATGGTATGTGTTTTTTTGTTAATATTCTAATGGATGATCAAGAATATTATAATGAAATGGATAATACAGTTCAAACCATAAGAAGTATTGAAGGTGGCATAGTTTCCTAGTGTTTTCCAAATTTTTGGGCCTCAAAATCGGGAGTTTGGTATTGTAAAACAATGGTTTTTCACATATGAGTGAATCATATGTGAAACAACAATGAAAATTGAAAAAATAATGGAACCTTATACATCATAACATGGACCACATACCATGATCTAAGAGTGGTTTGTGGCTCCATACCTGGAAGTAGGAACAGAACGTAGAGCGGTGTGCAGAACCAAAAAACATTTTTTAGTGACGGTTAGTGGTGAAGGTGTGTGGTATGTGGAATGATGATGGTTCCCGAGATTGCTGTGATTTGTGAAACATGAGAAGTATGTGGTGGAGGATAATAGTATGCAGATAGAGTTCAATATATGGTGAAAATTGTCCCACATTAAAAATATGGGTAAATCAATTTATCAAAATTTGTAGAGTTATGTGACTATTTATGGAGCGGTAATCCCATTCATTAAGGAATGAGATTGTAGAATAAAATTTCAGGAATAAATTTAGGGAATCCTGAAGTGTTTCATGGAGGAGAAGACAGTACATGGAGAGAACCATCCATGTAAGAAAAAACAATTTGTAGAAGAGAGTGTGGTTCATAGAGGAAGCTCTTGTAGTACTCGGCAGATCAGGACGGTACACGGAGGAGTGGAGCATTACACAGAGTAAGTAACTATGGGAAGAAGGTTAATTTTTAGAGGAACTGAATGGTACACGGAAATAGTAGTGGTACACAAAGGAGTTGATTGATGAACCATACCCACTACTCAGTACGTGGAGGAGGTGAAGTGGTACTTAGAACACCCAAGAAATCATGAAAAGTGACCAAATTAGTTTGCGAAATTAATTACCATAACCCATCAGTGAGTGGGAAAGTAAATTACATCTGTGGGTGATAAAAAAACCTCAACAGAGTATCCATTTACAATTGGGGATGCATTATTTAATGCTAAACCATTGAAGAGACCTTTAAGTTGATAAAATGAGTGAAGATTCTTCCAATGAAGAGAACAAGGGGAAGTCAACGAAAGTTATCTAAGGGACACAATGTGATTTTCCTAAAACCTTGTAAAGGTAGTGTGCCTGACATAGAGTGACTGTGCTAAACTCTTATAATCCAAATCTTGTAAAGATTTGTGCTTTTTGGTATGAACAAAACACTTTCAGGGTATGATCCTTAGACATATCCCTTAGTGGTGAACCAAGTAAAATTGCTGTGTCATTTCTTTGCATGTGATTGGTTGTTTTATGAATTTCATCTTCAAACAAGTTTAATATGTTCCTACCAATGTTGGAATAAGATCCATCCATATAAAATAAAAAGTGGACACCCTGATTCACCCCTCCCCTATTAGGGTGTTTCAGGGTCCTTCAAGTGGTATCAGAGCATAAAGGTTGCTGGTGCTGAATCTGTATTCTACTGTCATGGAGAATCCATTCAATGTTAGGGGATTTCCCCTCTTCAATGGAAGTAATTTTAAGATATGGAAAAACATGATGATATCTCACCTTAGATCTCTTAGAATGGATGTCTTATTTTCTATTATGCAGGGAATACAAGTCACTGATCCTAAAAGACTGTCAATGAATAATATAGATAGGAAATTTCTTGATAATGATGCAAAATCACAGAATGCTCTCACTGAAGATCTTTCTGATCAGATTTATCTAAAGGTAATGAGTTGAAAATCCTCTAAGTCAATGTGGGATAAACTGGAGAATATTTATGAAGGATATATAAAAGTGAAGGAGGAAAAATTTCAAGTACTTCACAACAGGTTTTACAATCTAAAGATGCACCCTAATGAGAATCTAGAATCCGTTTTCAATTGAATTACAGAAGTTGTAGGAGAAATTCAATGCATGGGAGAAGAAATCAAAGACATTGACATCGTAAAGAAAATCTTGACAATAATTCCACCCCTTTACAATGAAAAGGTGTCTTCCCTAGAGGAAATAAATCTCTCTACACTCTCGGTTGATGATTTTATGATAAATCTATCAGAATATGAAATAAGAATCAAACCAGAAGAAGCTACGAATCATGTGATAAAGGAAATGGAATTCAAATCCATGAAACACCTAAAAGTTTTAGGATATATTGGTAATAAATATGATGAAGAAATAGAAATGATTTCTCTCATTTTTAAGAAGCTCAATAAGGGAATAGGAAAATTTTAAGGCAAACTACCTCTGGATTTCTTTTGTTGTGGTAAAGTTGGGAACATAGCCTCTCAGTTCTCAAGAAAATTTGATGATGAAGAGAGAGAAATTGAAAACAAGGAGAATCCTTAGAAAATATTCTTGAAAAATGGAAACTTAAAATATGAAAAAATACTATAGAAAAAGAGTTTTGTGTGTGAAGAAGAAGACGAGGATAATGATTTCTATGAGGAAGAGGAACTATAATTTAAATCTGGAAAAGATTCTTCCATGATGGAAATCGTTGAAAAATCAGAACCATCAAAATATAATACTGAAAATAATTAGTTGACAACTAATACTAATCCTGAGTTTCAACTTAAGGATGCTTTTGGAAAGTTTAATATTAAATATAAGAGTTTCATTAAGTGGGAAGAAATTGTGTAAGAATCATCTGAATATGTTGATTATCTTGAAGCTAAAATTTAACGAATGAAAAAATTTGTGAAAGTACATTCTAAAATACTTGAAATCACAGATGATGTAGTGGAACTGAAATTTATAATTGAAGAGTTGTAAAAGTTAATCAATGGACTCACCTCCAAACTAGAGGAAAAGTCCAAGACTACTGAGGTTATTGAAGAGGAAGTTGTTAATCTTAGGAGTAAACTTGAGAGTGAATCAATTTCAAAAGAATCAAATAAGAAAATTAAATTTAGAAGGTTCTCGGATGCTGAGCTATTAGAGAGATAAAAACATGGTTCTGATGGAGTTGAAAAGACTCTAAGTGGTCAAAGACCTATATGTATGGGGAATAGTGGAATCAGTTGTGATTCCAAACATCAAATATAGAAAATAAAGTGGGCTAGAATAAAGGCCAGCTAAAGGTTTATCATGTGGAAATGTCACCAGAAGTTCGGAAAAAGAGGCCCATAAATCAAACTTAAGGGAGAATAGAAGACTGTACTTGAGCATCCAAGAATGACAAGAAGATAAAATTTCATCCCAAGGATGAAGGAATGAGGGAAAATAGAAATGATAAGACATTTACTCTCATTAAGTGTTATTTCTATGGATATTTGGGTCACACCATGTCATTTTGTGAAAATTCAAGGAGCTATCTGAATGGGGGATGAATAGATGTTCAATAAAGGGGAAAAAATCCATATCCTAATACCTTTAGAAGAAAAAAATTTTATGGATATTTTTTTCATTGTTCTAATTTTGTCCATAAAGATATTTATTGTAGTTATAGGAATGACATGGAAACCTCATACCAAAGTCAGAGACAAGTTAATGTTCATCAAGAAGTCATTCTTTCTCTTTCATACAAGATTTCTCCTCTGGAAGAAGAATTTGAATATAAATAACCCATATACATGGAAGAGATAATTGAAAGGCCATCAATGTATTACAATCAACCCAATATCTCCTGGAAAAAAAGAGAAAAATTGAAAAATATAATCTTATAGAAGTAGTGCTCAAAGCTATAAAGAACAAGAATGCCTAGATTATTGATAGCGGATGTTCATACCACATGGAAGGTAATGCAGATCTATTGAAGAATGTCAAGAAAAAGGTCAATGGAACACTAAGGTTCCCTAACAATGGTGCTTTAAAACTCAAAGGCAGTGGAAGTACTAATCTAGCTAATAGAGAGCTGAAGAAAACTGAAGTCCTTTATGTGGACGGTATGCATCACAATATTTTTATCGTGAGTCATATCTGTGACTCTAGTATTATTTTAACATTCAATCAGATTGGATATACTATAAGGGGAAAGTACATGAATTATCTCATGAAAGGCTATAGAACAGATGTCAAATTATATCAGGTTTACAGAAAAGAGAACATTTTCTACCTAATAGTTGAAGAGGAAAAATGATTATGGAATCAGATATTGGGAAACATCAATAATAAAGACATGGAAAATATATCTAAGCTGAATATAGTCATGGATATTTCTAATCTGGAGCATCAATGAGAAAAGACCTATGATGCTTGCATGCTAGGAAAACTGGTCTGCAGTTCCTACCAGATAAAGATGAAAAGAGCATCTAATCTCCTTGAACTCATCCATACAGACATATGTGGTCTGATAAATGTTACCCGAACACATGGAGAAAGGTACTTTATTCTTTTCATAGATGATTATAGTAGATTTCATGTGTTATCATTAAACATAGGAAGCGAAAAGTTCTTGATTGCATGAAAACCTATCAAAGAATCACCGAGAATGATACTAGATGGAAGATCAAAGTCCTGTAGTCTAACAATATAGGGGAATACATGTCCATTGATTTTTAAAATTACCTAAAGAAGCATGGGATACAACATGAGGTGGATGTTGGGAGAACTCCAAAGTAAAATTTAATTTTTGAGCGCATGAATTGATAGGTAAACAACATGTTCAGAACTATGCTGATTGAGAGTCTTATTCCTCCACATTACTAGAAAGAGGAAGTATAAGTTGAAATGTATAGTCAAAATAGAATAGGGCTATATATGGGTGTGACAAAGACACCATATGAATTGTGGCCTGTAATAATCCCTCTTTGAAATATTTTTTCTGTTTTTGAAAGTAAATGTTTTATCTAAAAAAAGAAGGAAATAAAGGTAAGTATGGAGACAATACAGGTGAAGGAATATTTCTTGAATACTCAATTAATAGAAAATCCTACAAGTGTGTCAATAAGAGATTGGGAAGAATTGTGGAAAGCAGTGATGTTAAGATCATTGAATAGAAAAAATTAATGCTTTAAGGAATTCTTATGCTGATGTGATAAAGGATGAAGATGAAGGTGAACATGGAACATATGATAATACATAGGTAGAGGAATGTGTAAAAAACTCTCCGGAGTCACATCATGATGTTTAATTATAAGAAGAATCAGAAGAGGAAGCCATGGATGGAGAGAATTTGGTCGAACCTCAAAGGAAAAATCAAAGACCATATATTGATCAATCCAACATTATTGGGGATCAAAATCCACCAACACAGACAAGGAGAATGAGTAATAATGCATAATATGCCTTTCTATCAGTTGTGGAACCATCTTTATTTGAAGAGGCTACAAAGGATGAGTCATGGGTGAAAGAAATGAATAAAGAGTTAGATCAGATTGACAAAAATTAGACTTGGGATCTTCTTAAAAGACCCGAAGGTCACAATGTGATTGGTATGAAGTGAATTTTCAAGAATTTTTTTAAGATCATGGAAATGTGATCATAAAAAGGCACGCTTGGTCTGTAAAGGATATTCAAAAATAGAAGGCGTTGATGTTGAGGAAAAATTTGATCCAAAAGAGAGTCTGGAGTCAATTAGGCTGTTTCATTCCATGGAAATCCAAAGAGGTTATAAAGTGTATCAAATGGATGTCAAGACAACATTATTAAATTGAGTATTGGAAGAAGAAGTCTACATTGAACAACTCATGGGGTTATTTCTTGGAAATGATGAACTAAAGGTTTGAAAATTAAAGAAAGATCTTTATGGCCTGAAATAGGCACCAAAGGAATGGTACTCTTGGTTGGACTCGTTACTGAGAAATCTTGAGTTTAAAAGAGGAGTGGATCATAATCTATATGTGAATAATTATCAAAAGTATCAGTTCATGGTATTAGTTTAGTTGGATGATATTATTTTCGGTGGAAGCAGACAGGGATCAGTTGATGAATTTACCAATCACATGAATTAAAAATTTGAAATTTCCATGATTGGTGAACTTTCATACTTTTTAGGGTTGTAGGTAATTCATAAGAAGGATTAAACTTTAATTTCTCAGGAAAAGTATGAAAGAGAGATGATAAAGAAATTAAATATGCATGATTCCAAACCAATTTTTACTCTGATTTCAGTTGAAAAAATGCTTGGGAAGTATAAGGAAGGGACTTATGTGGATCTCACCATATATAGAAGAATCATTGGAAACCTACTATACCTGATGACGACATAGATAGATATTGTCATTGAAACTTTCCTTGCGACATGATTTCAGATTAATCCGAATGAATAACATATGGAAGTAGTGAAAAGAATCAATAGATACATTCAAGGTACACAAAATTATAGGTTATACTTTGTTGCAGGAAGAGATAGTGAACTATCCACTTTTTCTGATGCTGATTGGGCTAGAGATATAGTGGATAGAATGTCTTCTAGTGGTGGATCATTCTTTATTGGGAAGAAATGTGTGGGATGGTTAAGCAAGAAAAAGGAAAGTACTTCTCTTAGTACTGCTAAAGATGAATATATATCTGCTACTAAGGAGTGCACTCAATTACTTTGGATGAAGCAGAAACTGACTGACATTGGTGATGCGGTGAAATAACCAATGGTGATTTAATGTGATGACAAGAGAAAAATAGATCTTATAAAAAATCCTATTCATCATTATGATATGAAACATATTGAAATCAGATATCACTTCATCAAGGAAAAAGTTGAACAAGGCATGATCAAAATGGACCATGTGGGAACCGTTGAGCAAGTGGATGACATTATGAACAAGACACCATCACTAGATGTGTTTGAGAAACATTAGTTTAACCTAAGTGTTTAGACATATCCCAGTGCATAAGGTGGTCACAAAAATGCACTCTCCCCAATCATTTTAACTATGTTAATCTGTTTGTGGAAGTGATGCAGGTTTATGGGGGAGATATAATATAGGGGGAGTATATTCTAATCTCTAAAATGTTCTAATATCAGTATTTGGGTTTATTTCCAATGGGGGAGAAATGGTTAAATTCAATGTGAAAATGTGGAGGCTGAAAATGAAATTTTATATTTGCAGTCTGGTTTTAGGATAATGAATAAATTCAATGGAAAGAATGTGAAGGGAGAAAACAATTTTGTGTCCTAAGGAAGTAGTTATAGCATTCATTCGAACACATGAGAACACCATTAATGTCTTCTATCTTATTTTCTCCAACAATCATTTCTCACATAGGCTTAGAGTGTTGGATAAGTTGATTCTTTCATCTCAAGTTTTGATTGTAGCTGGTGCTCTATTGAATTTATCTGAAGATTTCCAACAAACCCAAAGGGGGATATTATTAGAACCAAGGATATTATTTTCTAGAAATGGAGTATGGTTTGTGTTTTTGTTAATTCTCTAATGGATGATTAGGGAAATTTTAAGGATAGGGATCATATAGTTCAATCCATAAGTAGTATTGAAGGTGGCACAATTTCCAAGTTTTTTCCAAATTTTTGGGCTACAACATCGGGATTTTGGTGTTGAATTTTTTTTCACATATGAGTAATGGTATGTAAAATGGAAAAGAAAATTGAAAAAATAAGGGAACCGAATACCTTAGAACATGGACCGCATACCATGTTCGTGGAATGGTTCATGGCCCCATACCTGGCAATAGGAACAGTACGTGGAGTAGTGCACGAAAGAAATAAATGGTTTGTAGTGATGATTCATTGTGAAGGTGTGCGGTATGAGGAATGATGATGGTTTACGGGATTGATGTGGTTCGTGAAACAAGAGCAAAAAATGGTGGAGTCTAACAATACGTGGATGGAGTTCAGTATAGAGTGAGTAATGTACCATGTTGAAAATTTGGGTAAATTGGTTTAACAAAATTTGCGGAGTTATGTGCCTATTTAAGGGGTGGTAATCCCCTTTGTTAAGGAAAAAAATTGGAGATTAATTTTTTTGGAATAAATTTGGTGAATTACGAAGTGGTTCATGGAGGAGAAGATGATACATGGAGATAACCATCCACGTAAGGAAAAATAGTCCACATAAGAGAGTGTGCTTCACAGAGGAATCTCTCGTAGTACGCGACAAAGTAGGACGATACACCGTGGAGTGAAGCAGTACACAGAGTAAGGTAGTACGTGGGGTAGGGAAGTTTTTAGAGGATCTAGATGGTATGTGGAAATATTAGTGGGACAAGGAGGAGGTGATCCGCAAACCATTCTCGCTACTCAGTATGTGGAGGAGGTGAACGGTACACAAAACACCCAAGGAAGCATGAAAAGTGACCAAATCACTTTGCGAAATTAATTACCATAACCTATCAGTGTATGGGAATATAAATTACATATGTGGGTGATAACATGACTTTAAAAGAGTATCCATTTATAGTTAGTGATGCATGATTTAATGATAAACCATTTAAGATACCTTCAAGTCAATAAAATGAGTGAATATTCTTCCAATGCAGTGATCAAGGGGGAGTCAGCGGAAGTGATATGAGGGATGTAGTGTGCTTTCCCTAAATCCTTTTAGTGTTCACAGGGACTGAATCATTTAGTGCTTTAGATTCCCACTTCTCTATCCCCCAACCATCCACATCTTAAAAGAAATAGAATAAAATATTAATGTACCTTAAACTAGGGGTGTCTCACCTACCAACATTTAGTTAGTGAAACAAAGATCAATAATATAATTAATCACTAGGAGAATAATTTCATGTAGGGGTACATGACACATTTAGATTAAATAATTATATAATTAATACAATATTTAAATTATTATATCATATTAAATTATGTAAATAAATTCACTTAATCATATTACATAATTTTTTATATTTATTAATTAATTTCCACATGTTTTCCTTTCAAATGTCACACTTAATAAAAAAATTAAAAAATCAATCTCATAGAAAATTTAAATAATGCAGTTATATTTTAAAATTATCATGTTCATCATGGAATAAAAAGAAAATTTATATGAAAAATATTGTATGATGCTTGAATATCCAATTACTTACAGGATTTGTCAATTTTAGACATGCGGCCTACAATATTCAATTCATATTTATCTCAATGACTCACAATTTAATTCATGCATCATTAATATTCTTTACACATGTTTAGACCTACATTATCATGTTAAATCAATACTTCAAATCAATAAGAAATTATATTCTATAATATTATTTAATTAAATAATTTAATACTTGAAATTTTCATTCAATTTAAATAATCTCCTTAAATTAATATTTGGATGGACTCTAAAACAATATTTTATTTGAAGATATATTAGAATTTAAAACATTACACTAATATATTCTTTTAAAATATGTTAATAAATTATTTAAAAAAGGAAAATCCATAATTAAATTAATAATATTTTATAAAAAAATTATGGAAAACAAAATTTTAAATATGGTCTTCCTATAATGAAATCATTATAACATAAAATTCAATAAATTTAAAATAGTCCTATTCATTTCAAATATGTTTTACTAGTTTATTATTTAACTAGAATCAATCCATAAGTCCTAAAATTTATCTTGGAAGATTATTAAATAAAACAAAACACCTTATCATTCCATGATTTATAAGATAACATACCTTAAAATTGAATATAAAATAATCATTAAGGGTGTATAATATCATTATAGTTTAGTATAAATAAGAACATAAAACATAATAAAATATCAAGTTTTAAACTCTAATATGACCTATGAAAGTGATTCGTGCACCCCTCTTACATTTTGTACCCTATAATTAGTTTATTTTCTACCTTAAAATGTTTATTAGGATGTCATGGTCCTTGTGTTGGTCACTAAGGGCCAAAATACCCAAAACTTCATTAGTGTCCATGATGTCAAGGTTCTGGTATGATTCAAAAGGGACCCTAAATATTTTTGTTCCAGCCTTCTCCCACCTTTACTACATTTTAGGTTAAATGGAATCATTTCTATGCCAAAACCATGAAAGTATTACCCATTATTTACTCCAAAATCTATCCTAAATCTCATCCAAAAGATATGATACCACTTTATCACTCTTTTATACTTTATAGAACTAGGAGGGGTTTCAGTTAAGATTGTTCATAATAAAAAATCCCAAATTTCCCTTTTTATTTTCTCAACCTCCTCACCCACCACTCATACTCATAGCCTTATCCTATTTTACCCTATTTAATCACACCTCTCTCATCCTTGCTACTTTTTCTCTATTTCACATTAATGCATGATAATATACCTTACATCAACACAATACAAACAATGAAAATGACTCCATTTCTATAATTATATCTTGATACCACCCCTATTAGATCCCCATACTCAAAACCCCATCCCATATCCCCTCCATGATCAACATATCCTTCCTTAATGCCTTTATCCTAAACCAGTTGTAATAAATGTTTCCCTATTTCAAAATCCCTATTAGTGGTAGCCCCATCTCCAAATCCCCACCACTTCCCAGCCATTTTAGTTTTGACACCTCATCCCTAACCCCTGGGTACTATGAACACCCTTTTCCTATTGCCTGGGGTGATTGGAATGAGGATATAGTGTTAGGGATGGGGAACTTCTATCACCCGTCACCATATTCCAATGACCCCATCCTTGAATCACTTCTCCCCCAACTAAAAATAGTTTATATTTTTTTTATTTTTCATATGAGATGAGTTTTCAAATTTTAATTTCATTGTTCTTCAAATTATCACAAGTCACTTGTGATTATATAATTTGAGTAACAAATTGGTTTCATGGGAATTTCCAATATAATTTATTTAACTTTAGCTTTTTTGTTAATTTAATTAGATTTAATTTGTTTAATGAGTACAATATTCTTATTTATTTAAGAACTGGGTAGATTTATTCTTCTTTAAAGTGAATACTAATATTATATTCTCTAAATCATATGAATATATCATCTTATTTCTTAGTATATAAGGATATATAGAGTTAGAGATCAAGAGAACATAAAGACTTAAATTTTTTACACAATTTTTTAGTATATATTCATATATTTTAAATAAAATATATAATCTTATAAATGGAAAATATTATTAAGAAAATTAAATAAAGTTATTATTATTTTTAAATGAAAAATAAACACTTTTTATCAATAAAATAAAAATGACAGAAGATAAAACTTTCATAAATTTTAATATTATTTTAATCATATAAATCATTTTTTAAAACCATAAAAAATAAAAAAATTCAAGAAATTTATATGTGGCACAAAAGGCCTTGAACATATTTAGTAAAAGTAAAAAGTTACATATGTATGAAAGTAGTAGTTTTATAGATACCACATTACCCCAATATAGTAAAATCATATGAAAAATATTCCATGAAGACTAAGGAGTAACATGTCAACGATTTTCTATGAGGAAATTAGATAATGTGTTTACCTCTAGATATATATGTGAAATAAAAATGTTAATAGAGTAAAGGTCCAATTTAAATATAATAAATTTGGGAAGAATATCGCAAGACAAATGAGTCTGTTTGTTCTTGAATGCCTGTATTATGCTTGTTGAGTGAAATTTAATCCATAGTTTCACCATTCATTTTGTAAGATCCCATATTTTCAAGGTATTTACCACTTTGATTATTTTATAACCACTTTTAGTTAGGTTATTATTATTTTAAATCATGGTGGATAAAACTATTCTTTAGGGGATTTAGATATTTTTCCAAGGGAAAATGACCTAAGTCTAGGGATGTATGTTATTTAAAATTAAATGAGTCTAGGTAAAAATTTGAAAAATTATTAAGAGAATGTCCTTTGGAGGTCTGAGTTAACCCATGGATCTTCTATGTGTCTCTATAGAATCTTCTTATTGGACACTTTCATGTCATGAATTGGTTACATGATGTGAATCCGTTGTCAGTAAGATGCTGTGAAATCATACAAATCTTGAAAATTTTACATTCTGTGCAATTAGTTCACATTGTTAAAATTTATGATCAATGTTAATTTATCCCAAGGCAGTGTTTTTTTCATCATATGTCATTAGTCATGAAATTCACATCTTGAAAGTTGTTCAAATTGGGAATATTTTAGGATATATAGTTTTAAAATATGTTACACATATGTTTTATTTTCTTTCACAATGTAGCCTCCTATCTCAAATACTGGGGAGACTCTAAGTGTTTTTTTGGGAAATTACTTACCTATAAGACGTCTCAATATTTCATTTTATCTCTAGTGAGTTACATTTCTTTGGTTTTCTTCTTTCTTCCACCATCCCCAATTATAGTAGTGTGATCTATTGACCGCCATTGAGTCAGGTTTTTATCTGGATTCTTGTGTGATCTAGTTTTTCCTCATGATATCATTAATTTAATTCTTCATTGTAATTCCACATTGCGTGTGTTTCTTTGATCGTTAGATAAAGGAATGTGGTCTAGAAAAAATTCCTATGGGATGTTTTTATTTGTTTATGCATGTCAAATACCATACGATCATGCTGACACAACATACACATTAACAAAAAGAGTAATGAGTGATGATAATCATGTGTATTCACAACTCCTTAAATCAATTTGGATCCAATAGTTTTGAGACATGGGTTTCAAATACCCACAGGGTGAGACTAACATTGAATGATAATGAACTGACTATTGGTTTGAAACATGAATTAACATGACATGTGACCTTAGAGGATTACTTATGATAGGATCAGAATATAAAATAGATTACCTACTTATTGAAATTATTGAAAATAATTTGATATGATATCTTTATGGAATAATGATTATATAAAGGTCTTGGATCGGTTATGAAAAAATTCTTATATAAAGGGATTTTCCCGGTTATGATGAAATGCTTATATAATGGGCTTATCCTAGTTATGTTGAAATGATTATATAAAGGGCTTGTATGGGTTATTCTTAAATGGTTATATAAAGATCTTGGACTAGTTATAATGAAATTATTATATAAATGTCTTGATGCGGTTATGCTGAAATGCTTATATAAAGGGATTGGAATGATTATACTAAAATGATTATATAAAGGGCTTGACTTAGTTATGTTGAAATGATTATATAAAGATATTAGACTAGTTATGATGAAATTATTTTATAGAGAGATTTTATCAGTTATTTGATTATGCTATGTACTTGTGGGTATGATTGGTGTGGTAATTCTACATGCTCAGAGATATTCTAATATAGTGCTGAAAGAGGTTAATTATTTTATTATATTAATTTATTGACTAATTATTATATTTATCACTTCCTTTTATGAAGTTATGATTATATTGGTTTTTATAGAAATGGTGGTGATAGACTACTATGTTTTACTTACACCCTATTCAGGCTACCATTTTGCACCTAAGTAGATTACTCGGATGCAGGTTTAGACAAGGGAAAAAGACCTTGTTGTTGATTATTACTTACTATATGAGTTAGATCTTAGAGATGGGACTGGCATAGAGATCATTATTGGGGTCTTCTTTGATTTATTTTTTCATTTATCTTTTTTACATTCAACTTGAAACTTTTCTATATTCCATCCCATAATTACATTGATTTTGGTATTATTGGGTTGACTAGTTGCCTTCACTATTTGGTTTATCTGCTATTATTATACTGTTTCTACTATTTCCATTACTACGATATTTATTCCACTATTATTATAACTCAATACTAGGGGGTATAGTCTCCCCAAAATGTTCTTTACACCCTGAATTCTAGTCGTCAGCCTCTGGTGGATGGGAGGTGTGCTTGAGGTCTAATAACCGACCAAATTTGTCCATGTGAGAGAGTGTTGGATGAGGGAACATTACACATTTTGTACCATGATCTATACCATATTTATCACTAAGTTAATTTATAATTTAATGAAATATGCATTTTTGTAATATATAATGAATATTCCCATAATGTTTCCCCTATAATCCTTTAAGACTGGCCCACAACTGGCTTCTTTCAGATTCACTTTTTATTCTCCATCAATATTTACTTTAATCCATCATTGGATTAGTATTTTTAAGATTATACTGGTTTTTATTCTAGGTAATTTTAATTTGGTATTGATTCCCAACCTCCTTAATATCAATAGAACCTATAGTTTGTTTTTTTTGTATAATCAAATTGCATATTATCTACAAGATGCACAAAAATAAATATTTTCTTTAATAATTCACTTATTGAGAGGGAATCTCCATTGTTAATATTTTTTTCTTCTCTTCCATATGATCCATTAGGCTTCTAGAATCACATCATGTAGGTGGTTTGTAATATGTGTAGAGAGACCCTGATGTTAGAAGCTTTGAGAAGGACATCTAGATTGGTAGACTGTATAAGAGGGATCTCGAACATGTTAGCTATTTCTTTATAGAGAGTCTTTTTGAGGGGGAACTTTTTCCAAATGTGTTCTTCTCATTTGATATTATACATATATAACAAAGTTGAATACTCATAGAATCTATAAATAAATAATATTTCATCCTTTTTAATCCTCATCTTTATTATTCTCCCAATAAGACAAATTTTGTAGTGTTTGATCCATTGTTTCTTTGTTTTAGAACCATTTCAATATTGGAATGAGTTTTTTTATTTTTAATGAGTAATAGAGTTTATTAGTTAGAACCCAATTTCTCATTCATTCCAAGATGATAATATCCTCCTGATGTATGTAATTTTATTATGCTATAACCTTCCTAATAATATAGTTTATTCTATTAATTTTCACTTCTAAAGAAGTTGAAATTGTTTTATGGAGTCAATAGTGTATACGTAATCAACCATGATACTTATAATAAATTCATTCCACTTTTCATACAAGAAATTTTGAGAGAATAATTTTAAGACTAAATTTCTTGATTGAATTATGATATTGACATATGATTCCCTTTGAGTTGACCATTATAAATAATTAAATACATTGATATTCCAATCATTAAGTATCTTGAAAAATTAACTTTAAAGAAAGAAAGGATATCCAGAGTTTTATTTCTTGATCTTCTATATATAATGGCTTTAACCAAATAGATACTACCTATCATGTAAAGGGAGTTTACTTTTCATGTGATTAATATCACTTTAATTTAATTTTCAACCTCATTGAAGTTATTTTCCTTAGGTTTCCCCCAAAACATTAGGACACTCAATTACATGATAAGAAAATTAACTTACCGGATTAAATGGTAGTTCAAAATAAATATTTTTCTAAAAATAGATAAGTTCTTATCAAAATATATATGTGATTTAAATTATCTAATTCTATATCCTAAAACTTCCTCACAATGTTTTAAAATATCTAGTATAGACTTGATATTCATTATTTCCCCTTGGAAGAATACTATAATATCTTCTACACAAATATGGTGATATAGAGGCGTGATTCTTCTAGTGACATGTATTGGTTTTAATGTTCACTCTCCCATTATATTAACGATATATCTACTCAAATAGTTTCTAGTAAAGATGAAGATAATGGATATGATAGTGTATAAATATCTCAAACCTCTTGAGAAAATGTAATACCTTTCAAGGAAACCATTTATAAAAATGGAAACATTTATAGTAGAGAAAAATAATTTCACCCTTATTATGAAGGTTTCATAAAATCCAAATTTTATTAGAATAGAAAAGATAAAATTAAAACTCATAGTTTCAAAAACATTCTTAACATTAATTAGGATAATAATGTTTGTAGTCTTATTGGTTTTATTAAGTATAATCATACATTATTACATATTAATAAGGAATCCATGAATATTAATACCATTGAGGAATCTATATTAGTTAAATGATATAAACCTATGACTAATTAGAGGAAGTATCTTGGAAATATTTTTTCTAATAATTTTGTAAAGTGAGGTAACAAGATTAACCATTATAAACTAACTCACTTCAATTTTATGTTATACCTTAGGGATTAATTTCCAAAATAGAGAGTTGGTTAAACCTGAAAAAATTCATGGTGGACGATTTTGAAAAAAATACATATCTAAGTGGAAAATATAACAGATTTCCTAAAATAAATGGTTACTGAATTCATTTGGGCCTAGGGAAATACCTGAATTATGGATGATAAAATATTCATTAATATCTAAGTATAATGGTGTTTAGATGATAAAATTGTTCCTTTTCCATAAATAGTGTTTTTTATTAAATTATTTGTATGTTTCATAGGTAAAAGTCAGTATAATTGAAAAGGTTCTTATAGTATTTGAAAATATAATCTACTAGATCCTGCCTTTCAGAATGTATAGTGTCACTATCCTAAAATTAATAGAGGTTTTGATATTTTCTATGCTCTTTATAGGGAGTCAAAAAGGTATCATTTCTATCCCGTTACCTCATACACCCAACATTCAATAGTTCCTTCTAAATTACATGTTTTATCATCATAAATGAGTTGAGTTATTTGATAGTTTTAACTTTCAACTAATGAAGGGTCACCTCAAAATATTTCCCAATGTTTCTTTCTTTTACTTTATCCAATTAAGTCTCTTTTTCTTTATCAACATATCCATAGGGTTTATTTAGTTTTCTAAATTTTTATTTAATATTTTGAGCTTTATATCACAAGCATATGAGTCATTTTTTATTAGATATATTTACATAAATCTATAACTAGATTACTATAATACATATGTCCTATCAAGGAATTGTTTAATATAAAAGAAAATGGTATATTTTTCATATAATATTTCAATAAAACTAATATAAAATGATTATATGATTTATACCTTGTTAAGGAAAGACTACTCACATATTTTTAATGATCCATTACAATGTAATTAGAAGGAAAATTTTCAAGAAATTTTCCACCATTTAATTTAATTCTTTCTATACCATGTGTATATTTACCCAATGAGGTCAACTTCCATGAGTTTATTAATATCAATATAGTTTAAAAATTCATTGCAGGAAATGGGTAGGTGAGAAGATCCAACCATTTCTTTTATCTATTGAATGGTATTAAAGTCCCCTAACAAAATACATGGACCATTAATCCTAGTTTTATCTTCTTGAATATCTCTCTAAAGAGTTATCATTTCTTGATACTTATTCTTTCCATAGACCAAATTAAAAAAATTGATTATCCTTTCTATTCAAAATATAAAGTGATAAAATACTCTCTATTTTGTATAGTGTTTACATTTAAAACTAAATTATGATCATGGACCAACAGGTTATCCACTACCGCTAGACTATTGTTGATAACTATCAAATTATTACCCAATTTTTCAAAATATATCCTCTATTTTCTATCATAGAGACAAACAGGACCATCTATACATATAATAATAGGTTTTCAATTAATAGCATATATACCAATGGTTATAGTTGTTTCATAGTTAGATAACCCCTCAATATTTGAATATAAAAACTTCTTTATCCTTGTATTTCCAATTTTTTCTTTCCTCTCATAGTATTCTTCTTACAAACTAAATATTTTTATTTAGCTTTTTTTATGGAATTTTTCATCACTCTCAGGGGTATTACCCATTAATGTAGTTTCAGTTTATAAACCTAATATATCCCCATGGGTTTATCAACATTGTAGTTATTTTCAGGTATATGTTTTTTATTCCCTTTTCCATCCACCCTTCCTTCCAGATCCTCTTTAATTAAGTTACTTGAATCATTCCCACAATATTTTTTTTTCAACCAAAAGATTTTATTTTTTAGAAATAGTATATATAGAATTAGGGATTTAATAATTGTGCTCATTGATTTTTTCAATCTCATCCCAGCTTAATATAAGATCTAAATTTTTATTCTAATGTTCCTTCCACTTTGATTAAAAGTTTCAGTTATAGTGTTATCTTGGAAAAAGGTCACTTTAAAAATTTCTTATTTGTGATCTTTAATTACAATATAGATGTATTATTTTATAGATTCATCAATGTTGAAATTTTTTAAACTCATTTTATTCCTCCTCAACTATCTAACTACATATTTTCCTAGGGTTTTAGTTTATTTCCACATTGGTAATTTATTTCCAAATGATCTATGTGTCACCTAAAAATTTGTATTCTTCATTTCAGTTTCTATTATGGTAAAATAATTTAATGATTCACTAAATTGTAGTTTCATCCCTACATATGATTTTGTAGTATTTTGACTATCTACCTCATCATTTTTATTCATTCCACAAATTTCTAGAAATCTACTATTTTATATTTTTATATAAGTTTATTTTTAAACATCGTTTTATTTTATTATATCTTTTCCCATAATCTTCAAATGTCTTTTGATGACCGTAAAATTAGAAATATTATGCCCCAATGTCCTTTAGACATTACATAATAATATGATATACTCATATTTAATTCCACTTTAAACCCTTGAGACACTAGAGATGAAGAAGATATTATCAGGTAAATTTAATTCAATATTTTCTATAACTAAGATTATTTCATAATTACATAATTCCACTTATATAGTATATTGGTATATCTTAAATGGGATTCCAATATAGGACTCAATGTCATTGAGAATGTTTGAGTTCTAAAAAACCTAATTTAGTCCTTGAATCATAATCCATATTTTCATAGTGGTTTGTTTCAAAGTATAAGGGTTGATGTTAATATCCCAATTAAAATGAATAAATGTTCCCAAATTTAGATTAATATTACCAATATTCCAGACTATATTATATGCTTCTTGGATACCTAGAGTGATGGAAATACCCTTTACTAATAAATATAAAATTCCAATTACTAAATTCCAATAGGTTAATACTTAGTTTCACTTTCAGGACTTGATTATTCCATAGATATTTTTATTTTGAAAATATAATAAAAATAATAATAGAGATCTTAAAAAGGTAAAGTCACTGTTTCAATTTGATTATATATGTGGTCACCATAATATTTCCATCATTTGATTTGGTTATTTTGGCATTGTATTTTTGGGTTGAGGGATGTAACCATTTTCCTGGCCTTAATTCCTGAGACCACCAATTTTGTCATTATAGATCTCAAAAATTATATATCTGCTTTGATATTTTTTAGTATGTCAAGAGTAATTGAGAACAATTCTCCAAGATTGTAGAAGGAGTCCACTGGAAACATCAACATACTTATAGGAGAGCAGTAACTCTAAAAAAGGGGAATGAATTTTTTACAATACATAGAGTTAAAATACAAAGAAAAACACTTTAATTAGAATAAAATATGTATAAATAGAAAAAATTGATACAAAAAAAGAAAAAACATTCCCAAATAATATGGAAGGTTTTTTTACAGAACATAGGATTAATTTTTAAATAATAAAGAATGATATTTTTAATTATCTCTCCATACAAATTGTGTCTATGTGGCAGTAATTCCCGGGTTAGTTTGGTTTAGGCAGTGAATCTATAATCACCCTAGCATCATCTCTTTATATAGAAAACTTCTATGCTTCTTGAAAAATAAGTTCCAACCAACAATCACATAGGACATTCTCCATGAAACCCTTCTAGTCATCATTAAAACACTACTTGAATATCCCTAGTTTAGCTTTTTTACACTAGGCTAATTAATTTTAAAATAGAATCTTTACACCATTAATCTAAACTTCAAGAAATAGAAATAAACATAAAAATATACTTTAGTGATATTGGATGTAAAATTATCCTATATAAACTCTCGAAACACAAAAAACCAACCATACTATAAATCAATATCTATCTTGACCATCCATATTATCAAATAAATATATTCTCTAACTCTACTTGAGTATCAATGAAAAATAAAAAATATTTATACTGTCTTGAGAAAAAACTGAACTATGATATTTTCACGGATCTACTCTAAACTCTAAATAGCAATAATACAACAACCTTAGCTCAAGATTAAGTCCCAAATTAAGTAAAACAAAAAGACAAGTCAAGAATGTTGATTAATATAAACTCTATTCTCATTGATTTCTTTGGTAAACTCATCCAAATGAGATTTATTTTTTATCTATAGAAAAAATAAAAAGAATAAATTAATTTTAGGGTAGTGTAATATTTTAACTCTAAAATTATTTATAGGCCCTATGGGTTTAGATTTGTGGATATGTTCTTATTTGGTATCTAGGAGGTTTTGAGTTTAAGTCTTCTGGGGTTCACCCTTATGGTGGGTGATCAGGTGGATAGGGTTAGGCTCACAATATTAAAACCTAACCCATTGAGACCCTCTTGTGTGATAGAAATATGATAATAATACACCAAGTCTACCTCTAAAAGGCTATGAACTAGAGACCAACACTGAGTAGGAATATCACACACATGGGAGGCCTTATCCTAAGGTACCTATACACATTCACACATCTACAAACACCAATATAATAAGGAAATGAAATTAAAAAATGATAAAAAATGCATTCATATACCTAATCTCACATAAAAGTATGAAAAAATACATAAAAGAATAAAGGGACAAATATAAGACCACAAAAAATGAAAAAGAGTCCAACCTACTAGTAAAATAAGGGACAACTCTTAAGATGCAACTCCTATAACCAATTGTGATATGTCTAGAATAGCCAAACTCCACCTACTCTTGGTCCTCCTAGGACTCTATAAGAAATACTATCATCTATATAAGACCTAATACATCGGGGTAGAACCCTTGCAGGTGTGAGTATAAACATACCCAGTAGGACACCCCAAAATCACCAAACATAAAGAATCAAATGGATTCATCTCATAAGAAAGGATAAAATGAACCCAGTTATATTTTAGATAGACACCAAGTCACAAAGTGAGGTCACATGCACACTTCTATACTGGGATATCACTTGAGGATTCATGGTAACACTCATCTATGATAACTCACTCCACATATCTTGTTAATACCAATGGTTCTCATCTAAGAGGTTGTTCCCATCAGGCCTCACTTTTAAGAGATACACATAGGAACTCAAAATATATTTATACATAGATAGGGATCATAACCAATGCATATGGGATATACCTATCCCCACCTAGAGTAATCCACTAGGATAGGGATCACATGCCCTGAAACTCAGTAATGGGATATATGAACCAATATAGGGAACGATGATAGAGGTTTACACCCCAGACCACATGGAGGGATACCAAATCTATCAAAAAAATAACACATAGATGGGATCACTCTTTTTATGATTAGGATTGGATGCCACACTGTACCTTTATATGGATAGACAAAGGGAATGTTCTCTATTTATAATCATCTAGACTGAAGAGAATAAGGGCTCCAAACTACCCTTGAGGGGGGGGGGGGTACATGAGATGTATAAGGGACATGCGATGTGTCCCGATGAACCCAGACCTGAACGAGTCCATGTATGAGTACCTCAACCTGTTACAATTTACAACAGTCATTCTTATTTACACTATATGTGACCATTTACTCATTCCATTCCCGAGTACTCTAGCCATGATTGAGTACCCTGTCCATTTGGAGTATTCTGATCATTCCCATTCCCGTGTACCCAAGCGTACACACTAGGTCGCCAGATTTTGGTCACACTGTGTGTGGACGTTCCATAAAACATGTGATATTTTTTTCTATGTGTCAACCCTAGCCACCATTAATGTGTATCTACATGAAATGTGTTCCTACAAACTATATGTTGTGTACTTATATTTTTTACAAAGTTTCTATAATTTTCACACATTTTCACCCTCACCACTACAACTTATGATTCCACTATAGAAACCAGTGTAGATATCAAATATGAGTTTGATCATTCCTGATCCATCATCAGTGGTTGTATTTTAACCACCCATCTACTCAGGAATATCTCCCATCATACCACATTTCCACAACAACAAACCGCATATGAAAAACTTTTGATCCAACTCTTGATATTCCATCATCTTCATCAAACCAAGTTCACACCTTTGATCCTAAATATAAACCCACAGAAATGATCTATTATCTCAAATATCTGTTGTGTAATGATCAACTTACAGGTATTATAGAACCAATATTTAAAATGAATATTGATGATGAATATTTGAAGAAAAATGGGGGAAAATCACAAGACACAATAGTGAGAAAATAGATGGTAGCCATTGTTTTAATTTTCCTTAATCAGTTGTTGAAGAAAATATAAAATTTAGAAGAATTAACAAGGATCAATAAATCATTTATAAATTCTTAACTATAGGAATAAAATCATAAACTATAAATCCACAATCAATCCATGAATTATTTTGTTGAAGGAAGAATTCACATACCATATGATGAATAAAAATAGAGATTAATCAAAAAAAATGTCCTACACATAGATTAGATTGATTGCTGATGAATAATAGATTCTGTATCATTTTTATTGACTAGATCCAAGAACTCCATTGTGAAAAATTATTTTGAAAACTGATCATCAATCCATGATCCCATTTTTCTTCATCAAAGGCCACTTCTATGGTCCTTTCAAATATCTAGTGTTATATGGATAACCATAGTATTTGTTTATAACCAAGTTTAAATATGGTTGGGATTATGTCAAAACCAAGTAATAATTAATAAATTATTTATTTTATTATTTTTATTTTTATTCCCACAATTTCCCTTAATCAAAACACTCAACAAACATGAAAGTTATTCCATACTAGGGTAAAACCTACCTTCTATATTTAATGGAGCTCTCAGATTTCTCAGCTGAAACACTATTTATGAGATATTACTTTATTTCATAAAAATTATACACATGTGTTTTATTATATTTAATATTTTTATTATATAAACATTGAGGATTCAGGGGCCTCATAATCCTATGATTACTCTAAGAATATCTCTAATAATATTCTTTGAAATATTCCAAAATGTTACAAGGTAAAAACAAAGTTGTTACATTCTTCTATGCTCTGGGTTTTTTTATCCCAAATAGAAAAAACAATGCTCCAAAAGATGAGGGTACCAATATTGTATCTGGTTTTCCTACTCCCAAGTTCTCTCCTAGAGGTTCCCATACTTCCATTAGACATGCACCAAGGGAATATCTTTTCCTTGAAGGATCATATCCTTCCAACCCTTGATCTTTATAGAGTACCCTATGAATGTAGATCCATCCTTGATGTCAATATATCCCTAGTCAATAACATGAGGTAGCTAATGAACATACCTCATCTATTATGAAAAGTAGAAGTCATCATGAATATGGTTTAAATACTGTTGAATGTCTTAGTGGTATTATTCCTTGGAAAGCCTATGCAGTATCCATAAGGGGCAATGAATCCTAAATATAACATGTCACCCCTTCCAATCCTCCACAATCCTCACTGAGGTGAGTCCTTATAAAACACATGGTCTCTATCATCGAACTCCAAAGTCCTCTATCATCTATCTAGATAAGACTTATGATGGATATAGTTAGTTCTCATCCACTACTGGATGATCTACATCTTCTCAATCATCACTCGCGCCAACTCTGGGACCATGAGTGTTGAATCTCTTAGATTAGTCCATCACAGTGAGGACCTATAGGGTATATTATACAAGGCCTCAAATTTCTCCATAACAATTGTGGAGTGGTAGATATTTTTAGACATAAACTCCTCTGAAGGTAGATGAAACTCTCAACTATTAACAAAGTCTAACATGCAAGCCTGAAATAGGTTCTCCATAACTTTAATGGTCTACTCAGTCTGAAAAAATTTCTGGGGGTGAAATGCCATGTTTAACCAATACTTAGTCCCAAAGGGATCCATTAATCCCCTCCAAAATCATAATGTGAAGAGATATTCATGATATGAGATGATTAGTGAGGTAACTCCATTAATCCGAACTATCTCCTTCATTTAAAATCGTCCTAATCTCTCTATAAAACTCTTCACTTGGTTGGAAAGGAATTGGTATGAAATGGTGAGTCAGTTTATGATTAACTAGATATCATCATGACCTCAAGATGATCATGGAAGTATTGTCATCAAATCCATTGAGATACCATACCACTTCTACTCCAGAACCTTATGCTTGGCCTTTACTTACTGGTATATGAGGCATCAAAAAATAAACTCAGCTACACACTTCTTTATTCATAGACACCAGAACTAACACCAAATGTACTAGTAAATATTTTCCACTCCTAGATTTAATGACAAGGAGGATGTATGAAACACACTTATTATCTCCTCTCATAGTGTCACTGATACCATCATCCATCCTAAAAAAAGATAACGTTCTCCCCAAATTTATAAAATCCATCAAAAGAACATATAATGGATATTTGGATACAAAATTCTTCATAATCGACATCTATAAGATGAGAATACATAAAACATTTAATAATCATATGGGTATCAACCATCTAATGAAGGTAATCTACACTATCCTCTTCCACTAAGGAATTATATAATGAGGATAACTGATCCAATGCCTAATTAAACAACTATAAACATGATCTCTTACTAGGAGAATATTTCACCACATTCCCCTTTATAATAGTATAGACTATCTAAAAGTCATAATCTTATAGGAACTCTCGCCGTAAACTTTGAATTATGTTAATTTATTTCTATGAATATATATACTTGAGACTCTTATGGTATGATTAGATGATAAATTACTCTCATATAATGTAGTGTCGCTATATATTTAGGGGAAAAACCTCTACCATCAATTATAAATCGTGGGTGGAATGCTATTTCTCATGGGGTGTCAGATACCAAGACCCACAAACCATAATCACTTACCAATAAATTATAAAAAATCTGATTCTAGTTCTAGAGGCATAACAAAACACCACATACTCAACACCCTTATCTGGTAGTCTCAATATGAGGCCACTTATCAACCTCTATCGCAACTCTAGAAAAGTATGTTTCCAAAACACCATCCACATAAATGAATAACCCTTTTCTATTAATTCTATCAAGGGTTCCTAAATTTAATACAAATCAGGTAAAAATCTATAATAATAGTATTCCAATCCAAGAAACTTCACACCATATTTACACTCTTTGGTGGCTCCCAAGCTAGCATTACCTCAACCTTTTTCAAGTCCACTACTACTCCGTTTTATGAGATGTCATTTCCTAGGAAGTGGACCTTTTGAATCCAAAACTAAAAATTCGATAGATTTTCATAAATCTAGTGTTCTCTATGTATGTCAAGGATCATCCTCAATTGTCTCATGTGCTCCTCCTATATATTTCAGTATATAAGGCTTAAATCAATGATAAATATCATGAACTAGTCCAAGAAAGGCTAAAAGATCCGATTTATAAGTCCCTTGAACATTTATAGGGAATTCATCATTCTGAAGGGAATTAGTAGGTAATCAAAGTGAATGTAGATACATCGTAATTCCATATTTAGTATATGATCCTCTCAAACATGAAGCTGGTGATAGGTTAACATAAGGTCAATCATCAAGAACAACCACACCCCTATCAACTAGTTGAAGAGGCTATCAATTCTTATAAGTTTATACTTATTGTTGATGATAAAATGATTTATGTTATGGTTATCCACACATAACCTCAAGATCCCATCCACCTTCTTGGAGAGAAATAATATGGATTCCTAGGGGGATACACTAGGTCTGACAAATCCCTTCCTATAAAAATATTCCAACAACACATTGAGCTATTGAAGATCCATGGGGGCCATCCGATATGCAATAATAGATATCAGGGAAGTATCTGGGTGTAGGTATATGTATAAATTGATCTCTCAATGGGGTGGTATGCCTGACATGTCCTCTGGGAAGACATAATCATACTCCACCACTAAAGAGAGATTAAATCTCATAAATTATGTTACTTCAAGGGTAATACTATCAAACAAATGATTAATCGATGGAATATTACTACATAGAAGTCCATTATACTCATCCTGAAATTCATTCTCACTAATAAAGGAAAACCTAATCCCATTAACTCATATTCTCTGCATCCTCCTCCTAAAATTGTCAATCTTTATATGGATTGTGGACATCCAGTCCATACCAAGAATGACATCCTAATGCCGCCATAGCTAGAATCGAATCATAAGGCCTCATCACATCCATAAAAAGATCCAAAAAGATGCCTTATCCTCCAAGGGTCAAGTCACAATGTCAGAAGAAGTGTGTGATCCTTGAATCTCCAATGGTAGAAGTCCCCAAATGAAAAGGTTAATATAAATAATCCAATAGAATCTCTTGATCTCAAACAAGGGTTGTGGAAGGGAAGGAGTGGATTGTTCATGTGTATATCAATATTGCAACAAAAGTAGATAAGAAACAAATCATACATCAAATAATCCATGGATCATCTGGGTCATAATACTCTATAGCCTATAGCTACCCATGTACCTGACTACCAACACTCTGAGCCGAGTGTGGACTACCTGAGGGTGGTGGTGAAAACAAATAAAAACATCAACCCCCTATCGCTACTCTCCCAAATCCTTTACTACATATGCCACATTTTGAAATTCCCTTATATAGAAATTGTATCTACCTAGGAGGTCCATATACTATATCACTATCTACTACATAGAGAGTTAGAAAATTCTATACGATATGTCCTCTTCCATCACAGAAGTAACCTCACCTCTCTCTTGGATGACAGGATCGATCTTATGATCCCTGAATAGTAGACCCTCTATCCTAAGATTGTCTTTGAAAATTCCTCACACACCTAGATCCTAGAGTCTATAATTTACTACCATCTTCCAAAGTCTCTTTTACAAGGTTACAACTTCTAGAGCTAACTGTTAGCAACTAATCAGCTAAATATCTATCCACCAATACAACACAATCTAGCACCCCAACATAAGTAGGAATGCAAAGCGATACCAATCTAGGATGGATTTATCGATGAAGGTCACACTCAAATGTATATTATTGAATTTTTTCATCATGAATAATGACCATGGAGTATTATAAGAGGTTATTTAACATAGATTCATACTCAATGAATGGCATGCTACCCTACTAGAGCTCAATAAAGTCCTTGATTTCCACTACCTACAACGTTGCTAGGTAAAACTCCTCTCTAAAGAGGCAATTGAACTCTATCCAAATGATATTTTACTCATCATGTGTTTGATTCCAAAAACTACACCATCTCTCTATGGATCCATGGATAAGGATCATTTCTAGGAACACCATATGATCAGGAGGCTTCTTAATAATGAAGAAAACTTTCCCAACTACCATGTACTAGTCCTCTAATTTCGAGGGATCTATATCACTTCAAAACCTGATGGTTCTATACCTCCTAGACTTGTAAAGAATTAAAATCCTATACACATCATATTTCAACACTTATAAAATAAAAAACTACTTAATTTGTGGAGGTAAGATCAGAATACCACATAGGGGTACGACCTCTAGCACATGCCCATGAACTGAAGCCTCATCAATAAGAGAATCATCATCATGATCCTAATATGGAATTTTAGTGGGATGTCATCATGGAGGATTATTGAAAAGGTAAATAAAAACCATGATCATAGAGAATATCCGAATAGATGAATTAGGAAGGACATAGAAACCACAAACCATTATTATATGATGCATGTACTGATGATTTACCTATAACTAGTGCATACATGTATCAAGAAGTAGGTTATCAGAAATCATGGTTAATGGATATGTTGGCCACTACACCATCACTGCATTCCTTTGATTGACAACTAAACTTGATAAAATTTAACACTATTTCCTTACTTCCAAAAAAAACTCACAACATGAATATATTCAAACTCCAATCCTAAGATAACCTTCTTTGATAAAAATTTATCATGACCCAACCCACTGGGGCTCACATAGTGTCCCGACCCGCCTTCACCAAAAGGAAGGAAGGGTCAGCAGATTTCCAGGCCCTTCATTATTTAAGTTGAAGGAGAGATAATGACCCCCGAGACCCACCTTCAATAGGTCTCGGAGTGGTGACTAGGACCAAGGGTATAGAAATTACACACAAATTGAAGGCATTACCCTTTTTGTTTTAGAGGATCAGGAGATAAGAAGATGAAACCCAACAACACAAAAGTAAAAGAAAAGTAAAGACAAAAGTAAACTATTCCCACATGCATGTTCCAAAAGTAAAAACCACAAAGTACAAAAGGTGACTACAAAGGTAAGTACCAAAGGAAGAAAAACAGCAACTGTAACTACCCCAGAGGTCCGAGCTAGTATGGTCCTGTGCGATCCCCTAAGTCCTCCTGGAAACCTGAATGCAGTTTTATATACGTAGGGTGAGTATACAAGTACACTCAGTAGGGAAAACCAAAGACTCTCGTGCACAAGTGGGGGAACGTACTAAAGTCCCGTGAGAAAAGGAGTAAACCAAACACCTATCAAGGAAAATTATCCACCCAAGCCTCACCAAGGCACACTCCCCAAATAATGCCAGTCAAGTAATATATATAATCAGAGCACATCGATGTTTGGGTACCTCGCACCACTTTACCACTAGTTATTGAGACATCCTACGCATCGGACCAATCCCGCCATTCTCACCACAGTCCCACTGCCATACCTGCCCGCACACACCTAGGCCACAACCACATGCAGTCCCACTGCTGAATCCTGCCCGCAAAAACTTGGGCCAAAACTATCACATGTAACCACACCTACAAACACCTAGGCCAGAACAACCACCACCACACCTGAAGACACCTGGGCTAGAAAATCTCCTGCCACATCCTAAGACACCAGGTCCTCATCCCGAATACACTAGGGAAACCACCTGCCACACACACCTGGCCAACCACCACACTACCCCACCTGAAGGTTCTTGGGCTAATAATGGACCTCAGGCCATCACAGACTACTCGAAGATACTTGGGCTATCTAGGAAAGGGAACAAAAAAGGAGCTAATAACCAGCCACTAATAATAGTGTTGGGAAAAACACCCTCCCCCATGAAATGGGGGTGTTTGACACTAAGTGATCAACTTGGGTGGGGCGCGAATAAGAAACAAAAAACTAAAAATATATACATAGGTAACAAGAACTCACCCAAAGTTAGGTTTTTCTTCAGACAGCCTACAGATCACAACAGTGCTCAAGTCCGAGTCACAACTCTCACCAACAAAACCCATTTGTCCCATTCTTGTTTTCATGTTCAGTAATGATGTTCAAATAAGTTTATGCACTACTGGGAAACTAACACCATAAGCATAACCAAGGAAAAGAAAACAGCCAAACGTTAACTAAGCATCCACACCCGGTTCGCTTGTAAAGTCACAACAACAAAGGAAAAGTGAGAACCCTTGAAGTACTGGAACCATACAACCCGAGACACTGCCCCATGTCCCCTCCCCCAAAAAGGTTTTTCATCAATAGAAGATCCCACCCCAATTCGTGATATAAACAAGGTAACCACCCGGTCTCAAAACTCACAAACACTGAATCCATAACAGCAGGGGATCCCATCCCCAATTTCACAACCACCGAGAGTATAAAAACAGGGGATCCCATCCCCTCCCACATCTCCAGCAAACAACCCGAAAAAGGAAACAACCAAACCACTACCACTGACACAAAGTAGGGACACACTTGTATTTTCAGATTTATAAGATTCAACACACTCCATGATTTCAAATTTTCTGTGTTTTAACTGGGAGTTATCACAGAAGGGTTGATCCTGCTGCTTTCAAATTATTCAGCCGGGTATACATGATTAACCAATTTACTTTTCACAGTAAGAGTTTATAATTACAAAACAAGCCATTTAAAACATCATGAGGGGTTCATTAGTGCATAGACAACAACCACCAACAGCCTCAAATTTTCAGAAGGCGTAAGCCAACATAACTCAGAAAGATGATCATAATATAAAATAGCATCAACGATCACAACCCCCCCTTATTTCGTTATAGAATCCGTTCATTATCTTTATTAGGTCTGGATTATCCAATTCTGCGCAGTCAAATGCACGCCCACCCCGCATGATACACAAAAGAGAGAGGCAAAAGAGAAATTCCCTACTTGTTGATAGACGATCGACGCTTAGGCCGGGTGCGGAACTTCACGGATAATGATGCGTCTTGCCCGATGCACCAAAAGCTGTTCGGGAAAAGCCGCGACTAAGGAAAGAAGAAACCATGCCTAACCCTTTAGTTTATAAGGGCCACTAACAGTTGAGATAAGAACCTAAAACCACGTAAGGCACGGGGTTGTGGGTTGGCCATGCGGCCCCACACGTTATTAAAGGGGTTGGGTGGTTTAAACTGACACTTATGGGCGTTAATAGTCTTTAAAACATGCTTAAACGAGTCAGAATAGGGTTTAAAACCCTAATTGCGCAAGAAGGAACGCCACTAGAAGAACCCGCGGGGGTAGGCCAGAGCCACCGGTAGTTGAGAGCTACTGGTGGGTGACAGCTACCGGTAGCTGAGCTACTGGTAGGCAGAAGCTACCGGTAGGCCGAGCTACCGGTAGGCTGCAACTACCGGTAGACCGAGCTATCGGTAGGCTGCAGCTACGGGTAGACCGAGATACCGGTAGTCAGAGATCCCGGTAGCTACAGCTACCGGTAGGACGAGTTACCAGTAGACAGAGCTACTGGTAGGCTGTAGCTACCGGTAGACCGAGCTACTGGTAGGCCTGATACCGGTTGGCTAAGGCTACCTGTAGGCCTACTTCACTGAGATTCCCAGACCAGAAAGCCCGACACGAGATTTTCACAAAGTAATGGACCCCAAAAACCCAGCCCATTACATCAGATACCTCTTAAACAATTCTAATCCTCGAGAATCAAAACAAAGAAGAAGGAAAGAGAGGGTCCGAACAACCACCTCGGAAGATACCTCTTAGGAGTGAACCCATGCAAACTAAAAACACTTCCCTGTCAATAACCAAGCAACATACCATGCCAAACTGCCCAGGCATGTGGGTTGGGGAGTCTCCTCCCCCATGTCAAGATATTATCCACTTTGGGAGGTACTGACTCGCCCGCACGGGTTTAATTTCATCTACCTTAATGCGTCTTGATTAGGGGTTGGGTCCTCTCCTCCCCCATAGCCAGGGCTTTTCACACACATCTAGAGGAAAGAAAACCAGTACAAATCATAGCCAAAAGACAAAATGTTCTACTACAACAGGTACAAAAAAGAAAAAATCTCAAAACAACACTGGGTACTGGGTATGCATCTGTGCTTCCCTCTCCCACGTACTCTCCTCAAGCCCACCATGTCTCCACAACACACGAACCAAGGGAATGGTTCACCCACGAAGCACCTTCTCCTTGCGATCCTCGATCATCACTAGTCTCTTCACAAAAGTCACGTCATCCTCGATATCTAGCTCACCCCAATCAAGGACGTGTGAATCGTCGTGTAGATACCGGAGGAGCTGGGACACATGGAAGACATCATGTATCCTCAGTAGTGGTGGTGGTAACGCTAGCTGATAATCCACTTCACCAACCCACCGCAACACTTCGAAGGGCCCGATGAACCTGGGAGAAAGCTTACTCCCCTTGCCGAACCTCTGCTGCCCACACCGAGGGGAGACCTTCAAGAACATGTGGTCTCCAACCTAAAACTCCAAGGGCCTCCTCCTGGTATCATCATATGACTTTTGTCAGTCCTGGGCCGCGTTCATCCTTTCCCGTATGAGATGAACCTTCTCTGTCGTGCTCTGCACTAGTTCCGAGCCAAGGATGCCTGCCTCTCCTACTTCGGTCCAACAAATAGGTGAACGAATGGCCTCTCGTACAAAGCTTCAAACAGGTCTATACTGATGGTAGAGTGGTAGCTATTATTGTAGGAAAACTCTACTAGAGGCAAGTATCGCACCCATGATCCCCCTGAGTCCAGAACACATGCCCACAGCATATCCTCCAAGGTCTGGATGGTGCGATCTGTCTGTCCATCTATCTGGGGATAGAAAGCAGTGCTAAGATGTAGCTGGGTTCCAAAAGCATGCTGAAATCCTCTCCAGACTGACGAGGTAAAACGTGCATCCTTATCTGAGACTATAGACCTCATAATCCCATGCAACCGCACCACCTCATCCATGTACCTTCATGCCAAAGCATCAACTGCACTCGACTCTCTGATCGCCAGAAAGTGAGCCGATTTTGTCAACATTTCAACTACCACCCAGATGGCGTCATATCCCCCTTGGAACTTGGGTAATCCCGTGATGAAATCCATTTATATGTCATCCCACTTCCACTTGGGGACAACTAGAGGCTGCAGTAGGCCACCTGGAACTCGGTGTTTAGCCTTCACTTGCTGACATACTAAGCACTTGGCCACAAACTCTGCCACCGCTCGCTTAACTCCGAGACACCAAAACTGCCTCTTTAGTCCCTGGAACATCTTGGAAACTCTTGGGTGTACCATGAGGGGTGAGTTGTGGAACTCACTGGGAACCTTGCCGCGCATCGCCTCCGGAACAAACAACCTTCCCTGGAAAAGCATCCGGTTCTGACCATCCTCTGTCCATCCTTCCGGAGCATTGCCCTGGTCAACTCGGTCATGCATCACTTCACACTCTGTGTCTCCCCACTGAGACTCCTCCACTTTCTAAAACAGAGATGACTGCACTGTCATCTTATATAGGAAACCTCTACCACTATCCATCTTTGCATCTAGGTGTAAGGTAGCCAACTCCTCCATTGCCTTCCAGGCGTCCGCCGACTCTCAAACCGCATCCTTCTGCGTCCTCCTGCTCAAGGAATTGGCCACTACATTGCCCTTTCCATCAGTATAAGAGATCTCGAAGTCGTAATCCTGGAGGAACTCCACCCATCTCCACTGTCGTAAGTTCAGGTCCCGCTGGGAGAAGATATACCTTGAGCTTTTGTGATCTATGAAGACCACAAAGCGTTCTCGATGAGGTAGTTCCACCATAATTTTAGTGTAAAGACGACCGCTGCAAGATCCAGGTTATGGGTGGCGTAATTACGCTCATGAGGGCATAGCTGCCTTGATCCATAAAAGATCACCCCTTGTCGTTGCATCAACACACATCCCAGGCCCTGTCCTGAAGCATCGCATAACACCTCATACGCTGCCCCTTCTTCTGGTAGTCTTAGCACTGGGGCACTAACCAACTTCTCCTTCAGATAGCTGAAGGCTAACTCACACTGTTCACTCCACACGAAAACCTGGTCTTTCTGGGTCAGAGCTGTCAAAGGGGCTACTAATCGGGAGAAGTTGGGTACGAACCTCCAATAGTAACCTGCCAGCCCGAGGAAACTATGGACCTCTGCCACATTCTTGGGTGCTGCCCAAGAAACAACTGCCTCAACCTTTGACGGGTCCACCGCTACTCCCTACTCAGACACCACGTGCCCGAGGAAGTGCACTTCTCGCATCCAGAACTTGCATTTAAACAACTTTCCATAGAGCTGATGATGTCGGAGGACCTACAGAACTGTCCTCAGGTGCTCTGCATGGTCCTCCTCTGATCTAGAGTAGACCAGGATGTCGTCGATGAACACAACTACGATCCGATCTAGGTACTCCCGGAAGATGGAGTTCATAAGCCCCATGAACACAGCTGGGGTGTTCGTAATGTCGAAGGGAATAAACACGAACTCGAAGTGTCCATACCTGCATATGAACGCCATATTTGGGATGTCACCCTCATTCACTCTCAGCTGGTGGTACCCAGACCGCAGGTCAATCTTTGAGAACCATCCTGCCCCCTTCAGCTGGTCGAAAATATCGTCTATCCTCAGAAGAGGGTAGCGATTCTTGATCGTCACCTGATTCAGCCTCCTGTAGTCTATACACAACCTGAGGCCACCATCTTCCTTCTTTGTGAACAAGACTGGAGTACCCCACGGTGATGCACTCGGCTGAACATAACCCCTCTTTATCATATCGTCAATCTGAATCCACAACTACCATAGCTCTGAAGGTGCCATCCGGTAAGGAGCCATCGAGATCGGACGAGCGCTGGGCTGGAGGTCTATCCCGAAATCGATATCACGTCGAGGGGGTACAGTCATCACCTCCTCAGGGAAGACATCCATAAACTCATAGATGATCTCTGTCACTTCCACCATTTCAGAATCTACTGACCCTACTGACAGCTTAGCTAGCAAGGAGAGGAGGGGTTCCTCTCACCTGTCGCCCTTCTGACTGCTCCGTTCACCAGTGAAAACAACACGCCGGTCGCCCAAGTCTGAGAACATGACCCCTCCTCAGATACAGTCGATGACGAAACACATATAGAATAGCCAGTCGATGCCTAGGATTACATCGTATGGCTGTATCTGTAGCAGAAGAAGATCCCTAACTGACTGATGTAGCCCTATCATCAGTCTGCATCCCCGACAAACAAACAACAAGTCGTTATGACCTCCAACTGGTGTGCTCAACACCATGGGCACTGGAAGTCTCTCGGTATCTAGAACCAATTCTCGGGCTATACTGGGTGCAACAAAAGAGTGCGAAGCTCTGATATCGAACAAGGCATAAGCAAGGGTACTAAACAAACTGATCGTACATCGAAAAACCTCCGGTCCTACATGAACTGCTACCTCTGCGGCGTGTAACTGTCCACGCCCAGCTCCTCTGCCCCTCGGTTATCGGCCACCTCCCCGACCATGCCCTGGTCAAGGTCCCTGAGGAGCACCCTGAGTTCAGCCTCCTCCTCCTACATCTGCACTCGGAGGAGCGGGAGTTCACTGTCCCTGCTACTGCTACTGGAAAGGTCTGGCTGGAAGCTGCTACTGGGGTGGGTGGTGTGGCTATCTTCCACCTCCGTGCTATACCCGGTCCGGGCACTGACTCCGAAGATGTCCAGGGATTCCACAGACGAAGCACTGTGGTCCTGGGCTGGAAGGAAAAGGGAGAGGACCAGGGGATCGAAACTGAAACTGATGCGACCTGCTCCCTGCCTGTTGGAACCTGGAGGGTCCTGATGCTGGAGGCCTGGTGCTGACGGCCTTCCCCTTCGATGGTCCCAGATGGATCCCCTCTCATGACACTCCTCCTAGAGCATGCATCCTCTCCGCCAATTCGGCCTTCTTCTGGACCTCTAAGTACGTCAGAAGGGTAAAGGGGGTAACAACTTACTGGAGGGAGGGTCGAAGCGCCTCCTCCAAACGTCTTTCCTGAGATTCCTCTTCAGGAAAGAGGTCTGGAGCAAAACATAGGAGGTCCTTGAACTTGATCCCTAGCTCCCTCACAGACATACTCCCCTGCTGGAGGGAGAGTAGCTCCTGTCTCTTTTCTGCCTTCATCGTTGAAGAGAGGAATTCCGCCCAGAACTCCCTCTCGAAATCAGCCCACTCTACCTTAGACTCTCTCTTCTCCCCTAGGTAAAGCGTCCACCACTAACGCGCTGCTCCCCGCATCTGTCTGACGGCCAGAGGAACCCAGTACTCGATCAGGGCTCAAATCAGGCCGAAAGCTATCACTAGCTCCTCTAGCCAGCCTTCCATCTTCATGTCAGAGGTGATGCCCTCATACCTCTCGAGGGTCTGTCGCTGGAAGGCCCGAAGAGTCCTCTGCCACTGTTCGTACTCCTCTTCTCGGTCAGCTCTCTTCTGATCGACCATGGTAGTCTACGAGGCCTCCATCGTCTGTACCACACGCGGTCACCTTCCAGGTTCCCTAGCTGCAAGGTAAACAAGGAATGCCTAAGCCAAAGTAGTACAGATCATTGTTCTGAAAACTTCTTAAACTTTTTATTTATTATTAATTCCCAAGATACCCCAGAAACACAAGAACACAAGTCATTATGACACATGTACCTTTCCTAGGGTCTCTAACCTGCAATCAGCGTGACCTCACTTGGTAGTTCGGTAGGTCCAGAGTCCTTGCATCAGATCACCGGGGCCCCTAAAATCCCGTGTCCTAACCAGTCTTCCCTGGCCAAATTCACGCACCAAGGTCAACCAACACTATTGCCTTACCATCCCATGCAATCCTCACTGTGCCTAACTCCAGACTCCATCCTATCTTTCAATCATCACCTCTGATACCATTCTGTCATGACCCACCTTAACCAAAAGGGGGGAAGGGTCAGCAGATTGCCAGACCCTTCCTTCTTTAAGTTGAAGGAGAGATAATGACCCCCGAGACCCACCTTCAATAGGTCCCGAAGTGGCAACTAGCACCAAGTGTATAGAAATTACACACAAATAGAAGGCATTAACCTTTTTGTTTTATAGGATCATATGATAAGAAGATGAAACCCAAAAACACCAAGGTAAAAGAAAAGTAAAGAGAAAAGTAAACTATTACCACATGCATGTTCCAAAAGTAAAAACCACAAAGTACAAAAGGTGACTACAAAGGTAACTACCAAAGGAAGAAAAACACCAACTGCAACTGCCCTATAGGTCCAATCTAGTATAGTCCTGCGCAATCCCTAAAGTCCTCCTGGAAACCTGAAAGCAGTTTTATATATGTAGGGTGAGCATACAAGTACACTCAGTAGGGAAAACCAAAGACTCTCGTGCACAAGTGGGGGAACGTACTAAAGTCCCGTGAGAAAAGGAGTAAAACAAACACCTATCAAGGTAAATTATCCACCCAAGCCTCACCAAGGCACACTCCCCAAATAACTCAAGTCAAGTAATATATATTATTAGAGCACATCGATGTTTGGGTACCCCGCGCAACTTTCCCACTGGTTATTGAGACATCCTACGCATCGGACCAATCCCGCCATTCTCACTATAGTCCCACTGCCATACCTTCCCGCACTGTAGAGACCCGAAGCCTGATGTACATTGACCTTACATTACTTTTGCGGAATACTTAGTACATAACAAAAACACACACACAAGGATCGTAATAGTTTAGTGTCTTTGGAAACTCGGAACGTAATCTTCTAATCGTGGTGAAAGATCTTCAATATCTCCCATAAAGATCTTCCCTTTTTTTTACCTAAAACCTTTCTTTATATCCTGGGGAAAAGAAAACATAAAAGGGTGAGCTCAAATGCTCAGTAAGGGTAAACAAAAGAAAAATCAATCACATCATATTCATAAGAACATAACTTTTGGAAATCTTAACCTGCAAAAGAGAGCATAATTTCATAACATGGGATAAATCATAGTAGTGAAATGAAATCACAATAATCATAACTTAAAACATTAAACTTTGTGGCATACACACATAATCATAGAGAATCATTTCTTGTTAGTCGTGACTCATTGCCAAGACTATCTTAGTGGACAAAGTCCCTTTCTGAATCGAGTCACCCTCATTTCAGTCCTGTTTCACTGAACCGGTATAACCTACCATTCCAACCATGTCTATCTCATGAGATATGAAATCTTTACCCAATGCATTGGAGGGAGGTATAGGTCCCACCCATCTCATAATGATACCATTCTTATGTGTGCCACAAAATCATAAACCATACATCATTTCATAACCCATGTAATAAAAATGGGAATCTTAAACATCATGACATCATAAAACAATTCATATACGATAAAGGAATTCATAAAAATAATTCCATCATAACATAATCAAATCAATGTAAAAACAGAAACCTTTATTATCTTAGATGGAAAATAATCTTGATAAAACACTTGAACTTTATTCTTGAGGAAAATATCCTTTCTACTTCAAAAACACTTTTCCTTTCTTAACATGTCATAAAATTTTAAACTAAAAGATGTTGATTAAAAATAAACTTGAAAACTTTTAAAGGAAGATTCTTGGAAATAATGTTTTAAAAATCCATTCATGCCGTATAAGTTAAAAAAACATTCTTCTCATACTTTTTTCGGAAAAGCCAAAAAGTACCTCGTACGAAAAACGACAAAAGATTCCTTTCATATCTTTTACTAAAAACTCACCGAAGGGTAAAATTGGATTTAAACAATTGTAGAAGGATGGAAATAATATTACACATTGAGGGAACATAGATGTGGATAATAAAATACACCCCAGTAATTACCAAAGTAAAAACAATCTCGGATAAAAGTGAGATTGTGATATTTCCCTTACCTTAGGTCCGACTTGCTTTGTAAGTGTCCGAACCTCCTGTATAATGATTTAAATCATGTTATTGACTTATTCCAGAATCATATTCATTGTTATTATATCATATATGGTCCACTTATGACTTTATATTACCTGTTCTTTTGTAAATCCATGTTAAAGTAGCGTTTTGGGTAAAATCGTCTCATTTGTCGTTCGTGTTTTTAACTTGTAATTATTAATATGATTACTTGGATCATGATTACTTATATCCAGAATGTAAAACATGATTTATATATAATATATATTCAGAATATATATATATATATAATATCGATAAATGGAATGAAATACACCGTTCATGGAGACGGTAGTCCGTACGTACGCATGAACGCTGTTTTCGTTTCCTTATTGAAGTGAATGGAATTAAGTAGATGACATACATATAAATTTACATAAATCCAGTATCATTATTATGTCATATATTTAATTAGTACTTATTATATATACTTTATAATCATTCATGAATGGTTAATCATTGAGAATGAATCTCATCGCGTCGTGGAGACGGTAGTCCGTACGTATGCACGAGCGATGATATCGTTCCCATGGTCATGGAATTGTGTTGAAGTGTATGTAGACTATTTCAGTATCAATATCAATTTATAATAATCATATATATTTACTCATTACACCTTTATACCCATCCAATTAAGGTGGTGGCGGAAAATAGATTACACCACGGCGTGGAGACGGTATTTCGTACGTACGCACGCGCGGTGATTTCATTTTTCCGTAGGATGGATAGAAAGTGAATTAGGGTTGTTTCATATTTATAATAACATATCAGTATGTAAGTAATACTGATGTTATTACTTTATCATGAAACAACTAAAGAAGAAGAAGTTGAAGAAGAAATAAATTGAAAAGATCGGTAATGGATATTACCTCTTCTTTGGAACGCCTCTTTGAATCCTCCACTTAGGGAACTAAGATTGGTCTTTGAAGAAGACCAGAACCTCTAGGATTATTCTAGGGAAGTGGAGAAGGGATTTTGGCAGGGGTTGGCCGATCTTGAGTGCTCAAATTGGTGTGAGGAGGAGGGGAAGGAGGTGCCCTTTTATAAGGGAGGAGAGGGGCACCTTAGGAATATCTCAAAATATTATTTTATATTAAAGTCAAAATCGGTTTATAATGGTTCCAAAGGGTGTTATTTCGAAGATAAAGTGGGGATGGGTCGAAATACTATCAACCAATAGGATTTAGACAAGTTTAGGTTATTATTTTAACCTTATCAATTAGATTTAACTCTAAGTTAAATAATTTAACTTTTACCGTGTCTTTTTGTTTTCTTACACTATATGGTTAATACACTTACTATAACATGCCAAACTAACCACAAATTGTTTATTATTAATATATATATCCTTATCTAAGTCATTTGGCCGAACATTAGATTTTTAGGAATAAAATAACAATTAATAATATAATATTTGATTTAAAAACTATTTTGTGTCAATTTTGACACTATTTGATATATGATTTTTTTGAAAGTCATAACAGAATTATATGTTCAAAAAAAGTTGATTAAATAAACACTAATATATCATAGTAACCTAGAAAATTAGTGTAATTCATAAAAAGTCTCAAATTACATTTATTTTGGAGTTTATAACATCAATTATGTCAATATTTCATTAATAAGATAATTACTGCATCATCATTGTGTCATAAATAAATCAAATTATTTAATGTCTAAAAATTACAAATAAAATACCATTATGTAGGAAATCTTTTTATCTTTCTAATTTATATTTATAGTCGAATTTATCTTATGTATAACCCCATATTAAAAATGTTTTAGTAAATAAACTTTGATTTTAACTCTTTTAACTATTCATTAAATAAAATAATATTAAATGTCATAATCTAATCCAAGTGGACCTAAATGGTCATATTATATTCATAAGGTTGTTTTTGGTCGAATTACACTTATCCAATAGAATTAGGACATGTTTTAGGGTAATAATAATATCATATTTACCCTTAGTTACCCTATTTACTATTAACCGCGGTAAAAAAAAGTAAAAAGTTACTATTCACCAAAAATTATTTTCATCTCATTGAACCACATTTTAGTCCTTAATATTAACCGTGTCTCTCGGATTTTCGAAATTCCATTCACAGAAACGGTAAAATTAAGTTTTATGCAAAATTCAGTTTTTAACCTACCACTTAGTGGTTTTACTATTCATCAAAAACTGAAGTTTTTCAGAAAAATGCCAAAATTTCGCCCTAAGCTATAATTGATATTCCGAATTCAAAAATGATTTTTATTTTACAAAATTCCCAACATATAAGTTGCATTAATTAATTTTATAATTAATTTCCACTGTCACAACAAATTGCGTGTTTTTAAGAGATAATAACTATCAAAAGATTGACACTTGTTTATAACTGGTTTAAATGTGAAATTACATCCAATGACCAACATTGTATTGAATTGTAAAAATATATTCTAAATATACTTTAAAACCACTCAAATTAATAATTTATCACTATTAATTATTTCGATTGAAAAATTTGTTTTTAATTAAAATTTAGTAATTTTCACTATTCATCAGAATATGAAAGTTATCCAAAAAGTACCAAAATTTCACCTTAGGCTAAATTCGATACTCCGAATCCAAAAATGAAGTCCATTTTGAGAGCTAAAATTTCTAAAATTTTAAAAGGTGGTTATTACTATTCATTACGGCTAGTTTTAATAATATTTTATTAACATTTTTTTGTTTAGTGAAACTCGGTATTGCGTACTACACACGCTATCGAGGAAGGTCGCGATTGCGTGTAATACAAGGCAAGTCAAGGATGCGTGTTGTGAAAACTCCTTTTGCTGTAGCGTACAACACAAGACATTAGTGAAATTAAAAAGAATATTTTTCATAAAATTTCGGGGTGTTACATTCTACCCCCCTTAAAATGAATTTCGCCCTCGAAATTCGTCGGGGTTATAAATGGTTTACTATTTGAAAGTTTCTTTAATAGAAACCCACATCGTAAAGAGGAATACCAAAACCAATCTTTAAAAACAAAGGTATGAAACATAATGGTTACCCAAATAAACTAATCACTAGGTTTCCACATAGGTGAAAATATGGATATGGAAGAGAAATCTAACCATCATGTTCTGATGGAGAGTGGTAGAGAACATGGCTATGGAAAAGTAAGTAATCACAAATCCATAGATTTGTGATGATATAAGTTACCATCTGATTCATCAGGTATAAGATCACTAGGATAACATTTTTGGTTTTCAAGATCATTTCCCTAAAGTTGAAAATTTGAATTAGAATAAATACATACTTTATTTTGGTACAATCTCACTGTTGTTCGTGCCTTGAACAATTTCCACTTCATCTCTTAAATGAAGTTGAATTTGTTATTCGTGAAGTGTTAGCAGATCATGTGATAGAATGATGGGTCATTCCATCTGTCTCAAACAAAAGGTTTGAAAAGTTATAAGTTCATCTTATGGTTAGATTAATCGTATATGGTTCCAAAAATGAACTTATACTTCATATATCACACCGCTTAATAAAATAAAACTAGTTTCTACTAAACAGGGACTTCCTGTAGGCCAGTGGTAGGCGATAAAGGCCAGTCACATTTCGGTTGTGGGTTCGATTCCCACAGCCTTGTCCGAAGCGATGGACTGTCGCCCGTCCTGCATGTTTTCCTTTTCTAAAGCTATATTACTATAACATCCCATAAATAATATCGAAAATCTTCTATCCTTAAACAATACTAACTTATGTCCAACATAATCCATTCTAATCTTTAGGCTTATACATAATACTGCATTCCACTCTCATAATATAGTAAAAACGATTACCAGAGATTTAATACCATCGTTGATCCCCATATATCATAAGATATGTTTTGTTGGTCACATTCCAAACATTCAAAGGCCTTAATCATGTATTCTCTTGAATACCCATTGAACCTTAGTGAAAACATGAATGCAGTTAAAAGTTAACACTTTCCATAGACCAAAATCCTCAAAATTACTTATACTCAAACCATTATATCACTTAGTCCTTATTTCAATCATGAGCTCATGAATACAATCAAACATCTCATTATCGTCTTATCCCTTCATTATGCGCATATCATCTACATTCCAAAAATATCTGAATAACCTTTCATGGATACCGGTACCATTAATCATACACTTTCAAAACTCAAGGAAAGACAACAGTGTAACAATCCTTAGATGTCTCTTTATTTCATAGTACCATGAGATTACTTATACAACATTACACATGATAAACATGTAATCATTCCACTACATTCTTAAACCATTGACTGAGCTTCAACAATTCTTTCATCTCACATATCATTTGTAGTCTCATCATCATCATCCACATAAATACTACCCATACAACCATACTGATTTTCTTCATGAGACTTTCCCTTAGGGAATTGGTTTGCATAATGCCCGTACATTCCACATTTAAAACATTTAACCATTGTTGATGTCGTAGAAATACCATTATCCTCATCCCTGGTGTTAACTGAACCTTTTCCTTTGCACTTACTGGCTTTGTGTCCTTCTTTTCCACACCCAAAGCATCTTCCAGTTCCTTTGAAACATTCTCCTTGATGCCTCTTCCCACATGATTTACATAGGGGAAATTGAACTTTCTTTCCTCTATGATCATCATGAAACTCCATCTTTCTCTTATTAGCCGTGTCAGGAAACTTACCAAATTTAACTTTATTGATCATATTATGAGATTGCTGATTCGGCATAATAATGATGTTCGGACCTCCAAATCCCATTTCATTTGGTTTCTCATGAAGAATATCATTCCATTGTCCATCATATCCTCCATTATCGTGAATCATCTTGTTTTCAGCTATTTTCTAAAACCCAAAAAGAATAGTGTGAGTGGCAAAAAAAAATCATGCTAGGGAAAACAACATAGTAAAGGGGGAGCACCCTCAATATCTAACATCTTAGGTTAAATTCTAAGATCGTTACCGTAGTTCTAGGACTATATCCTATACGTATACTTATCCTTAGGGACATCCCTAGACATGCCTTAGAAATATCTCTTGGGATCTCACTAACGTTTTCGCATCCTAGTTTCCAAAGGTTGACTAAACTTTTCCTCTGATACCAACTGTAGAGACCCGAAGCCTGACGTACATTGACCTTACATTACTTTTGCGGAATACTTAGTACATAACAAAAACACACACACAAGGATCGTAATAGTTTAGTGTCTTTGGAAACTCGGAATGTAATCTTCTAATCGTGGTGAAAGATCTTCAATATCTCCCATAAAGATCTTCCCTTTTTTTTACCTAAAACCTTTCTTTATATCCTGGGGAAAAGAAAACATAAAAGGGTGAGCTCAAATGCTCAGTAAGGGTAAACAAAAGAAAAATCAATCACATCATATTCATAAGAACATAACTTTTGGAAATCTTAACCTGCAAAAGAGAGCATAATTTCATAACATGGGATAAATCATAGTAGTGAAATGAAATCCCAATAATCATAACTTAAAACATGAAACTTTGTGGCATACACACATAATCATATAGAATCATTTCTTGTTAGTCGTGACTCATTGCCAAAACTATCTTAGTGGACAAAGTCCCTTTCTGAATCGAGTCACCCTCGTTTCAGTCCTGTTTCACTGAACCGGTATAACCTACCATTCCAGCCATGTCTATCTCATGAGATATGAAATCTTTACCCAATGCATTGGAGGGAGGTATAGGTCCCACCCATCTCATAATGATACCATTCTTATGTGTGCCACAAAATCATAAACCATACATCATTTCATAACCCATGTAATAAAAATGGGAATCTTAAACATCATGAAATCATAAAACAATTCATATACGATAAATGAATTCATAAAAATAATTCCATCATAACATAATCAAATCAATGTAAAAACAGAAACCTTTATTATCTTAGATGGAAAATAATCTTGATAAAACACTTGAACTTTATTCTTGAGGAAAATATCCTTTCTACTTCAAAAACACTTTTCCTTTCTTAACATGTCATAAAATTTTAAACTAAAAGATGTTGATTAAAAATAAACTTGAAAACTTTTAAAGGAAGATTCTTGGAAATAATGTTTTAAAAATCCATTCATGCCGTATAAGTTAAAAAAACATTCTTCTCATACTTTTGTCGGAAAAGTCAAAAAGTACCTCGTACGAAAAACGACAAAAGATTCCTTTCATATCTTTTACTAAAAACTCACCGAAGGGTAAAATTGGATTTAAACAATTGTAGAAGGATGGAAATAATATTACACATTGAGGGAACATGGATGTGGATAATAAAATACACCCCAGTAATTACCAAAGTAAAAACAATCTCGGATAAAAGTGAGATTGTGATATTTCCCTTACCTTAGGTCCGAATTGCTTTGTAAGTGTCCGAACCTCCTGTATAATGATTTAAATCATGTTATTGACTTATTCCAGAATCATATTCATTGTTATTATATCATATATGGTCCACTTATGACTTTATATTACCTGTTCTATTGTAAATTCATGTTAAAGTAGCGTTTTGGGTAAAATCGTCTCATTTGTCGTTCGTGTTTTTAACTTGTAATTATTAATATGATTACTTGGATCATGATTACTTATATACAGAATATAGAACATGATTTATATATAATATATATTCAGAATATATATATATATATATATATATATATATAATATCGATAAATGGAATGAAATACACCGTTCATGGAGACGGTAGTCCGTACGTAGGCATGAACGCTGTTTTCGTTTCCTTATTGAAGTGAATGGAATTAAGTAGATGACATACATATAAATTTACATAAATCCAGTATCATTATTATGTCATATATTTAATTAGTACTTATTATATATACTTTATAATCATTCATGAATGGTTAATCATTGAGAATGAATCTCATCGCGTCGTGGAGATGGTAGTCCGTACGTACGCACGAGCGATGATATCGTTCCCATTGTCATGGAATTGTGTTGAAGTGTATGTAGACTATTTCAGTATCAATATCAATTTATAATAATCATATATAGTTACTCATTACACCTTTATACCCATCCAATTAAGGTGGTGGCGGAAAATAGATTACACCACGGCGTGGAGACGGTATTCCGTACGTACACACGCGCGGTGATTTCATTTTTCCGTAGGACGGATAGAAGGTGAATTAGGGTTGTTTCATATTTATAATAACATATAAGTATGTAAGTAATACTGATGTTATTACTTTATCATGAAACAACTAAAGAAGAAGATGTTGAAGAAGAAATAAATTGAAAAGATCGGTAATGGATATTACCTCTTCTTTGGAACGCCTCTTTGAATCCTCCACTTAGGGAACTAAGATTGGTCTTTGAAGAAGACCAGGACCTCTAGTATTATTCTAGGGAAGTGGAGAAGGGATTTTGGCAGGGTTTTGCCGAGCTTGAATGCTCAAATTGGTGTGAGGAGGAGGGGAAGGATGTGCCCTTTTATAAGGGAGGAGAGGGGCACCTTAGGAATATCTCAAAATATTATTTTATATTAAAGTCAAAATCGGTTTATAATGGTTCCAAAGGGTCTTATTTCGAAGCTAAATTGGGGATGGGTCAAAATCCTATCAACCAATAGGATTTAGACAAGTTTAGGTTATTATTTTAACCTTATCAATTAGATTTAACTCTAAGTTAAATAATTTAACTTTTACCGTGTCTTTTTGTTTTCTTACACTATATGGTTAATACACTTACTATAACATGCCAAACTAACCCCAAATTGTTTATTATTAATATATATATCCTTATCTAAGTCATTTGGCCGAACCTTATATTTTTAGGAATAAAATAACAATTAATAATATAATATTTGATTTAAAAACTATTTTGTGTCAATTTTGACACTATTTGATATATGATTTTTGTGAAAGTCATAACAGAATTATATGTTCAAAACAAGTTGATTAAATAAACACTAATATATCATAGTAACCTAGAAAATTAGTGTAATTCATAAAAAGTCTCAAATTACATTTATTTTGGAGTTTATAACATCAATTATGTCAATATTTCATTAATAAGATAATTACTGCATCATCATTGTGTCATAAATAAATCAAATTATTTAATGTCTAAAAATTACAAATAAAATACCATTATGTAGGAAATCTTTTTATCTTTCTAATTTATATTTATAGTCGAATTTATCTTATGTATAACCCCATATTAAAAATGTTTTAGTAAATAAACTTTGATTTTAACTCTTTTAACTATTCATTAAATAAAATAATATTAAATGTCATAATCTAATCCAAGTGGACCTAAATGGTCATATTATATTCATAAGGTTGTTTTTGGTCGAATTACACTTATCCAATAGAATTAGGACATGTGTTAGGGTAATAATAATATCATATTTACCCTTAGTTACCCTATTTACTATTAACCGCGGTAAAAAAAAGTAAAAAGTTACTATTCACCAAAAATTATTTTCATCTCATTGAACCACATTTTAGTCCTTGATATTAACCGTGTCTCTCGGATTTTCGAAATTCCATTCACAGAAACGGTAAAATTAAGTTTTATGCAAAATTCAGTTTTTAACCTACCACTTAGTGGTTTTACTATTCATCAAAAATTGAAGTTTTTCAGAAAAATGCCAAAATTTCACCCTAAGCTATAATTGATATTCCGAATTCAAAAATGATTTCTATTTTACAAAATTCCCAACATATAAGTTGCATTAATTAATTTTATAATTAATTTCCACTGTCACAACAAATTTCGTGTTTTTAAGAGATAATAACTATCAAAAGATTGACACTTGTTTATAACTGGTTTAAATGTGAAATTACATCCAATGACCAACATTGTATTGAATTGTAAAAATATATTCTAAATATACTTTAAAACCACTCAAATTAATAATTTATCACTATTAATTATTTCGATTGAAAAAGTTGTTTTTAATTAAAATTTAGTAATTTTCACTATTCATCAGAATATGAAAGTTATCCGAAAAGTACCAAAATTTCACCTTAGGCTAAATTCGATACTCCGAATCCAAAAATGAAGTCCATTTTGAGAGCTAAAATTTCTAAAATTTTAAAAGGTGGTTATTACTATTCATTACGGCTAGTTTTAATAATATTTTAATAACATATTGTTGTTTAGTGAAACTCGGTATTGCGTACTACACACGCTATCGAGGAAGGTCGCGATTGCGTGTAATACAAGGCAAGTCAAGGATGCGTGTTGTGCAAACTTCTTTTGGTGTAGCGCACAACACAAGACATTAGTGAAATTAAAAAGAATATTTTTCATAAAATTTCGGGCTGTTACACGCACACACCTGGGCCACAACCACACGGAATCCCACTGCCGAATCCCACCCGCAAACACCTAGGGCATAACTATAACATGTAACCACGCCTGCAAACACCTAGGCCAGAACAACCACCACCACGCCCGAAGACACCTGGTCTAGAAAATCCACTGCCAAGCCCGAAGACACCTGGGCCTCATCCCGAAGACACTTAGGAAACCACCTGCCGCACACACCTGGCCAACCACCACACTACCCCGCCCGAAGGTTCTTGGGCTAATAATGGACCTCAGGCCATCACAACCTACCCGAAGATACTTGGGCTATCTCGGAAAGGAAGTAGAAAAGGACCTAATAACCAGCCACTAATAATAATATTGGGAAAAACACCCTCCCCCATGAAATGGGGGTGTTCGGCACTAAGTGATCAACTTGGGGGGGGGGGGAATAAGAAACAAAAAACTAAAAATATATACATAGGTAACAAGCACTCACCCAACGTTAGGTTTTTCTTCAGACAGCCTACAGATCACAACAACGCTCATGTCCGAGTCACATCTCTCACCAACAAAACCCATTTGTCCCATTCTTGTTTTCATGTCCAGTAATAATGTTCAAATAAGTTTATGCACTACTGGGAAACTAAAACCATAAGCATAACCAAGGAAAAGAAACCAACCAAACGTCAACTAAGCATCCACACCCGGTTCTCTTGTAAAGTCATAACAATAAAGGAAAAGTGAGAACCCTCGAAGTAATGGAACCAGACAACCCGAGACATTGCCCTGTGTCCCCTCCCCCAAAAAGGTTTTTCATCAACAGAGGATACCACCCCAATTAGTGATATAAACAAGGTAACCACCCAGTCTCAAAACTCACAAACGCTGAATCCATAATAGCAGGGGATCCCATCCCCAATTTCACAACCACTGAGAGTTTAAAAATAGGGGATCCCATCCCCTCCCACATCTCCAGCAATCATCCCGAAAAAGGAAACAACCAAACCACTCCCACCGACACAAAGCAGGGCCACACCTGTATTTTCAGATTTATAAGATTCAACACACTCCATGATTTCAAATTCCATGTGTTTTAACTGGGAGTTATCACAGAATGGTTGATCCTGGTGCTTTCAATTTATTCTACCGGGTATACGTGATTAACCAATTTACTTTTCATAGCAAGAGTTTATAATTACAAAACAAGCCATTTAAAACATCACGAGGGGTTCATTAGTGCACGGACAACGACCACCAACGACCTTGAATTTTCAGAAGGTGTAAGCCAGCATAACTCAGAAATATGATCATAATATAAAACAACATCAATGATCACAACCCCCCTTCATTCTTTATAGAATCCATTCATTATCTTTATTAGGTCTGGATTATCCAATTCTACAGAGTCAAAAGCACGCCCACCTTGCATGATACGCAAAAGAGAGAGGCGAAGGAGAAATTCCCTACTTGTTGATAGACGATCGATGCTTAGGCCGGGCGCGGAACTTCACGGATAATGATGTGGCTCGCCCGATGCACCAAAATCTGTTCGTGAAAAGCAGTGACCGAGGAAAAAGAAACCATGCCTAACCCTTTAGTTTATAAGGGATATGGACGGTTGAGATAAGAACCCGAAACCATGTAAGGCGCGAGGTCGTGGGTTGTCCACACGACCCCACACGTTATTAAAGGGGTCAGGTGGTTTAAACCGACACTTATGGGAGTTACCGTTCTTTAAAAAACGCTTAAATGAGTCAGAATAGGGTTTAAAACCCTAATTGCGCAAGAAGGAACACCACTATAAGAACCCGCGGGGGTAGGCCAGAGCCACCGGTAGCTGAGAGCTACCAGTGGGTGACAGCTACCGGTAGGCTACAACCACCGGTAGACTGAGCTACTGGTAGGCAGAAGCTACTGGTAGGCCGAGCTGCCGGTAGGATGCAGCTACCGGTAGAATGAGCTACCGGTAGGCTGCAGCTATAGGTAGGCAGAGCTACTGGTAGGCCGAGATACTGGTAGACAGAGCTACCGGTAGGCTGCGGCTACCGGTAGACCGAGCTACCGGTAGGCCTGATACCGGTAGGCTAAGGCTACTGGTAGGCATACTTCACCGAGATTCCCAGACCAGAAATCCCAACACGAGATTTTTACAATGTAATGGACCCCAACAAACTGGGCCATTACACATAGATTACTAAAAGACAAGTTTGACACCCCAATACTACATCCAAGAGGCTAAAGGTTAGTGACCGACACTAAGTAGACATATGAAAAACTTGGGGGGCCTTATACTAAGGTACCATTATATATAATTTCAACTCCAAACACTAATATAATGTGGTGAGTAAAGAAACTGCTGATAAAAAATGCATGCATACAAATAATCCCACACTAGAGTACGACACAAGTAAAAAATATAGAAATGGCCAAATACAAGCCCACAAAAATACAAAAAGTGTTTAACCTTCTAGTAAAATAGAGGATTTATATCACTTTTGTGAAGATCCCATGTATGGGTGAGTATAAACATGCCCAATAGTACACCCTAAATCACCAAAAATAAATCATCAAAGAGTCTCTTCTCATAAGAAAGGATAAAATTTACCAATATATGCACAAGATTGAAACCAATTTTCAAATTAAGGTCATGTACACACTTACAACCTATGATTATTATTGAGGATTTAAGGTAATACTCATATGAAAGAACTCACTCATCAGGTTATGTAAAAACTGATGGTGCTCATCCAAGATGTCATGTTCATCTGTCCTTACCAATAAGAGATACATTCTAGAACTCAAAATATGTTTATCCACATATAGTGGATCACACCCAGGACCAATGGGGGATAACTAACCCCACTTGGAGTTATACATTGGGATGGGAATCACATGCCATAAATGTTGGTAATGAGATAATTGACCTAATCTCAAGAAGAATGGTAGAGGATCACACCCTGGGACATATGGAGGGATACCCGAATCTATCCAGAACTAACCCATAGATTGGATCACTCATACTATACATAGGATATAATTACTAACAGTACCATTATAGGAATTGATGATGAGAATGTATCCTATCAATAATTAGATAAACTAAATATAATGGAGGATCGGAACTTCCCTTGAATGGAGTACACAATGTTTATAACAGATACAATGTGTATGCCACTTAACTCAAAACTAACTGAGTCTATGTACAAGTACCTGTAATTATGCATGTGTACTCTCGATGTGCCAGTGTACTCTGGTTATTCTTGAGTACTCTGGTCATTCATGAGTACCTTGTTTATCCTGAGTATTCAATTCATTCCCATGCTAGTGTACAGATGGGTATATGTCAGGTGGGAAGCTTTGGGTCACATGGAATGTGGGCGTGCCACACATCATGTGATATTTATCTCTATGTATAAACCTTATCCACCATTTAAGTGTTTCAGAAAGATGTATGTTCCTCTAAATTACATGTAGTGTACTTTTATTTTTCAAAAAAATTCTAGAATCCTCACTTTTCTTCACCTGTGCCTCCCCCGCCTATGGTTTCATCATGTGACCTACCATAGATTATAGATCCAAGGTTAACCAAGCCTTATCCATTGTTGATGGATGAATTCTAGTGGAAATTATTCTTGAGACTATTTCCCATCACTCCGAATTAGCACAATGCCAAACCACAGATGAAAATACTCGATTCAAATCCCAAACTTCTGTTGTCAACATTTCACTATGAGCACCCCTTCGATCCAAAATTTGGACCAATGAAAATGATCCGTTGCACTAAAGATCAATTTCACACCAATTGAATTCAGTGTATTCTTGAACCATCAGTAAAATAGAATACCAATGATTAATATTCATAGAATGATGGGAGAAAACCATGAAATACTAAATTGATGAGAAAAATGTCTAATTTTTTTTTGTGTTGGCCTCCATCCATTAAAAAAGAAAATTAATAAAGTCAGAGAATCAACAAGGATCAGTAATTGTTTTTATCAATTCATAACTCTTGGAAGAAAATCATCAACTATATATCCACAATAAATCCATTAATTAATTTGGTAAATTATTTAATTCATGTTCGATATGAACAATATAAAATAGGGATTAATTCAACAAAAAAGATCCTACATCAAGATTGAATCGATCACTGGTGATTAATGATTTCTATACCATTATCATTAGTGAGATCCAAGAACTTTATTGCTGACAAGATCCTTGGAAAAATTATCGTTGATCAACAAAACCATTATAATTTTTGAAATCCCTCCTCCATGGTACTCTCAAATATTAAGGGTTATACACCTAATCCTAGGATTTGGAAATGACCAGTTTTAAATTGGATAGGGATTAGGTTGTACCCAAATAATAACTAATAAATTATCTAATTAATTTATTTTAACATTCATCCTATTACTACCCTTAAAAAATACCTTAATTGGATGAATTTTATGTCACAAATATGATAAAACCCTAATTTCATATTTAATAAGATTATAATATTTTCTATATGAAACACCATTTAAGAGATATTCCATCATTTTTGAAAACTATTCAAGTGTGATATAATATAATTAATATTTTAATTATATCATCACCGAGGCTTCATGGGCCTCATAATACTACATTGAATCTATTCCCAACTCTAAGAATACACATAGAAATATTAAAAACAATTATAAGGATGAATTGAGTCTTTACACATAGGTTTAACCCCCCCCCACGCATAGTCAGGTGGATTTTAATTATGCCTTGTGTGACCTAACTTTCCTCTCTGCTATGGGATATAGTGGGAGGCAGTTTTACCCAATTAAACTTCATTTACAATGGTGAAACCAGGGGACTGTTAAGGATGGATGGAGGACCACTCAATTATAAACCACGACGCGTAATGGGGGGATAGGGTTTCTATATAAATAATTTTCTTATATTTGAACTACCATTGGATATAATTCCCAATTTTGAATGTTAATTGATCAATATAATAGATTATTTAAATTGTTAATTAAATAACCTATAATATGTTGGTTAATATATTCCTTATTAAAAGGACCAATATCATCCTTCTTTCTAGTGTCCTCATGCACATTAATTTCTAGTCTAGAACAAATTTTCATTACATTTTAATATTAATAAAAAAATTTATCATTCAGATGAAAATTCAAAATCATAGAAAAACCATTAAAATATCAATTTAAACATGATTAATAATTAAAATTAAAAAATTTCTATGAATATAAATGAAGGATAATTTTTATAATGAACATTTAATTACAAATATATATTTTTCTCATTAAATTCCACATTATATGGAATTTTTTATTATTCACCTAAAAACAAAAAATATACAAATGTAATTTCACTAATGATTATAATATGAAATAATGGAAATAATCAATTAACTATAGAGGTAATAGACTAAAAACACATTTTTTCAATCCATTACAAATTGATTTCACAATATTAGTTACAATATTCAACAATACCATATTAAAACATTTAAATCAATAATTTTGGTTAATAATTTTTAAAATATGTTATCCATCATTATATAAACTATATTAAAATTTTTACCATTTTATTTCTTCAAATTTATTTTAAAATTTTATCCACCCATGAATAATCAAACCAACTTTCCCAAATTTATATATCTCATAATTAAGAGACAATTTGTTGAAGGTTTTTCTCAATCATGAAAACATGTGAACTTTCCATGTGATTTTTTAATATATATATCCTCCATTAAACTGAGAAAAGAGAATGTAAATAAAAAAAATCTGAATAGTTATTTTATAGAGTTCATGGATTAGTAGTTCAATAATAAAATATTTAGGCTAGAAAGAGCGGGTTTTATACAATGAACAAGATTTTATATAATTGAGGCTTAGATAAGTTTTGGATTTTCATGTCTTAAGACCTCCCTAGATGTTAAATTATAATTTAACCTATTTTTTGAAATTAAACAAAACTTTTGATTGTTTCGTTGACTCAGAAGTGTAATTTTTAAATTTGGTATAAGCTGATTCATAATTTTGAGCATTATGGGGCCTCAAGAATAATATATTAAATTTAATATAAATTTTTTCCTCTATAAAACATATTTTTAAGATGGGGTGGCTCAGACTCATCCTAAAACTACTAGGATGAGTGGAATATGTCATCCTTTTAGGCCAACTCACTATAAGGACCAAATAGATTTTCCCACCTATGAGAAGTTTAGGGAGGTCGCGTATAATATTCATGGGAAACAAGAACTGATTACCCTACCTCAAAATCATATGTGGAATTTATAACGGCTTCCACATGAATTACCTTTGCCTTTGTGCTGTTATTATCATAATTTTCTCACCAGATGTCAGTTTTAGATAAATAAATATCCTATCTGATGTGTTTTTTTTCATATAGATCACAATGGATGTAGTATATTTGGCCATATGAGGACGTTTTCATGTTTATATGGTATTTTCAGGATTTATTATATATAGGAACTATGGTGGGGTTTGGGGAATTAAATTTAGAGTGTTCACGAGGCCGATACTTCCTTTAAGGCATTTCGTGACATGGAACAAGTCTATCATTATCAATCCTAAAGTTCAGTACTCACCCACATACTTAGGGATCATGTCTTATAGATAGGAATAGTATTGGTTCTACTTCATCATTGATGAAATTTTGGTTCCCCAAAAACTACATATTGGTTTTGGTACTCCCTACACTATTGAGTCTTCTAGAAAGGTGTGGGTCCTCTAAACATGGGTTTAGTAATCCCTCAATTGAGGTGTCTTTCCGTGAGGTGTGTGTCACTTACTACCATTCCATATAGGTTGTGTGGGTTTATAGTTTTATATAGTAAAAATTATTAGAGTCATGTGATAATTTCTACTATAGCAATAGTTTCTAGAGTGTGATTATTTCCTTTATTCTAAATGGCCTCATTTACAACATACCTACATGTTTATGATAGTAGGGGTTAGTAACCCCATGAATCAGATCTATTCTCAAAAAAATGTGTGGATTATCCAATGGTATTCTATAATGGAGAACTATATTGATGTTTATAAATGATTGAGTGGAGTAATCTATTGTAAGAAATGTGTACTTAAATGAGAAGTGGGTCTTAATTTTGGGTTTGTAGTAGCAACATGAAAGTTGAAGATCTTGAGTAGTTTGGCTACTTTGAGGCTAGTGACTCCTTATATGCTCCATGGTTTCCTTTAGAATGTGATGAAAAAATAAGATATTGATTCAATAATTAGTGAATCATTTAGTTTCTCCCAGAATATGTAGTTTCTTAGGTGGCATGATCAATCATGGGTTGGATATGAGATGTATGGGTCCCATCCTTGTCCACCTAACTTCTTATGATGGAGAATATATAGAATATATTTTCTCATATTCCTTATAGTTAATCTATTTTATTGAGATGTTTAGATATCATATTACTCCATCATTCTTATTGGTTTTTGGGGAATTCTACTGGGTACGTTTACAATCACTTCTACACATGCTTTGTTCCCACACAAGTTGTGATTTTATAGGTGGAGTGTAGGTTAAATGATGATCGTAGTAGATGTAGAGATGGTATAGTTTGTTTGGAGATGAAGCCCAATGATTATTAATGAAAAATGATGGAGAATGGAATTCTATGACTGTAGAAGTGTTTTCTGATGTCGAAGACCGATCTAGGACTACTCATACTGGGGAGCTGTTTTCTTGTGTCTCATGTATGTCAGATTTAGAGACTTATTTGATGTATACCATTGTATTTTCCCACGTGGGGATTTATTTGTGAATTATGACTCATTTAAGTATTCTGTAAAATTTATTTTATTATACATATATATACTTTAGGTGTTTGTAGTTATCTTTTTCATTATTGATGTTTCCATTAGAAGTTGGTATAGGTTAAGGTCTCCCATGTTGTGTGATATGGACACTTAGTGATGGTAACCACCCAATGGCCTAATATAGGCCGGATTTAGGTGGCATATATAATATAATACCAGTCCAAGTGAGATCTTAGGGGTATAGGTTGTGTCATTTGGACTATTGTGTAAAATTATATATAAATAGTATAATCATACTATAGATTTTTCCTCAAAAATACTTAAATCATGTCAGGGGAGGATTCAGAAATTCATCAAATATATGTAATTATATATTTGTTAAAATATATTATATAATCACTACTATATATTTTATTTCTATAAAAATATTTAACAAAACAAGCTTTTTCCCAAGTACATTAAAATAATTAAGGATATGTTCCCAGTATTTGGAGGTGAGGATGAGATCATTGTAAAGGATTAAATAGATTCTAGTTTCCTACATTCAAAATATGATATGATATCTTTATTTGGTTTAATGTTTTATATTTATATTTGATCTATTAGTTCGTAGAGTTCCAAAATAGACACTATATATGGATTTAAAATAGTGGTAGATTACATCAACATATAAGATGTTGTGAAATAATAATTTTTGATCAAGAAGGTAATTGATGATATTTTGTTAGTTTATTTATTTTAGGGGGAAATTTAGATTTATATTGATAATAATAGAGCTATTTTTAATTAAATGGAAAATTGTTATCACCAATGTAAAAATGAATATTCTTTCAAAATACTATCCTGTTCAATACATCATTGGGAGATATGTGTAAAGATTACTTGGGTGGATACAAAAGAGTAGAATAAGATCCATTGATAAAACTATTTTCAGATAAAAATAATGAATTTAATGTTAAGTATCTAGGAATTAAAACATGATTGATTTTTAATGGTTGTAAAATGTATGATAATTTTATAATAAATTAAATCTCATTTTATTATTCATTCATATAATCTACATTTATAAAATATAAAAAATGAAATGATAAAACCCTCTGAAAGTATGAAATTGAGTTTTCCTGAATCAAATATCATCATAGAGTATTATGGATTGGGTAGAAATGTAAAAATTATCATGATTAAATGTATCATATATGAAATTGATTAGACTCATGAGATAATAAGTTTACACTTATTATTTGGATTGACTAATGGATGTATACAAATTAAATTTCATATGAAGATTTATATAATTATGGGTGTATGCTTGGGATCAAATCCTTATTACAAAAGGTTTCTAAAATACATATCATGTTAATCATTATACTTTGATATATTTATTTTTATATCCTCCTGGTAGATATAATTAGGGGTGGTTTGGTATGTTGTTGAAAATTTTGTTAGTTGAGAATAAATAAGTTGGTATTTCCCACTTTAATAACTACAGCATATATTTATGACTTCAATTGAGTGATTAATGTAATTAGTGACAAATATTATATAAGTTTCATGTGATGTGATTATATATTACATTGGTTTACATGTGATGTAATCATTATATGTGACTAATCTACTTAGAGAATAAAAAATGTATTAGTTTTTCTATACCGGATAGACATGTTTCATGTTTAGTGGTCCCTAGATGTCATGGAAAAAGGGGTTGTATAAGTATACATATGATTTATATGATACATATTATAGTAGAATTTTTTATTTACATATATGATTATGCTCGATCAAAATCTTTCCAATACCATCTATTACCTGAGTAGAAATGGTGTTTTTATAGAGGTCGCTCTTTGCTAAATTATATGAATTTATGAATTCATATTTGTTTTCAATACTTGAAATTATTATAGGGTCACTTAGTTAGGATTTAAATTAAGAATTATTTTTTGGATAATGATTTTATTACAAAATAAAAAGAATATGATAAATCATATCCAATAGATTTTTGATGGATTTATAAAGGGTTTTTCTGTTTATCATAATGACCTTCTATTATTTTAGTGAAAGTCGATGGCTGATGAATATATACTAAAACCTAAGTGTCATATTTTATAATTCACATATATCATAATCTATGATATTCATGTGATGAATATCATAGACAATGATATAGGAAGTATCGTAAGGCATATATTGTCTCTGATGATTTATATAACATGCATGTAGTTTGCGATACATAATATCACATTTCATAAGTTACAACCATATATCCCAAATTGTTTCAAATTTGTTATAAAACATCAAGATGATTCGTTTATGTAATGATAAATATTATATTGTCTTTGAAATTCTCATCAATCATAAATGCTTAATGGGTATACATTCGAGTTAGAGTATGGAGGATTCCAAATTTTTGGAACTAATATTTGATGTATTTTACTAATTAATGTGTGGAAGTATAAAGGATATGATACTTCCTATTTTAGGTAGGTGGTTCTTTATGAATCCAATATAAATCACTCTTCACTTTTGTTATTTTTTTCTATGAGAAAAATACTCCATAACACCTTTAGAATATCAAGGTACTCTCACATAGAATATGTGTATTCTATTGGACAATATACCACATGTGGGGTCAACATCCTGATTGATGTTATTCAGAGATCTTCTTTAAGTATACTCTATCAAGATGGAGCAGTCTGTACTTAAGTTTTACAAATTTAAGTTTATGTTATACATTTTAATATTGATTTTATGATGATAGATGTAACATTTTAATGGGTGTATTATGTTATTTTGAGTATTTGATGTTCTAATTAATCCTATAATAGGTAAATTCCAAATAATTATCGAGATATTAGTTGATTTTGGTGATAATTAATTCATTTGTTTTTGGTGGTGATTTTCTATTTTTATTGAAGGTAAGCTCATAGATAAGTTGGAAGTTGAGTAGAGTTTATTTATTGGAAAACATATTAATAATTATTATGGTTTTGAAAATAATAGTGTGATGAAACCTATTAATAGATGAGTAGTTGAATCAAATATATTCTTTTACTCTATTATAAGAATAAATCTACAATTTATATACATTTCACTATGATTTATTATAATAATTCATAGGGTATATCCTATGAGAGTCTAGAATTGTAATTATAGACTACGATTTTTGAATTTAGGGGTATTTTATGTTGAGATAGTGTGTCATTATATAATATGGAACATTAAATAACAATTGATGATTTCACATTGTGAATACTTTAGGTATGGAAAATTAATGAACTACTACAAGTAAAGGCTACACCACAATCATCATAGTGACATCGTAATGAATTCATGGTTAGTGAATGTTTTTTAAATATTCAAGAGGATTTTATAAATTATAAATTGAATATATAATCCAAAATTTTGTAATTGAATGTTAACCCTTGATCACATCAAAACACATATTTCCACCTCAATATCTTGTTGAGGTTTTTAAATAGGGGAGTCTCTTTGGAAAATATAGGGATAGAAAACATTGAGATATTTGACCATAGATTCGTAGGTGCATTCCAAATAGGTTTTGGTCAAGATTAGGAGGAGTAAAGAGGGTGCACAATTGGTCCAAAATCCAAAAGAACTTGATAAGGGAAGTGGAATACTGATAAACTTATTGAAACTAGTCAAGATCATTCTTATATAGGGGAGTTCATAACCATCATTCTAATACTACTTGGAACTGGGATTTATCATGAAGTCATTATAAATATAATTTTAGAATTACTTGAATGGTTCATCCGAGTGGATATCTATGGACTTTCACCAGAGGAGAGTTGACTTGACTATTGATATTCCTGAGGGGTTTTCACTCAATATTTTTTTTATTTTTTTATTAATTAGTGTTATAAAGAAAATAAATGAGTAAGTGAAATAATATTTGGATCATGTGGAATGTAATAACCTGGGGGTGGGTGGGGGGGGGGGGTAAATTAGGGTGCAAATAAAATTAATTTTTTTTTCATTAATGTCCCTATCTCATATAAATCTTGTTTACTCATAAAAAAGAAGAGGGTAAATCCAAAAAACTTTCACAATTGATCACAATGAATATAAAATTGATTTTTTTAAATATTAATGCACATAAACACAAATATTTTACTTATTTAACCACTAAGGGATAATACAAGGAGCATACCTATGGTTATGTGCTAGTGTACTAGTATCCACATTGCTCATTTTTAGAGGATCCATGTTTTAGGATGTGGTAAATCCACACTAAGGTGTGCTACTTTTATAGTTATTTTATAAATATTTACTATAGTCTTAAGGGTTATTCCCTCTTATTACCCTTTGTGAATTACTTCAAGTATGGCTAAGCGAGTTTATAAACCTGAGTTCCTCTTTATAATTATCACGTAGCATGGAAAATCCTAAAATCATAACTCCAGAATTAATCCTCAATTGATTTTAATTTTCACTACAATTCTCCTCTTCAAAACTAAATGTGATTATATCCTCTATGTGGGGGTTGAATATTTATCTTATAATTATAATGATAGATGAGTGCGTATCTTTATGAAATAATTAATTCTTTTTCTTCTATAAAAACAAAATAGTTACCAGCCACTCTATATGAAAAAAAATCCCAGAATGGATTTATATCTATCACATTCAATCTTTATTTCATCAAGTAGATAAATATATCAATGAAAATAATTCTTCATTATACTTTACTTATTTAGATATATAAAAATACAAACTTCTCTTTTTATGATCTCATGAAACAAGACTTGTAAACTTGATAATTTTTTTTATAAAATGGTGATTGAAATATATATCAAACTTTTTATTAAATTTCAACAAGTTTTTTTTCATATAATTACTTTTAGATTCCATTATCAATCCATAGGAACCAAGGATTTTAATTCATAAAAAACATACCCCTTAAATTTAAATTATTTATCCAAAAATATCTATACAATTCCTTCTATCAGTATCTCTAATATATTCAAAGAAATAATATCTTATTAATAATTTATAGATTTTACATTTAATTTTTCAATATGAATCCTATACCTTCTATCACATAAAATTTTAAGAAAATATTCGATTTAAAACTACAAATGTTTTAGTATAATATTTACTTTAAATTATTATGATTTCATTGAATAAATTATCTACTCAAATCTCTATCAAAATATTCCTTGTAAAAATTTATTTAATTATATATGAAAATAAGCATGTAATAAATAAATTAATACCCATTTATATCAAGAAAATATTATAGAAAAACATTCCCAATTAATTTCTTCATTTTAAACTTCAATAAAATTTATTATTTATTCCTTATTAAATTCTCTATAAAACCCCTCTCATGAATCTTCCATTTAATTCCCCAAAAAAATAAAGACTTAATTTTTTATATATCTCTCAATTTAAATTTAATTTAATTATCCATTTAAATATCAATGAAAATAAGTATTTAAGTCTTTGAATATAGAAACAAAAATATTCCCATGGATTTTACCATGAAAATATTTTACTAATTTTCTTAAATTACTCCCATAAATATCATCCTAGAACATATGAATTAATTACCAATATATTTTAATTTATGTGATAACACCACTGAAATTTTCTATTTTTGAAATAGATTTATTCACATGAGGAAAGATGAGTTTAATTTAATTTAAGGTGATAATTTTACTTTTGGACTTATTATGATGTGAATTTTGTTAATTATTACTTTGAACGTGAATTAACCAATTACTCCAACATAATTTTTCAAAAAATTGGATATATGTTACCTTGTATACCTATGCACTAAGTTAATATCATTAATCTTAAGAACCTTGGGTTTATTTCTATATGATATAAACACTAAGGATTTATTTATACATAATCTAGTATCAACTTGAATAAAACTCACACACTGCTTCATTCACTCAGATTTATCTCATATAACATTTAGAAACATAGTTTTATTTATATAAATAATTCCTTCATGTGTGTTTAATCTTATACAACCCATGTATATCTTTGGTTAATCTCACTCAACCATTTAATTTCTTATTTAATTATATAATACGGTGTATAACCTAATTTAATCACATGTATACATTAGTGAATATTATTTTATCTTATAAAAATCCTATATTTCTATAGAATTAATTCCTTACTTCTCAAAATTACTTCAAACCATCTCTAAATCCATAATAAGAAATAATATGATTATATAAGAACATTAATCTTCATAAAACCTAAATCAACCCATTATTCTACAAGGAAGCTTCATACTTTTATTCTAATCCTTCATAAAATCCCTAAATAATACTGTAACTTCACCCATAAGAAAACTAGATATCTTAAACTTATTAAAAATTATATTTAGAAATTTATATGAAATATTAAATATATATATATTTTGATTATTATTTCATCTCCACACATGAATATATATATATAACTCATCAGGTATAAATAATTATGTCAATATAATACATTTTCACCCAATGAGATAATGATATGAAATTCTTCACAAAGTCAAAATAAATGTAAAATATCCATCTCACCCATCCCTATCCAAATATTCTATATCATGCCTTAAATATTACCAAAAATATTAAATAAACCAATTCAATATCCAAACATTGCTATATCATGAAACTTGTATAAGAATTTTTTTATTTCACATATCATTTTCATGAGTATCTTAATATTTCCAATTAAAATTAAAAATATTTTTTGGTTGGATAAAAATAAACCCAACAAAGATCTTGAATTCATTCATGTATTTATCTTCAATTACACTAATACTTCTTCACCCCTATAATTCATTATTTCTATGATTGAAAAAAATACAACACCAAACACACCATTGGTTGCAAGATTCACCCCTTCGTATTTTTTTAATAATATCACAAATACAACCTTAATAAAAACACCAAATAACTTCAAATCCATGGAGTAATGATCCTTAGTATTTCTACCCACTTTGAAATCAAAATACATAGAGCCTAAATAATACACACCCTACATGAAAAAAACTTTACGACTCTAAATATTTGTATCTCATAATTGTTTTAATCTTCATACCTTGTAAGATCTTACTACCAATTTAACTTTAATATTCCAAATACAATAAAAAAATTTGAGCCTTTCATGAGCTCTATGTTTACTAAATAACTCCATGAATCATTATCTTTGAAATATACTCATTAAAAGTAAATTCTCAAACTCAACTCAACATACTACTTATATAATTTCAACTTAAAATCTTAAAATTATCTCCATGATTAATACCACTAGATGTGTTATTAAGGAATTTTAGTACTATATCATTGATTTAAACTTTATTTAAAAAATAAATTTTTTTTGTTGAACTGTTTTCTCTATTTAAATTTTTTTGGAAAGTATTTCCGTATATTATTTGAAACTTCAAATTAATTATTCCTATATCTATATTATTTCAAATATTTCATTGAGTAAATTTATGACTTGTTAGTGATTTACTAACAAAACTTTTAATCCTACCATGTTGGAATTTGTTTTAGGGGGAAAGAGTTGAAGTCAAAAATGTTAATGTTGTCCATTTCACTCACTTACATTAATAAATACCCTAAAACACGGTAAATTATATTCTTCAAATTTTTTTTCCTATGATATCAACCAGACATACAAAAAATATTGCCAAATTAATTATAAATTTCAGTGTTTTTGATTCATAATACTTGAAAATTCCCATTATCATACCTATCAAGGGGTGGAATAAAATATTGTTTATATTTTTTCAAGTAAAGTATCATGGCTGACCAAGGTCATTTCTCTTGAGGATATTTTTCTGTCAATCACTCACTAAAATTAAAAGATTTATATTTATTGTATTTTTATTTTTATTAAAATGTAATAATAATATGAGGTTATAGAATATAACTCATGAATTAAAATAAAGTAATGTTTTGACACTAAAGTATATTAATATATTTCATTCCATAACATCTCATTACGATTATGAGATATATCAAATAGATTTCAAAACTACTTTAATTTTTTTTAAAAGGTTGGGGCCGAAGCCTCAATTTATTATATAAAGAAAATAACTCTTTAGACTAGGTAGAGGGTGACCCATTACATAGCCTAAAGGCCCAAGCCCATGTGGCCTGATAACAGGGCTTAAAAGCCCATTTTTTGGCCCGAAGGACCTCTCAGTGAATAGTACTACTACAGTACTCGCGCTGCTACTGTACCGCCACTGCTACAGTACCTGCTACATTACCTCCACCACTACAGTGTTGCCACTACTACAGTTTCACCGCTTCTATAGTACCCACTACTTTAATTAATATAAATATTTTTGAAAGGAATGTATTGAATATAACCCAAATGTATTGAAGTGAAAAATGAGACATATGAGGTTTATCATTGGAAACAATCCATTTACATATTTAATCAATCTTTTCTAATATAATGTATATTGGTGAATAATTCTATCAAAGAATTTATTTTTATTAAAAACTAGTGATGATTAATGTTTATAAAGGAGGGTTAGTGGATAAATCATTTCATTTTTATTGCTGTATTTGGATTACATACTATTTATCAAAAATGACATCCCAAATTTACATTCTGTAATGATATAATTTTGAAATTGTTTCTTAATGAAATAAATGACTAAAACTATATATTTACAAGGTATAAAGATAAATAAAGATAAACAAAAAAGGTTTCTTAGGATGATTTAAGTAATATGTACCAGTAAAGTGATCTAGTAGTTTATTATGTAAAACTCCAAGAAGGGGTCTTTTCTACTGTTGAATTGCACAAATCATATGATGGACCATGATCCTTTAGAGAGTTATAAAGGATAGATAAAACTCTCTATGTGTCCACCATATGATCTGTCATGTATACCATGATATGTATTTGACCTACTACAACATATGATCTAAGAATAACAAGTAGATACCAATCTATTCTGAGGGAGAGTTACTTATTTTTTATAAATAATATCCTTATGTTCTTTAGAATAACTATAGATATGTTCCAAGTCATTAGAGGTGAGGTTGAGATCTTTTTAAGCAGTGTCAGTAATGATAGTTTGAAACTAATAAATATTATATGATATATATATCTTTCTCCATGTTTATTATCAATAGTTAATCCATTAGTTTGAAGAGTTTCAAACCATACACTATAAATGAATCGATAACTAGGGGTAGATTACAACCCTATATCAAATGTTTTGAAAGAATTAGTTTGGATCAAGAATTTAATTACTAAACATGGAGTCATTGCAAACATTTAGGGAGAAATTAAACTTTATCATGATAATAATGTAACTATTGATTAAGAAAAGGAACCCCAATCTCACCAATTAATCAAACATGCCCTTTGAAAATACTCGCTCATTTGATAGATCATTGGGGTGGGGGTGATGTAATGATTTATTGGGTGGCTATATAAGATAATGAAATATATCCTTTGATGAAACTATTATTATATAAAAGACATGAAGGTCATGTAAAATATCTGGGAATTAGATACATGATAGATTAGATGTCATGGTTGTGAAATGTATCATGATTTTATAATAATGTAAATATTTTTTTTATTCATGCATGTATACTACACATGTAAAACATGAATAATTTTATAATAAAACCCTCTCAAAGTATGAGTTTGAGTTTTCCTTAATAAAATATAATTATAGTGTACTTTAGACTATGATGAAATGTAAAAAATATCATGAGTAGATGTGTAATATATGATATAGAGTAGACTCATGAGATAATAGGTTGAGTCTTATTATTTGGACTAACCAATAGAAGTATATCGCATAAAATTTACTACAATTATCGATATAATTAAGGGTATATATGTATAAAATAATTATTAACGAAAATTTTCATGATACTTAGCATGTTAAACATAATTAATTTATGTATTTCATTAACAAGATTTGATGCTGAGCTAATCAAGGGCGGTGGAGTATGTTTCTGATCATGTTATAATTTGATATCAACCTATCCTATAGGATCCTAAAACTATGAGGAGGTACGTACTTGTTTAAATTTTTAGTTAACTCTATTTAAAATGGTTAATGATTTTTTTCTGAGAGTACTAAGGTATTTGGGGGTGCCCCGACCGTTCAGGATGCAAAAGAGGGGGAAAAGTGGCCATCCAGTTCACAATGCATGGCTGGCGCATAGTTAGACATTATCGTACACCCTAGACCCAAAAAACATGTAGCTAAAGTCCCTTGGATAGTGGATTAAGCACGACCACTTAACAATTTGTTAAAACATGTGGGTGGAAAAACAATTCATCCATGTCCCCCACTTGGATAGGGAAGGTGCACGAGCACTACATGGTTTGTCCATCCATGTAGGTTTCCCAGCCAGACTATGCAGTCTGGCCCCCTCTTGGATAGAGGTATCCACATGTTTGGTGCAAAGTTTATCCCACCATGCTCCCAAACCATAAACCCTTTTAAAAATTAGTATTTTAACATTTCCCCCTAGGGACATATTAATTTTTAAATGATTTCCTCCCATTTCACACAACAACACCCCAGGTGATGAACAATTTAGTCCTAAGATTCCAAGGGACATTTATCTTTTGATTCATGGTCATTTGGAGTGATGTCATTTTGTAGTTGTTCTTATCCTTCTGAATCCCAAAACCATAGTTTTACATAAAATTCTATGTTTGGGATTTGAAGGTTTCTTGAGCTCAAATCAAGGGATAATGTTAATCAAGCGGTTGTTGGAAAACTTGAGGAAAATGGTATACAAGTTATATAACATATTCTTGATGTTTATTTTATGTGTATGTGGTTGTTCTTGGGTGTTGTTATACTGTGAAATTTAACCCTTGGTAAGAAATCGTAAAATATGTGTGAAAATGGATTGTTGAACCCCTCACGATCCCCATCAGATTGGTTGAAGATTGAGTAGACTAGGCCTATTATCACCCATGCAGTGTGCTACTATATTAAACATGAAAACTAAGTTTCTAAATCTCAAATTAAAGGGTTTATGAGATAGGACCAATTATTATTGTGTTTTTCTTGTTAGCATAGATTAAGGGGGTGTTTGACCTAACTCGAATAAGTTAAATGAGATATTTTATGTGTGGGTAAATGTGATTAATTGTTAAAGTAGCATATTGATGAGGTAAATCTTATGAGTGTGATATTATACTGAGACTCTAATCCCTCAAGTTGGGAAAGAAAGATGATATAATACCCATCAATATATTTCTGGTTTAGGATGTAAAAATGAGGCTCTATGCTTCTGAAACAATGGACATGATATGAGTACCTGAAATGATGCTCCAAGGTAAGTTGATATGTATTGTTTTTAGAAATGAATATATGTATATGGTAAGGATTTTTACCCCCTTTTTTATTTTATAGATGATAGGCAAGGGACTAAGAAGATTTGATAAATGTGTGTAACAATTGGAACTAATGGTAAAAGTGGTTAATCATAAATCTTGTTAAATAATGAAACCTGACTTATCTATTGCTTGATTGAGTGTCTACTATATACCTTCATACACTGTTTAGACTTGATATTTTGCAGACACTATTTGTGGTGGCTTACTAATTTTTACACACAAACTTCTTGGGCCGTCATGGGTACTTGAGCAGACTTCATGTTTGCAGGTCAGGAAAAGGCAAGAGCCCAGTGTTAGAGGGATGATATGGGTGTCAGGATTGAACATGTATAAGAGAACCAGACTTGATTTAAGAACTTATTTTGGGTATTTTTCATCATTTATTCACATTGGGGTTTTCCTTTACACTTGGAATTGTATGAAATTACAAGGAATATTTACTATTTGGTTGTGGGTTGTACCTAATTTTGGGAAATGGTTATATGATGCATGTTATTTAATTATATTGTTTCTAGAATTTATTATTTTATCTATTGTGGATTATTCTGGTAAAGAGGGTATAGTCACCTCACAAATTCAATTAGACCCTCACCGCTAGTCGGTAACTTATGGAATATGGTGAGGTGTGCCCAAGGTCATGTGTTGAATTGGCTCGGGGCACCGATTATAGTGGCACCCAAGCCGGGGAATTACATATCCCTTTTATTTTTTATCACCATACCATAAATTCCTAAATCCCATTATTCCTTAATTTAATAATAAATTAAAATTATTACTAAAAATTACTAACTAATTCCCACCCCTAAATAGGGGTACTTAGTAAATTTTTTTTCTATGTGTTTAGTGGGCTAGTCATCACTTTTGGGGAATTACATAAAAAACATGTTTTTTTGTATAGGTTTAGATGGTTCAAACATAAAAAGATCATTGGTTTTTGTGGTCTATCCTGATTAATTGTGGTGTCACCCATAGACTGGTAATTTTATAAAAATATAAGTTTTTATAAAAAATGTTAGTTTTATAATACAATTAGATTATTTTTTATTTTGGTTATTCCTTAAAACCAAAATTACCCCTCACAATCACAAACCAATCCCACTAGAACACGCCTCCCTGGTATATTTCACTTCCCCCTTTATCACATCAGATTCCCCCTCCCCTATGAATCACGATGAAGACCATATTCATACCCCCATTAAATATATATGATTATTTTCCTCACATATCTCCCTATGTTGAATAAAATTTCCCCTATCATACTTAATCTGGTCTAAAACCGTATCTATACCCCCTACCCCAACTGAAACCCAATTGATATATTTAGGGAAACTTTTTTATGCTAGAAATTTTAAATGGAATCACCATTAATTATTTATGTTCTTACGTATTTTGGTGTTTTTCATGTCATAAAAGTAATTTTTTTAGTCAAAATATAGTTATTATAAAGAATAATATATATAGCCAATGATTGGGAGATTAAAAATTTTAACTACCCTATTTTCATTTGTTGATTTAAATTTTAAATTTTAAACTTATTATTTTACAATATATTTCTCAATTAGTTGATTCTTTTTTGTACTTAATGCTATTAATAATTTAATTTTTCTTCATTATCTAGTATAAATAGACTCATTTTGTGCCTATGTGAAATACTGGGGAATGTTTTTCTAATGAAATATATAATAGACTATCATATTTGTGATAAGATTTTATCTAGAATATTTGATAGATGCGTAAATACATGTTCTTTTACACTACCGAATAAATAAATATACAATCTCCTAACATAAGTTTTTTTATAGAAGTGAAAAATTTGTACATTATAATAATTTTGGATATGTTAATGAATTGAATATTCTTAAATTTCTCCTTCTCTAATAATATTTTTATTGTAGTCTTACAGAGTGTTTTTGAGAGTAAAATATAGTATACTGTTAATTATTCAAGTGGTATTATAAGAAAAAAATTAGTAATTATCTTTCTATGATTAATATTTTTTATAGTTTTATTCATAAAATATGACATATATATGAGTTATTTTATTTTAAAATTGGGTTTTATGACTTATTATATGGCACATATATCTTATAAATGCTTCCTTATTCATTCATGACACAATTGATCATCATTATGGTGAACTCATTACCGATAACATGTGCAAGGTGAGGGGTTCATGTGATGTTTGTGAATATTTATCTCCTCAATTTCAAACATACATGGAATAATAACATTTTTTTTATACATATGATACTTCATTTATTTAAAATCCATGGGATATATATTTTAAATAAGTTAAGAAAATTTATTGATTATATAGTTAAATGTTTCCCTAGGTAATAAAATTAATGTTTGTTTTATATGATTATATTTAATAAATTTAATTACATATATATTAAATAATGTTATATATATAAGGCTATACTTAAATAAATCATTAAATCATCCTGCATTTATAACCAAAAAAGAAATATATAATTTTAGATTTGTATCAGAGTATAATTCCCAATTTGATGGGGTCAATATCATTATGTATATCTATGAGAGACATCATTATTGAAATTTACTACCTTGTAAAAGGCATGTCGATGATAGATATTTCAAAAAGATTATGATTTTAAAGGAAACACATGGGGATTAAAACCCACATTGTTCTCTATAATTTTTTAGAAATTACCTACAATATACAAATGTTCATTTTATTCCAAATGAAATCATTATCATTCATATTTATTTTTCATATTTATTTTTTTATCATTTTTTATAAATATTATTAATGATTTTTTAACTAATAAAAAATCAATTTTGAGAGTTCGGTTGGATTATAATATATATCAAATACAACCGTCATTTATGATAGAGTGGTTCTAAGAAACTATTAATGCTACACTTGACATACATTTCATTATATGGTATGTTCTTTTTTAGATTTTTTGTTGCATTATTTTCTATAAATTGATGTATATTGATTTAGTTTTTAATTATTTTTTGATGACATTGAGGGAAATGAAGTAATTTTTTGGATTCAAACATAAGAAAAAACATTTCTACTAAATTTTATTATTTTATTTTTTACATCTATATTTATTATATTTTGTAGAATTTTTTGATACACCCATTATTACCTATATGTTTAGAAACTCAATATCAAATTATACTAAACACCAAATTATTAAGGGATACACATGAGATAAATTGGGGTTAATGTTGTTATAAAATTATTATATGTTTATTAGGATGGTCCTATAACTATGATGCATTAAAATATTCCATATGTATTTCTTGTTTAAGAAAACATTTTCAAAATTTTCTAAATTTTCATCCAAATACTAAAAAGATGTTTATTATCCATACCCAACTTATTTTATTTCATTAAGTGAAATTGTTTCATATAAGATGTATTGGATTTTTCTAGTGATGGCTATTATTTAAATTATTTATTCTTATTTTGAATATGAATTATATTAAAAATTTATATTCTTTTTTTCTTAACTTTTCTAATTTAATTTTAATAGATGTTCAAATTTTACTCCAAAATTAAATCAAAGTGTACTTTTTTATCTATATAATTAAATATAAATTAACTAGGGAGTTTTATTATGAATCCAAGATAATTTTTAATAAATGGTAAATCTCAAATTCACAATTAATATTTTTTTTGATGGATATACCTTATTTTTATATCACAAACGTGTATATAAATACATTAGAAAAGAATTTTTATATCATTTTATTAACATAAACTACATTATTATACGTTATATGAGCATGTTACTGCCAAAATTTATGAAAAAATCATTACTTGTAGTGTAGAAACCTCTAGTTAATTTCATTTTAATTTTCAATTAGTTTCAATATTTATTGTATCTTAAAAATATTTTGGTGGCTTAATTCTTGATTATATTGACAATACTAATTGGAGAACCATTTTTATGTTCCAAAGTTATAGTGATTTTAAGATGATGGAAAAAGGGTAAAGGATTACTAACATTTGAACTATATTTGGATTATTTATTTTCTCTTATGCTTATTTTTTTAAATACATTGTATGAATATAATTTTTAAATACTTTAATATTTAATTTAAATTATTATATAATGTGTGATTTAGTTAATACTGTTTGATGTTGTGCTTGAAACTTTTATTTCTTAAATACCTATCGGTTTTTATATGAGACTATGGTATTTCATTGGTGTGTTATTTTATGATATTCTGTTATTGTTAGAGTTATTTTGACCACATGCTTTTTTATAATATTAGATACACAACATTAAATTACATAATGAGAGTGGATATAGATCCTCCTCAAATAGCTCTTATACATAACTTTTTTCTATATTGTTAGATTCTATGAACACCATATTTTATGGAGAATTGAACATTTTTTTGATGAATCAAATTAATGTGAGATGGAAAAATGTATATTTTTTCTATGATTTGTACACATGTAACACCAATGCTTCAATTATAATAGTAATATTTTCTTTCTTTACAAACAATAACAAAATGCACATTAATTTATTAAAAATGTGATTGAAACCTAAATTCAAAAATTATATAAATTTAATTTGATGAAAGAGATTTCATTTTTGAATTTATAATTTATAAATTAAGTTAAGTTTAATTTTTGTTATTTTTAAGAAAAGATGATTTTTGGGTGAATAATGAAACATAACAATTTAAAAAAAAATTCTATTTTTAAGAAAATATAATGATATAATAATAAATTGAAATTCTATGAAAACGTTTTTTGGAAAAATTATATATTTAAGAAATAATATAGTTTATATAAAACTATAATATTTATCATTGAAATATATTTTTAAAATTTTGAAAACCTAAGTAAAGTTGTTGTTAAAAAAATTAGTTCTTCATAAAAAATGATGTATTTTCAGTGTTCAATTTAATTTTGGTTTTATTTGAATGCAAAATAATTTTTATTTAATTTGATATAATATAATTAAATCCATTTTAATTAACATTCTACTCTATTTTTCTTTACTATTTTTATGCTAAAAATGAACAATTTTCTAAAAAAAAATTTCATTGCATTTTGTGAAAAAATATAAAAAGTAATTTTTACCACTTCTGGAAAGTGAATCCAATAAAATGGATTGAATATTTTTAATAAGTATAATTAATAATAGGTAATAATTGTAACTTAATTTTTTTCATAATCAATAGTAAATATGGTAAATATTTCTCACTTCATTTAAGGAAAAAATGAGTTAAAAGGGTTAAAATAAAGGGATAAATATTCAAGATAGCACAAAAAAATTTTTTAAACCTCATTGGGTGGTTTTATTTCTACACGATTATTAAATTTTAATATATGAAAATTTGGTTCCACTTGAAATTGGTAATATATGTATTATATAATAAATTATTCAGTATTTACAGGTTTTCCACCGACTACTCTTATAAAAGGGAATCCCATACCCTCCCTTATCCATATTACTTGAGCCACTTATATTTAAAAATACCTTCCAAAATCCATTCTGAAAATCTATCCTCATATCCTAGAGGTCTTGGTATCAGAAAAATCTATTTTAAAAATTCTTAAGTAGTAATACAAATGAGTTAACTAAAAGAAGAGGTATATATTCTTAGTAAGATTTTTCAAGACCCTTTCTTCTTAAACCTCCTAAAAATATTAAATAAACATATTAAAATAATTAAATCAGTATGTTAACCATACTAAGACATTATTATGTTAATGGTATATCTATTTTATATCTCCTTTCTATCATATAGAAAATGAAAACACCACTTGTGTGTACGTATGACATACCATCTCCACGTAATAGTGTAATTTGTTTTTGGTCACCACATTACTTGGATGACCATAAATATGAAACTAATGATTATATATTATATTTATGAAATAATTATGAAGATGAAAATATAATATGTCATCTACCATGTTACCTTTTTATCCATTAGAGAATGATAACGTCTCCGTGTGGACTAACACCTCCATGAAGGGATGTGTTTTTTATAATAACACTATATATTGATGATTGTAAAATTGTATATAATTAAATTTTTGAGAATTTTAAAATTATTTAGTTCATGGAACCATTTCATAACACCTTTAACCATGGCTAATATACTGAAGTAATTTTAGAGAAACTTTCTGAACAACCTTAAGTGGTTAAAATAAACAAGAACTGTTCAATGAATGAATGCTAACTAATTATAAAAGGACCTTAAAAAATTAAATATAGATAAAAAATATTTTTAATAGTGTATTTAATAAATTTCAATTGATTATCCAAGAGAATATAACATGTTCGATCAAGCAAAAGTCTAAGGTAAGGGTTTATTCTATAATATCATTTTTATTTGGGATTGTTTATGTTTAAATTTACATTATAATAAATTTTGAGCACTTTATCATTTAACATACACATATTTTTATTCTCAACTAGTTACCTATAGAGTTTAAATATTTTATATTAATTTTTTCTCTTTTTTACATAATACAATAGAGATTGTTTTAAAGAAAAATGACCTTATTTACTCATGATTTGACAAAAAATTTCTTCTGTGTCAATATATCTAAATATTTTTTCATTAATTTCCTCCTATATGATATAAATAATATTTAAATACATTTTAACCACATTTGAGGTAATTTTAAATGTTTTATAAGTAATCTTCTTTTCATATTCAAAATGAGGTACTTTTGGACTTTTTACCAAAAATGTTATAGGAATATTTATTTTAACGTTTAAATTATGACTAAAATTTCCCACCATTATGACCATTATTTCATTTGAAGATTCCTTTATAAGTTTTCATGGTTATTTTCAAATAAGATATATTTTTTGAATATTCTATAATTATTTTTGAAATGCTATCAAAATAAAAGTATATTTTTCTCATGTTTTCAAAGAAAGGTTTGAATGTTCTTTTAAAGGAATTTAATTTATTACAATATATTTAATGATTATTATAATTTACTAATGATATTCTCTAATTAAAACATCCAAATTATTTATTTAGATGGATTATGATCAAGTAGTTCTATTTATTAAATTGGAAAATATTAACATTTCATACCCTATTTTTTTAATATAAATATTTATATTGATTATATATTCAATTTTTATTCATTTATTTTATACGAAAAATGTATTAGGCTTAGTAAATGATGTAATGGGATTATTATATCCCCTCAATGCATTATTGGGTCTCATTAGATAATGTAGTTTGAGTATTAATATATGAATCTATGTATGTTGTCTTTGAATGAGGCCTTGACAGTATGATTATTATGTTAGACATTATGTGTTCTATCATTATAAAACTATTTATTTTTATCCACATGATTTTTTTAATGTCATCCCTAGATATATTCGACTATTATGATATTTTTTATATAGAATATTTGATTATTGTTTATCTCTTCCATTTTATCCATTCTTAATTTTATTTATGATATCTTATTTTGTATTCTTTCCCTTACTAAGAATCTTATCTCACCCTTTATTATTATCTCCCTTTCCCAGGGTACTATAAAGGGATCTATGAATGATTTTAGGGATATACTAGAATAAATAATAAATAATCACTATAATTTTAACTTTCATTTCATTTTTTCAAATATAATATGAAAATCATGTATGTATCTAGTATCCCTAGACTTCTAAACTATTTGATCCTTCAAGATACAATCCCTTGCATCTTGTTCTAATATAGTAAAATAAGCTTCAACTTCAAGTTACTTTTATTTTTGTTTTATAAATTTTCTACACCTTTTTATTCATGCTTGACAAGCCTATATTCATGCTTGAACGATGTAAATATTTTTTGGTATTTCTTGTACAACGATAGGATATTCATATTCATCTATTAAATTGATTAACTAAATAGCCTTATAGAAGCATTAGATGGTAAAATAGTGAAATCATCCATGATGCTACCTATGGAGTGATAATACATTCACACAAGATGTGTATCATCGAATTTTATTATGCTATATCAGAATATGAGCACCATTATCTCCATATATCTATTATTTGTTTAGTACAACTATAATTAGAGTGAGACAAGAATGTTAGCGGATTGATTCTATGTTTTTGTTTTAGAGATTCTATGTTTAATTATATCAAATGATATTCATTGAAAATGGATGAAAAGATAGAGGACAATAAGTGATTTAGGTTGTGTTTTTAAATAATTGATTTTTTTCAAGTGAATTAAAATTTACTAGTGAAAAAAGTGTAACTATTAAAAAAATGTGTTTTGGTGTTTAAATTTGGAAGGCTACCAAAAACAGTCAGTAATGATGTCTTTTGTGACCCCTAACATTAGGAAAAAAGCTCTTAAACATGATTTTTAGGACTCATCCACACTTAAATACATCCTAGGTTAGTAGAGGATATGTGAGTATCCCTGAATCCCACCTCAAATAAGACATGGGTTGGCGACTAACACCAATGATATCTATAACATCAATGAGAGGAATTACCTCCTAAATTCCTATTAAAATAAAAAAACCACCAACTAACATCCAAATATTCCCATTAGGGAACAAATAAGTGTTAATGTTGGTAATTTTTTTTATTTTTTTATTTTAATAAATTTCCAAACTCATTTAAATATCATTTATTGTAAAATCAATTAAATTAAATAACATTTAATTATTTTATTTGAATATTTTTTAATCATTTATAGAATTTTAATTCTTTTTTTACAAAGTTTTTTTATTGGATTTATATTTTAATGCAACATTATTTTTGTTTTGTTAAAATACAATTTCCTTACATTAAATTAAATTCATTTTTTAAAACCTTTATATTTTCATAATTTATAATTGATATTTGTGAATTTTCATCGCTTGAATTTTTTAAGTGGTATTGTCATAATTAATGTAATAATTTATTAAATATGTTATTGTTTTAATTCTTTTAATTTGACATATTCTTTAATATTTTGTCAATGTTTAAATTTTCTAATAATAATTTATATATCTTATGTTAATTAAAATTTTGCGTGTTTAAAATTTTTTATTTGATCATTTTTTATCATTATATATATGTAGAGTATCTTATATATAAATTTATAGAATATATATACCCAAATTCTAGCTACTGTACATATTCTTCTGTTGGAAAACCTCTGGTTTTACTTTTCCTTCACCAAGGATCACCTCTATCTCCATGCTTGATAGTTCCCCAACACTTCATTGACTATCGGTAGAAGCATAGATCATCCTTGAAAGAATAAACATTAGGAGCATCATAGAACCAACTTTGGACAATGGAATCTCCCTATTTAAGATCCCCCCATTATTATAGTAAGCTCAACACTCCAAACATCCATAGTAGCATCCAACTTTTCTATCAGTTTCACCATCCACACAATTTCATAGAAGTAGCTACAATTCCATCAAACTATTCTTTGTGGAAGCTATAGTTCTTCTTCAAGATTCCATAGAATATCTAATTTTATCCAAGTGTTATATTTAGTTCATCCATGCTCTATGATTATACCTAAAATTATATGTTTTTAACATTCCTAGAATAGTAACACTTTTGTTTTACTCTCTACGGTAACAACTCATCCCCTCATTATGGTACCACCATTTTATGGTAGCACTGGTCCCTCATATTTGATGATAAATTTGTAACTCCAAAATACTTGAATCATAATCACCCTTATGAAACTTAAAAAGATCATCATGACTCCATGTTGTAATAGTATCTTATCCTTACAATGGCAGCTCCTTATTTTGACAACATCATCCATGGTAGTTACATATATCATCAAAAAAATGGCACTCCCCTATTTTGAATCCATAACAGAAGAACATGATTGAAGCTTTTTTATAGTACTAGTAACATCCTCATTATTAGAATATATCTCCTTCACTCTCCATCATAGCACTGTCCCACCTTCAATGGTAGATTTCCAATGTGACAGTAGAATTAGAACTCTCTTTCATGATAGTTTCATGAAACTACAACAGTAGTATCATATACCATATCCAATGATAATATTATTTACCATATCCAAAGGCAGAAACACAACAGATCATAGTTGGTTGACTCTATCCCTATTAGTACTAGACTTTAATAATTCTTCTTCATTCATACGGTTAGCTTCTTCATCCGATCTCGACCACTCATATTATGAAGAACTTATCCACGTGACTATAATAGAGACATGAAATGGTAGAACAAGAAAAAATGGATGAAATGTTTTTAACTCAACACATATACCAATCCTCTACATAAATGGTATATCATACCACCATTTGATATTAAACTGCCTCCATACATTAATAATAGATCATATTTGAATGGTAGATCATCCTCACTGGTAGTTCAAACACTTGAAATAGTTAATCTCAACCATGGTATCACAGTTAGATCCTTCAATAGTTGTACCAACTACTATTAAACAATGGTTGCATGTTGTGATAGGATAAAGCTCCCCACTTTCCATAGTAGAAACTTTATTTTAGTGATGGTGGTACCACTTTTCATGATAAAATATTAGCAGTAGGAACATATTGTTACCCCCCCATGAATTTTTATCTACTTCCATTTAATTTTTTTCTAAACATATCTTAGTTTTTATTTTACTTACAACATGTTAAATAATGTTTTAATTACTATTTTATCATTCTAAAAATAAAATTGAATGGTTGATTAAATATTCTGAGAAAAAATTTTATACACATATACATAAGATATATACTCTTTATGATAATATGTTTTTGAGACGTTTTGATATTTTAATAAAATGAAATTTTATTTATATTATGTTAACTATTTTATAATGGAGTAATATACATGTTTGTAATAAATATCATAATAGAAGTACTATGATATTATTTCATGTAGGAATAAAAGTGTGTCAATTTCTTTTTATATTGAGCATGATATTTTTGAGGTAAAAATAATATTAAGTTTATTTATTCACTAACTTATGGCATTAAATGAATGGAGAATTAGGTAATTCTAGAAGATCTTTGATTTAATGATAATGATGGATTAGACTGTAGGCATGTGATCAAGGGAGAAACCAATAAAATAAACTTTATATAGTTTATTTGACACCAGTGATACGCAATTCTAACTACATAAGAAATCAAGAACTCCTCATGAATTTTATTCTATTACTGCGATCACAAAGGCTATTTTGATTGATCCATCCATTACAACTGAAGTGATTATGACTACTGAGTGACATCATCTTCATTTTTTGATCTCTTATATTCTTTAATTTAATTCTATGTTTCACAATATTAATTATATTTTATCTTTTTAAATTATACAAGTTATTTTATGATTTTCCCAATAAAAAACAAGTCTTTATACTGGTTGTTATACTACCTAAAAAGAATTTGTTGGGTTGTGACTGACAAAACAAAGTTAGGTGCAGGCTGGGTTGTGGATCTCAAAAAAATTCAGTATTATGGATTTGAGTAATGTAAAAGGAAGTATCATTATTAGGTTATCATACATTTAAAAGTGAGTTCTTCTTAGTGGGTACCAATATTATCATAAAGTATATAAGGTTGAAGAACTGACTAGGATCTTGGTGATGAAAACCACTATAAAAATATTTTTTTCATTATTCTAATTTCTAGGGCACCGTATAACTTAAACACTACATTCACTATAGATTATTTTATTAATAAAAACTGATTGATTTTTTTTAAAATACTTTAAATGACTATTCACCCACTATATTCTATTTTTATAATAATATCAATCCAATAATTTGTATTAGATCCTGGTCACTGATTAGTTAACACCTATATTTTTTAATCCTATAAAACATTCTTAGTATAAAAGGATTAGTCCATTTAAAATATAAGTTATATTAATTATTTTTAAAATATTGTGCTAACCTATGCATCCTAGACTTAAATATCTAAGTAATAATGATTTTTTTTAAAATGGAAGGCATTAATTATAATGATATATGGATTCCTCAAAAGCCCCCATTTTTTTGAAGAAAGGAACTATGGCTACCAGAAAGACTGAATGAAATATTACCTGAAGGAATGGAGTTTGGATCATTTAATGACCATAAGAAAACCATATAAATTTCCTAAATATGATCTAGATATTCTTATAGGTAATGAAATGCATAAATATGTTTTGAATTATAAAGTTAATAATATTATATATTGTGCTATTAGTAGAAGTGTCTATAGCCATGTTTTAGTTTGTAAGATAGTGCATGAAATATGTAGAATCCTTCATGTTACTCAATATGGTAAATACAAGATAAGAAGAAAATAATCTAGTAATTCTATGACCAGAATACCAAGGCTTCAATGTGGGAGAATATTATTCAATAAACCGAATGTTCTATTAGTTTACAAGTATTAAAAATGGTATGAGTTCTCTTAGGGAAGTATTAGACAACACAAATCAATTTTAAAGAGTATTGAGATCTATAAAAAAATATTACAAGGAAATACGGTGTCCATAAATAAGAGTAATAATTTTAAAGAGTATACCATAGATGGACTAATATGATCTTTTACTGTATCATGAGTTAGAGTTGAAAAACTTTTTTGATGAGGAGTCTACAAAGAGAAAAGGTATAACTTTTAATTTTAATAGTAATGAAATAAATAACAATTCTAAATCTGAGTTCCATTAAATTAAAAAAGAGATGTATCACTTTAGTAATAATTTTTTCATGTTTATAAAAAAAAATGTGAAAATAGACAGTTTTGAAGGAAAAATGAAAAATAATACAAGAAATTTAATCCTAGAAAGAATAACGATGTTACAAATCTAATTTTTTTGAGTGATAGAATAAAGTTAAAATTCAGAATAATTTTTCCAAACCCAATCATTAAAATAATTACAAATATAATCAAGGAAATAAAAAGCCTATTTTGTTTGGAAGATGGGACTACTCAGAAAGATCTGATTCATGTAGTGGCTCTTAAAGTTAAATGGAAACATGCAACCTTGCTTTGATGGGTGTAAAATGTGAGGAAACTTTTTCATTGTATACTAAATTACATACCCCTATAAATGTTGATCATAATGTTATTTTTAATGTGGAAAAAAACTAAATTAGATTATTTTTCAGATTCTATGAATTATAAAGTCAATCAACTGTATAAATAGAATAATGAATTAAGAAATGATAATATCAATATTATTGAAAAAAATACTCAAATGAAAATTTTAAATGAAATGTTGATGAAAGAAAATAGAAAAACAAAAAGGGAATGTGATAATATGAATATGTGTGTTTATGAGAATGATGAATCTAAAAGGAATAATAATTATAAATCTTAAAACTAAAAGAATAAATAATCAAATTAAAGTCATTCTAGAAGTAAGTAATAAATATTAGAAATTAATATTTAATTCTATTTATAACGACATGAATAATGTTTAAAATGAATATAATAATAATAATATAGGAAATAAGAAAATGAGAAATATGACTTCTTGTTCCAATGAGAATGTTTATATTGATTTAGATGTAGTCCCAAAAGAAAATGTGATTTTGAAAATGGAAGTATCTAATATTAAAGAGAATTTATCTACTTTTGTTCAAGGAAAGGAAATAAATGATAAAATGATTTCTAGGATCAAAACAACATATAATAAGAATGTTTTTGGTTATAATATATTTTCACTAAACATGAATAAGACTATATTTTTTAAAATCTCAAAATGAGGTATTTCAACTATAACATACTTTAAGTGTAGAATGAATGGGAATTATACCAATGAATTCTATTTAAGATTTAATTAATCCTTTGAACATAATAAAACTATTTTATATAAGAATTTATTTTTATAAATAACATAAATTGATGTTTGAAATATATTTGTGCGACCATAAATACTTCTATCAATCCGGATAAATTAAAGATAACATGGGTACAAAAAGGATACTACTCAAATCCTATTGAACATAAAATGGTCACCATGATAGAGTATGTATTTTATATCAACCAACATGTATGCTATCTACTATTATAAAAATAGTATGATGTCCTAAAAATTATCTAATATTTTTTATGTTATTCTAATTTTTTTATTTATTAGTGTGTACATTAGGCTCTATTTGATTCATGTTATGGAAAGTTATAATAACATAGTTTATTTAAAAAAAATTAATTTAATATATACTGATTATATTTTTATAATTAATATATAAATAGTTTAAATATATATTTCTTGGAGTATAAATTTAGTGGGAGTATCCCCATGTTTTTAATGTAGTTAATATATTGACATATAAGTTATAAATGAGTGCTTAAATAGTTGGTATATTCAAAAATTCAATTTTGATGAATATATTTTAAGTATTTTTCAATAACTAATGTATTGTTTTTGAAATAAAATAGTTTTTTATCTTGATTAATATTATTTATTTTACACTTTAGTTCTAGAAAGTTTTTATTTGTTAAATTAGATAAAAATTTACTGATTTAAAATTTTGATTCTTGTTGTAGTTGAAATATAATGTTTTAAAACTTCTCATCAAGAAAAGTTTTCTATAAACCTTTAAAATTATTTTTTGATTTATAATTTATTTTATTATATATTTTAATTTAAATATATTTGAAATATAAATTGAATTAAATTTCCAAAATTTTCTTAAATTTATTGGATTTTATAATTTTTTTAAACTCAGTCAAAAATTAAATTTTATTTACTAATCTACTTTAGTTAGAATTTAGATTCTTAAACCCAAGGGATATTTTTTTTAAACCATTAGAGAAAAATTATTTATCATTTATTTTTGGAAATAATATGTGAAAAGAAAAATGTTTTAGTCTATTCATAGATGTTTGTTTTGTTTTTTTATGTTATGAATCATTTTAAATAAATTTTTTGAGGAATTAATAACAAAGATTTGTTTCATTTAACAATATAATATTTTATTTATGTTTATTCATAAAATTAAATTCTTATTTTTGGGAGATATAATTTTTATATATTTTTGATAAATTTCAAAAATAGGGAGAAAATTTTATGTTTTTAAATGAAATGTATTGATTTTAAATTTACAAAAAGGAGAGATTGTTAATGATGGGAAATTATTTTGTATTTTGTATGTTTTGATAAATTTCAAAACTTATTTTAAACTCATTTGTTATAATGTATGTTTATTTAAATATCATTTAATTATTCCATTTTAACATTTGTTAGTATTTTTTCGAATTTTTAATTCTTGGTTTATTAAGGGTTTATTTTTATTGGATTTACATTTTAATTCATTATTATTTTTGTTTTGTTAAAATAAAACTTCCTTACATTTAATTAAATTCTAATTTTTTTAACATATTTATATTTTCATATTTTATAATTGATATATGTGAATTGTCATCACTTGTATTTTTCTAAGTGTTATAGACCTATTTAATGTAATCATTTTTTACATATGTTATTGTTTGAATTACATTAATTTTTTTATGTTATATAATGTTTTTTTTATATTTTCTATTAATTTTTTATATTTCTTATGTCAATTTCAATTTTGAGTGTTTACATATTTTTATTTGAGAATTATATTAATGTTATATATATATGGGGTCTTATATATAAATTTAGTATATATATAAACATATTCATGTTACTGTATATCTTCTTTGGCTGGATAGCCTCTAGTTTGAATTCCCCTTAACCGATGAGCATTTCCATATCCATGCTTGAAAGTGCCCCAATGCTTCATTAAATTCTAGTAGAAGTGCATATACTCCTTATGAGAATCATTCACATCAAAAATAGAAAAATACATGGAAAATGGCCTCTCTCTATTGAATATCCTCTCATCACTACAGTATGATGGATCCTTTAAGAATCCATGGAACTATCCATATTTTCTGATAGTTTGAGTGCGATCAAAATTTCATGGAAGAAGTTACAAGATAGTCCATATCTTCTTAACATAAGCTAAAAAGATTCTTCATGATTCCATGAAACATATCATTTAATTATAGTGTTATCTTCATTTCTTCCTTAATATATGTATATAAATGTAATTATATGTTTTAAACTTGCCTGGAATGGTAGAACATTATTTTTACTCTCTATGGTAGAAACCCACCCCTTGGCATGGTACCATTATTTGATAGTAGCACTGGTGTCTCATATTGTCTAATAATGGTAGAACTTAATACTAATAGAAGTATCCTCACCCTTATGTGCCTTCAATAGGTTTTTCATGACTCCGTTTTTTGATGGAATCTCATCCTTGCGGTGGAAGATCTATGTTTCATTAGAAGCATCAATGACAGTAACATCTACTGTCACAAAAATGGCACTCCATTTTTTTGGAGATGTAATAGAAGCACGTGATGGTAGATATTATTTGGTGTTAGTATCATATTCACCATATTATGATAGAACCCTTTATCTATATGGTTGAACCATCCCATATTCGATGGTAGATCACCAACGTTACAGTAGTATCAGCGATTCAATTCATGGTAGTGTTGTACGACGCCAACAAAAGTATCATCTACTATCTCTAATGGTACTATTATCTACCATCTCTAGTGGTAAAATTATTGTACGTAATATAGGTTAGAATATATCACAAACAATTCTATCCTTCAAGTATTATTCTTTCACTTCATGGAATAATTCCTTTTCTGAGATCTGATGCTCATCTCATCCAACACTAGTGTATGCAACTATGGAAGTGACATGCAACAATAACACAAGAAAAAATAGCTCCTTTATTTTTAATGCAAAACATCCACCACTCCTTTGCTTCAACTGGTAGATCATCCTATTATGAGATAGTCACATTCCTACATACAATGATTATAAATCATCTTCAAATAGTATATCATTCTTTACGGTAGTTCAAATAGTGGTAGTGGTTCTTCTCATCTATGGTTGCACTGTTAGATTCCTCAATCTTAGAAAAATATACCATTCGAAAATAGTTTCATGCTGTGAAAACAAAAAGTTTCTCACCTACAATGACAGAAGCTCTATTTGAGTGATGTTAGAACCACTTTTCATGGTAGCATGTTAGTGGTAGAAACATCTTTCTACCACTAGGTATTTTTATCTATCTTCAGTTAATTTTTTTCATCTAAATTTATAATATTTTTCATTTTACTTATTTCAAGTGAAATAAAATTTTAATTGATAATTTATTTATCTAAAAAAACAATTGTATTTCTAATTAAAAATTCCCTGTTAAAAATATATACATGTATACAAAGCAGTATATTCTTTATGATACTCTATTTTTTTTTGACTTTTTTATATTTCAATAAAAGATAAATTTATTCAAATAATTTTAACATTTTTAAAATGGTATAATATACATGTTTGTACTAACAATCATACTAAAAGTAATATGATATTATTTCATACAAGAATAAAAGATCACCTAAAATATATTTTATATTGAGAATAATATATTATAAATAATGATAATATTAAGTTTTTTATCCACTAACTTATGGAATATAGTGATTGGTGAATTAGACGGTCCTAGAAGGTCATAGATTTAATGATAATGTAGTATTAGATTGTTAGCATGTGATCAAGGTAGAACCCAAAAAAAATATTCATATAGTTTATTTGACACCGATGATACACAATTATTATAGTATGAGCAAGAAAGAACTCCCCGTGCCTTTTATTCCTTTGTAGTGATTACAAAAGGTACATAAAATATTCAATCCTTTACTATTTAAGTGATCAAGATCATTGAGTGACATCATATTCATCTTTTGAACTATTATATTCATTAATTTCATTATGTGTTTCACTTTCTTAATTTTCTTTAATCTGTTTATAATTATATAAGTCAGTTTATGATTTTTCAAATAAAAATATGGTATGTATGTTAGTTATTATACCACCGAAAAGAATGTTCTTCAGTTGGAAATCCCAAAGAAAACTCAGAGGTCTATATTGGTTTGTGACACCTGAACAAAGTCATGGTTATGCCTTTGGGAAGTGTAAAAGGCAGTGTCTATAATAGGTTATCACACCTTAATAGTGAGTTCTTTTAGTGGGTACCAATGTTATTTCCTAGTACATAAGGTTAATAGTGGACTTGGATCATTGTGTTTCGAACCACTATAAAAACTTTTATGAATTATTTTATTTTCTATAACACTATATAACTTGAAAATTGCACTCACCATAAATTCATTAATTAATAATTTTTTTGTTAAATGATTTTAAACAACTATTCAACCCCACCTGTGTATTTTTCCTTTAATATCAATCCAAAAATAATTTTCCAAAACATAATTGTAACTTAGATGAAATAAAAGTATCATAAACTTACATGTAATAATGAAAACCAAAAGATCGAGATCATCCTCCGACTCTATCTAAGTTATTTGAACAAAAAATATAATCTCCCTTGAACTATACTAAAAAACTCACAAAAAACTATTGTAGGGTAAAAAATTGGGAGTAATTAGTATGATCATATATCTAATAATTTATATATCCACGTGCAATAGTGGTTTTGATATTTATATGTGTTAAATAATTATGCATGGTAAGTGTATGAGTAATGTAGAGAATAAGCAACACATTACATGCAATTGATATTTAGTCATATAACCATATCGTATTAAACCATGGACTATCACAGTAATATGAGAAACAAATTTTTGAATTTCCAAGGATTTTTACTAATGAGATAATAATCCAAAAATGTAACATCATCATAATCATATAACATCATAATTACTTCCATAACATAACAACTATAATAAATTTCAGGAAAAATATGCAAGAGAAAATACCAACCAACGTCAATGATCGCCATCATATCATCTAGTAGCAGGAATGCCTATCTCTCAACCCATGTGGGATAGGTGAATCTTCCCATCATTACATTGACACAACCACCACTATATAATCATCACAAAAATAAATCCACCAACATATCACTACATCATCACATCATGAACTCATCGACACATTATATAATGATAAACCATAACACCCTAAAACATGACATAACACTAATCCATCATAGCTTGAGGTAAATTTTGTGCATGTACTACTATAAGCCATTCTACCCCAAAAATAGCAGCATGCGTCAAAATATTTATCCATTACATCCCACATATATATTATTACACTTCAACCATTAGACATTATTACTTGTGAAAGTATATAAATTATATTTTTAACCCTGAGCCATTATATCCCAAAAATTATTATACATTAATCACCTTATGTCATTAAAGATCACATGTATGAAATCAGGAAAACATAGAAAAGAAATCAAGTAAACCTATAGTTATACATGCAAAAAAAATATAAATACAAAAAATCCATCAAGAATCCACATACCACAATAAATAATAACATCAAAGGTACTAAATAATGGAAAATATTATTTATAAACCGTAAATGAAATATTTAAATATACAACAAGAAGTGTTAATAATGTAGTGGTTGGTGAATTATTCACAAAAAATATAATGTGAATAATTATAACTATGCAGTTTTACCACTACTAGATATCATGATAGAAACCATGTTAATACATAATTTTCTTATTAATTAGTAAATAACATTATTTTAAATAATAAGTTGGTTAATTAGAAAAAAATACCAAAATATAGTAACCAAATATTGCCTAACTGAAACCCCTTAATGGTATCAACTGATGACCTCATCAATTGCATCATGCCCAATCCTTTCCAAATTTTGAAACCATTTTTTATCTAGCTAAATTTAATATTTTAACTAAACAAAAAAATCAATAAATTATAAATCTATAAACACCTAATCTATATCTCTTAAACCATTACTCATTAATAATAATTCTAGGAAACCATCCCATTTATACTCATTATTTAGAACTCTCTAATACTTTAAATTTATGTTCAAATCTGTATATTAATTATCACAATCCTCATCTTACTTCCTAATTAACTCTTGAGTTTAATAAAATACATCTTGTTACTAGGTCATCATAAAAAGTTCTCTATCCTAAATTATTTTGTCACCATGCCATCCTACACATATTTCCAACATAACAATATTAAAAAATATGTAGCGGCATGTGTATATATATTTAAACATGTTCATATAACCACTTTTAGTATTGATATATTTTCAATTAATTTAGTAAAAATATAGTTTTACCTGTAAATAAATTCTTTATCATACACTCCATCCACACAATAGTTTTAGCATTGATTTATTAGTAATGCGTCATAAGATATACACATAAGTTGATGTCATAGAATTAGAGAAACATCATATACAAATTACGAGTTGATGAAATAATGAGGAAATTATAATTCATCTTATATTTCTACAACAATTCCAAATTCCCTTTTCATTACAATTTCCAAAATTATCACTCATTTCTCATAAAAACACTCATATCATAGTAGTACGAAACTAATTCCACTCGATCAAAATCACAATGAGACATACACACAAAAATTATTAAAGAAATTTAAAGGAGAAAGAATAAATGGAATAAAAACACATAATTTAATCATATATTATATAAATAAAAATAAATAATATTATTTAAAGACCCCTTACCTTGGACCAAAGAGAGATTTTAGAGAAGATTACGATAGTAAAGTTCATTAAGTAAATTTGAAACCTCTCCCCTAGACTAAATCATCACCTCAAAACCTAATGAGTGAGCATAAAATTACCATGTCTGAAGGATATTTTAGAGTGTTTTGATCATCAAAGGTTGAAGGGATATTAAATGTTTTCTTAAATAATTTAAGTATTCCTTAAAAAAATGATTATGAATTCAATAACTCATTTCGAATGGATATCACCATGATGAAATATTATGATAAATCTAATTATATATTTCAAGGGGATAATAATTAAAAGGTTCAAGTTTCAACAAGGGTTAAAAAGAATATTACATGGCATGGTAAGAAAAATTTATTTTAGAATACATATGAAAATCGTTGAAATCTCTTACCTATTTTTATATGCTGCATTGGTATTAGAAGAGGGAATGATTTTCACACAACCTAGAACTAATAAGGAACTATTGAGGTTGAAGGTTTATATTTCCTAAGGGTTCGTGGAATTTTCCACTAACCACCATTGGGAATGAACTGTTTGGAGGGAAGAAAAAGGATAAGAGAGAGGGAGAGTAGGTCAAATGTATATAAAAATAGATGAATAAGAGTTCACATTCCTCATAGAATATGAAATATTAATAATTTTTTCCTATTTTAAAACCATTTAATTCCCATGTATTCCATTATAAATAATGGAATGAAAGGTGTTGTGCATCAATTTTTGACAAAGTGGCTCACCTATACACATTCCCTATTTTAAAACAGACAATTTATCTAATTTCCCTGTAATATTTAGTTTGTTATACTATATAGGTTTATAATAATTAATTTCATTGAATGAAATAAATTTAATATTGGGATAATAAAAGTTATAATTCAATAAATTCATAATCAAATTATTTCCCATTTAAATACAAATTTTAAATCACACAATTAAATTTCATAGGAATTCTAAATTAAATTGGAAATTTATTATTTTAGGGTGTTACTTTTATATATAATGAAGGTTTTGATAAATTTTAACATTTTTTTTACTTTTACGCTAAAATAGTTTTCTATATAAAGGTCATATGATTCCACATTTACATAGGGGAGTAATTAATTTATATAGAAAATGGATTAACTTTATGTAGGAAGATCTCACATAAAGGTAATCCACGTTACCATTAGATAAAAAGGAATTGTGTAAGGGTATCTCAGGTTACTTTTATAAAGAATAAGAATTATTTTTTTAACCTTTGTATATGAAGAGGACATGTAAAGTTAAATTTGGTTAACTTTTTATAGAGAGGTGGTTTCGTATAAGGGTAAACATAATTGTAGTGATTACCTCTTTATAAGGAAAGGGTATTATATAAGTGTAAGAAAAATTTAAAAAAAATTTATAAATGAAAAACTAGGTGTAAGGGTTCCATTCTTTCCAGAAATTCGTGTTTAAAACTAAAAATAATGAATTATTTTAACATTAAACTAAATTTTATTGAAACTTTCCTGAAAAACTAGAAATACTGAAAAACACCCATGGACTCCTATAACTACCTGAAAAAGAAAAATAATTTGTTGAAAAAAAAACTAAACTCCTACATTAAGTACTTATCAAAAAACTTCCATCCCAAATAATTAAACTTAAACCCAAATAGGAAGATAAAAAATCTTATTATAATGGTATGATACCTCTCAAATATGTCTTAGTTACTAAGACAAACAAAAATGCATGAAAGAGAAAAGGTTTGGAATGATTACCCATTTCAATAATCTATAATTCTTTTGGAATCAATTGAAACATTAAAAAATCTAAAACTTTTATAAGTTTTAATACTTTAGAGCACTGTAAACTACTTTTAACAATGATAAATTCATCAATATTTATTGAATCTAACACACACACACACACTATTTTATAATTTTTTAGCTTCAAAATTACATTCAATAAGTTAATTTTCAGATATATTATTTAAAAATTTACATTCATTTGGAATATACAATATTTTCTAAAACATTAAAGTTTGAACAAAACCCATTTAAAGATTCTTTGTGTTTTAATTATTTTTAATAGGAAACACGCAAATTTAATACACCCCATTTTTTAAATTAAAGTTTTAGATTGAAATTGAAAAATTCACCTAAGATTTATTTAATCTAAGGAGTAGGTTTATCAACCTATGAAATATATACACAACCATAACTACACATAGAAGAATGAGAGACTCATCAATACTTAGATTAATCATGTTGATTATTCCTTAATTAAAACATTGAGAATTTAATAATAAACCTAATTTGGGTGTTTCTTAATTATCCATATCCGTGTGACAACACTACGTTACCCATATACGAGGAGCTATATCATATGATCCACCATTTTAAGGCATTTTACAAGGTAAAAATAAGGTTATCACACATCACAAACATCAGTTAAACATCACATATAACATCAAATCCATTCACAATAACAAATTCATTTTTCTATACAAAATCACAATAATTATTTATATTAAAACAAAATTAAATTTCATTTAACAAAAATTTCTACTTTAACTAGAGAACACAACCATTAAGAAATAATAAGTCGATCATAGACCATTTCCATCATTAATTCCATAAACATAATCTTTTCATGATCATTTTAGTTTGTTTATGTTGTTTCTATAAACAAAATAAATTGTAGTATCTATTACAACATCAATAAAAATTAAATCAATATTCACAACAAGATTCTTTAACATATCAAGAAATTTATCAAATTTATTACAGAAAGAAACAAAAAAAAAACTAATAATATAACATGAGAAACTAACAATTAATCAAATAGAGGCTAGAAAATATTCTTCTATTAGACATCCACCACCATTATCATAACCCAACCATCATTTCATCCACATCCCATTTATACATCAATCTTATCATTCCACCATCGATTACATCTTTTATGTAATATCATATAAATACTTCATATGATATCATAATCATTTTCATAGCAACATATCTTGAGATAATAAATCAAAAAATAGGAATTCTTATGAGAGGATTTAATAATTATATTATTAAAAAATCATACCAACACTTTATCAATAAAAAAGTTCAATAAATCACCATAAGATATTATGAATCATTAGAAATACCATTTCATGTTGGTGTACATGGAACATTGAGATTAAATTTTTATATAATCACTACATTTTTAAAACTATCATACTATTATATGTACTTTATATTAATTCATTTATTCATATTCTAGGATGCTTCATATTTATTAATTAATTACCACATGTTTTCCTTTCATAATTTTCACTTAATCAAAACATATAACAATAAATCACATAAAAAAATAAATCAATCTGTTATATTTTGATCTTATCATGTTCATCATGGAAAAATTCACAAATCTATATGTGAGATAATTTATCATGCTTACATAAAAAATTTATTATAGTATTTAAAAATTTAGACATACAGTCTATAATATTAACTTCATGTTTATCAAGATATTTTTCATATTATATAATACATCATTAATTCCCTTTACAAGTATTTAGACTTTCATTATCATGTTAAATCAACCCATCTAATCAACAAGAATATATATTCTAGAATTATGTTTAATTAAATAGTTCAATACATAAAAAAAATTCAATTTCAACAAAATCTTAAAATTACCAGTTAGCTTAATAAAAAAAATATTATTTCATTTAAATATATGTTAAAATTTATAACATGATAATAAAACATTCTTTTAAAATTAGTCAATCAATATTTTATAAATACAAGGAAAACCTAAAAAAATAATTTAGAATTTTTTTTGGGAAACTAATTTTAGACATTATTTTCCAATAATGAAGTCATAATTTTATAAAATGGTATAGATATAACATAGTAATTGAAATTTATAAATTACTCTTAGTATTTTATTAGCCAACCAATATCAATTAGTAAAGAATAACATTTTATTTGGAATATTATGGAAGAAAACTGAATTTTAGGATAGAATGCATTAAATTGAAAGCATCATATTTATTAAGGGTGCATAATATCCTGATAGGTTAGCATAAATAAATATATAATAGTAGTTAAAAATCAAGACTTTTACATAAAGTAAACCTATGATAATGATATAATAATCTCTCATGTAATTTCTACCCTAAAATTAGTGTATTTTCTACATAAACATACTGAGTTGGTTGTCATAGTCCTTATATCAGACCACATGGGGCACATTACCTAAATCCTAGGTGGTCACTTTGACATAAAGGTTCTATCATAGTTTACATGGGGCCCTAAATATCTATGTTCCAGATAGTCTCATACCTTCACCATAGGTTAAGTTAAATGAAACCGTTTACTTACTGAACCCATGAAAACATCACCTATGTCTAACTACAAGATCTATGATACCTCTAAAACAAAATATATAATACCAAATTTTCATTCATGTATCCTCTACTACCTCAAGAGAGGTTTCATCGGGGATGGATCATTACACTAAATACCTAATTTCCCTTTTATTTTCTTGACCTTCTCACTCACAAATCCTACACCCCACCTCACACTATTTCATTTTATCTGGTCACAACTCTACAATACTTTATACTATTTCTCAATTAATAATCCATGATTGGTAATATACTATACATAAACACAATTATATTGGTGAAAATGGCTATTTTTATAGGTATGGATCGACACTACCCCCTTGAGAGAGTCCCATCCCTAAACACCAGCACACCTCCCTCCCTCGATTGGTATATCCTTGTCTAAAACCTATATCCTTGAACCTTTATCAGACATACATTCCTATTTTAAAACCATTATTGGGGTTTTCCCCATCTCCAAATCCATATCCCTATCTATATATTTTGGTGTTGACATGCCATCTCCGACCACTTGGCAATATCTATTTCCTATCCCTAAACCCCGTGGTCATTGGAATGGGGGTATGTGTTAGATATGGAGAATTCCCATCACCCCACCCCACATTCCAATTACCCCATACATGAGATACTACTTCTACAACCACAAATAGTTTGTATATTTTTATTATTCATATAATAAGAGCTATTTAATTTCAATTTCATTGTTTTTAAAATTCTCACAAGTCACTTGTGAGAGTATTGTTTGAGTAATAAATTGGCTTCATGGGGTCTGGCAACACAATTTGTTTAGTTTTCCTTATTTTGTTAATTTTTTTACTAAAATTGTTTCTTCTTAAAATTTTTAATGATCACTACCATTTTAATTTGTTTTTATCACAAGGAAAATTTATTCTCTTTGAAATTGAAATATAATTTTTTTTCAAATCATATTAACATATTTTTTGGTTTCCATCTCCCTAAGGACCCATAGATTTAGGGATGATAATATCATAAAGACTTAATTTGGTTCACTAATTTTTTTATACATTCATATATTTTAGAGAAAATATATAATAATCTGAATGAAAAATATTATTTTGAAAATAAAATTAAAATATAATTTTTGAAACAGAAATAAAAATATTTTATTTTTTCATGAAAATTAAAAAAGTGGAAGATATAAATCTTATAAGTTTTATTATTTTTTAGACTTCAAATCATCATATATCCTTTTTTAAAACTATCCATTGATAAATTAAAATAATCAAAACATTTACCTAATGAACTAAAGGTCTTAACCAGTTTTAATAAAAGTAAAAGGTTATACGATTTTTATTGTGGGAGTTTTATAGACAAGAAATTACACCAAGCTAATAAATTCATGTGGAAAATATTACCTCTAAAAAAAGGAGTTACATGTAACCCGTTTATTTTCAAATCCATCCAATAATGTGTTCCCTTCCCTATATGTATGTGAAATATCAAAGTTAATGGAGTAATAATCCTATAAAATGTAATCCACTATGGAATAATTTCCCATGAGAGATAAGTCTATTTTTTCTTGACTTCCATTACTATGCTCGTTGAGTCATATTAAATCAATTAGTTCAGTATATTTTTTATATCACAATATGAAAAAAACTGATCACTGTATTTATTTTCTCTTCAAGGGAATATATGTTATCCACAATGTTTGAACAAGATTCCTATAATGATACTCTAATAATCCCTAAATAATTTCCAAAAAACAACTTTTCTTAGATTCAATTTTTATTATCCATTAGTATTTACTTTCATCATTCTATGGTTTAATGTTTTATAGATCATACTGATATATCTTCTTGGAAATTTAATGATTGGTTTGATTCCCAAAAACCTTAATACCAAAAGATATTTTTATTTTTTTTATTTTCACTTGAACAAACACTTATATTTAAGCTTCACTACAATCATGATTTTCTTTAGTAAGTCAAACATTGAGTGATATTTCCATTGTAAATGATGTTATTTATTCTCTAACATATAATCTAGGATTATTATGGAATCACAACATGGTGTTCATTTGAAAGATGTGTGGAGAGACCCAAAATCATATCCGCATTGTGAAGGTATTTCAAATTGGATGGATGTATAAGAGGGATCTCAAATAAGTTATATGTGGCATTACAAAGAGTATTCATGGGGGGAAGTGTTGAAAAATTTGTTCCTAAACATTGGTGTTGGACCTATATAATACATATATTAGACATCCATATAAACTGAAACATTTTAATCATTATTTAGTTGGTATCCTTATTTTAATGATTTTACTAAGAAACTAGGTTATGGAGGGTTCGATCCATATTTTTTGAATGTTTTGGAACCATTTACATTCTATAACGGGATTCTAATTTTTCAATCAGTAATATAGGTTACTATTCGAACCCCATTTCTCATTGGTTCACAAATAATCATGTATTTCTGAATTATGAAATTGTATTTTTTATCACCTTCCTGATGATAGAGGGAATTCCGTATATTTATATTGATAAATCATTTGAAATTGTTATTTGAGTATCAACAGTATGTAAGTTATCATCTATGATACTTATAGAGATCCCAAGCCAGTTTTAATGCTATAAATTAAGAGAGAATGATCCCAAGACTAGCTATCTTGATTGCATCACGATATCAACATTTACTTCTCTATGAGATAACCATATTTAAGAATCCAATAAGTGGGTAATACTAGATCAATGGAAAAGTAATTTTCTTTCAGGAGAACCACTACAACAAAATCGCCATTTAGAGGCTGTTCCTAGATCCTCCACTAAACCTTTTTTAAAAAAGGTTTCATGATGGTTTATAATAAACCACTGTGAAACATTTTTTTTAACAGCCCCAACCCTTCCTCTTTCTCACCAGAGACCGTGATTCCCCGGCCCCCCTCTTCCCCCATGACCCCGGCCCCCCGCGACCCTGGCGACCCCGCGACCCCGACGACCCTACTTCCCCGACGACCTAAACGAACCTAGAGTTTTATTTCTATTTTTTGTTGTTTTTATATTAGTTATTTCTTTATTATTATTGTTTTTTATAATAAATTGTAATTTTGTATTTATTTTATTGTATGTAGATGTTTCCATTTATGATTATATGTTTTTCTACTTATTGCATGTGTTTTTTTATATGTGTTTGTTAGTTTTTATTCTTAGGTGATTGTTTTTCGATCTGCTTGATTGTTTGTGGTTGTTTGATACTATAGTCATGGGTTGTGATGACTCATGGTTACAATACATGCTTATATTATGGGTTATAATGGATTAATGTATAACATGTACACATTTCCCTAGGTTGTGATGGCTTTAAGGCTATGTCATGTTTTTGGTTGTGATGGCTTGAGGTTATAACATGTGTCATTGAGGAAATGATGTGGAAATTTAGTGGATGTTGGGATGTTTAACTCTGGTTGAGAGTTGGACTTTCTTGTTATGCTGATGTGATGATCATGAGATTATTGACATAGGTTGAGAGTTGGGATTACCTATTTTCTAGATAATATGATGATGTGAATGTGATGATTGACACATATTAAGAGTTGGGTTTTCTGTTTTGTCAAAAATATTGATGGTTTCCATATTATCGAGTATGTAATTGTAGATCTACATGACCTACCATTAGAACGAAACATATGCATGGCAGTCCATTTGATTATAATTCCACCAAGAACTTATATGGGAAAGAGACATATGATCCGTTTTTTACACTTTAAAAATATTAACCGCTGTCATCAATGATAATAATCACACTAACATGCCTATAAATATCATGTGAATCCTATGTGCCTAAACATGATTCATGATAGGCCTCTTCCCTCTACTATCCAAGAGTCAAAATCCTACAGAAATCACATATCCAACCCCATGTTCATCGAAGTGAAAATCATATAACTGTAATAAAGAACAACATGAAAAAAATTCCAAACCCCTGGGAACTTACAATCCCTACCAGAAAAGGTGTTCATGATGCACCAGTATTATATCTACTATAGGATTTTAAACCTTCCTATATCATTGGGTTACCATATCCCAAATAGTAAACAAAAGAACCATTGATCAATTTGTAACATCATGTCTTGACTCACTATGAATAGTAACCTAACCAATGTTACTATGTGACCTCAAGAATGCCTTTATGTATTCCATAGGCTACTAAATAGTAGTGGGGGGATAAGGTAGTATCATAGGGAGACTATACGCCCATATTAGATTGCACAATAATGATAAAATAACTAAGCATCATACACATCAGAGTACATAGAAATAATAATAAACTAAGAATTATATAACAAAATGAAAAGGTATATAAAGGCATACATACACAATTGATCACCCAATGGACCAATCACACATGTAAATAAAATACATAAATAAATAAAATTATAAGAGGCCCTAATAAAACCTCAAGCCTCACCTCATAAAAAACTCCAGTACATGAATCCGAACTATCCTAATCAACCTTGTAACTTTGAGTCTCTTCCCAACCTATTCCTATAACTAAGGGAGATCCTTCTTAGGTACCCAAGTGAAATGGTGGACTAAGCATAGTGTGAGTAGAAAACTCAGTAGGGAATAACCTACTTAGTCATGTAGATACCAAAAATATGGTGATATGTGCATGTTAAATTCTTGGAATAAATACATATTCTAAGAAAATAAATAAAAGCACAATGTTGATCCTCAAGTACATGACCCTGATCGACTATACCTGCATCGAATGACATGGAGTGTCTCTAGTCACATCAAGATGACCTTTCCAACCATAATATTAACCTGAGGTTATTCCACCCCCAGTATACAAGTAATTATTTCAGGGATTGATCCACCCTGGTATACATATAATGATCTAATAAATTCTCTATCCTAGAATAATAACCTAGTGAATGATCTATCCCAATATATAATAGTTCCTGAAAGCTGATTCCCGACAGTGTGGGAGTCTCAACCACACCCACCAAATACCACACAAGATTTTATAGCCAGCACATGGAAGGACCTATACTCTTCCCATAAACAATATAATCCCAACTCTAAATCCATGGAATATCCACCAATAGCATCACAAATCTCTATAAAAGGGGATTTTTATTTATTATCACTAACCTCCCTACAAGGAGAGTTTTATTTAGTATCATAATAACTTCATGAGTATTTTCATTTCAAATCAAGAACATCTAAATGGAATATACCATATCAAGCATGAATACAGACACAAACACAAATATATATATAAGATCAACATAAGTTTCAATCTCTATAACCCATCATGTAAACCATGGTTATCCCCTAGACCCCTTATGGATTTATCACCTTATCAAATTCATTTACAAGCATTTTATTTTAATTATATAACCCACTTATTTCAATTAATTAAACAATTATTAAATAAAACTCAACCAGTCACCCATAGTGGAAGGTCCATTCAAATAAAATTCCAAATAATAAATAAAATAAAAAAATTACCATAGGGATATGCTAAGGGACCACCAACCTATTTTGTATGATTCTTCTATTTTAATTCCAGGATTGCAACTTTTCTTAGGCTCACTAAGGCTTTACCAAACCCATAGCACATTTTGAGTACCTATCTCCAACCCAAACATTCTGATTGAGTTAATTCGGTTTAATATTATAATTAATTAACAATTTCTTGTTAAAATATAATTAAAATCAAATTTGTATAAATGTTGGATACAAATAAAGAGGACCCATAACACTAAAACCACTACCAATCATCCATGAGAAGTCATTTCCATGCCTCTAGAACTAACCTAGGAAAAATCCTATGAGACAAAACTAATTCCATAGTTAATTTACTTAAATTTAATGAAAAAACTTAGAAAAATCAGTATCATAATGTACCTCTATAGATTCAATGGGAAACCACATGTATATGACATTATTAGGTGTCCTATATGAAACCATATGAAATTCCCATTGTTCTAGGATAATTATACAATTATCTAGTGGAATTTTCACTCAATTCCCTAATCACTGAGATGAAAATTATAGATAATGGGAAGATATGTTAGATAGATATTTTAATAGGTGAATTCATACAAGAAATTATTGAATAAAGAATCTAAAACCCACCCAAATGCAAGGGGTTTGAATAGGTAAGGAGGTGAAGAATGTTGGGGTTTTTATTCACCAAAAAAGGGGGATAAATAGGGATACCCCTCTTAAAATACCAAGGGGGATAATGTTAATAATTCCCACTTAAAATCCCCACTAACTAGATGGTAGCTCCAAGTATGTCGGGGAATGACTTGCTAGCCCACCGACTAGTTGGTGGCTACATCTGCAGTCATGACTACTCTGAGCTTCCTCTAATTCAATCCTAAAATACTCAAGATACCTTTGAGACTTATAGCACATACAGATTCATCCTTTTAATGTGTCCCATCTATTGGAATTCTATTCTGAAAACCATTTTAAAATTTGGACCCTCAACCAATTAAAAAAAATCAAATTTTTACTTAAAACTTAAACCTGTACGGACACAAGTTCTTACAATATTGACTTTTTTGGAAATATTTTAACTAGTTTAAAAAGTATAATAAAATTATAATAGTTCTCAGTATAATTTATTTTGAATATATATATTTGTATGAAATGGATTTAAAAGACTTATTTCCTTCACAATATCGTGCGCCATGTTGCACCAATGGCATGCGCCATTGAGCCTTTTTGATTTTTTTGTATTTTTTTAACCCGCTAACTCTTACGCCCCGATTGAAAATACCTCTTTTGAGGACAAACAAAGACATCCCCTCTCGACTCTACGCAACACTCTTCCCGTGAGTGTAGTGACCCAGCCGGTGTTGGACCACATTGACTGCCATGACCAAACCGAGATCCCTCGACCGCCGTCACCCAGTCGACCACGACAAAGCCGAGCTCCCTCAACCACCACGAATTAGATATGCAATGTTGACTTTATTTATTTTTTGATGTATGGAATATTAATTATTGACATAAATATTTTTTTATATATTAATTGTATAATTTATTATTTGTTATTGTTGATATATGTATACACCTCTTTTTTTGCACTGTAAGTTAATATTGCCATGCGCCGTGCACTGCGCTGTGTGCTTTTGCACCTGGGGATCTTGTCGCCATTGTGCACTATGTGCTGTAAATAACTATGTGTTTTAATTATTTTTATTATTGTGTTGGTACATTGTGATATACATGGTTAAAAGCTGGATCACATTACCGAGGAACACACCTCAGTATGTTAAGGGTTTGAATGAGTTTTTAGATTTTTCAATTTCTAATCGTTCCATTGAAGGGAGAATAAAATTTCCATGTCCTAAATGTAAATTTAGAAAATGGTTGAAGAGAGATGAGGTTTATGAACATTTAATACAGAAGAAATTCCATGGTCAATATTTGTGTTGGATTTGGCATGGAGAATCAAATGTTACAGAAAGATTGAGCACTGATGTTAATCCGCAGAATGAGGTCCCATGTTCATCGATAGTGGAAAATGAAATGCAAAACCTCATAAATGATGCATTCGGCACTACAAGACACCACTATCAGAAAGAAAAAATATCAGAACAACCAGAAGAGGGTGCTACAATTTGCAACGTGACAAGTGATATTTTTGAGACTATAACATAGGCAGATCAAGATTTTAACAAATCTTTGGATCCCCCTCTTGATTCTATGGAGCCAAATGTAAGAGAAAACTTCACTGAGGAAAATGCATTTCATGATTTAGTTGACAATGGAAATCAAGAGTTATATAGTGGGTGTTTGAAATATTCAAAGATTTCATTTCTGCTGAAGTTTTACCATATCAAATTTCTATGTGGAATTACAAATAAGGTAATGTCCATGATATTGGAATTGATTCGTGATGCATTTCTTGAAGAAAAAATCTGAGAATCTTTTTATGATATGAAAAAAGTTATTAACAAGCTTGGTCTGAATTATACAAAAATACATGCATGTCCCAATGATTGTATGCTTTATTGGGGAGAGGATTCAAGTAGACAGAATTTCAAGAAATGTTATTCTTCTAGATGGTAGGCAAAGGGTGATGTTGGAAGTCTGAATGAACATAATTTCATGGAGAAGAAGAAAAGGAACACACCTGCCAAGGTTTTGTGTTACTTTCCTTTGAAGCCTCGATTGCAAAGATTATTCATGTCATTGAAAACCGCTGAATACAAGAAGTGTCATTCTGTAGATAATAACAATGATGGGTTAATGAGACATCCACAAGATTCTCAATCGTGGAAGAAATTTGATTCATTACATCTCAATTTCTCAGCTGATCCTAGGAATGTTCAATTGGGATTGGCTGCCGATGGATTCAACCCATTTGGGACATTGAATACCAGTTATAGCATTTGGCCAGTTGTTTTGATCTCTTATAATCTACCTCCTTGGATGTGTATGCAACAAACATCTTTTATCCTTTCGATGATTATTCCTAGAAAACAAATGCCTAGAAATGATATTGATGTATACTTGAAACATTTGTTTGACGAATTGTAGGAGTTACGGAGCAACGATGTTGAGACATTTGATGATTCTTCTATAACAATGTTCAAAATGCATGCTGCTTTAATGTGGACCATTAGTGACTTCCCTGGTCTTGGGAATTTATCTGGTTGGAAAAATTACACGGGTTTGGCTTGTCCCGTTTGTAACTTTGATTTTGAGCCCAAACGACTACCTCACAGTAGAAAATGGTGCTTTTTGTGTCATCGAAGATTTCTCAATGCATCTCATAGATTTCAGCTGAATAGATCAAAATTTAATGGTTCCATTGATCATAGACTACCTCCAAAGTTGTTAATTGGTTCTGAAATATTGACACAGCTTGAAAATGTTGAAACAGACTTTGGAAAGGTTCATCATTTGAATGAGAGCAGAAAACAGGTCCGAAGTGCATCGTCAAGTGAAACCGGCACGCAACAATGGAAGAAAAAAAGTATATTCTTCAAACTTTCGTATTGGGAATTTAATTTTTTGTGGCATAATCTTGATATGATGTATATTGATAAGAATGTTTGTGATAATTTGATATTCACATTACTTAATAAGCATGGAAAGTTGAAGGATCATCTCAATGCTCGCAAAGAATTATAAGCGATGAACATAAAATGCGATCTCTGGCCAGATGAGAATGAAAAGTATCCTCTGAATTTTTTTGAAATGAAAAATAGGGATAAAGATACATTCCTTCGAATGTTAAAGAATGTTAAGGTATCTGATGGGTATTCAAGTAACATCTCAAGGTGTGTTGACTTGAAGAATCGCATGTTACATGGATTGAAAAGTCACGATTCACATATTTTGTTACAGCAGTTACTACCATTGGCATTGCGTACATTATTACGTGAAAAAATTACTGCTGTTGTACTCCAATTCTGCACATTTTTCAGACAACTATGTGAGAAATCTCTACATCTATTTCAGCTTGACAAACCTCCAGGAGAGGTTTGTATTGACTCTTTGTGCAATAGAGATGATCTTTCCTCTGTCGTTTTTTACTGCAATGATGCATTTAACTATGCATTTGGTTGAGGAAGCTAAATTAGGAGGCCCCGTTCATTATCGATGGATGTATCCAATTGAGAGGTACTTTATTTAAATGTTTTTTAGTTAAGTAAACAATTTTTGGTACTTAATTAAATGCATAATTATATTTATTTTATTTCACAGATATCTTGGGCATTTGAAATCATACGTGAGAAATAAATCTCAACCAGAAGGCTCTATTATAGAAGGATATTTGGCTGAGGAGTGTCTGAACTTTTGTTCTCGATACTTGGATGATATTGAGACAATATTTAATCAAGTTGGATGTGTTGACGACACATCGACTCAATCTCAAATATATCATAAATCCAAAATATTTCCTGCTATTGGCCGATGAGTTGGGAGGACCTCAAATGTGACATTGACGGAATTGGAATTATTACAGGCACATAGATATGTGTCGCTGAATAGTGAAATTGTAGATCAATTTATTGAAGAGTTGAGGATTCAAACAAAGAGATTAATGAGAGGCCGAACACGAAATGAGAAAGATATAATGAAAGCTATTAATAAAGAGATTGTATAATGGTTTGCATGATGTGTATGTTCATAAATATTGCAATAAATACGAATATTAGTTTGACACATACATTTTAAAAATATAATAAAGTATATTTCGTTTTTCAGATCACGAATACTGATACTCGAGAAGAGGTGTCAGAAGATTTGAAGTTTCTTGCTAGAGGTCCTCTAAAACAAGTTAGAAAGTTCGATGCTTATAATGTGAATGGATTTAGATTTCGTTCAGTCAATCAAGAAGTGGGTTTGAAAACACAAAATAGTGGTATATTTACATTTGCTGAAGTGGAATACTATGGAAAGCTACATTATATTATTGAATTAAACTACCATGTAAATTTTTCAGTTGTTTTATTTAAATGCAAATGGGTCTATTTTATCAGAGGTGTTAAAAGAGATTCCTTACAATTTACTTCTGTGAACTTCTCTCGCTTGATGGATGTTGGTGATCGTGAACTCCATGATCCATATATCTTAGCATCGTAAGAAAAAAATGGTATATTATGTGAATGATGTTGCTGATGAAGGGTGGAGTGTAGTTTCTCACGTAATACAAAGAGATTTTTATGATATGTGTGATGAAGTGGAAAATTTGACCTCTGAAATTGAAGTTAATCAACAACAGGAAGTAGGATTATTTTTCTATCATGATATTGAAAATATCAGTCTAGCAAGGATGAATGAAGTGGATGAAGCAATGGAGCAGGAAAATGAAATTATTGAAGGGGAAAATTATTGTATGTACAATTATTTATTTATTCAGAAACCACTTGTTTCATTTTTGCAGTCATTCATTATCATTGTTATATATATTTTTTCTGTTAGTACTGGGAATTTATTACCATTTTTAATTTTTTTCTACATATTTTTTTTGAAATATATATTATGAACTTAATTTTATTTGATTAAATGACAGGAATGCCAAGGAGGAAGCGGTACACTATTTTGTCTAGTTCTTCCACAGATGGCGATCCATCTGGATCCCTCCCCATGACATTTGAGGCATTAGCTACTGACACCCCTACACCATCTCCCCCTACACCATCTCTCACACCATTTGTGGATGTCCCATTAGAGGCCTAATCATCAAATCCCCCTTCAGGAGCCTCAGCAGTGGGGTAGCAACACACCCCTTCTAGTTCATCCCGGGCATACTGGAGTGTCACTATCATAGGTACAAATTTTAATTAAATAAATTTATTACATTTTGTTTATACTAATTGTTTTCTCATTGAAGATGAAAAAAATGAAACCGTGGAGAAAAAAAATAAAAAGTTCAGATGTTTAGAATATGACTGGCGAGAATATAGTCATGCCATTTGATTCTTATGAGGTTGCTACGGCTGACACCGCTGGGTTACTTGGCCATATTAGAGGGCAGCTGGCCGCGGAGCCTGTTTCCCTTCCCATTTCATATGACAATTGGAGACATATGCCTCCAAGATGGAAAAAATAAGTTTATGATTCTCAAATAAAGGTAAATTTATTACATTATGGTTTAATTGAATGTCATGTTACTAATATGTTCAAAATGAATTTCTGTATACAGATGTTCTTCCACTTTACTATTGCTGATGTGATAGCATGGAAGTGGATGTTGGAAAATCTAGGTAAGAAGTGGAAAGATTTAAAATGGAGATTGTGGTGTGATGTCAATGATACTTCATTGACTGCGCAGCAAATGTATGAGAAGATACCCAGTGGGGTACCGAAAGAACAATGGAAAGTGTTTGTTGATAGACATCATGATCAGAAGCAGATGGTATTGAAATATATATTATTATATTTTCCTCATTTTACATTTATACTTGTATATAAAAAGGACATGAAATTAAATACATTAGTATTAAATTTCATTTTATTTATTTTAGGATCTCTCAAGACGGAATGCATCAAACCTGGCTAAGGAAGTCATCCCACACACTCCAGGCTCAAAAGGTTTTTCTAGAAGTCGAAGGAAATTGGTAATATTTTAATTAGTATAAATATTTATAAGATAATATTATCTGTTTAATATATTTAATTGTTGATTTATATTTTCTTAATGCAGTCCCAGAGTTTAGGGCATGAAGCATCCAGAATTTAACTGTGGTTGGATGTTCACAAGAAATCAGATGGAAGCTTTGTTAATGAGCATGCTAAAGAAGTTGGGGTATGAAGTCAATTTTTTATCATAATAACTTATTATCAGTTTCTACTGTGTTAATATATATTGATATTTGATTTATAGTTAAAAATTAAATAACTATGGGATGCCAATCCTGTGCAGTCCTACTCAGTCTCCCAGGACGACCCGGTTTCTAAAGTCCTGGGGAAAGAGCATCCTGGGAGAGTGCGTGGGATGGGTTTGGGACCCGTACCATCTGATGTTTTTAGTAGGCCACCAGGGATGGAAGCTACATCTAGTCTTGATTTTTCTCAGCCCATACCCAAAGATGATAAGAAAGAGATTGTTTCTTTATGAAACACATTTCACTAGTAGGGGGATCAGATATCTGCTTTGCAGAAAGAGTTGACTGAAATACGTCAGCAAATGAGGAGATATGACCCCGATGGTAGTGCATCGACTGGTGGTATGTAGGTAAATCACAAAAAATAAAATTCATTTAGTTTTCTAACTTTCATGGGTTTTAAGTTTTAATATAAATATGCAACCGTATTTAATTTCAATATAATGTTCTTATAGGTGACAACAGAAAGTGGAGATAAAGGTGGAGAGGGTGACGATGCATCATCGGACCCTGAGTAGTTGTATTGCTAAGGTATTGAACAAATATGGGAACAGTTGGTTTTTATATGTAACATTTGTGGCACATAGTTTCCACCACACATTTTCATGTCCTAAAATTTCCTTGATTTCTGATGATTCTTTTTATTCATTTTATTGATTTCTGATGTTTCTTTTTATGTCTTGATTTCTCAAGTGTGGTATACATCATTCCATTTAGGCCTGTGTTTGAATTGGTTGTTACCACCACACATTTTCATGTCCTAACATTCACCCATACTATCACACATCAATCACTTATACATCCTCCCTCAATAGTAGAAGTTATAATAGACTCATTAAACACTAAATACTTTGTTATTCAAGAGGGTTACTGGCTGCAATGAATGATTTATGCCTCAATGTGCATTGTGTGCATCAACTAAGAGGGTTACCAACTCTATGAATGGAGGACCCATGTCCTATAACTATGAAAGGGTTACGTAATCCAAAAATTAAATAAAGGACTCATTCCTTGGATCCATTATGCTACCAGGAGGGTTATCAACCCGATGGATGCTCCAATTGTCCACCCACACCTATCATAATCCCTACAAAGCTATAAAGCACCATCAACTTGTATGTTATCAATATAAACCCCAGATTATGAATGCATGTGTATCATCATGTTCTATAAAGAAAAATTATTAGAATGGACTACTCATACGTCCCAAACTAACACTCTAGTGAGAAGATATATAAATTACTAGAATATATCTAGCACACAGGACCTGATGGATTTTTTTGCAAAAAAGGTACCGCCATTAGTTATACATATATCATATATGATTGATGATAGTTTTACTAGGTGTAAACCCCAAATATGTCATGATAATATATTAGAAACACAATAAGAATCAAAGGGTCTCATCCATCCCAACAAGTGATTCACAAGTGTCATAAGTAATGAAAATTGTGTCATGCCCAATTAGAGATTCTAATGAATCTTGTTAAATATCACGAGTCAAGACTAAATATAAATATAAATGAAACCATGGTCAACCGAACACCCATTCCCATCATTATCATCTTAGTTCCATTAGGCATCCACATTGGTTCAGGTTCTATAGTGACACCTGTAACCATCTCTAAAGAAACCCATGCACCTATTCAGGGTTGGTCTATCTATTGGGAACCCACATGGGTCCTCTAGGTCTGTATGTATATAGAGGAATCTCTCTTAATATCCTTGTTCACGGACCACTATCTCAATCTAGTACTTTTCATTCGATAAAATCCAAATTTCTAGCAGTGTCTATATAAAATAATATCTCGGCCTTAATGTAGAAACCAAATAATGGGTTTTCCAAGGAATATTAATCATGGACCATCTTAGTTAGAAGGTTCCACTAAGATGGTCCACTCAACAAACCCAATCCTAGTCCATCCTATGTTCGTCCACCTAGAGTAAATCAAAACTAATGGAAAAGGGTTTGGTCAATACCAACAATTACTATGATTGCATAACTTTATGGTATACCGAAGATACATTCTAGACTAGATAGGCCATGGTTTCTAAGTCAAACATTACTTAATTGTTGGAGGTGTCTCAAGGGTCTTATCTAGCCAACATTGGATGGTTATATTATGTCACAAAACACCTCCATAAAAAGGTATAAAAGGATCATCCTCTCGGGAAAAGACATCTCAAAAGCCCCCCCCCCAATGAAGGGGTCATGAAGTCACTTGAGATCTCTAAGTTCAATGCCTCATCCTTTAGAGACCGAGGAATCAGGCCAGTACACAATCTTCTATTTGTTCCCTAGCACATAGTTTAGTTTTCTCATGGTCTTCAATCACCTTAACATTTTGATTTCAATTAACCATTTAACAAAAAAATAATAATTGGGTTTATAGAAGAAGAATGGAACCCAATGGAAATCGTACACACCTCAAAACACACAAAATAATAATAAAAACAATAGGTCAAGAACATTAGAGAGCCTAACTCATTTTGAAGCCCCTTTCCATTGACACACCACTTAACAGCTCATGGATACACCTCACCCCAAGCTTTCCATGGACCAATCTTTCACCACCCATTTTCTTAGGTCCTATAACACACAAAGGAATCATATATAATTAATTATAATATTTTATCATCAGTTATAATTAATTAATCCATTTTAACCAAATATGAATAATATATAATTTCTTACCAAATGTAATTTTGTGGAAAGTGATGTTTTGGTGTGTGATTGTCATGTTGTTATTTTTGATATTGAGGAAGTGATTGTGGGAATGTGATGTAGTGAAGGAGGAGGGCTAGTGATGATGATACATGAAGTGGGTTATGCATGGTAGGAAGGAAATAATGTATCTTAGTTGCTTTATATTTCTAGTTTGATTTGTTTTTCAGGGCAGTGGTGCAGCAAAAGCAGAATTTTTTTTTCTGGGCAGCTTTTAGCGGAGGTTTTAACCACTACGAAATTTATATGGGTGGTGGTTTAAACCAATGCTAAACTGTGAAAACCACCGCAAAGAATAAATTTTTTCTTACGTTTAGCGGTGGTTTTGACCACCATGACATAGCCGAATCGTTGCTTCCTCCTTCCACAGCAGTTCCCGTGACATCTGCGGCTGTTTTATGGCCACTGAATTTGAGTTTATTTGCTGCGGTTATAACCACCACGAATAAATTGATATCCAAGGATTGTAAAAACCACCGCAAAATTCAGTAAATCTGCTGCGAGATGAGGCAGCTACGACGCTTTCCTAAAACTGCCGTGAAACGGAAAAAACTGCCGCAAATAGATTGGCGACGCCGTATTAGGCGGCGATTTCTGTAAACTGCCACCAAACCATGCCGCGACGGTTTAAACTGCAGCGAAACGAAAAAAAAACCACCTCTAAACAGAGATTCTGTTGTATTTAACCCACATTAAGTGGTTTTAATTAGACAGATCCTACCTACAATGGAAAATAATTTTCTTTCAAATATCTCAGTTTCTATTTAATATATTTCTCATCTTCATTGAAGTGTTACACCTTATATTTACCCTAAAACATTGAGATACCTAATTACATAAAAGTAAAATTACCTTCCCTGATGGAAGGGTTGTTCAAAATAAACAATTTTCATGTAATAGAGAATTTATTACCAAAACTTATATGTGATTTCTCTCAGTTGATTCTTTATATTAAAACCTCTTCATAATGTTTTAAAATTTCTAATAGATCTATGAAATTAATTTTATAACCTTGGTATAGGACTATAATATCATCTTTATATAGAATATCATATGGTGTTTTAATTCCTCTTTTGACCCATATTTGTTTCAATTTTCCATAATCCACCATTTTAGTGATATATCTTCTCAAATAGTATTAAAAAATGATGAAGATAATGGTTAAGAGGGGTTATTCCTATATCACCACTCTAGAAAGTGAAATTCCATTCAATTGAAACTTTTATCAAAATGGAAAATTTCATAGAGGAGAAAAATAATTTTAAATATCTTGTAAAGGTTTCATAGAACAAAAAATTTCTCAAAATAAAGAATATCAAATCAAAACTTATGGGGTTAAAATATTTATAAACATTGATCTTGATGAAAATATTTCTGGTAATAATTTTTACTTAAGATAGTTTACAAATTACAATTCTATGATAAGGAATTATTGAATATTAATACCTTTGATGAATCCATATTTGTTTAATGAGATGAAATTTTAAGTAATTATAAGAATTATATTGGAAATTATTTTGAAAATAATTTTGTAATATGAGTTAAGAAAATCCATTAGTGTAAATAGACTAAGTTGATATTCTTTTCCATATTTAGGTATTAATGTAAAAAATTGAGAGTTTTTCCCATTCAGGAGAAATTAAAGATGTAAGAAGTTGTATGGGTTTTTAACATCTATGTGTAAAATATCTAGTAACTACTAAAAGAAATGGTTATTGGATCTATCTAGGCCTAGGTAACTACCAGGATTAAGGATGAAAACAAATTATTTAATATATAAGTAGATTGGTGTTTTGATTAGATAATTGTTAACTTATTCATCAATATTATTTAGTATTACATTTTCAAAAGGATGTGAATACAAGAATTCATTCAGATTGAAAATATTCATGTTGTAATTAAAAACATGCTCTAATATATCTCACCTTTCAGAAATCAAAGAATCCCCATATTGAATTTGAGAAAAGCCTTTCGATATCTTACCTTTAATTTATAGGGAGTTAAAAAAGTTAGTGTTTCTATATTTTTTCACCATCCACCTAACTTTGAATAGTTCCTTTTTCATTTTATTATTCATTTTAACATTCTGTTACATTGAATAAGTATTTTTCCACTTTTTCTAAGTCCCTATTTAGTAAAAAATCCTTAAAAATAGTTTTTTGGGGCTTAATAAAAGTTTCAGGAGCGGAAATATAACAACCTTTCTCTTTATTACACACTTAAACATGATTTATTACATCAAATTTCACATAATAAAACTATGATGATTGAGAGGTCTAGTGTTTTGGAAAATTTGGAACATTACGTAACAACTTTAAATATAAAACAAATCATCTTATTGAAAAATTCTTTTACATGACCACATCATTATTTCGTACTTAGCTTTGCATGGGATAACCTAAGGAAATTCATAATAAATGGTTTTACTATAAATCCCAGCAAGAGAGTAAAAAGGCATAACATGATGTATACAATACCTATTAGGAAAGGCATATCAATGGAGAATAAGAGAAACATTAACATAAAGGCATGATCATAACACGGAAACGTGGAAAAAAAATTTAACATGATTTTAACATGATCCAAGGCTCATTATACATAGAGCATGAGTAAACCCTCAATTCACTTGAATTAAAATGAGTAAACCCACATTTCACTTGACGTATTACGATACTAATCTTTACCCAATGCATTGGAGCGCTATTAGGTCGTACACTTCTTAATCATTTTATTTCATGCTTAAGTGTGCCACATGGATCATACAACATGGAATCATTCAACATTATAATTTATTCCATGATAAAATAACATGGAATACAAACATGAAACTTTGTAATAAATAATTAAATGTTTATAAAGGTGAATACCATTAATAGAGAAATGGGCATGGTATTCACTAAAAAATGACTTTGTCTTGGAAAAAATTGCAGTGCAATTTCGGCAGCATAACGACGTGACATAAGAGTTCATAAAGAATGGTTGATGGGAGAGGAAGGGGAATATCATCATATATACATGAAATTTTCAGTAAAGGGTTCATATAGATACATGCAACAAAATTTTTAAGGGAATTTATATGAATAATATCAAAGAAGCACTTTAATGTAAATGAGGGGCGAGAAATCCCCTGTGAAATTTTGACATAGTAACAGGTGTACATGGGAGGAATTAAAGTGAGATAAAGGGGTATATAATCATTCAAAAATAAGTAGGTCAGTATAGGGGAGCTGAAGAATAATACCCCAACATTTTTAATGGAAATTAAAAGGGTATAACAACATAATGAAATTTGGAAAAAAATTAGAAAGGAATAAATCCCGTAGAAGTGTGATATCGAAGGATTGGGAGAAGATTGAGAGAGGATTCATGGGAGATTAGAGAACATTTGGAGGATTATAGAGAGAGGAGGGCATAGGTTGGTAGTGCTCCAAAGGATTTTAGTGAATAGTAAGTGGGAGCTTGGGTGGGTTTATATATGAAAAGAGAGGGAATTATTTATTATTTAGGTTTTGGAAACCACACATTAAACTAATGAAAACCACAAACCATACCATGGTTTTTCCATGGTTTTTTCCAAAGTGGAGTGGAAAATATTATTTTATAAGGAAAATGGACAAAATTCTTAAAATATTAGGCTTTCTTATGCGGAGGTGAGTCACACTCTCAAGAAAATCAATTTAAAATGTTAAAATGTTTTATAAGTCTTGGATGGTCTACTAAAGCTTTTTAAAATAAATAAAACAAACCTAAAATCAAATTATTTTAATGGTAAAACATATTTTGGCCGAAAATTCCATTTATATTTTTTTATTACATCACTATTGGGTCATTATGGTGTCATAAAACGCATTATATAATTGAATGATATTTAATTTTTACCGAAAAATTTGACTCTCTCAGAAAATTATGAAAAATTCACCGTTGTATAATTTTGATGTCCTAATTCCAAAAAAACTATTCATATTTTATAAATAATTTTCTAAATATGTTAATTTTTTTACTTTTAAAATAAAAACCGACATTTATTTAAAATTCAAGGGTTTTGACACAAAATGGCTCTCAAACTTTAATAAAAATTACAATTATACTACTAAAACTTATATGATCATTTATTTTTGATAAAAAGTAATTTAGTAATAATATTTTATTAAAATATTATTTAATTAAAAAATCCATTAAATCATCCAAAAATATTTCTTAATTAAACATTAATTTAAAATATTATATGTTCTTTAAAAAACATTTACAAGGTAAAAATAATAAAATGAATGTATATTATATATTATATACAAAAAAATAATGCACATAATCATAGTTCTCAAGTCTTGTTACATATCCCCTTATAACACCCCCATATGACCAAAGGGCAAGGTGTGCGACGGTGATAGACTCTTGAGGTGGCTCAAATAACATCACTCGGGTGGTAATCTCTATCAAATTCTATTTCTCTTGTAGGTGGTTCCGTTCGAGATTAACGTGTTGAATATCAACTTGGGATTGGTCAAGAGCGAAGCCCAATGAGGAAAAATCCCTTCCAAGCTCTGGAAAATGGGCTTTGTATGGAGCAATTCTAGTAGATAAGGCCATCATTTCCTTTGTCTGAGTAAATTGGATTTGTTAAAGCCCTATATTTATACTAATCAGGTGATCACTGTTCAAAAACTATATTATCAGTGGTAAAAATACTTAATGGTATTTTGAAATCCAAAATCATAAAACCAAAGAAGTGCATATTTTAAATAACCATTTTACATAATAACAAATTTAATTATATCAAGTGGAATTTTTTTAAATTAATGTTTGGGTCATTACAATCGTTCCCACTTAAGAAATTTTACCTTCAAAATTTCCTTTTCCCACACTAAAATAGATGAGGGTAATTCTGCTTCATCAATTCCTCTGATTCCCACGTTGCTACTTCAAACTTGTGGTTTCTCCATAACACCTTGACGAGGGGCATTGTCTTATTTAGCAGAACTTTTTCCCTATGATCTAATATCATCACCATATTCTATTCATAGGATAGGTAATTATAAAATGGTACCACCTTTGGATTGAGGACATGTGATGGGTTAGGTATGTACTTCCACAAGAGTGATACATGGAATACATCATGTACTTGAGATAGGTTCGATGGGAGTGTTAGTCGATAGACCACTGCTCCAATGCGATCAAGGATCTAAAAAGAGCCGATGTACCTTGGAATAAGCATTACCTTATTCCCAAATCTCATAAACCTCTTCCATGGTGATATGAAGAGGAATACCATGTCTATAAAATTAAACTATATGTCTCGTCGATGATTATCAACACATATCTTTTGTCAACTCTGAGTAGCTTTAATGTGCTGTTGGATAGTCTTAACCTTCTCCACTATTTCTTCAACCATTTCTGGACCTAGGAGTTTTTTCTCCCCAACTTCATCCCAACATATCGATGTCTTGAACATTTTCCCATAAAGGGCTTCATAAAGAGAAATTTGGATGCTTGAGTGGAAACTGTTGTTGTAAGAGAACTCAACTAGAGGGAGATGTTGATATCATCCTCCTTTTAAGTCCACTGAGCATGCTCTCAACATTTCCTCAAGTGTTTGGATATTCTACTCAGATTGGCCATCAATTTGAGGATGATAAGACGTACTAAAGTTTAGCTCAGTATCTTGAGTATGTTGAAGAATCTTCCAAAAATTATTGGTGAATCTTGGATCTCGATCGAATAAAATAGATAGTGGTACTCCATATAGCCTTACCACTTCTATGATATATATCCATGCCATTTGATCCAATAATAAATCATCTCGAAATACAATGAAGTGTCCAATATTCATAAGGTGATCCAAAACAACCCATATATAATTGTTTCTTTTGGATGTCTTCGAAAGTATAGTGACAAAGTCCATGGAAATGTTCTCCCATTTCCATACTGGTATGGGTAATGGTTTCATCATCCCCTTGGACTTCTGCCTCTCAACCTTCACTTGCTGACATTCTATGCACTTTGATGTATAATAGACAACTTATTTCATCATGTTATCCCACCAATAATGCTCTCAGAGATCTCGATACATCTTTGTGTTTCCTGGGAAAATGGATAAATTCGAACTATATGCATCATCCAAAAGTTATTTCTTTAACTATAGATTTGATGGAGCACATAGTGTTGTCCCAAATCTCATAATTCCTTCTTCATTAACATTGAACTCTGAGGATTTCCTTTTTCTGATAGTTTCCACTTTCTTCTGAATTCCCACATCATCCTTTTGAGAATCCATTATCCTTTCCAAAAGCGACGGTTGAACAATCATTTGTGAAAGGATTGACGATTTTCCCTTATTAATGATTCTCATGTCCATCTTCATTAAATCTAAGAGGATTGGATCCTTTTCAATTATCATCAATGATAGAATTTATGGGTCCTTTTTAATTAGGGAATCCTCCACCTTGTTCGCTTTCCCAAGGTGGTAATGGATTGATCAGTCATTGTCTTTGATTAGATCTAACCATCTTCTTTGGTGTATATTCAACTCTTTCTCTGTGAAAATATACTTGAGTCTTTTTTGGTCCATATATATTTCACACTTCTCCCCAAATAGGTAATGTCACCAAATTTTTAAAGTGAAGATAACTACAGCCAACTCCAGATCATGTGATGGATAGTTTTTCTCATGAAATTTCCATTTCCTAGATGCATAGGCAATTAATTTGTCATTTTGTATCAACACACAACCTAGAACCTTATTTGAAGCATCAGTAAATACCACAAAAATATCTCCAGTTGTGGGAAGTGTGAGCACAAGCACAGTGATAATCCTCCCTTTCAACTCCTTGAATCTCTCTATGTATTCATCACTCTAAGAAAACTTGACTCCATTCCAAGTTATCTTGGTAAAAGGGTTTGAAAATTGTGAGAAATTTCCCACAAATTAGTGATAATATCTAGCTAACCACAAGAAGCTACCAATATCCATCACTGATGTTGGCCTCAACCATCCCTCAATTGCAGCTATCTTGGATGGATCCATAGATATCCCATTGCTTATGATTATATGGCCCAAGAATGAGGCCTCCTTAAACATAAATCACACTTGCTGTAATTTTCATAGAGATTCTCCTTTTGTACGATCTATAGTAAAATTCTTAGATGCTCCTCATGATCCTCCTTGGTTTTGGATTACATTAGAATATCGTCTATAAAGACTACCAAAAATTTGTTGAGGTAATCTCTAAAGACTATATTCATCATGTCCATAAATATTTCTTGAGCATTAGTGAGTCCGAAAATCATTACTATTAATTCATAGTGCCCATACCATGTACTAAAAGTAGTCTTGGGGATATCCTCCTTCTTCACCCTTACTTGGTGATACCCCTACAACAGATACACCTTTGAGAAGTATTGTTCTCCACATAGCTGATCGAATAATTAATCAATTTATGGAAGAGGATACTTGTTCTTTATCATGATTTTATTGAGCTCACTATAATCAATGAAAAGGCACATTGACCCATCCTTCTTCTTTATGAAGAGGGCTAGTGCACACCATGCTGAAGCACTTGGGTGGATAAACCCTTTATCTAGATTCTTCTTTATTTGTTACTTAAAATCCTCAACCTCCACAAAATCCATTCTATATGGAGTCTTTGATATTGGAAACTCCCCAGGTATAAGATCAATTTAGAATTCAACATCTCTTCTACGAGGAAGGCCAGGAAATTCCTCGGAAACACTTAAACGAATTCCCACAAAAGAGGCATGTCTTCATGGATGGTTACTTCCATGGAATCAATAATCTAAGCCAGATACACATGCTCATATGGAAGTAATATCCACACTTGAGATGATGGTTCTAAAGAAGATTCATCCTCCTCCTTGAACTTGTACAATATTAGTGGTCGATTCTCCATATCAAGAGTGATTTCCATCTCACAGAAATTTATGTTGGCTATATGTAAAGAAAGCCAATCCATGCCCAGAATTTAATCAAATTCCACTAGAGGGAGTATGAAGAATTTCTATGAGAAATTCAAACAAAAAATTTTGACAGGGGAGGAGTTATATTCTTGGGTTGCAATGATTTTCCCATTTTCCATTATCATCGACATCTTTACTTCCCTGATTTTTGGTGGTGTTGGGATTGTTCTACTAAACCTACATGATATAAAATAATGCATAGAACCATAATAAAAAAGTATATTCAGTATTCTTAAATGAATAACTATCGTATCTGACATTACTTCGTTGTTGGGGTTCACTTCAGCAGTAGTGATGGAAAAAGATCTACCTTGATGCCTTGGAGGTTGTTGGTTGCCCCCGAAAACCCTTATCTTAGGGAACTGGTTTTAAAAGTGCCCCATTTATTTGTAGTTGAATCAATAAACAATGCATTGAGGGTCAAACGGAGTGTTCTTATCCTCTGTCATAGCCACAAGTTTTTCTTGTTGGCAGTTAATGGCTAGGTATCCTTCTCTTCCACACCTAAATCATTTCCTCCCCCCCTTCAGTATATTTACAGGGTTCTTCTTTCCACACCTTTGGAAAGTGGGGTGTTGGATTTTCATAGCACCATTGGATTTCTCTATCAGACCACAATAATTGAATTCCACCTTATGCTTATTATCCCCATGATACCATTAGATTCTCCAATCCCTATTTCGAATTTTAGGGTACATCAGAGAATTTCCTCATAGCTCTCGAAGTCCCAGATCACTAGGGATTTCTGTAGGCTAGGTTTTAGCCCACCAACGAGGTTGTAAGCCTTGCATTTAGGGGTAACATAAAATCTGGAGGTGTATTTTGTAAGTATTGTAAAGTTGGCCTCGTATGCTCCGATGGATTATTCATCTTTTTTCTTGATGGAAAGTAAGTCCCTTTCCATCTTAATTCGGAGGGTGCGAGGAAAATATATGTTGATTTTTTTCTAGAAATCCTTCCATTACAATGAATCGATCTCTTCCTTAGGCTTCATATTTTTGATCAATGTCCACCATTGATTAGATTCACCTTCTATATGATAACCATCCAGAAGAACCTTCTCTTTTTCATAACATTAAAGGATGGAGAAGATATTCTCAATGGAGTTGATCCATTGTTCGACGATTTTGGGATAAGATGATCCATTAAAAGTAGCAGGACATTATCTCATGAAGATCTTGATTTTGACTTTTTATTTATTAGGGGGGTTGAATTTTTATCTTGAACCATGTTTCTATTCAAAACATGAGTTAACTGAATGAGTATCATGACAAAGTTCGCGATTCTCGTTCCCATCGGATTGTGCATCTCATTAGAACAGTCGTCACATTCATCTTCACATTAGTTGTAAGCTCGATTCCTCCTATTACCATCCATTGGATGAAATAAAAGGAAAGTTAGGTTTAACACATAATGGGTAATCCAAAGACAAAAAAAGATGACTTATAAATTACTTTTATTTCCTTAACTTATAAATTTATAGGCTTCAATCTATGTTATCCATGATCTACTTCCTAACATATATTCTTAGTGGAATTTTTTTATTCCCTTAATAGTGGTTCATACTAATATTATGAATTTACCAAATCATATCCCCCGAGAGTGTCGTAACTAAGAGTGCAGCATGGCCCATTGTCATGCACCAGTTCCTGTTCGAGTTTAGCTCAAAGAGGTGTTTTTGGGTTTTACCCCTAGGATACATCTATGCCAAAGCCACCTCTACCTGCTCGTATCCATACATGGATTTATTTTCTAGATAAACCACTTAATAAATACTCACCAAAATTTAGGGATGTTTTTATTATTCATAGTACTATCCCTAAGGCTTTCACTAGGTTTTTCAAATCCTAATCCCAAAAATAACTAAACCTATCCTCTGATAACAACTATAACTACCCTTCTCTTTATTACACACTTAAACAAGATTTATTACATAAAATTGCACTTAATAAAACAATGAGGATTGAGGGGTATAGTGTATTTTGAAATTAGGAACATTACATAACAACATAAAACATAAAACAAAACATCTTATTGAAAACTTCTTTTACATGAACACATCATTCCTTCGTACTTAGACTTACATGGGATAACCTGAGGACATGCATACTAAAAGGGTGATCTATAAAGCCTAGTAATGGAGTAAAAAGGCATAAAATGAAGTATAAAATAACTGTTAGGCAATAGGTATACCAATGAATCATAAGAGAAACATGAACATAAATGCATGATCATAATATGGAAATGTGGCACAACATTTAACATGATTGTAGCATGAGCCAAGGCTCATTGTACATGGAGAATGAGTAAAATCTAATTTCACTTGAATTATCATGAGTAAACCATCATTTTAGTTAACTTATCATGATACAAATCTTTACCCAATGAATTGGAGCACTATCAGGGTGCACCCTTCTTAATCATTTCATTTCGTTCATAAGTGTGCCACATGGATCATACACCATGGAATCATTAAATATCATCATTTATTACATGATAAAGGAATGTGGAATAAATAAATGAAACTATATAATCAATAAGTAAATGTTTTTAAAGGTTAATACCCTTGATAGATAAATGGGCGTGGTATTCACTACACAATGACTTTGTCTTGGAAAAAATCACACTGCAATTTCGGCAGCATAAAGGCGTGACATAAGAGTTCATAGAAAATGGCTGATGATAGAGGAAGGGGAATATAATCATATTTAACTGAAATGGACAGTAATATGGTCATATAGACACATGTACCAGCATTTTTAATGTAATTTAGATGCATAATATAAAATAAGCGTTTTAATTTAAATGAGGGGAGAGAAATCCCTTCTGGAATTTCTGCATAGTAGCAGGTGTACATGGGAGACATTAATGAGAGATAAAGGGGTATCTAATCATTAAAACATAAGGAGGGAAGTATATAGGAGGTGTAAAATCATACCCTAAAATTTTTAATTGAAATTAAAATGGTATACCAACATAATGAAATTTGGAAAAAATGAGAAAGGAAGAAATCCCTTACTTGGAAGTGTGATCCCAAAGGCTTGGGAGAGGCTTGAGAGAGGATTATTGGGAGCTTGGGGCACCTTGGGAGGATTATAGATAGAGGAGGAAAGAGTTTGGTCGATCTCCAAAGGCTTTGAGTGAAGAGGAAGTGGTAGTTTTGGTGGGTTTATGTAGGAAAATAGAGGGAATTATTTATTATTTAGGTTTTGGGAAGCATTCATTAAACTAATCAAAACCACAAACCATATCATGGTTTTTGATCATGGTTTTTTCCAAATGCGAGTGTAAAACGTTATTTTAATAGGAAAATGGAAGAAATTATTAAAACATTATCCTTTTTTATGTGGAGGTGAGTCACACTCTCTAGGAAATCAATTTAAAAGGTTAAAATGTTTTATAAGTCTTGGAGGGTCCAATAATGCTTTGTAAAATAAAGAAAACAAACCTAAAATCACATTATTTAAATGGTAAAACATATATTGACCTAAAATCCCATTTATAGTATTTTATTACATCACTATTGGGTCATTATGATATCATAAAACACATTATATAATTAAATGGTATTTAATTTTTAACCAAAAATTCAATTGTCTCAAAAAATTATCAAAAATTTACCATTTGATAATTTTGACGTCCTGATTACAAAAAAAATATTCATTTTATCTAAATAATTTTTTAAATATGCAAATTTTTTACTTTTAAAATAAAATCCGATATTTATAAACAATTCATGGATTTTGACAAAAAACTGCTCTCAAACCTTAATAAAAATTACAATTGTATTCCTAAAAATTATATGATCATTTATTTTTAATAAAAATAAATTTATTAATAATATTTTATTAAAATATTATTTAATTCCAAAAATTCTTTAATTCATAAAAATAGATTTCTTAATTGAATATTAATTTAAAATACTATATGTTTCTTAAAAAAATATTTACAATGAAACAATAATAAAATGAATGTATATTTTTATTATATACCAAAAATAATGAACATAATCATTGTGCTAAGTTGTTGTTTCATAATCCCTTATAACACCTGCATATGACCTAAGGGTAAGGTGTGTAATGGTGACAGACTCTTGGGGTGTCTAGGATAACATCGCTCGGGTGGTAATATCTATCAACTTCGATTTCTCCCGTTAGTGGTTCCATTCGAGCTTAACATGATGAAGATCATCTTGGGATTTGTCAAGAGAGAATCCCAATGAAACCACCTCCTTTCCATTCATTGAAAAATGATATTCATACGGAGTAATTCTACTGGATGAGGCCATTGCTTCCTTTGTCTGAGTAAATTAGATTTGATAAAGCCCTATATTTAAACTAATCATGTGATTACTGTTCAATGACCATATTAGCAACATTAACAATTCATAATGGTATTTTGAAATCCAAAAATCATAATAAAAAAGAAGAGCATATTTTATATTACCATTTTACATAATAAGAAATTTAACTAGATCAAGTGAAATTTCCATTAATGAATGTTTGGGTTGTTACAAGCACAAATTGTGTACCTGACGTACACAATGTGTATCTGAAGTACACGCCATGTACTTAGAGACGATTTCAGATCGTTAATGGGGAGGTCACACAATGATTTGGTACATGCCTTGTACCTAAAGTAAATGTCATTTAGGTGATAAATATTGAATTTGTGACACAAGGGAACAAGTTTTTCAGCATACTTATCCAGTATGGCCTACACGTCGTGACCCCAAGGTACATGTCGTGACTCGACCCACACCTAGTATACGTCACATGTTTCACTATTTCACTCAGTCTTTTTCATTCTTGACTTCTTGGATCTCAACCTAGAGAATTTCTAGTGCGTTTTTGAGAGACTCAACTCCTTCCGGATCAAATCAAACGGCTTGGGATCTTCATTCTCCTTGCGGTACATTTCCTGGGTACGTGTTTCGCCTCATTATTCAAGTTTATCTCTTCCTATCCTCTTGGTTTTTTAATGTATAATCTTGGGATTGATGGATCAATGTCTTGTGGTGTTCAATCTTGCTACTAGGTAGAGTTTTGAGGTCTTATACACCTTCATTCATGTTTCCGGGTGCTGTTGCGAGTGTCATTTTTTATAAAAGAGGTAGGTGGTTCCGTGCTGATTTTCCAAATTGATTACCACTGAATTTGTTGATTTATTTAAATTATTGATTTAAATTAAATTTATTAATCTTACATTCAATTACTTTGATATATACCCAAATCTAATGAATTAGAGGATTTGAAATGATTTTGGCATATAAATTTGGAAAACCCCCAATTCTATTGAATTAAGGTGGGTTTATGTAAATTGGATGATATAAATTGTTTAATTTAAATTATGGATTTAATGGAAATGTTTTCAATTAAAATTTTGAATTGAATTGTGGAAATTAATTGTCAAAATGATGTAATTTTTTTAATGGATTTCAAACTCATGAAAATTTCTCAAAATGATTTGATAGAAATAGAGTGGTTTTATCTGGTGAAAAAAGAATGTTTTTGAATAAAAATTGCATGGTTTTAAATGGAATGAAATTGGAATTTTTTAAATGGAAGAATGGGATTGATCATATTTGAAGAAGTATTAAAATAATTTTCCCATCATGTAAGAGTTCATGCAATCCTTAGGTAGTTAGTGAGTTACATGGATACACTCTACACCACAAAAACATTCTAAAACATACATGTGGTGGGTCACATCCCCGATGGTTTGGCGATGAGTCTCCTTTGTCCAATGTCATAGGGATGTGTGTATACCCATTATTTTGATTTCACATAGAGAGTTCAGAATCCTATAGTTGGTTAGTACTATCCTACCTTTGGCAATGATGGATTTTTTTAGATGGAAGAATGGGATTGATTATATTTGAAGAAGTCTTAAAATAATTTTCCCATCATGTAAGAGTGCATGAAATCCTTAGGTAGTTAGTGAGTTATTTGGATACACTCTACACCACAAGAACATTCTAAAACATACATGCGGTGGGTCACATCCCCGATGGTTTGGCGATGAGTCTCCTTTGTCCAATGTCATAGGGATGTGTGTATACCCATTATTTTGATTTCACATAGAGAGTTCAAAATCCTATAGTTGGTTAGTACTATCATACCTTTGGCAGATGACCATGTTTCTCACTTGTTTATTTATATTTGTGATATAAATGTATGCCAATGACTGTGTGAACTAATTTAAATGCATTCTGAATTTATATAAACATTTTATTTAAATTATCCACTTAATAAATTGTTTTATAAATATTCCTTCTCTTGTAAAGTAAAGCCTGTGATTTAAATGAATTTTCCATCATATCGAAACTATTTATCAGGTTTTGTTTAAATATTATTTTTAATTTCCAACCCTATTTATTTTAAAAATTGGATTCTTTGGTTTGGATGATCAATATTTGGAATTTATTATGGAATTATTGGTGGTATCCTACTGGGATTAGGCTCACACCCTACCTTTTCCTTCAGTTGTTTGTAGAATTTATTCTTCCAGGCTCGAGCAAAGGGAAGGGATCTCTTGGAGGTGGATCCAGCTGTTGAGATTTGGACGTGGGGAGTTGTGTCCTTAGGGAACTTGGGGTTGTCTTCCTGTTTAGTACATTCAGTTATAGTACTTTTGATTTTATGCTTCTTTGTGTTTTGGTACTTTTAATCCCAGGGGAGTTTTTCTATTGATATGCACACTATCTTTTATCTTTCACTTCTTAATTCTTATTGAAAAATTAGTCCCACTTGTAGGTTTTATGATGCCAGGTGCTAGTCACCAGCCCATGGAGATTAGGAATTCCCTTCAAGATATGTTTGGGATGGATTAGTTATTGGGTCACTAGGGTTCCCGGGATGGTTCTTGACAAATTGGTATCATAGGAGGTTATTGATCTTACTTTTTTCTTGAAGTCTGCATGAATTTTTGAAATGTATTTGGGACTTAGATGGTAGTTGCGATTGAGTGCTTTGACATATCTCACTGTAATGAACCTTACGTCACTAGGGGTGGTTAGAGAAATACTTATTGTGGATTAATTCTAGTATTTTCCTTATATATATTTGGATTGGTTGAAATCTAAATCTTGTTTGTCCGTTCTATTAAGTTTTTTTTCTATTTCTACTCAGTTTGAGTGTTAATATAATGTTATCCTTTTATCTGCTAATGTTGGGTATCATCATGACTATGAGGAGAAGTGCGAATCAAATACAAGAAAATGTTTCTACTAAACCTCAACAAAAAATTCTGTTGTTGACCCGAATCTAGTTGAGGTGATTTTTCACATTTTCCAAGCTCTGGGACATGCATCACCTCTAGTTCCAGCTTAGGCCCCAACTATGGATCCTCATGGGGATGTTATTAGGAATCATTATCAAAATTTCCTTCACTATAATCCACCAATATTCAAAGGATCCACTGATCCTAAATATAATAAGGAATGGTTGGGAAAGATAGAACATCTGTTTGAGTTCTTGGAGACACCAGAAGTGATCAGGGTAAAGTGTGCCACCTTCATGCTGGGGGGACCTAGCAGGGGATGGTGGGACATGATGGTGATGGTAGGGAAACATGAGGGATTATAATGGAAATACTTCAAGGTTATTTTTACCAATCAGTTATATCTAGAGTTGATGGTGTTGGATAAGGATGTAGAGTTTTTTAAGATAGAGTAGGCTGACAAAACCATGACTGAGTATTCAAATCTCTTTTCTAAGATGGTGCAGTTTTCTCCTAAGATTGTATCTAATGAGAGAATAAAGGCTTTATGTACCGAGTTTGGAATTTGAGAATATATCCATTATAAGGTTTTCTTGATAAATCTTTCCACCTAAGCCTATGTTCTAGATAAAGATATGGTGGTTGAGATGGAATTGTATGGTATATCAGGATTGAAGGGAGTTACTTATTCTCCTAGTGGAAGCGTTGGTTCCTTTAAAGGAAAATGGGAGCATGATTATCCTCATGGTAGTTCTCAATGGAAGAGTCATTACAAACCTACTACAGCTCCAGGAGGAAGTTATTTGACTTGATACCAGTGTGGAAAGCCAGGATATTCTAGGAGGGGTTTCACTAAGACACCAAATAATTGTAGCTCTTGAGGATGTTCAGGACACTTACTGAGGTTCTGCCATCACTTATCTACCCCACTTAGTGGGATAGGATTATCAGATCTTCTTAACACTGCGGGGTAATCAAATGCTTCACATTCAAAAGGGTTCTATCCACAGGCATCCATAACCAAGCTTCTTCACACTGTAGAAGAGTATCAATAGGAATCATACATAAGTCCAGCGACTGTGAGAGGTAACATCACCATTGTTTCATTAGTAGTGACTGCTCTTTTTTGATACTGGTGAATATCACTCTTTTATTTTAACCCATATTGTTAACCTTATTAATCTTCTTATCCCGCGAATGTCTTGTGCAATGGATATTACTACACCCTTTGTTATGAAGAGAGAGCATGGTCTCCATATTCCTGCCTGTGTCCTCTCTCTATCAGAATTTGATAGGGATTAGAGTTTTTTAGTTCATGATATGAAATATATTGACTTCATATTCAAGATGTATTGGTTAATTTACATCAATTCATGAATTTATTGTTATCTTCAACAGTTCTACTTTACTACACTAAGTGGTGTGCCCCTTGTTTTTCAAGGAGAATGGGACCCAAGGTCAAGCAGAGTTGAACCATCTTATCTAGAGTTGGGGAAAGTCATATCAGCATTTTATTTTGACATGGAGCAAGATTCAATGGTTGGTGATATTCCTCCAGTTGTCACTGAGTTTTACGATGTGTTCCCTTTGGTTTTCTCTGGTCTTCAACCAGTGAGAGATGTTGATTTTTCTAGTGACTTAATTCATGACAATCAACAAGTGTTTATCCCCTCTTACCACATGGAACCAACTAAACTGAAAGTGATAAAGTCTCATATGGGAGCAATCATCAATCTCTAACTCATATCCTAAAAATACTACTAGCACCTATATATCCACACAAAGGCTACCCCTTTTATATCAAGGATGTTATGGGAGATGAATCATAGAGAAATTTGGTATGAATATCTCATAGTTGCATTCCAACCCTAGGAATCTTCACACCTCTACCATGCTCTTGGTTGGATCCCTAGATAACACCACCTTGACCTTTTTTTGTCCCACTGTTACACAATCTACTGAGATAACATGTCCCAAGAAGTGGACATCTTGAATCCAGAATTGAAACATTGAGAGATTCTCATAAATCTAGTGCTCTTAATGTATGTCTAGAACTATCCTCAAGTGTCTCACATGATCCTCCTCAAATTACAAGTACACAAGGATATCATCAATGAATAATACCATGAATTGGTCTAAGAAATACTGAAAGATATCTATCATGAGTCCCATGAACACTACTGGGGTTTTCATAATGCCAAAGGGAATCACCATGTACTTAGAGTGACTATAGAGAAATCTAAATTCCATATTCGATATATCCTCATCCTATACCCGCAACTAGTGATAGCCTGGCCTGAGATCAATCTGTGAGAACCATCAAGATCCTCTAAACTGATAAAATAGGCCATAGATCCTTGGTAGTGGATAATGCTTCTTCACAATCAACAATTTTAGGAACCGTTACTCCTCACAGAACATCAAGTTCATGTAAAACTTCTTGATGAACAACAATAGGATTGCCCAGGGTGAAACAATGGGTCTAGAAAACCCCTTACCCTGTAAGTCCTCTAATTGAAACCTTATCTTGTGATGCTCCAAGGATATATTTGATATACTAGTGTAGATATTGCAGATATTTCAGGGTGTAGATCAATGTATAAGTCTATCTATTGGCCATGAGGTAAGCCTAGAATATCCTCATGAATAATGTCCTCATACTCCACCACCACTATAAAAAACTGGAAACTCATAATACCCACTACAATAAGGGTCATTCTCACTAAATGATGAGTAATCATCTCCAACCTCCTTTGCAAGAGTCCATCATATTCTTCTTGGGTTACCTTTTTTCCCACAAAGGAAAACCGAGTCACATCATTCCAGACACACTAAATCCTCTTCTTGAAACAATTGATCTAGGAATGAAATATATATAGAAAATATATACCTAAGGTGATGTCGAAAGGCCTCATAATTTCCAAAAAGATATCCCAAAATAAAATCTCACCTCTAAGATTTAGGCAACACAGTCGGAACATGTGTGTGATTTCCATTTCACATCCAATAGGAGTCTCCAAACGCATGGGTCAAGACAAGGGCTCAACCAAAATCTCTATGTCTCAAAAAAATAAGTGTAAATAAGAGAATTTCAATAAAATATGTCTATCAGTACTAAAGATAAGGTAGAAAAGGCATAGATTTCCCCTAGAACCATCCTTAGAGCCTATGAGTCATAAGCCTCGACTACATGAAACTACCCTCATCTGTGTCCTCAAGATTACTAACCGTAGAATGGACCACCTTGGGGAGGTTGTGGTAACAAGTTGTAGTTTATACCACCTTAAACTACTCTCCCATCTCATCCACCATGTATGAAACCCTATAGACCTTTTTTCTCCTTCCACTGCCTCTTCCTTGATATCCCATCCACTATCTCCCTATGAGCCATATGTCTAGTAAGATAATATCATGAAAGATATCCCCTACCATCATATGAGTAGCACCACATCTCTCTGGGCTTACTATACCTATCCTTTAATACCACACCATCATGAACCATCCCAATGGTGCTCAATCCATGACTCCCTAATCCCACATCCAATAGGCTAAGGGCGGGAGACTAGTGCTGAGTAGGAATATTACTACATAAACAATGGTCAAATACTATCCGATTATTTGTCTAAAATTAAAATATAATTATAAGAAATGACCCATAGAGTATATAGTACCTCAATATTTTAGTTTATACCCATCAAATTATAACCCAATTTTTTTAAATATCCCCCTTTTCTAATGTTATAGAGATTAATGGGTCCAATTATTCCTAGAATACTGTGTTTGTGGCTACCAATATGTATACCAAGGGATATAAATACTTCACAGTGGTCAAACCCCCAATAATTTTAATATAGGATATTTAATTTTTAGTCTATTTACCTTTTTCTATTCCTCTTCCATCCTTCCTATTACCTGGTGAAAGTTTTTATTTGGAACCTTTTTTATAAGATTTTTTGTCACTCCTAGGATAATTCATCCTTTGAGTAGTGTTAATTTTTAACTCCAATCGATCCCTCTCAAATTTATCAATAGTGTATCTATTTTTAGATATATATATATTTTATTTCATTTTTCATCCACCCTTCCTTTCATGTCCACTTTCATCAATCTCATCAAATCATTCTCCCTTAATTGTTTTTACCTATAAAATTTCAACATGAGAACCAATTTTTATGGAATTAGAAATTTTTATATTATGATATTTTATTTTTTATTTCTCAACCCATCTTGAGATTAGATTAATATCTTCATTCCCATGTTTATTCCACATTGATTCAATGTTTTATCTATTGTATTTTATTGGAAAATGGTAACTTCAAAATTTTATTATTTGTTATCTTTAATTATTGTTATTCCACTTAGAATGGTTCATAAACTGAAGAGTGGGGTGAATTTGTTGTTGGTTTATTTTTACTAATTCCAAATCATTTTACTCCCTTTTAAATTCAACCTCTATTTTGAGTTAGTAAAACTGGGTCAATATTATATTTTACCAATAAAAAAACCAAGTACATTCAATTAAATCAGATAAAAGGAACATGGGATTTTTACAAGGTTCCATAGTAATAACTACTAGTTTACCAGATTGGATATTCTCCACAGTAAAGGATTCTCTACTATAATCTGATATTGATTATAATGGATGATTTTTTTCTACACTAATGCCTAGTCTCACCGTGTTTACAATGCTTCAATATAATTGAGATTCTCTTACTAGATTCAAACATGAATTATCATATCAGTTTCTCATTATTGTCACCGATCTTCACAATGATTTCCATTTATACCATGAGTTTCATAGGTTCTATGGGTTCCCACTATATATACGGTTTAATTCATTTGAATTTATTTTATTGAAGTATATCACACAATATTCTCAGTGATGTATCTACTTCCAAGTATTGATCTTCTTTCATTAAATCAAAGACTTAAACTGCTATATGGTTCTTCAAATAAAATGAAAACAACTCTGTCTCATAATAATGGTTATTTTTAAATCTATTTAATTGATTTATTCACCAATATTTCTCACACAAAAGTTTTTCTCTCTAAAATAGATTTTATAATGATAGCTGAATTCTTTTTCTGATTCTTCATTATAGCATGGAATGAATAATTATTGTTCTTCCTCTTCTTCGAGAGATTTAATTATATTTGATACTAACTATTATCTACACCAAAAACAACATCAACTAATTATTCAATTTTTATTTCATCATTCTATATCTTCTCAAAAACATATACTATCATTTTAGTGAATTAAATTACTTCCACCAAAATCAGTATCCTTAAATGGAATATCAAGGAGAGTTTTTCACTATCAACCATAAAGTTCCATCATAGAATACTCATTTTAGTTTCCTATGTTACATTATGTGATAATTTTCTAACTCAAGGGAAATTACCAGACTAACCATATTTATTTATTCCCATTCTAAAAACTTGGCCCAAAACTTGATTAGAAAATATATACAATAGGAATAGATTCATCTTTGTAAAGACCCAAAATTTTATCAATGGAATTTCAATTCTTATGTCATACAACTCAAATATTAAATAGAGAACCCAATAGAGACATTATTATTATAAATGAATAATGATACATTAGTCAGAAAATAAACTAATAATAATTCCCAATATTACTTCGGGAAAATAAATTGAAAATAGGATAATAATAATGTGAAAATTTGGATATGCTCGATCAATTATAATGAAATAACTCATGAACAAAGCTATATAAATAAAACATCATGTTAATAATATAATATTAAATGTGAATATGAAAAGATATAACTTTGATAGAAAGTGAAATTGAATGAATAATGAATGAAAAAGAGGTATTTATTGAAATTAAGGAACCTATACCTTGGAAAAGTAACCTTACTATTAGAATAGTAATATGACCATTAGAAATAGTAATCTGGTCATTAGAAAATTAACCTCACATATGAAAGTATAAATAAAATTATGTATCTTATAAATTAAGATATTATATATTTATGTCATGGTATAAGTAAATATTTTTTTAAAAAATGATAATTTATGTGTTGGTATTTTTATAAAATATAACTGTTTATTTACAATTTAATAATTAATATAATGATTTAAAATAAAATTTATTTTCATAAAATACATTAAAAAACAAATATTTTGTTTCATTATAATTATAATATTATTTTTTGAGACATAAAATAATTTTTCAAAGGGTCATAAAATCGTTTATAATATTCAAATAGGTATTTTTCAAATAAATGATGATTTTATTTAAAAAAATTAAATTTATCATATTTAGATAATTATTTTCATAAAATGGATTAAATATTTACAATCTACACATTTAAAAATGGTTAGGATGATTTTTTAGTATTTTTCTAAAAGTGTTGAATTTTTGGAGAATAGTGAAATACAATAATTTTCAGTATTTAACATTATAAGATAAATACATTATTTTTTGTATAATGGATTATGTATGAATTCTATAAGAACCCATTAGTTCAAACTATCTTGAACTATTTACTATATTTATTCATTTCAATTAACATTATCGATATTATTGAGCCTAAATAAAAAACTAATGAATATAATAATACAAACACCCCTCTCCTCCCCTTATAAATACCACCCCTCCACACCCTTTATCCCCACACATTATAATCCTTGTATATTGTCAATATTAAACCCAATTACCTTATCAAGAATCTTCCCCACTTCAATGATCTACTGTTCTAAACAAAATACAAAACCCAAGTTCCTAAAGGAGGTTTCCAGGAAGACAACTTTCAAGAGATAAAATCCTTAATCCTTATCTTTTAATTTCTTTTCTTTTCATATCCTCTCCTAACCTCCACTATAAAATTACGAATGATAACTACAATATTATATATATTATATAATGTTATTATTTTAATGGAATATACATAATAAAATCTCTTATCTTCTTCCTTTATTCTAAAAATGAAAACATCATCTATGATATGTCGATTCACAACCCTCATGGATAATGAGTTTTCGTTTTCCATTACCGTCTTCAAGATTAGTCCTAAAACCATTAATATGGTTAAAAAATATTTTAATATATATATTACAACTTTTTTTTTATGTTTTTGGACTAATATATATACATGATATTAAATAAAATTAAACTAGTTTGTGATGATCGGAAAACTGCCAAAATAAAATGAACATTTATCATTAGTGTTTTATCAGATGAATCATTCTCATACAAGAAAAATGATATATTGGACCATATAAACATGTATAAGTTAATTAATATCATATAATTTCTTTTCTAAAGAAGTGTTCCCATTTAACAAGAACTTCCATAATTATATACTAGCAGACTGACCATAAAATCATGAAAATGAATACTCCTAGAATGAAAAGATTGAACTATAAAACTCATCTAAATGGACCTAAATTAAATTAATAAAACTATAATAAATAAAATACATATAAAAAATGGTTCTAAATTCTGTAATTACTTAATCTAATTTTATTATATAGGATATAAATTGAAATTTTAGAACGCATTCAGACATAAAGTAAGGGATCTCTCTGAACGTCCATTTTTTCATTTGGGTTACTCCTTTCCTATATTTTCCCCAATACAATTCTTAATTATTATTATTTAATTATCCTAAATTATATTTAAATGTTACATAGATTTTTATCTATCTAAATTAATATTTTTAATTAAGAAATACATTTTTTAAAAGGTTCCGTTCACAATTCCTCCCAATAAGCAATCCCGATTAAAGGGAACTTGTCAATTTCCTACCCATTTTCAAGTACACAACATAAACTATTTTGATACACATATATTTTTATAAAGTCACTATTTTTATCATGAAAAATTATCTTAGTTAAATTATTTTTTTATAAAAATAACTACAATTTTTTCCAATTTAAAGACTCTTTATTCTTTTCCCTAAAACCGCACTTAAGTAGGACATTCCTAATGTTACCTAATAACTCTTTTTATTATTCCAAATTTAGTCAGACATCATTTATCATGATCTATGATTATTTTTAATTTATTAATTTCCAATTATTATTTAAATAAATTTTTTCACAGATAACAATATAACACACCCTTTGGTTATGCTTATGACATGATTACGATTCCCATTTAATTATACGGGTAACCCTTATGTTTATTATTTTGTTTGATTTTTTATATGGTACACATAATAATGAACATGTTATGATGGGTTCACCTAGAGAGTGCTCCAATTTATTAGGTAGTGTTTTGTCTCATGATAAATCATGTATTGGATTTGGGATTAAACCAAATCCATTATGGGACCTTTTCCATCATGTGATACAATCTTGGAAGTTAGAATTGACTCATGTTTATATCATGTTATATGCTGGTGCTACATTACTATATTTCCAATAACATTTGATTCAAGGTTCTATAATTCATGATTTTATATTTTTATTCATTATCTATTCCTTTTATATTATCATGTCATTCGTTCTAAATCACGTGCTATGATTTATTACCATGTTTATTCACTTATTGGGATTTTTATCTCATCCATTTTGTCCATGTTTTCCCCAAGTTATCCAATATAGTTATAGGATCTCATGTAAGTTAAGATAAAATTATGGATTTAAATTGAAAGATGTATATTTTAGTTTCATGTTTTCTTGTTATGTACCTAATCTTCAAAATACAGTAGAATTTTTTATCCTTGTCTTGTATTTCATGGATAATTAAGTTTAAAATCATGTAATAACATGTGTGAAAGGATAGGGTAACTATAATATTTATAAAAATATTTTCAAAAATATACTCTAAAAATCTTCCTACTTTATCAATAATATTTTGAAAATATATCTACGGTGTGAAACTCATCTTGATTTTCAAGATTCATGAAATCTAGAATCCATATATTTTATCAATTCATTGAAAAATTATAATTATTCCATCTCAGTTAATCATGAATACTAAAAAAAATCCATGAATCAAAATTACGTAGGAAATTATATACAATAGCATATTTTTTAGTGTAACTTCATGTACTTTATCCATGAAAACCTGTTAACATTATTTTTTCCATCAAGAAATACATATAGTAGTTATCCTCATTTAAATATTATCCAAATATTATCTAATCATAGATTGTTTAAGAGTTATGATGTTCTGAACTCAAAATAATAACACAATAATCTTCATATTTCTATTTACTTAGAATTAAATATTTATAGAAACTCTATCATTATTCTCTAAGATTCCCTTTCCTTGGATTAAGATAAGATCCTATTTTATCTCAGGCTAGTTTCATATACCAATATAGGTGTTTATGTTTTTTATACCATGAACAAAAACCTCATTAATTATCCCAAATTATTTCATCTTCACTAAATTTGAAATATAGAAAATCAATTTTTCATCCTGTAGAACTTGGAAAATATTACTAAGTATTGAAGTCTTACACTGGGGTATTCAAATACTTATGTTAAAAAATAATTATGATGAATCTTTATATTAAACTTTAGGTAAATCATTTCATAAAAAACTTTTTAAAATTTTCAATAAGTGTTGAATCTTTGCACTTATAAAATGATTTACACTATGAAATTTTGATTCATAATTTCAGAAATACTTAGATTCAGGGACTTATGCTTAGTAGAATGAGTCTTACATTCATCTCCAGAAAACTTATGCTCTTCAATTTTCCAACTTTCCACATCAATATAATGTTTAATGATCATGTATTTGTAATTTTTTAAGAACCATTAAATTATCTAAATTAATTCACATAGTCAAAAAATAATTACGATAAACACCTGTATTATTATGCTAAGATTTATGTCTTATGACCAGTAGGAAAGCCTTAAGTTCAAGATAAAGACACTTTTATTAAACTCCAAAATCCAAATTTTAGTAGTAATCTTCAAAATGAATTATTATTTCTTCCAATTCATATCAAACCATATAAAATCATCTTATAAATTATTTAAATGATTGATGGAATTATTAAAATAATTCCAAAATCCTTCAAAAACATATCTGAGGTGAAATAGCATATTAAACACTCAAATAATAGTATTTTAATGAATATTTATACCATCTCAAGAGGTTATCCACATCAATCAATCATGAACCATCAATATTCACTTAAACCCTAAAATAAGAGTGTATTAACACTATCTTTATAGAAAAAACGTGATTTTTACTACTTAGAGGGGTTTTCATATTTATCTATATTTTTCACTACTTAGAATTTATCCAAATAGATCTCCATAGGTAGTATCATCCTTAACTCAACTTCTTGAAGGAAAGGTTCCTTCACTAACACTTGTCATAGACATGAAGAACACCTCATTCAATTGTTTGAGGTATGGGCTACTATGAATCTATGCATCCAGCTATTATAAGTAGTCACCTATATTTTTCTATTTTCCTAATATTTGTGAAACAACTTTTTAAATCACCTTTCCAATATACTCATCACGGGATCACTTATTTTTTGGTGGTTGGATACTCCAATCCATCACCCATATCATCACCCTTGAATAATAAAATTGATAATGTAGAAAATATAAAGTAAAAAAAAATAAAATCATCAACCGAAATGAACTTCAATCTAACCCTTTATATTTTTTATCAATTCCACATTCACTCCAATAGTCAAGTAATTTATCTCCCCATAATTGATAATAAATTAAAAGCGGTGAAAAACTGTTCTACCCTTAATGTAAGGGTAAATTTCCTCTTCCCCAAATTGAAAAGATGGGTAATAAATAGGACTTACTCAACTTATATCCTCTTCTCACACGATAATTTTTGATTCCACTTGAGATATGAATCCAATTAAAATATGAAACCACATAACATAAAAGTTGATATGATAATATAAACCAATTTAAATACACATGGATGATCTTATTCAAATTACTCTCTATTTTAGGATATTTATCTGGGAGGATTTCACAAAAATATTCACTCCAAAATATTTTTCTTACTCTTTGAGAAATTCAATTAACTCCCATTTGAGAGAATTATTTTTTCAAGAATCACAGTTTACAAGTATCAAGTGATTTTTGGAGCTAAGGGACATCAAAATATTATTTGATATATATTAGCATCCCATTTAATTTAGCAATGATCCATCAACCAAACAACTATAACTCCATGTGGGATATCACGTTATAGAAAACAAGGGAGTTAAGTTTATACAATAAAGATTATCACATTTCCACATATTATTCCAATTTTTTATTTCTTTATTTTTGGGGGAAGAACATACTAATTTTCAATAAATATTTTGAAACAACATTCACATGAACAATTATATCAAAAGCTTTCAAGATCCAGGTATTCCCTTATTTTTTATAGAAACACTCCTTGTAGATAAATATTACATATATATATTTTAATGATAAAATGATAGTGAATATAATACATTACACATTAATAAATATGGGGATATTCTGATTTCTAGTTTTTAAGAATATAATAAATTCTCTAGAAGTATTCACTTATTTCTCTTCTCCCTTTAAAAGGTTGTTCTCTATAATTTATCACCATAGGATTTTCCTTCCATAAATAAGCCCCCTGAAATTAAGAAATTTTTTTTAACTAGTACCAATTTGAAATTAATACCAATTAAAATTTTCTAAATGGTGGTCTGAATTCATTATGGCTTCACCATTAATTCCCACTCTAAATTATAATCAACAAAATGTGGGAATGAGACAAAGTTAATCACCCCCTAAGTTTTAGCACTTGGTATGCTACTTCTTTATCAATCCAATTACATTTTTTGTTGAATATATAATTTGAGTCATCTTATCCACGCTTGAAACCAATTTAGATTTCCATATTTTTCCCCTTTTGGATACATGGTTTTATTTATTTTATTAGTTCTAATATTAGGTAGAATAGATTTTTTAACTTAATCTATCATAGTGGTTTCACTATTTGATTCTTTCTCCAACTTACTTGCATATTCATGCTATTTTGGAGAATATGATGAATATATCATTAGATACATGTACTTATTTTTTTTCATTGATATGGACATCTTATTAGCATCAATTTGTTACACATGGGACTAGTGGATTTTTCCCTTGTTCTTTAAAATCTCTATATATTATGGTAGAGTGGTTATAAAGTTATTTAGTGCATGTCTAACTTGATTGCACCGACTGAAAACTATTTTTTACTTCTTTGAGTTTACATTGTTGGGAATTTTATTAGAATTTCCCAATTAATTATTTGAAATGGTTACATAAAATTTATTCTATTTCTCACTCCTTACGAAAAAATTACATTTTTCTTTCATACATGGTTATGACCTTATTCTCTATTTAACATAGTTTCTATGTTTTTTTATGTATACTGACATTCTTCATATTTGTGGACATGAATTTTTTCATGTCATAAAAATTTACTATACATTTAAATTTATTACTTGGAGAATGGGTTTTCATTATCTGTGATAAAATTATTTAAGAAGAAAGTTTTTTTCTTCTTTAGATCAACCCCTACTAGATTTTGGACTTATAATACTTCTATATGCTAACCTTTAATGCCATAAATATATTTTCAGATACCCAAACTTCTAGCAACTCCAAAATCTTCAAATTTACCTTTAACTTTTAATAGTGTATAGAATATATCTAGATTTTCACCCTTATTTATTTTGGGTTGGAACCCTAACGTTTTGAGCACTAATTTGGGGGATTATTTTCTATGAATTACTCACTTCCATCCTTGATATATTGGTGGGTTGATAAAATATTTTACTCTTCCAAATTTCTTCATTTTTTTCTTTTAACTACACATTAAGAATATCTATATTTAGCACTAATTTAATGAATTGGTTTATGGTGTTAATTTTTATATGTTATGGAGATAGTTTATTCTCAAGATAATATGAATAATTTTTTTCAACAAGTATCAGTCCCTTTTTAAGGAAAACCAACATATAAAACATAAGTTTTGTGTGATTTATTGTTAGTTCCATGGAATGATAATGTTTGATTGAATTAACTTTTTTTTAGTTTTATTTCATACTCTAAACATTTCATCATAGATATTTTTTTTAATCTCAACTGAATTCACTCTATCTCCCCAATCACTCCTCATATTCTAAATAATATATTCATGTTACTACCTTGATTGCATTAACGGACACTCAAAATCTTTTACTACCTTATCCTTCACTTCCATATGAGATTCTATGACATCCATATAAGTTATATGGATCCTCTATAGTTCATAAAACACTTATTTTATAAAACATTACTCACAAAAAAGATATTAAAAATTCTTCATATGTCAAAGAAATTCTATAATTACAAAGTGTAATTGATTCATCCTTTGATTTAATTAGTTTTGGGAGAGTGTTTAATTTTCCAACCCATTTTCCCTCTGTATATTCTATTGCATCATTATCTTTTTCAAACCATTACTTATAATTTTGTAGTAAATTTATATACATATGTATATAAACAACAAATACAATGGAGGAATTTTTCAATACAATCATTAATTTTAGAATAAAAATTACATTGTGATTTATAATTTACAGGATTTTAAAGTTCTATGCTATTTGGACAAACATAATCTATTGAATATCCCTCACCAGGTTTTATAGAACATAAACCACTATAACTACTTTCAAATATTCAGGGACTATATGAATCCTCTGAGTGATTTATCCCTTTCTTAGACTTCCTTTTCATTGTATTTTTTATAGTTTTTGAAAACTATTTTGTGTAAAAATAGGAACTGAATCTATATTTTTCATAAATTATTTTTCTTTAATCATATAATATATGAAATTTATTAATCTTATTTGATTTTTTCAGTATATAATAATAGATCCAATAAATATTAACCTTCCATCTGATACCAACTGTTGTAACACTTGGACTGGTGCAGACACTTGATAGAGGGGTGGGGGAGGTGAATTAGGTGTTAACAACTTTTTACTAATTACAAATAATTTTACCCCCTTCAGAATTAAATTTCTTTTTATGGTTATTAAAATTGGATCTATATTATATTTTACCTAGAAAAAAATTACCACATTCTTGTATGTAAGGAAGATTAAGAAAGACATTATTTTTACATGTTTTAGTACTAAGAATTAATCTTTTACAGTATTTATTATGTTCCCAAATCAAGGATTCTCTACTATAATTTGATGTTAATTAAAATAGGTGGTGTTTACTATACCCAAAGCGAGCCTCTAAGTGTTTTAAATTCCCAATTCTCATAGTAATTATCTTAACAAAGTCATATTGGGATTATCTCGGTATCTTCCCACAATTTTTATTGAGTTTTATGGTGATTTAGCTACATGAGTTGAGTATCATAGGTTCTAAAGAAGCCTAATATGTATATTTGTAGGTGTTAATTTAATGTTATTTTTCCTAAGTAGACTAATAAAATTTCTCTGTGAAATTTACACATCAAAGTATTGATATTCATTCCCTAACTCAGATTCTTCTAATTCCAACTAGTTCTATTACTAAAATACATACAACTTGGTTTAAAAATAATTGTTATATTCATAGATCTTTAATATAAATTTTCAACTAGTTTCCCCCCTCAAGAATTTGGATCACTCAATTTAACTTAGAAGAATGGGTGACATATTCTTATTATTTTTATATATAAAATGAAATAAATAATTCTACTTCATCTTCATTGAGAGGTTTAGTTATCTCATATACTCTCTATTCTCTACACACACTACAATAAAAAATGATTCTTATTTTTTTTATTCCTCCTACATCTTCTCAAAAAAATGTTTAATAATTTATGTACACTAAAATTTTTCCATGAAAATCTATTTCCTTAAATGGAATGTGGAGGGAAGCTTCAAAATTCCAGCCATAAAGTTCCATAAATGAATATTTTTTTCTTCATATATTACTTTATGCATTGCTTATTAAAATATTGGAATATTCCCAGAATAGACTTATTTATTTCTTCTCATTATTAATAGTCAACCCAAAATATCTTTATAAAATATCATTAGTTGGTATGAATTCTTCTTTCTCAAAATAATTTATAAAAATCACACTCTAAATCTTCTATATGTATCAATAATATATAAAAAACATATCTGTGATGTGGAAGTTTTCTTTCTCTTTCAGATTCATGGAATTTGTAAGAAATATTTTTTATTAGGTTATGGGAAAATTACCATACATCTAATCAAGAACACTAAATAACATTGAATCAAAATGATATAGGTTTTTATAAAAAAACAAAATTTTCAATGGAACCTCATCATATTTTTAACTTAAAACTTGATAAATTCATTTTTTTCTTCATGAAATACATTCAAAGGTTCTTCTAAATTCAATATTCTCAAAAAATTCCAAAATCATGGTTTATCTAAGTTTCATGGTGTTCTAAACTCAAAAGAACGACATAGGAATCTTCCCACATCTATTTCCACATAATTAATCAATTATAGAAACTCCACATTTCATTGTGATTCAATATTCACATTCCATAGATAAAAATAAGGTCCTATTTCTTCTCATTCTTAGATTATGCATCATTCTAGGTGATTATGATGTTCATACCATGAATGAACTATCTTGAATCATCAAAAAGTATTTCATCATCTTCAGGTTTTAAATCTTTAAACATAATTGTTTATCTGGAAGAACTTCTAAAATTTTACTAAGTATTGAAGTGTTAGTCTGCAGGATTCAATGACTTATTCTTGAAAAACCTTATGATGAATATATTCCTTCAGGTAAATTATTTCATACAAAGTCTTTATAAAAATTTCTCAAAGTTTTGAAGCTCTGTACATAGATAATGCTTTATGTTGGGAACATCAGAGACGTACGCTCAAAAAAAAAAATTCTAACATTGAGCTACAAAATACTTACAATCTTGCATTTTACATTTTTTCAATATAATACATAAGTATTTTGATCATCACTTTACCATCTCTTAGAAGACTTTATAGTATTGGGATAAAGGAACACAATCTCTAAGGACTTAAGATCGATACCTTAAGTCTTATGTTTGAGTGAAGTCTTATGATCAATAGGTAAAGACTTATGTTCAATACTTAGTTAATTTTTAAGAACTTTAACATCAAAACATACATAGTAAGACTCAAAATTCATTTCAACATCTTTTAAGTATTTATATAAATTATTCATAAAATTAATGTCAATTTTATGAAGACTTTTGATTTTCTAATCCGGGTTCCTGATATGTTTTTTGTTATACTAATTATGGGAATTTCTGGTGAGTGATTGTTGTTTTTAATTTGATGTGGATCAAGGTAATGATCATTTTTCATCTTTTTTTCTCAATATGGTATAAATATTTATTATGTAGTTCTATGTATCCCATATTAACCAGCCCAATATAATCCTTATATCCAATGAGCTCACAAACATCAATTTCCAATCAAGGATATACATTACTTACCAATTATTATGGAAACAAAATATATTTATCATGAAATTGAAATTTAAAATTCATATAAAAATAATAAAAATTTCAATTCAAACTTGATTTTTAATTTTAGTTAATAAATTTCTATAAATATAAATTAAAAATAAATTTCATATTTAAAATTTAATTCTAAAGGTATACTTTTCTCATTAAAATTTAAAATATATGTCAAATTTTATTGTTATCCTAAAAAAATATTTATGAAATTTAAAAATAAATCATAATATAAAATTAGGGAAATAGTCAAGTAATTATATAGGATACAAACTATATGCTCACACATTATCAATCCTATTTTCCTATATTTTTCACTGTTGAGAAAACACATTATCAATTCTACATATAAAAATTTAAATTAGTAGTGGTAGTAAGTGAATTTGTAAATATATTATCCATAATGTTTCATTCTATGTCTATTTTTTTTTTCTATTTTTATTTACTAAAAGTCGTTTCAGTCATTTGATCCACCCATGAATATTCAAACCAACATTTCTAGATTTATTTCTCTCACACTCAAGAGATAATATACAAACAAATTTTCTAGATCATTAAGTCCTGTAAATATCCCATATTATTTATTTATTTCATGATCCACTACTAATATAAGAAAATAAAATATAAATAAATATACTATTTTTAGTGATGTTTTAGAATTCATGATTTAGTAGAATAATGATGCAAAATTAGTGCTAGAAAGAGGAGGTTTTGTGTCATGACCTAATTTTTTTTGAGTGAGAGATAGATCAACTATGTGTTTTTGATTCTTAGAACCACCCCAGATTTAAAATAATTTATTTATTTATTTATTTGACCCCAGAATAATCTTCTTATGGTTCAATTGATTCTAGGATGTAGTTTTTACCCTTGGAAAGATTCAGTATAAAATTAAGAGTGGCGTATGACCAAAAAAATAATATATTAAAAATAATATACTATTTTTGTTCCTTATATGTGTATTCTTGGGTGAGGGTGGATCAATAATTACATGAATGGACTAGTCTTGGTGGAAAATTCCATCTAGTTGGGCTAACTCAACATTGAACCTAAGTGCATTGGGTTACAGGTGAGCTAGTCATGCCATTTTTTTGGATCCAAACTAAGAGGGAATACATGGGATGTATGGGAAACTAGATCCTATTCCCCTTACCCCAACATTCTTTGTGGAATTCCCATGGGTCACCCATAATCTTTATGGCATGATTTTTCCACAAAATATCCATTTTAGAAATACAAATAGCCAATTGTACTAACTGAAATCTAGAAACCTAGATCCCAGGTTTAATTTATTATATTGTTATAGGATACAATGTATCACACCATGAACTATTGATCAATTTAGAAGCATTGGTAAAAAATATACATACATGATTCCCATATTAGATTGTAAATATAAAATCGTAGGATAATAAACATTATTGAATCCTTGATATCATTCATAATATCCTTTTTCATATCCTAGGTAAACGAAAACATATAAAGGGTTATCTTAGATTCTCACTAGGGGTTACATATAGTAGAATCTATCATAAGTAAATAAGGTATAATAAATATGATAGAGTGGATAATCAAAACACATGTCATTCAATGAATAACTTGAGTTCAATAAGCATCCATGTCTAATATAAATTTATAAATCACAAGTATTATGAAAAATAAATTCTTAATTAAGGAAATTAATACTTCTAGACAATCGTGATCAAGGAAACTCAACCAAGTTATTATGAATAATACCACCAAGTCCTCTTAATGAAGACACCATTCTTAAATGGGATGGGATAAACTAAATACCCATATAATATATAATGTCTACTATTTTTTCTCCTCATACATTTTTATGTATTTAAGGGGTATCTATAATTGGGCCCCAACCATAGACTTCAAGTCATGTGTATTCTTCATATTTTAAATGAAAAATAAAATTTTCTTTCAAAATTAGGTATAAGTCTAAATTTTCAATATTGAATGAAGAATACAGAACATCAATATGTCATCATCATAATCATAAACCATAAAATGGAATAATTAATATGATATCATGGAATCATATCCCCAGTAACACCAATGGGTGTTTTTATAGATTAGAATTCCATTAAAATATCACAAGAAGATATCTTAAGGAAAATAGCCTTTTAATTTTGGAAATTAATTATTTAAAATCTAAAAATTTCTATAATATTAAGAAATAATTTTTTGGAAAATAACCATGGAAACTTACAAATTAATCTTAAATACAAATATTACTCAATATAATTTTAATAGTTATTCGTATGATGAACATTAAAACAATGGTTTCATTAACACCTTTGGTAAAAATTTCATTTTTTAGAAAATGAAAAGAATATTTCTTTTATGACTTTTTAAATAAATTCAAAAAAAGATAAAAATTTATTTAATAAATATTTTCATAATATTAAAATCATTATTGACAATATTTTAATGAAGATATGGCCATTAAAGAAAAGGAGTTGGAAGGAAACATAAAAACATGTTTTTTTAAATTAAAGCCCTATACATTTGACATTCTTGTAGATTTTTGATCCAAAAAGAGAATAAATGGAACGTAAAAATTTAAAACCTAATGAAATATTAAAAAAATAAAATATATTGGGCTTATAATATTAGGATCATATAATTTTTTCTAATATAAATCTGAACATAAAAAATATCAAAATACAATGAGATTGTAACAAAAACCCTTACCTCAATTATTAGTTTCCTTATAAGTTATTTTAACATAATATTTAATAAATTTAAATTTATTATAATTATATAAAAATTCTATATAAACACTTATAATATCATATAAAATCTATGCGTAAAATTTTAATAACTATTTTTCAATATTCTTTATTAAAATCATTGTTTCTGAGTATACATTGTATATTTTGTTATATAAGTTTCAATGTTTTGGTTTCAATATTTTCTTATTTATAAAGTTTAAATTATCTAAAGAATGTTAAAAATTATTCAAATACCATATAGATTCAATTTTTATATATTTATAAAAATCCATAAAATGTGGTCATGAAAAGTGAATCACATCATTTCATGGTAATGGTAGTCCACACATATTCATGAGAAACATCACCATTTTTAACTGGTGGAATGTCATAAAGTTAAATGATATAATATATTTAAAGAATAATATTTTTTCATAAATATCATATATAAATTTTGTATTCATCATAATAACCATCCATTAAAGGTGGTGATGAAAAATAAAATACAACCCTTCATTAGGGGTTAGTCCATACGTACACATGAAAATGCTTTCATTTACCATTTAAAGAAGAATGAGATGAATAAAGGTAAAATTATGTAAATAATAAAATATAATTATATATTATATAACGATGTTATTATATCATTCTGATTAGCACATAATTTAAGGAGGTCTAAGGAGAAATAAAATTAAATCACTTGATTAAGAGCTATACCTATTCTTTGGAAAACCTCTTTTGGATTACACCTTAATCCTTATAATGATAGTACTTTGATCACAAAAAATACCTATATATTATTTTATGGATTATATGAAGTTATTTGGGAAGGTACTTTCTTTGAAAGGAGGCAATTTAAGTGTGGAGTAAAAAGGATAAGTGGTGTCCATTTATTAGTGAGGGAGATGGCACAATTTTAATTTTTCAAAATGATAAAATATATTAAAGTCTTACTCTAGAAAAATGGATCCAAAATGAATCTTATTAACATTTTATTAGGTTAATTTTATTTTTTAACAAACGATATGGTTTGATAATGTTTTTTTGTTATCTTAAACCCTTAATATTTTTAACCCATTTCACCCATTTTACCCTTAATTGAGGTGGTAAATATTGACCGTGGTGATAAATATTGAACTTATTTTACATTATTGAACTCTTTTATGTGAGGTAAATTAATTTTAATATAAGTTATCAAAATTAAACAAAAACAATTTTTCAAAAAAAGTTTCTTTTAAGTATGAAAATGATTTTATAGCCAAATAAACTATAATTTTGAATAAATTAGAATTAATTTATGTATGTTAAATAAAAATATAAATTTTTTTCTTTAAAACCAAACCAAAACCAAACATTACCTTGTTAATATGTTATTAAAATAATTTAATTAAAAATAGTTTTGATTTAAAGAAAACATTACATTGATTTCAAAAATGAAAGGAAAATATTTAAAAAGTTTAAATTACTTTTCATATGAATTATATTACATAAATAATATATAATTAATATATAAAAAAGGTTTCATTAAACTTAATGTTATTCTTATATAATTATAATTTCATAAAAGTGATAGTTTTGCAAAATCGATATTTTTAACTATTCACCTAAAAACCAAATATTTCTAAAAAATATATGAAATTATCATAACATAATGTTGAAATGGTTAATTAAAAATTGAAATTAATTTCATTAAATTAAATTTATAAAAATTCATAATTTATCTTATACTCACATTCTTGAATAATGTTAACTGTATTATTTTATTTTTTCTTTATAAAGAAAACCTTACTATAATTAAATCCTGGGTTTTTAATTCTTCCCTCCTTTAATACATTTTATCCTTAAAATTTATTTAATTTCACATCATGAATATACATGGTTAGTTATTAATCATAAATTATTCCTGTTTTTATGTTTGTTCTTTAATTATATGATTTCTATTAAGTACCTTCACCAATCGAGACATCTGATTCCACAACACTTGTTTTCTATTGTCAAGAATCTGGATATTATCATCACAGTAAGATAAACCAAGTTAAAATTATACTTACTTGTAGGTGAGAACATGTTATGGGTATGTTATGTACTTCCTTAATAAATATATTTGAAACACACCATGAAATATAGAGAGGTTAGGTGTCATTTCAAAATTGTAAGACCAACTCCAATTCTCTTCATAATATTAAAAAAATTTATATACTTAGACTTAGTTTTCATTTCTTGTAAAACCTAACAACACCCTTCCATAGATATAACCTCAATAAAACATGATCTCCCACTTGAAATTATAAATCCTTTATTTTATATCTACATAACTCTTTTTCCTTCTTTGATATGCCTTTATTAAAATATGAATATTTATCACTTTTTTCATTGTATCCTCAACATGTTATGGGACTAAAATACTACTTTCACTAACATCATCCTAAAAAGTTTTTGTACGACATGTTTTTTTTATAAAAATATTCATACGGTTCAATTTGAATGCTCGAATGGAATCTACTATTATATGAAAATTTAACCAAAAGAAAAATACTAATCATGTACCTTGAAGGTAATGTGAGAAAAACCTAAACATGTATTTTAATTTATGAATAACCCATTTAGAATATCCAACTATCTATTGGGGATAATATATTTTTAAATGTACCTTGGTGTTGGGAGAATTATGAATAATTTTTTATAATTTCAATATAAATCGCTTCTTATGATCAGACATAATTGAAAGGATACACCATGAATTATCACAACTTCATTAATATAAAGATTTTTGAGGCTCCCAAGAGGTATATCTTCCCTTATAGTGAGGAAATGTGTAGTGTTTATAAGCCGATTGATAATTACCCATATGACATAATTCTTTCTCAGAGTCTTTGGAAATCCAATGACAAAGTCCATAATGATATAATCCCTTTTACACATAAAAATAGGTAGATATTTCATATATTATTTAGGATGTTGTATCTCAATATTCACATATTAAAAAACAAATAATTTTGATACAGAATCTGCAATTTCAATTTTCATATTATCCCACCAAAATCGTTCCATAATATCCTGATAAATTTTTATGATACCAAGGTGTATAGTGAAATTTGAGTTATGAGATTCATTAAATAATTATATTTTTAGCTCAGGAATGAATGAAAAATATAACATCATTCCAAATTTAAATATACTATCTTCCCAGATGAAGTCTACTAACTTCCCATCATTCATGGATTTTATTTTCTTTTGAACATCCTTATCATCAATTTGGGTAATATTTCATTTCTCCAATAAGGATGTTTTGGTAATCATTTAGAATAGGTGCTCTATTTCCACTTATTTAATGATTACCATATCCAAATATACTAAATCCATTAATATAAGATCTTTATCATTCCTCATTTTATTAAAAAATATCATGATATTTCTTACTCAAGGAATAAACCACCTTATTTTCTTTATAAGTATGGTAGTGAATTTATCAATCATAATCCTTGTGTAATTCTAGACATCAACATTTACTTATATTTATCTCTTTCTAAATGAATATGTATTTCAAACTTCTATGATCCATATATATTTTAAATATTTCTTCATATAGGTAATGCCTCTATATATTCAATTCAAATATTAGGGCCGCCAACTCTAAATCATGGGTTGGATAATTCTATTCATGGAATATTAAATAACGTGATACATAGGAACCAACTCTATCATTATACATATGGACACATTCAAGTCCATTATTTGATGCGTCTCTATATAGCACAAATCCGTCCCTTCTCGATGGAAATGTTAATTCCAGTGAATTGAAAAATATCTCCATTAATTATTTGAAACATTCTTTATATTATTCTTACCATAGGAACTTAACCCCTGTACATCTCAACTTGGTTAACAAGCTGGCTAATATAGTAAACGTTTATGAAAATTGTGTATATTAACATAAAAATACAGGGAAACAACATACCTCAATAATATTTTTGGAATTGGCCATTCCATCACTAACATTGTGTATAATAGATCAATAGATATTCCATCATTTTCCACAATATGTCCAATAAAAGAAACTTCCTAAAGCTAGAATTTATGTTTTATAAATTTTAAATATAACTAATTATCACTAACAGTTTTAAAAATGATTTTCAAGTAGATTTTATGATCATGAAATATTTTGTAGTATATCGGGATATCATGAATACACACAATAATGAAATTATTGTGATAATACTTGAATAATTTATTCATTAAGTCCACAAAAATAGATGTAGAATTACTAAATCCATAGGGAATTACTATAAATTTGTAATGTCTATACCTTATTTGAAATTTAATCTTTGGAATATCTTCCTTATTTACTCATAGTTGATGATACCCAGAATAAAGATCAATATTTGAAAAGTATTACGCTCTTTGTAGTTGATTGAAAAAAGAAAACCCGAGTCAACCCATAATGTTACCCAAATTGGATCATCACATGGCTAGAAACACATTCTCGATTACCATTGTCAAGCGATAATAACTTGGGTATTATATAAGGAATAGATAAGGAATATTTCACCATAAATAAAAATATGATAAGATATAAAAAATCTGAGTAACACAATATATAACCAAAATATTTTACATATGTAAAAATGACAACCAAAAAGTTCACATCCATCATTTGGATAATAAGGTCTCAATAGACAACTAAAATACCATTAAAACATGGAAACCAAAAAAACACACGTCTATATCAATGTGAATGCATGTCAACACCATACCAACCCACATTAATAGAAACATGAACTAGTAGAGTCATCATCTATATGACACTATGCAGTTTACCTATATCCTGAAAAACTAATTCTATAAACTCCAAAAGGAAAAAGTATTATGTGATCCCTAAATCTCAATTAAATACCACTTGGGATTTTATACAATGTCTATGCACATGCATCCATTAGTTATTGATTAAAATTGATTTCTAAAAAAATTCAAAATAAATTAATTTCCATTTATAAATAATTATTTGGTTTTGTTTTAAAAAACATGAAAATCTATTAAAAATCATTATGCATTCAAATAAATTGAGAAATATTACGTATTTCATATCCAATGGAATATATAGATAAATAAACAGCTTTCAAGAATAAATATCCATATCAAGACCAATTTTTTTAATAAGTATATCAAAGGATCATGCACATAATGTAATCTCAAATCTTCAAATAAGAAAATCAATAACAAAAGGTTATATATATACAAAACACTAAGATACACAAAGTAGCATTGGATAGTATATGTGACTCTTAAAGTCTGGGAACCTCGGTCTGTTTGAAATTATAACCCCTACCCTTATGAAATCAAGGTGTCCTCCCCTAGTGATAGATTAACCCACTAGGTCTCATATTTTTTTTAGTTTTTCCCCTTTACCCAAGGTCTCCCCAATGTACTTTATTTCATCATTACTTTCAAAGAAAACAATATCATGTTTTAAAAACATTTTCAAATTAAAAATCTATTTCCAAATCTAATCGAACATTTCCTAAAAACATTTTCTATTGTGATATACAATACATTCATTCTTGAAAAACCATTTTCTTATAAGAATCATCTTTGAGGAAATTCAATAAACATATAATATTTCTCAAATAGTTTTCATCAAAACCATCCTTTTGAAAATATTTCTATGCCCCTATAAAAATAAATTCACAATACTTTATATTATAATTAAAAACAATGGAAAACATCACAATAATATAAGGAATTCCTTGTTTTAGACAATTAAATAAGGGAATGTTTCTTAATATTTATTAAAACAACATCTCCTTTTAGACTAGTGATGGGAGAAGAAGAGATCAGATTCATAAGAACCATGATCTGAAGAAAACATGGTCAATTATCTATTTCTATACTATATCCAATGATATAGTCTCATAAGATATAAAAGTCATAGAGAATAAGAGAATAAATAGAATTAAACAGGTTTAAATCATTGAATTATGATCAATGAAGACCCAATATTCAACCGACATGAATATTTTCAATTGGAAAAAATAAGTGACCCAAGAACATCACTTTAGAGCTTCTAAACTAAGGAAAATAAATTTATTTTCCAGCGGGGGGGGGGGGGGGGGATGGGTTATATTAGGGATATAAGTTGTTAATTTGGGATAAAAATTCATTTTGGACCCTACCAAAACACACAGCCAATGTTGTCACCTGCTATCGACTAGAACTCACCGATTGTACGGTTGGTGTAGGTTGAATGACTTCACCACCAAGAACTCCACCACCTAAACAGTGGTGCTTAAATATTAGCATGTGTTCTACCAACTAGTACTGGACAACCAATTTCCATCTGCTACCACTAACTTCCCAAATTTGTTTCCTAACATAATAATGACTCAGAAAATAAAAATTCAAATGAAAAAAGAATTAAGTTCCATATTTTATACCCAAGGGTATGAAAGGTTTCCGAAAAATAAAATCTTTATATCCCTAGAAAGTCTCAAGATCATGAGATATAGAAAGTATTAGTCCATTAGTGCATTGTCAAGTTATACTGCTCCCTTATTTCATAGATATCCCCACCACACTACCATCTAACTAAAACCAATGAGATCATCATTCCACGAAACACCTAATCCTATCATTACACTATATTAACTGGTCTTTTAACAACTATGTTTTTAGGTTCAATCCCAACATCCTCCAACTCAGTCACATGGAATGGATCCAGTACTTCTTCAGTAGGGAAACATGGAACACATCATGGATAGACATCAAAAAAATAACTAATTCTAAACAATAATACACCTTCTCATGTTTACCAACAATATAAAATGGGATGAAATAACAAGGTGTCAACTTACCCTTCTTCCCAAAAAATCTATGTCCTAATTGAGGTGAAACTATGAGAAAAACCCAATCACCTACCTAAAAGTCAAATAGAAAATGATTCCAATAGAAATAACATTTCTAGGGAATCCGAGTTGTTTCGAACCTCTTCCTAATCAATTTCATGATATTTTTCATCTCATAGATGATACTCATTCTAAACAAGGACCATTCTTCTAACTCTTCCCAATAGAGAGGTGACCCGAAAGGCCTATTATACAATTCCTTAAATGGTTATATCTAAATTGAAGAGTGATAAATATTGTTAAAGGTAAAATATACTAAGGAAATATTTTTATGACATTATCCATTGAAGTCAATAATAAATGAAAAAACCATGTCCTTAAGTATTTGGATGGATCTCTTATTCTAGGAATATTTCTTTGGATGATAAGTGGTGTTAAAATTCAATTGATAACCCACTACAGACTATAACACACTCCATAATAAGGATGTAAATTATGGGTATCTATCCAAAAATTATTGTTGATAGAACACCATGCAGTTAAAAAATCCCATGTTCATACAAGTTCCCAAGATCCTATATCTTTTTCAACACCTTAATAGGTATAAAATTCATGGATTTCATGAGTTGATTAATAATAAACCATATCACATCCCTAACACTAAGAGTTTAAGGTATCCCAATAACAATTTATATGGTTCTCTCATCACATTACAACACTACAATAGTAATAGGTTATAATAATCAAGTGGGTCTCTAATGTTCCTCCTTGATATTTTGACATGTGGGGCCCTGATACACAAAAATCAAAATCAATTTTCTCATTCCAAACCACCATTAATGACATCATAAGTCATAATACAACTTGGAATATTTAGGGTTCCTAGACCAAATCTATTAGTTTCCACTATCCAATAATTCCATTCACAAGACCATCAGAACAACCATCCCACCTCAGAAGTGAAACACTCTGTCATGAGTTTAAGACCACTCACCCAAGGTCTCCCCACCATAAATATACCTATGAAAATTCTGAAACTATGCATCCTTAGTCTATCCAAGTCAAATACAATCATATAAAAATGATCCAACTTGAGAAAACGTTCAAAATAAATGCCTTCTAGACCCCCCTTCATCTAAGTGCATCTCTCAGAAAAGATCTTCATGCACTACTCTTCCACTGGTTCCTTCATATCATGAGTTAGAAATTTCTTACTCAAATCATATATGACCTCATTCCATTTACCAATGGTATAGGAAATATAAAAATCAATGTTCTAAACATACTCCACCCATCATCTTTGTCTCAAGTTGAAATCCCTCCATGTGAATATATACTTTAAACTATTATATTTTAGTACACTATAATCCTCTCCCCAAATAGGTAGTGGTTACAAGTCTTAAGTGCATGCATCAATACCACAAACATTAGATCATGAGTGAAGTAGTTCATCTCATGAGGGCATAACTGATGGGATCCATAATCTTCTACCTATCTCCCATACATTAGAACAAAACCAATACCCATACTTGAAGAATCACATTAAACATCATAACCAACACCAGGCTTAGAAAAAATAAAGAGTAGAGATAAATTCAATATCACTTTCAATCCCCCAAAAGATAAGTAGCACTGATTGATCCAAATAAAGATCCCACCCTTATGGGTTTACTATATAACAGGGGATGTAATCTTGGAGTATACTCGAAAAAATCATCTATTATAACTAGATAATATGAAGAAACTATGAATCTAAAACATGTTTCTTGGCTACTCCCAAGACATTACAACATGTATCTTATCATGATCTACTGAGGCACAGTTATCCAAAATCACATGGACCAAAAATTACATCATGAACTGACATTTAGATATGTTTTTTATATAATATTTTATCTTAGTATTCCTTGGATGATACCTAAATTCTCAATATGATCCAACTTTAATATGAATTAAACAAGAATAACATTCATAAAAATCATAAAGGAATCCAAGAACTGATGGAATATTCAGTTCATCAATTCCATAAACACTATATGATTATTGGTAAAGTATAATGGAATAAAAAAATAACCATAATTATAATAACTAAACTTGAAAATAATTTATGGAATATCTTCCTCTTGAACCCTCAAATATTGGTACCCAAATCTCAAAACAATTTTCAAAACCATCTGGGCCCGAGGAGATTATCAAAAAGGTCATTGATCCTAGGAAAGAGAAAATTGTTATTAAATGTCACATGGATGAGTTTCTAGTAGTAAAAAATGTTTCTAAGACTCCCATACTATTTATTTTCATAAAAAACTAATGATTCCAAAGGTGAAACCCTTTGTTGAATAAATCCATTAGCCTCAAGATCATCATGATAATCCTTTAATTAATTCAATTTAATGGGTTCCATATGGTATAAAGTTATGGAAATGGGTATTTTCCCAAGAGAAAAGGCGTTTGAGAACTCAAATTCTCTATGAGGTGGTAAAAAAGAGAAATTATCTATAAAAATATCAAGATAAACACACACCACTAAAGGAATAGGTCCAATAATATAAGGATGAACAATATCAAGAAACTACTCTAACAACTAGTATGAGATCATCCCATCCCAAGGAGAAACAAGACCTTCTCTCACCTATCTTGGATCCCACACACCCTAGAAGATATGAGTAGATCCATCAGGAGAAAAAACTATACTTGATGATGATAGCTATCGATATGGTATTTATAGCTAATTATCCAATCCATTTCAATAAAAAGATCAAATATTTCAAGATCAAGAAATAAAATGTACAATATTTTTTCACATTCATAAATTAACACCTATCAATTAGAATGTTTGAATACCTACTCTGACTTCTTTCCCAAAAGAGTAAAAAGTGTCATAAAGTAATCCATAAGCTCTGAATTCAATCCTAATGTATCGATCTGATTGGAAAATATAAAGGAATTAGTTTCACCTATATCAAACAAAGTCATAACCATAGAACATGAAATAAACACTATAATTCTCATAATAGTTGGCCTTGTGTCTGACTCCTCAGGTGCACACTATATTTCATAAAGACGCATTGCCTCATCCAACCATTTCTTTACTAAATAACCATCATCCTTGGAAAAGGGTTGCGATCCCACCACTTTTTGTGTGTGTTAAATCTAAACTAATATCCCTAGGTAAAGGTGGATATAGATATATTTCCCTGTGATTTTCTCTCACATAAATAATGGAGATAACCAAACTCCCCACTTGTTTTTCACACCTTGGGTGATGACTTATAACCACTATTGAGGTGTTTATTTTCCCACACTAGTAACATACCACAATAGTTTTCCCTAATTTTCGTTGTACACTCTTTCCACCACATCGATTCCAATCATCTAGATTCCTTTTCTGACTATAATGTGAACTATGGCTACCTCTTACTATTAATGGTGATCCGAATAGTCCTGTCTTCCTAGATATGTATTCCTTAGCCATAATTTCCTTTTCTATGACCTCTACGTAGGTGGTTAGGCACATAATAATTAGTATATAAAAATTATCTATCCTCAAACCCATTTATAATCTACACTACTTGAGATAATCATTGGAAACAATCTCTATAGATAGGTGCACTAACTCATAAAATCGAGTTGCATACTCCATGAAAAAACAATATACCTACTCCAAAGTAAAAAACACTTTTACATGTACAACTATTAGAGTCTCTAGATAAAACTATAGATTAAAGTATTTGATAAATGTGGAAAAATTTAATTCTTTTTGAATATTATCTTTCATAATAGATTCCCAACACTTCTTTCCCAACCCTTCAATCAAATAAGTGGTGAATCCTACATCAGAGTCTTATAATGTTTTTAGAAAGTATAAAATCCCCTTTATCCTTTTGATTCAATCCCCAATATCATTAAGACCCTTATCATTATGAAATATATGTGTATTATACTTAATGAATTTTGAAGCATGATCCAATCTTCATTCTGGTTCAACATTGGTGACTTGGACCATAGATTGGATCATCGGAATCACTTTTCTACTAAAACATGGTCAAATAGAGGGTTTTAATATGGGGATTTAATCTAATATTCCTCTATAGTACTCTACAAAAATTTTGTTAGAGTATCCATAAACTATAAAATAAGAGGTTCAAAACCAATTAAAATAAAATTAAAATCCTTTATTAAACCAAATTTATAGAAATGAAGCTCAAAGTTAGAAACCTTAAAAAATAAAATTATAAAACCCCATAATTTCCTTAGTAACTTGAGTATTTTCATGAAAATGAGAAAGGTAGGCACACTACCATAGTACCACTTGAGTTCTGACAGTCATACGTTTAGCATATCGATAACCCCCAGACACAAGAGGGTGATAAAAAAGAATGATAATAAGGATTAATGTAACATTATCTAATACTAATTTGTAATATACCAACTTAGTTCAACCCATAACATTACATAAACTAGAATATCACATGGCTTGAAATATGTTCCCAATAACCATGATTTGGTGATAAGAACGTAGGTATCATGCACAGAAGAGATGGGAACAATTTCACCCTTAATAGATATATGATTAGATAACTTCAATCAGAGTGAAACAAAATATTACCCGAATATATATCATATATAAAAACAAAAACCCAAAATGATACATGTAATATTTATATAATAAGGTCTTAATGAAAATCATAATGAGTATTAAAACATGGAAAACAAAATAGACTATGGGTCCATATCTATGTTACTGCACATCACCACTATCCCAACCCACCATAAAGGAAGTACAAACAAGGAAAAAAGTTTTCTACATGATTCTATTCCCTTTACATATATCCTAAAAAATTAAGGCCCCAAATTCTCATAGGGAAAATTAGGGTATGAGAACTAAATCTTAGTAGGATACCACTAGGGAATCTATAAATTTATATCCATATGTATCCATTAGTTATTGAATAAAACAGATTTATAAAATATTTCAAAAGAAATAATTTTCCATTTATAGATCATACTTTTTTCTTTAAAAAAAAATACATTCCTCTCAAAATCATATCATTTGAAATAAATAGTGTAATATGAAACTTACATATCCAAATTAAAAAAAAGAAAATTAATAGTTTTGAAGAATTAATATCTATATCAAGACCATGTTGGAAAATAAGAATACCTAAATATCATATGCATAATATAATCTGAAACCATCCTAAAAGGGAAATCCACAATGCAAGGGTGTACACAACCAAACCACTAAGACACACATAGGAACACTAGCCAACATATATGACCCCTAAAGTCTGAAAACCACATTCCCTCAAAAGGACACCACTTTTACCTATGGAACCATGGTCACATCTCCAATTAATATATTACACCACTAGGGATCATCTTTGTTTAGTCATTACTCATAATCCAAGGTAACTTAATTATGATTTATTTCATCAATACCTTCAATGAAAATAAAATTATGTTTTATAAACATTTTCCAAGAAAAAATTCATTTCAAAATACATGAACAAATTTCTTAAAGATAGTTTATACAGTGTTTCATGCCACTTTAAGACTATCAAAACAATTTCCCTTTTCAAAATCATCTTTGTGGATATTAAAAAAACATATAATATGGATTATATAGTTTCTATTAAAACCCCCCATTTTGAAAATATTTCAATGGACCTCAAAGAACAAATCAATTTCCAATAATAAATTTCATAATTTAAACCAATGGGAAACATCACATGAACACAAGTCATGCCAAGGGTTAGACCATAAAATAGATACACCAACCTCAAGATTGAGGAAAAAGATATTACCTTTTAGATCGACGATGAGAATAAAAGAGATTAGATTATCAATAACATAGATACACTAAAAAAGGTCAATTATCCCTGTGCAATATATATCCAATGATCTTATGTCATAAGTCATCAATAGCATGAAGAAGAAGAGAAGAAATATAATTTAACAGGTCTAAATTACCAGATTATGATAAAAATAGACCCAATGTTTAAAAAACATGAATATTTTGTACTAGGGAGAATGATAGATCCATGAAAATTACTTTGGATCATCTAGAACAATAAAAATTGAGTTATAATATAGGAGGGGGGGGGTTAGATTATGTTGATAAGTGGTTAATTTGGGCTAAAAATACATTTTAGCCCCTATGAAAACACATAACCAACGGTGTCACCAGTGAACCACTAGGCCTTGATGACCAGGATATGGTCCACCAGTTAGCCAGTGGGTGAAATTAGAATTACTACACCCATTTTAATTCTAGTGGATAGACTGTGGGTGTAGGAAAAATGCTTTTACCAACAAGAATTTCCCTAGATGGATGGTAGAACCTAAAAATGAGTAGGTGTTCTTACAACACGCATTGACTAGCCAGTGACCTCCATCGGCTATCTAGTAGACCTCTTCTACCACCTAATATCCAAAAAACTTCTTCCAACTTAAAAATCACCAAGAAACTAATAATATAAAAAATATATATTCATCCATAATTCTACATATCAGGTTGTGAAATTGATTGAACACGTAATTAATATGGGGTAGAGGGTACATGATATTTATTGTAATGTAATGTATTTGCTGGTAATATAAAAACAACCTCATAGACCCATATTTATTATTAATAAAATGAAAAATAGATTCTCCTAGAGAAACACGAGGGAATATAAACCCCTATAAAAAAACTGTTATAGTTGTTTCATTAGTTCCACTAAATGAACTATAGTTATCATATAATTATTATTAGATATAAGTTTATCATATTGGTTTTAATCAATGGAAAACTCAACATCATGCCTAGGATGATGTCCAAGTAGTTCTTCATGGAAAAAGCAATGTAGTCTTTCACAATAGGTACATCCTCTATTATATGGTTACATTTCCCATTCATTGGTTGTGTCTACTCTTCTTCTCCAAGAATTTCATTAAGAAGATCTACTAGATGTGGATCCTATCAAAATTCAAATTATTTTGTCTCCCCTCTAAAGATAAGGGATTCCATATATCAATTATGAAAAACTATATATTTCTATTGGATTTGTTTCATTATAATTTGAAAGTGAATCTATACAAATTATTATATCAATGTTATTAATTGAAATAATAATAATGTTTTCAAATATGGTTTCTCTATGTGTCATAATGGGAACTGACTAAAACATAATTATTATAATAAAATTTCTACTTGGAGTCTTGATTGAAAAATAACTTCTTTGGGTGCTAGGGAAATATCTAATTTTATTGGAAAATATATAAGATATAGAATTAGATAAATCATTTTCTAAATATGAGGTTATGATAAATGTAACTTACACAACATCATTGGGAACTTAAACACCATCTATAGTAATCACATAATCTCATCCTTCTCCCCTTGGCCTATTTTTTGGGAGGTTCCCTTGATGGTTGGGGCATTGGTATTAATAATTTACCATATAATTACAATTGAAGAACTATATAATTTTATTTTCTTTCCTTTAAATTTATTCAATATCCTAATAATATATTTCCCCAAAATTGAAACAAACTCTTGTTCCCATTAAAAAAGTACCTAGGTATTTCATTCTATAATTATCACATTTTATAAATCCCACCTTCCCTTTATTATTATTTGAAATATATATTTATTCATGATGATAAAAAAAATATTATTTTCTTTCATTTAATTTTTAATATAATACTTATTAAATTATTTCTTTATCATGAAGGCAATTGATTATATATCATCATATGATGATTTTTTTGAGAAACTTGTTCCATTTCAAGACTCACCTTAATAACTTAAAAAAAATAATCAATAATTTTTTAGAACATGTATATAGTCCATATCATACCTAGATAATATTGTAAAGTTATAATCATATTCTTCTCCAACTTCATTTTCCTTCTCCTTTAATGTGACAAACTTCCTCCAAATTTAATCTCACTACACTCAAGGAAAGTATTTATTGAATAATATCACTTTAAAATTACTCCATTACATACTTCCTATTCCAAATACCTCTTTTGGATTCTTATCAACAACCACTATTGACCATTATATCCCATTAGATAATACATTTCAAGAACAAACTTTTCTCATTCATTACTTCCCAAATCTAGGACTATCTTTTTGAGGGTCATAATTCATTATTCAGCTACCAATTGATTAGTATTTCCATTAAAAGATAGAGGATTATATCACACGACATAACCCAACATAAATGAATAATTCTATGTAAGATTAGGTTTCTCTATATAAGCATGTTTATTCATATTATCCTAAGTTATCTCCACTAACATGTCCATTATCTTCCCAGTTACAACACCAGATATATTGGATTACAAAGTAGGTAAATCCCTACATTTACTATGTGTATTGATTCCATTTCTTCCATTATATTCCAGATATAAAAAATGGCACAAATTTATTTATCTCATGATCATCATGAATATTGATTTGTAAAATAAAAATCCCTATAATAGTAAAATTTATCAAATAGATTAATGGATTATCATAATTCTCATGTTATTAATGTTACGTTGAAACTTAGTTCCCATAGTTACTACTAAGAATGATCTGATACCAACCATAAAAGACTAAATCCAATAACCCAGAGCCATTATTTTACATTATTAAAATGGTATGAGATACAAGGGATTACACTATCCAAGATCGATCAGTTTAGAAATATTCTTATAATGGATACATACATTATTATTATTACATTACAAATATAAAAAATAGCATAAAGAAATTCTTTAATCCTTAATATCATCTATAATATCATTCTTCATATCCTAGGGAAAGGAAAACAAATAAAGGGTGAGCTCAGATACTCAGTAATTGTTATGTATAGTGGAAACTATCATGAGTAAATAAGGAATGATCAATATGGTTGAGTCGATAATAAAAATGCATTATATTCAATCAAAAACTTAACTTCAGTGAACATAAATGTATAATATAAACATATAGATAATATGTATAATATGAACTGAATTAAAAATAAAGTAGATATAAAATTTTATACATTCATGATGAAGGTCTCTCAACCATGATATCATGTATATTACCTTCAAGGCTTCTCAACCAAGTCATCATTATTTATAAATGTATATGTGTAAAAAAATACCAATATAATATATAATTCAAGCTATTTTTTGTTATGGGACATATCAATATATCTAGGGGATATTTATAACCTAGTGAAAGGTTCCATCAGGGGAGTTCTTAAACAATGTGAAAATTCAATGTACTTATGTGCAACTAAGTAGATGACCAATGTCCCTCTCTAAGGAGGGAATATTTTAAAAAATATATTTAATGTATTTTAAAATAAAATAAAATAATAAAACTACTAAAAAGGTTAGTGGGTTTTTATGTTTATAAAATAAGAAGAAGCATGTTAGAATAATATTGAATTTTGTTTTGGTTTTTGTTTTTGAAGTGTGATTGAGAAAGAACAATGAAAATTTTTTAGAAAATATTTTTAAAATGAATAATATATCTAGATATACATATTTTATTACTTATTAATCATTATAATAGAAATTAAGATCAAATTAATTATTTTACCATATATTAATAACCCTTGAACCCTATGATTGTTTACTTAACCATGTAGATGAAATTAATTAAACCCTAAGATAGCTTCAGAACATGAAATCATAGAACTCTGCATTGATTATTGTTAAAAGGATAGATTATGGTAAATGGTGAATTATGGATCATATCCATACTGGAATTTAGTATTAATTTACTTTAGGGATTATATTTAAACTTTATAAATTTATCTTTAATTGTTTGTTTTATCGATTAAGTCTACGCTCTCACAATTCACACAATTCTCAACCTCACGTATTTTGTGTTAACTATTAAATTTCTTATTTATTTTACATTAAATTAAAAAATCATTTCATGTATCATATTTTTTGAATTACAATAAATAATTTAATAAAAATAAATAAATTAATAAGGTTATAGGCAGGTTGATTTCTAAGAAAAACTACTATTCCGTGGGTGGTGCAATAATTGTAGAAACATTTTTGTATGTGTAAAAGTTTAGAAAGGGTATAACCCAATAAATTTTATACTCTTGAGTTCCATCCCAAATATGTGAATTAATGAAGAAGAAAATTGAACAAAACTAAAGAAATAGAAGAAAAACTAAGAAGTTTATTACAAAAACACAAACATCACATCATGGAGAATAAGAAGAAGGCTTTGATGAAGGAATCATAATTCAAGAGATACCCAATTAAAATTATTTTAGAATTGGAGTGGAACCACTTATCCTCTTGTATAAACCTCCTAATCCATTAAAAACACATCCAAATGAGAAAATACTCTTATATAGAGGGGAGAGAAGGATAGGGTTCCTTGACTTTTCAAGTGTAAATGAGAAAGTTAGAAAAATATTTTAATCCAAATTGCACTAAATTTTGACCACCAAAACTCATGAAAAATATATCCTTATAGAAGAAATAGTTGTGAATAGTTGGTTTCTATATGCACTTAACAAATTAGATCCCAATCCAAGACCATATGAATATGTTTTAGCATAAATGGTGAAGTGGTGACCAATCTAGTGTGTCCAGTCCATATTTGAATTTATGCCATGACCCAACTTCTTCAAGATAAGGGTAGGGATGAAAAAAGTTCCCTTCCATCCTTCCTCAGGATGAAGGAGAGATAATGACCCCTGAGTCCTACCTTTAGTAGGCCACAGAGTGGTGACTAGAACTAAGGGTATAGAATCACACATAATTTGGAAGGAAGTACCCTTTTTATAGACCAAGATCGGGAGATAAGATGGGAAATCCCAGCAACACCATAGACTAAAGGTAAAAGTAAATCCATGAATCCATTCACACATTCTTGTTCAAAAGTAATGATGATATAAAGTACAAAAAACTCCCAAATAATATACCAAAGAAAAAGAGACTAAGTAGAAGAAAAAATTATCCCAACACCCGAGTTAGTAAAGTTTAACATGGACCTCAAAGTCTTCCTAGAAACCTGAAAATAGTTTTATACATGTAGGGTGATCATATCAGTATAGTCAGTAGGGAAACTAAATCTTCTCGTGCACAAGTGAGGGGACATACAAATGTAGTTGTGAGAAAATAGTAGAACCTCATGCACATACTAAGGAATACTAACCATCCCAACCTCACCATGGAACACTCACCAAAGTAATGAAAGTCATGTAATGTAATAATATAATCACATCACCATTTTGGTACCCCACACCACTTTCCCACTGGTTAACTACTCATTCCTAACGATAGAACATCTGGATGTTTCCATAGTCCCCACATGTATCCCCACTACCACAACCTTCCCACACACACTTAGGCCTCAAACTACACACAACCACACCCATAGACACCTAGGCCACAAGAAACCAAACACCAAGCCCAAATACACCTGTGCCTCAAAAACCACACACCACGCCCGAAGACACCTGGGCCTCATCCTGAAAATACTTGGGAAAACATACCTGGACCACAAACACCTGAGCCCCTCATAAAAAAAACCTTTCCCAAAGAATCTGGGACTATGGTAAGCCTCAATACAATACAACCTACCTAGGTATTCCTGAGAGACAAGATCCCAAAAGAGGGTGCGAAGAAGAAAGTTAGTAACCATCCATCCGTTCTCCCACCAAGATGTTGGGAAAGACACCCTCCCCCATGAGATGGGGGTGTTCGACACATGGTTCTTACCCGAGTTCGGTGCATATATTAATCAGAAGGAACTAAAATTTATATATAGGTAATCAAACACTCATCCGCAACCTACGGGTTTCACATGAACAGAAAAGAAGCCCACCCCAACAACACTTTTTCTGCTACCCCTATATGCACAACCAAACAACAACCATTTCCAAGCATAAACCTGGACCCCCCATTTTATTAAATTTAAATTTATTTATTTAAGGGTATTAACTTTAAATTATTCCAATACTACCGAGCAACTAAAAACTGTAACCATACCAAAAAATAAAAAAAACCAAACTGTAGTCCCATCACACAACATCACAAAACTAGACTTACAGTACCACTACACATCCCTGTTAAACTACTACCAACTATCATTATTCAAAGTGATACCACCCATTACTTCTCTCACAACCCAGACCTGCAGCCCCACTAGCCAAACAACTCCCCAATGCAGTCCCACTGCATAATGAGTCCATAACCACATCGCGGTCTCACTCCTCGACATCTCTTCACGACCACAACATAAGAAAATGGAAGTTAAATTGCCTTCAAGTTTATCCATTCCACAATCAATCAACATATCTGACCGAGACACCAATACAACAAGGGAAATTTACACTTCCTTCAAGTTTATCCATTCCACAATCAATCAATCTCTCAGATTGAGACAACAACCCACCCCCTATACCCCCCACATACCAAGCACACATAACTAAGACCAGAACACAGAAAAAATAACCCAAATCATCAAACCAAGAGTATTTAAATTAACCTACATGGGTCCTTTTATTTCCACTTTAATATAATCGGGGTCATCACCTAACAGTTTTGATCCCGGGTCATCCCTTTATTTATCCAAGTGTGTGTGATTAATCACATTCAATGTTACATCTATACATGACAACATCACAATGAAATAGAACACCACCAGTTCACAAGAAAATACCACAAGAGGCCATGATTTTTAGGAGGTATACCACCACAAAAACCATAAAATTATCAAAGATAAAAAAATAAAATTGGTGACCAAAATCAAACCACACCCTTCCCATTATTTTATTTTTTCATGTTATCTTTTTATCATATTAAATTTCTATTTAGTTCTCATTTCAAGAATAGTATCCAGCTTTTCCTTATAAGGAAATGTTAATATACCCACCCTGTATAACACATAATTAAAGAGAAGAAAATTAAAGTCCCTACCTATTGATCAAGGGATTGAAGTTCCTTTTTATGCCTATAATAGCGGATGGCATGATTTGCAAGAGGAACTCCATGAAGGCTGACCGAGATGTGATACAGCATGGGTGCATGACTTGTCTCGGGAGGAAGTCTCTAAGTGCACCATGATAAATGAAAAGGAAGATGTAAGAGAGGATCCCAACTTAAGAAAAGGCCAAATCCAAAAATTAAGGAGACCATTTCGATGTACTTGAATGTTAGATTGGGGTTTGACCACATGTCTTGGTGGTTTCACACATTGGAATTAATTGAGATTAAATAATACCATTTGGAAATGGTGGAGATAGACCAGTGGATGGCTGTGAGTTGATATATTAACTTTAAATGGATGAAAACACGTAACATGGGAAAAATTAGAAAAACTTTGAAAACTGGGTAAGGGGGGTTTGACACCATTTTTTGTGACACCATAATGGTGCCACAAAAAATGGTGCCACTTTAAATGGTGCTCCCATAATGGTGCGACCATGAAAGTTCCATCATAATGTTTCCACTATAAATGGTGTGACCATGATGGTGTGATTTTTATGGTATGACCGTGACGGTGCCATCGTAACTGGCGCCACCATACCAGTGCGACCGTAATGGTGCCGTTGTTTCAGTGAAACTATCTGGGGGAATATAGTTTTTTGGAAAACTTTTAGAGTAAGCCACTATGACCCCCAAAAACACTAAAACCACTAGATTTTCAAAAAGCAAAGGCCGGGGGAAATCTGGGTCATTAGATGAGATACCATTCAAACTATTCTCATCCCTATGAATTAAAAACCAAACAGGAAGAGAGAGAGATTACAAACAACCACCTCTTAAGATACCTCTAAGGGATAAACTACCCTGTGTTGAAAACTGGAAGGGAAAACACCACATCCCAGAATACCTATTTGAAATCTATCCCTTGAACAACTGGGGATACACTAAGGTTCCACTACCCCAAGAAATCACACAAACACTAAAGGTCACACTGTCCTGGCACATAGATCAGTGAGCTCCTTCCTCGTTGTCAAGATACTGTCTGCTTTGGGTGGCACTGACTTGATCACATAAGTTTAATCTCACCTGCATTAATGAGTCTTGATTTGGGATCAGGTTCTACCTTCCCACACCTCAAGAATTTTCAAACACATTCATATAACAAGGTAAAAAACTCATCTCATAGCAAACAACATCAAGAATTACATCACAAGCAAAGGAAGAAAGAAAAACAAAAGGGTAAAACTCAAAATAGTTCTTGGTACTGGGCCCACATCTATGATTCTCTCTCCTAAGTACTCTCCTTGAGGCCACCATGCCTCCAGATCACTTGAACCAAAGGAATGGTCCCTCCATGAAGCACATTCTCCTTATGATCATCAATTCCCATTGGCCGCTCCATGGACATCACGTCATCCTCAACATCAAACTCTCCCTAGTAAAAAAAATGAGATTCATCTTGTAGATACCCTTAGAGATGAGATAAATGGAAGACGTCATAGATCCTCCCTAATCACAGCAGAAACGCTAGCTGGTATGGCACCTCACCGACTCGTACCGACACCTCGAAGGGTCTTATGAACCTAGGAGAAAGATTTATCCCTTTTCCAAACATCCACTTCCTACAAAGAGGGGAAACCATTCAGAATATGTGGTCCCCAAACTCAAACTCCAAAGGTCTCCTCCTATGATTGACATAAAACTTCTGTCTTTCCTGAGATGCCATCATCCTTTCACACAAAAGATGAACCTTCTCCGTCATGCCATGAACCATTTCTGGGCCAAGAACACCTGCCTCCCCAAACTCTGTCCCCCAGACAAGTGAATTACATGGTCTTTAGTACATTGATATGAATGGTTCCATGCCAATGTAAGAGTGATAAAAATTATTGTAGGAAAACTCTACCAGGGGAATGTGTCGTACCCACGATCATCCAAAGTCTATAACACATGATCGCATCACATCCTCCATGGTCTAGATGGTCCTATCAATCTTTCAATCCATCTGAGGGTGGAAAGCAGCGATAAGGTGTAGCTAGGTGCCAAAAAAATATTGTAATCCCTTCCAAACTCGAGAAGTAAATCATGTATCCTGATATAAAATGATGGATCTTGTAACTCCTTACGTCCATACCACTTCACCCACGTACCTATGTTCTAAGGAACCCACTGCGCTCAACTCATTAACCACTAAGATGTGAGCTGATTTCTTCAATCGATCCACCACTACCCAGATGGCATCACATCCTTTCTTAGCCCTGGGTAGTCTTATGATGAAATCCAATGTGAAATCACCCCAATTTCACTCAGTAATTTCTAATGGATGCATCAGTCCTCTAGGAACATGATGCTCAGCTTTCACCTGCTGACACACTAGGAACCTTGCCACAAACTCCACCATTGCCCACTTCACTCCGAGCCCCCAAAAATGACCTCTCAAGCCCCAGTACATCTTGGAGAATCCTGGATGTACCTCCAAATGTGATCTATGGAAGTCACTAAGAAATACTTCAGGAATCACCACTAGGAAAAATAGATTCCCACAGAACAACATCCTATTCTGACTATCCTCCAACCATCCCTATAGAGCATCACCCTGGATAACGTGACCAGAGATCACTTCAGTCTCTCAGTATCCCTACCAATGTTTCTCCACTTGTCATACCAAGACATACTACAGTTTCATATGAAATATAAAACTTCTACCATCCTATACTCTCATTCCTAGATATAAAGCATCCAACTCCTCCATTGCCTTCCAAGCATCTGCGGATTCCTGAACTACATCCTTCTATGACTTCCTGCTTAGGGAATCAGCTTCCACATTCCCCTTTCCTAAGGTGTAGAAGATCACAAATTCATATTCCTAAATAAACTCCATACACCTCCACTACTTCATGTTCAGGTCTCGCTAGGAAAAGATATACCTCAAGCTCTTATGATCCGTGAAGACCATGAAGCGTTCCCCGATGAGGTAATTCCACCAAAAACTCAATGCAAACATGACCACTACAAGTTCCAGGTTGTGGGTGGCATGGTTATGTTCATGAGGAAGTAACGTACTAGATACGTAAGAGATCACTCCCCACTGCTAAATTATCACACACCCCAAGAATAGAGAAAAAGTATCACAAAACACCTCGAACATCACCCCTTCTTTTGGAATCCCGAGCTTTGGGGAACTGACCAGATTCCCCATCAGGTAGCTGAAAGTTTCCTGAAACTACTAAATCCATATGAAGGATTGGTATATCCTTTTCAAATCAGTAAATAGAGCCAGAACTTGATAGAAATTAGGTACAAACCTTCAGTAGTAACCTTCCTGACCCAGGAAACTATGAACCTCAGCCACATTCTTGGGTACTTCTGAAGAAAAAATCACTTCGACCTTCAACGGGTCCACTGCTATTCCCTACTAGGAAACCTCATGTCCCAAGAAGTTCACCTCTTGTGTCCAAAACATTTACTTGGACAACTTCCTATACAGATGTTAGTGTTGGAGGACCTCCAAAACTATCCTTAGATGCTCAGCATTATCCTCCCAAGATCTTCAATAGATCAGGATGTTGTCGATAAACACAACCATGAACTGGTCCAAATACTCCTAGAAAATAGAGTTCATGAGTCCAATGAACCTAGCTGGTGCGTTCGTAATTCATAACGACATAAACAAAAACCCAAAGTGCGCATACCTGCACTTGAAAGTAGTCTTAGGGATGTCACACTCCTTCACCCTCAACTGGTGGTATCCAGACCGTAGGACTATCTTAGAGAACTGAACTACTCCCATAATCTAGTCAAAAAGGTCTTTGATCCTTATGAGGGGGTAATGGTTCATGACCATCACATGATTTAGTCTCTAGTTGTCTTTGCACATCTTGAGACCACCGTCTTCCTTCTTTACAAACAAGACTGGAGAACCCCATGGAGAAACACTTGGTCAGAAAAAAACATTATTCATCAGGTCATCAAACTGAATCCACAACTCTCACAACTCGATAGGTGCCATCGGATAAGGATCCATTAAAATAGGATGGGCACCGGGTTGTAAGTCTATCCTGAACTCAACATCACGTCGAGAGGGTTGAGTCATGACCTCTTTGGGGAATACGTCCAGAAACTCATTGACAAACCTTGGAGATTCCACCATCTCTGAGACTTCTTATTCCACTGAAAGCTTGGCTAACAATGAAATAAGGGGCTCGACACACCAGGAGACCTCCTGGAAACTATGCTCACCAATGAAAGATACACGATGGCCGCCCATCTCTGAGAACATGACCCTTCTCCAGAAGAAGTAGATAACATTGTGAATGTAAAACAACTAGTTTTTTCTAGGATGAGATCATATGGCTACATTTATTGAAAAAAAGATCCCCATTGGAATGATGCAGCCCTAGAATTAGTCTAAATTCTTGACAAACATCTAACAAGGTGGTTTGACCTCCAATTGGCGTACTCAAAACCAGGGTCATGGAAAGTCTCTCTATATCTAGACCCAAGGCATGGGCTAGAATGGGTGCAAAAAAGTAGTGAAAAGATCATGAATCAAACAAGGAATAAGAAAGAGTAATAAAAAGGTTGATTATACCTTGAACAACCTCTGGCCCTATTGGAAATACTACCTCTAAGATGTGAAACTGTCCACACCCAACCCTTCCACCCCTCGACTGTCAACCACCTCCAGAACCATGTTCTGGTCGAGGTCCCTGAGGAGTGACCCAAGGTCAGCCTCCTCCATCATCGTCTACCCTTAGAGCAGTGAGAGCTCGCTTCCCCTGTTGCTGGAAAGACCTAGCTGGAAACTACTGTTGTTGAGGTGGGTGCTGAACCTTTTCACCCCCACTGTACTACACTTGAAAAGGGCATTTATTTTGAAGATTCCCATGGCTTCCATAGAAAAAGAACCTTGGTCCTAGGCCCATGGGGAAAGGGAATGGACCAGGAGATCAGAACTGGCACTGCTAAGGCCTTCTCCCCACTGGCCAAAACTTGGAAGGCCCTAATGTTGGAGACCTACTACTGATGGCCTTTCCCTTAGAAAAACTTTGATGACTCCCTTCTCGTGGAACACCTCCCAGTGTGTGAATCCTCTCAACTACTTAAACCTTATTATAAACCTCAAAGTGCATTGGTAGAGTGAAGGGAGTAAAAATATACTAAAGAGAAGGTCAATGTGTCTCCTCTAAGCGTTTTTCTCGGGACTCCTCATCCAGGAAGGGGTCCAGTGCAAAACAAAGGAGATCCTTGAACTTGATCCATAGTTCCCTCTCTGACATACTCCCTTTCTGGAGGGAGAGAATATCCTGCATCTTCTTGGCCTTCATTGTGGAAGAAAGGAATTCCTCCCGGAACTGCTTCTCAATGTCATCCCATGAGACATCAGGATCATTCCTCACATCGAGGTAAAGCGTCCACCACTGAAATTACGATCCTTGCATCTTTCTCTCCGTCTCCATGTCTGAGACACTGCCCTTATACGTTCCTATAGTCTGCCAATGGAAGGCACAAAGCTTCTTCTGCCACTGGTCATCCTCATCCCCTTGATCGACCCTCCACTAATAAGCCAGATCAACATGATGATCCTCAATTTCTTCTACAACTTGTGGATGATGTCTGGGTGACATAACTGAAAAATAAAACAAGAAACTCCTATCCCTGGGTAGTGTGGAAATTTCCTTTTAAATTTTGTTTAAAATATTTATTTATTTTGAATTCCCAAAACACCCAAGACACAAAAGAGCACAAGTAATTATGATGCATTCACCTTTCCTAGGGTCTCTACCCTACAATCATTGTAGCCTCACCTGGTCATTCAGAAGGTCCAGAGTCCTTGGATCGGATCATGGGGGTCCCTAAAATCCCATGTCCTAGCCAGTTTCCCCTACCCTATTTCACACACCAAGATTGCCTAACAATGTTTCCCTACCATCCCATGCAATTATCACTATTCTTAACCCTAAACTCCATCCTACCTCTTAACCTAACTCTGATACTATTTTATCACGACTGACCCTCTTCAAGATAAGGGAAGGGACGACAAAGTGCCATTCCCATCCTTACTTAATATGAACAAGAGATAATGACCCCCTGAGTCCTGCCTTCAGTAGGCCCCAGATTGGCGACTAGAACCAATGGTATAGAATCTCACATAATTTGGAAGGCATTACCATTTTTATAGAACAATATCAGGAGATAATATGGGAAATCCTAGTAACAAAAAAATACTAAAGGTAAAAGTAAAGACAAGAATCCATTCCCACATGCATGTTCAAAAGTAAAAATGATACAAAGTATGAAAAACTCTCAAATAATATACCAATGGAAAAGAAACCAATCAGCAACAAAAACTATCCTTGCATCCAAGATAGTATAGTATATAACAGTCCTAAAAGTCCTTCTTAAAACTTTAATTTTTTTATACATGTAGGTTAAGAATACTAGTATACTTAGTAGGGAAACTAAAGTTACTCGTGCACTGGTGAGGGGACATACTAATGCCATTATGAGAAAATAGTAAAACCTCAAGCACCTAGAAAGGAATACTAACTATCCCAACCTCACCTAGGCACACTCACTAAAGTAACTCAAGTCATGTAAAGTAACAATATAAGCACATCAACATTTGGGTACCCCACACCACTTTCCCACTAGTTAGCTTCTCATTTCTAATGATCTAACATCTTGATGCTGGCACTCTTCCCACATGCAGTCCCACTTTCACAACCTTCCCACACACACATGGGCCTCAAACCACACAAAACCATGCCTGAAAACACCAAGGGCACAATAACCACACACCACGCTCAAAGATACTCGGGCCTCAATAATGACACACCACGCCCGAAGACACTTGGGCCTCATACCAATGATATTTGGGAAAAGATACCTGGCACACAAACAACTAAGCCCTTCATCCCAAAAAAACCTTTCCTAAAAGAATCTGGGACTATGGTGAGCCTCAATACCTTACATCCCACCTGAGTATGCTCGAGCTACAAGATCCCAGAAAAGGTTTCGATGAAGAAAGTCAGTAACCGATCATCCTTCCTCCCACTGAGATGTTAGTAAAGACACCCTTCCCCATGAGATGGGGGTGTTAGGAATATGGTTTTAAAAAAAGTTTGGGTGCGTATAGAAATCACAAGGAACTAAATTCTACATATATATGTAGTAAAACACCCAGACACAACCTACATGTTTCCCACAAACAGACAACAAGACCACACCAACACCGCTTTTACTGCTACCCCTACATGCACAACCATAAAACAACCACTGCCAAGAATAAACCCAACACCCTTTTTTTGAAATTTATATTTTTTTATTTTAAGGGATTCACATTAAGTTATTCCAACACTACCGGGAAACTAAAAACCATAACCATACCAAAAAATGAACAAAACCAAACTCCTATCCCACTGCACAATAACACAAAACTAGACTTGTAGTTCTACTGCACATCCCCATTAAACTAATGTCAACTATCATTCTTCAAAGTTATATCCCACATTACTTCTCTCGCAACCCATCCCTGTAGCCCCACTTCACAAAAAATTCCTCAATACAGTCCCACTTCATAATGAGTCCATAACCACACCATAGTCCCACTACTCAACGCCTCTTTTACACCACAACATAATAAAAAGATGTTAAACTACCTTCAAGTTTATGCATTCTGAAATCAATCTATTTCTCTGATTGAGACACCAACACAATAAGGGAAAATCTTATAGTCTTCATGTTTATCCATTCTATAATAAATCAATCTCTCAGACCGATACACCAATATCCCTTGTACCACACCACATCGGAATCCCACAAAACTCAAACCTGAACGCATAACAAAAAACCAGAACCATCAAACCAAGTGTATTAAAATTAACTAAAATGGTTCCTTTAATTTACACTTTAATATAACTCGGGAGATCACAAAACAAGTTTTATCCTGGGGTATCCTTTTATTTAACCGATTATATGTGATTAATCAGATTCCATGATACATCTGAACATTAAAACATCACAGCAAAACAGGACACCACCAGTGCATAAGAAAAGACCACAAACAACCATGATTTTTAGGAGGCATACAACCCCAAAAACAATATAAGAATCAAAGATAAAAAAATAAAATATGCAACCAATATCAAACCAAAACCTACCCGTTATTTTATTTACGTGCGTTATCTCTTGATCATATTAAATTCTTGTTTAATTATTTCTTCAAGAAGAGTATCCATACATTACTTATAAGGAAAGATTAATATACCCACTCCGCATTATGGAAAATTAAAGAGAAGAAAAAGAATGTCCCTAACTGTTGATCAAGGGATCTAAGTTCCTTCATGTCCTAAGAGCTGGGGAAGGTATGACTTGTAGGAAGAACTCCAAAAAGGCTAAGCGGGAAGGGATCCAACATGAGCACATGAATCATCTTGGGAGGAAGTCTCTAGGCACACCAAGATAAATAAAAATGAATAAAGAATAGAGGATCTAAGATTAAGAAAATGAGAGATCATAAAATTAGGGAGACCATTTCAAAGTACTTGAATGTTGTATTATGGTTTGATCATGCATCCTGGTGGTTTCACACACTAAAAATTAATTTAAATTTAATAATTCTCTAAAAAAATGGAGGAGATAGACCAGCGGACGACCTTGAGTTGATAGATTAACATTAAATGGAGAAAAACATGTAACTAGGGTGACATTGGGAAAAATTGAAAAACTGCGTGAGGGGGGTGTGACACCATTTGGTGAGAAACCATAATAGTTCCACTATACATGGTGTGATTGTGATGGTGCAGCCGTGATATTTCCACCATAATGGTGCTACCATAAATGGTGTGACTGTGACGGTGCAACCATGATGGTGCGACCATGATGGTGCCACCATAACCGGTGCCACTGTAATAGTACAACCATTTCAGTGAGACCATTTGGTGGAATTGAGTTTTTGGAAAACTCTGGGAGCAAGACACTATGACCCCCACAAACACTATGACCATTGGATTTTCACAAAGGAAAGACCCGGGGAAATTTGGGTTATTATAATTCATAACCCATCTACTCTAATAAAATTTATGATAAATCTCATATATACTTAATGAAATTTGTATTCTATTGAGTAAGGTAAACTAATAAAAAATATTATGTTCAAATAATCCATAGGAAAATATTTGTGTACAAAATATTGCAGTTCACTTTAAATGGTCAAAATTTTATTTTTTTATCAATTTTGAAAATGAATTATCTAATCAAAAATATTCCATAAATAAACATATTTAACATAATGTGATGAAATCCTATAATTTATTATCAATGAAATATTCAATAAAAATTCCTTTATTAAACTCCCCCTCACATACCCTTTTTCACTCCTAAGAAAGGTCACATGTCATGAATTCCAGACGATTGTGACAAGATATGCCTGTTCATATTTCTAAATACATAGTGGTAATATAAGAAAACATAGAATCTCATCAAGGTTCAATCTCAATAAATTTGAAGTTCATTATATCATAAATATTATCAAAACAAAATCCATTGAGATTGATAAAACAAATCCCAATGAAACATGTTATGGGTATACCTTGATAATAATTCCACACGTGTGTGCATCAACAACTAAAGTTCATATCTTCACCCTTTATTCAGTATATTTAGGTCAATTAAAACATTTTTTTCCAAAATAGTTTAATTACACTATGAATTTTCTACATTCCTTTGAAATTAAATTTCAAGACCAACTCACTTAAGAATTCCATAATGTTAAACCTTAAGCTCCCATACTATATATCCCCACATGTTGTACATTTCATCCATCCCCTCTTTTATAAAATAATATATATTTTTTATTATATATTTTTTTAATTATTTTAGGGCATAAAATTATCTAATATCAGGTACACATGCATAGGTTAATTCCGTACTGTAATTAAACCAATCAGAAGAGAAGCAAATGTTTGGATCAACCATTGATATAAGATGAGTTTCTTTACCTAACTTGGCTATTATATTTATTGAGTAGGAATAATTTCAAAACTCACGGTTGTGTGAAATATTGTGTGGAGAAACCAATGACCCAATTTACAATAAAAAATATCCTAAAGAATGGTGTTGAAATTTAAAAGGTTTTATAATGACACAATCAATCAGATCATCGATGAATTTTATTTTTATAAAAATCAACCCATGCTGATTAAATCTTGTTAAATATTATCATTATACCAATTAATTTAAAAAAATTATTTTCCATATGTTCAAAATGTATTGGATCATGTTAAATTATGTTTTTTCTATTATTTTTATATTTTTAATGTTTTATTAAATTAACAATGACAAAAAATACAAACAAAATAGACAAATGAAAATACTAAATAAGATACCCCAAAATGTTTTCCACCCCCATAAATAAAATATTTCACTACAAAGAATGTGAACCAATGAGTTGATATGTTCACATAAAATATATAATTTTAAATAGAAAAAATAATATAAATGTGAAAGGTTTAGGGATAGCCTGAGTGATGATTGGGTCACACAATGTGATGAAATCAACTACAAGTGTGGGAAATCACTCAATGTATTTCTTTAAACACTTCATATTTAATGTAAAGCACCTTCTTGTATCAGCCTTAATGATCTACACTACCCCAAAAGGAATAAAAATAGATATAACATAAGGACCTAACCTTCTAGAGCACAACTTACTAGGGATCAACTTCAATCATGAATTGTAGAGAAGTACCTTCTCTCATACATGAAACTCCCTTTTTTGGATCATTATATCATGATATAATTTTTATTTTTCCACATAGATCCTTGAATTATCATATTAGGACAATCAATTCTCCTCAAGCTCTTGAATTTGTATCTTTTTTTGAATTCCAACTTGGGTGAAATCCACATTTCATTTCTTCATATCCCAATTTTCTCAATGGTTGACCTCTATAAAAATATGAAATACTTTCCAAAAAACAATCTAAAATACAGACATACCAATCAGAGATTTTAATGTCATCCTAATAGACTGTAGCACATCATCAATGTTCTTTCTCCGGTCCCCCATATTCAGTTTTATTATTTTGTCCAATATTCATTATCACGTGATTTGAAACTTCATGTTGACCATTTTTTTGGGGTTGGTATGGTGTTGATGTTCTTTTTTTAAACCCATTCATTCAGTGGAGGGAATCCAATTTTTTGTTGTAAAATTTTGTCCCCTGACCACTAATGTCATACTTTGGTATACCAAACCTACAGAAAATTTGAGCCTTGATAAAATCCAATACAACATGATAATCATCATTACTGGGGGTCTTGGCCTCCACCCATTTACTAAAATAATCAAAAATGAAAGAAAGTACAAGAAACCAAATTATATCAGAAACAAACCCATAAAACCAATTCCCCATTCATAAAGAATCTCTCAAAATAATATGGGTTGTTTGGGAATCTTGTGTCTCCTAAAAAATTTTCTAGTGTGTTTCCAACAAGGGCATGAATTATAAAATAAATGGCCAAAATTGAACAAGGTATGCTGATATAATTCTTATCTTATAACCTTCTCAGTTTTCCTTTGGGTTCCAAAGTTTCCACTACATGCAATTGTATGAAAAGAAATATAAAACAAACTCAAACCCATGATCGAGAACACATCTCTTAATGAATCAGTCACTAAAAATGCACCAAAGGTAAGTATCATCCCACACATAAAACCTATATCCACTCTTTAATTTTTCCACTAGGTGTTTCTTTAGGTTTTAAGTAATTTCAAACCCAACCAATTAATTCACTAAATCTTCATACCAAGGATTCATACCTAAGATGATATAGAGATTCTCATTGGGGAAAGTGTCCTGATGTGGTACCTTGTTTGGGTTATCATTCTATAACATGTGAGTCATCCTTATCATGTGGTCATCCACCATGTTTTCCGACCCCTTATTACCTCTTATCTTGATGTCAAAATCTTAAATATTAATAATTCAATGAATAAGTCATGGATTTACTAATGGATTCTTTTGGAGGTACCTAAAAACCTAAATGATAAGACAAAACAACCATTTTAGATCTCAATAAATTAGAGTGGAATTTCTATAATGAAAATATGACACCCATAAACTCCTTTTCTATTTTGGTTTAATGTTATTGGGCTGAATACAAAGTCCTTGATTTATAAGAAAACACACGGGACCACTCTTCTACCCTAAGTGGTAATTCCACTCCAACTACGATGTTAGAAGTATAAAAAATATTTTTTAATGGAAGCTCTCATCATGGGGGTTGTATGACCAGTGGAGTGTTCATACACTTCTTTATCTCATTAAATGATACCCTACATGAATCATAAAAACTAATTGAATATATTGTTTAAGAAATATAGATAATGGTAGAGATATATTAATGAAATATTTGACGAATCATCGATAAAAAAGGTATTCCCATGGAATGGTCAAATATCACACACATATAAGATATTGAAAGGATGAAATAATTTCTACCATAGATCTATAAACCTCAATGCCATGCGGTTACTCTACACGGACTAGTTCAATTTCCTTCTCTACAATGAAATATCCTTTTTAACTGGTCAAAAATAATTTTTTCTCAATGCAATGATGCGACAATTTACCCAAACTCAAGAGACACTCATCAAACAAGGAACCATAAATAGTAAAATCATCCTTAAAAATCTCAATTTATGTCTCAGTTAATTCAAAAAATATAGTTACAATGTATCTCTAGAGGGTACCTAGGGAATTACAGAGTCCAAATGGTATCCTTAGGTAAGAAAATATACCGAATGGGCAGGGGATGTCACTTTCTCGTGGTCCTCTACAATAATGGGAACCTCAAAATATCCATAAAAACCATCTAAGAAGAAATAGTCTGTCCTACCTATAAGTATATCAATCATATAGTCAACGGATATAAATGGTAAATGGTTCCTATGAGTGGATTGATTCAGTTTCCTATAATATATGAACACTCACACACTATTTTGTACTTTCACTGGAACTAACTCATAATTCTCATTATTTATAATAGTGAACCCAATTTTCTTTGGTACAACCTAGACAAGGATGACCCACTGAGAGTTAAAAATGGGGTAAATGATACCTACCTAAATAAAATTTCCATCTCTTTTTTATAACTTCTAATAGTGTGGGGTTAAGTCTCTTTTCTGGTTACCTAATCAGTTTGTCCCCATCCACTAATAGAATCCTATAAATGAAAATTAAGGGGATAATACCTTGTATGTCTACTATTACTGAACCAATTTCCCTAATATTCTCAATTAAAGTATTGAAAAGTTTTTTTCTTGTTTAGGTAGGTGATTATTAAAAATTAATAAATGAAATTTTTCATCATTCAGCTGGTATGAATATTTTATGATTAGTGTTAATGGTTTGAGTTCTAGTGTGGGTGGGTTCTTTATTGATGATAATTATTTTGGAACTGATATATATGCATAATGAATTCCATAGTATGAATTGGAATTATCAAAATCAGGGAATATTGCATCCAATCTATCTATGAAATATAAAGATATTTTTTAATCAGAAATTAGATGTTATGAATTAGAAAAATAATCAATGAAAGAATCAAGAATGAGTGTGTATTAATCATAAGAAATATGTGTGGAATTATTTGGAACATCAAACTAGAATGAATTCAAAAGATATCAATAATAATAGAATGATCCCCTTTTGGAAAATATATTAAATAAAAATTTAGAGACTCATTACAAGATGGTTCAAAATGGGAGATGAAGAAAGTAACGTGGTCCTATGAGGGGTAATTCATGGTTTTAAAATATTAAATCATACATTATCATATCCAAACATCATAAAAAGTGTACTATCATAGAAATTTATTATTTTCTTTAATGTTTTTAAGAAGATTATTCAAAAAATTATTTGAGAATAATAACTTACCTTATCATCCCCCATATTAAGAATGTTTAAATCTGTAGGAAAGATCATGTCACTTACCTAAATGAGGACATCCTCAATGACTTCCATCACGTGTGTTGGGGCCTTATTTTCCAGTTTCACCATCACCCTTGTCAGATTTAACTCACCAATATTCAGAGAAGAGAAAATAGAGAGAGTCATGAAATTAATGGAGGCACCCAGATCACATAAAGCATTAGAGAAATAAAACTACCCTATAGTGAATGGAATGGTGAATGTCCTAAGGTATTTTACCTTTTTTATCATTTCCACGGTTATTGAGATGAGTATAGGTTAATTCAACCCTTGTTTTATCCACTCATTTAACTTTATCCCTCTTCTATTTTTATACAATTCTTTTAAAAACATGACCTAACTTTGAATTTTCTTGATTACATCAAGTAGAGGGATGCTGATCTCAACGTGATTGAATGTATCCAAAACCAGTTTTTTTACATAACCTATTCCACCATATTCTTATTTTATAAAACTCTCTTTAGAAATCAAATGGGTTTAGGAAGTACATCATCAATCTTTTCCTTACATTTGTCTTCCTTATTTGGATACTCATTAGTTGGTCTTAAATGGGTGTTCTCTAGGGTTAAGGTTACTCCTGGTGGAATGATAAGTGCATATAGATCAGTCATTTTATTCCCTATTATCAATGTAAAAATACTAGCATTTCCCTTGGTATTTGTAGTAGTTAAGGAAAGAATATTTCCTGAGTTCTTACTTAACAGTTCATAGAGGATGGTGGAAATATGTCTCATTTGTATCTTATACTTATTCAGCTCCAAGCCTTGATTCATTATCTCATTTTTCTGATTAAGAAAATTTTATTCAGAAGGTCACCAGTATTATACTCTCCCTTTAGTTAAGAATTAATTTTTAGTTTTTTACTTATTGATTCTTGGGAATCAAATATTTTTTGGGTTATTGAATACCTTATTGGTTAGGTGGAGTCTATTGGATGTTTGGTTTAAAATGGGGTTATTGTTGTTGTATAGAGCCATACATCATTTCTTATTGATCTTTCCACCCTTTGTTGTATATTGGTGAAAAGGGATCGTAATTATTCTAGGGATGTGGTTTTTATTTCTGCTAATAAGGACTCCAAGTGAATACAACTTCACAATCAGCTGTATCTTATAGTTAGGGAAACAAAATCATATTGGTGGTTTGTTTGAGAGAAAATTTCACATGGCCTTATAGGTGTGGGTTGGGATGTCTTTTGACCCAGAGAAGTCTACCTAACCATATTTTTCAATTAATCCAACTTAGTATTAATTAAATGAAATTCATGAGAAGAAGGACCTAACTATTTTATTACTCTAAAATGTGGCATAGGTTGATTGACAAATTATCGGTAGTTTTGTGCCATATTCTTTTATCAATACATGTGAAAATACAATTATTTTTTCAAAAAATTCCTCTATAGACATGACATCCACCTTGATTTTCCCCATAGATGTGAGGTATTTATAGAAGTAATGGATATGAAGTTTCTCACATATTGTTTTATGTGGGAATCTTGTCTAAAACTTCTCGAATCACTCCTATTACTCATATATTGACTCCTCTTGTTGATGTTCGATACCTATGATCTATTTTTAATGGCATTGGTTCTGGATGCTAGAAAAAATCTCTGTATGAAATGAAATTTCAAATTATTCCATTATGCTACGTCTTCAGGTTGAAAATACTATATCAAATATTTTTTAGTTCCATCAATTGAGAATGGGAATGATCTTAGTTTTATTTTTATTTAGAGACATTTCTTAGTTTTAGGGTTGAAAAAACCATGATAAATTCTTTAAGGTGTTTGTTTGGATCCTCACCGGATAATCCATGAAATTTTGGATGATGGTGAATTAACCCAGATTTTAGTTTGAAGTCAGACTCAAGGTTTGAGTATAAACTAAAATTTTGTTTTTAGTTAATGTATTTTGAAAAAAATTCCATAATGGTTCTATTAAGTTCATTATTATTATTTACATTCATTGGTTATAGTTTTATACTTTATATATAATTGGTTCCAATTTCAAAGTTTCTAGAATAGAGGAATTCTCTAACTGGGTGAATGTTGAAGCTTCCCATAGACTAAGACTATCTGATTAAATCCCTAAGGATGAATTCAATCCTAGGTCCAATATCTAATAGATCCTTTGTATTATATTGTTTTATAAATCAAAGAAAAATAAAATTAAGAAAATTTTACCATATAAAAAGATAAGAAGTTTGAGTTGATTTTTCAAAAAAAAGAGAAAAAACTAAGGAAAATTGAGAATGGGGAAAGAAGAAAGAAAGAAGAGTAGAAATAATGAAATGAAAATTAAATTTCCTTTTCTATAATTGGTGAAATTAAGTACTCACCTCCTCAAAAACATAGCCAATTTGAAAATCACGATCATGGGTGCTCTCAAACAATGTGTAAATTTAATGTGCTTAGATGCAACAAAGTGGATAACCAAGGTCATTCTCTAAGGATAAAATATTTAAAAAAACTTATCAAATGTATTTTGAATAAAAAATAAAAGTAAAAAACTATAAAAAATTATTGATTTTTTATCATTTTTGTTAAACAAGAAAAAGTATTTGGGAAGAAGATTGTATTTTTTAAAGTTTTTGATGTATTATTGAGAAAACGTAATGATTGGATTTTTTAGAAACTATTATTAAAAGGTGTAATAAATAAAAATATTATTATTAAATTAATTATTAATCATTATCATTTAAATTAAAATCCACTAAATTTTGATCCCTTAATTTTTTAACCTTGAAACCCTATAGGAGTTAACTTAATCAATATGATAAAATTAATTAAACCCTATGCTAGCTTCTGAACATGCAATCATAGCATCCTTCTTTAATTTTCATTCCAAGGATAAATTATGGTTAGTGGTGAATTATGGTTTTTTTCTATACTATAATTTAGGATTAATTGTGTTTAGGGATTATATTTTAACTCTAAAAATTGATCCTGTAATGTTCTTTTACCAATTAAGGTTGCGCTCGCACAATATACACTATTATCGACCTCATGTGATTTATGTTAATTGTTAAATTTATTTCATAGTTTCTTTTAATTTAAAAACTCAATTCATAGATCACATTATATCAACTAAATACACTCATTTATTAAAAATTAATAAATGAAGAAGGTTTGAGGTAGATCGATTACTTGAAAAAACTATTTTACCATTGGCAATGTTGTCATCATAGAAACAGTTTGCATGTGCAAAGGTTTAGAAATGATGTTACCCAATAAAGTTTCTGCTATTGAGTCAGAAAAAAAATAAGTGAATTAAATAATAATAAAATTGAACAAAACATAAGAATAAGAAGTGAAACTATGATGTTTATTACAAAAATACAAACATAACAATGCGGAGAGGAAGAAGAAGGCTTCGATAAAGGGTTCCATTTTTCAAGAGATAACCCTCATACAATGCTTGGATAATTGTAGTGGAACCACTTATCCTATTACCTTAACTTTATAATTCATGGTAAAAACCTATAAAGGTTAAAAATACCCATTTATAGAGTGTAGGGGAGGCTAGGGTTCCATGACTTTGCTAGTATAAATGAGAAATTTGGACAGATATCTTAATCAAACATGCACCAATTTTTTTACCATTAAAATTCATGAACTAGCTATCCTTAAAATTTAATTATTTTTGTAGAATTTTATTCTATATCTAGTTTAAAAATTTGATCCCAATACATGCCTTGAAAAAGAAATTATGGCCCAAATGGTGAAGTGGTGTCCAATTTAGTGAGTATAGTCCATCTTTTATTTCATGGACCATTTACTCTAATCGAAAGCATGATCCATCTCAGATGTCATAAATGAAAGTTGTATCCCATTTATAGAGTAACACTATAAAAAAATTATTTACAATAATAATTAAAAATATATTTATGGCTGAAATACTATAATTCACATTAAAGGGTCAAAAATGTAATTTTAATCAAATTTGAAAATGAATGATCTAATCCAAAATATTTTTTAAATAAAAATATTTAACACAATGTGAGGAAATTATGCCATTTATTATAAATTAAATATTCAATAAAAATTTCTTTTATCACCTACACCCACCTATTACTTTCACTTCTAATGTAATCCTCACATTTTGAATGATCAATACAATTAATTCCAAAAATTCCTTATAAAACAATAATTATCTATATTGTATCAGGAATATGAATCATTGATAATTAATCATAATAGTAAAAAAGGGAAATACTAAATATTTTATCATTAGATCATATCATTAGCCACATAAATGGTAGTTTTTATAAATAACAATAATTTAAAAGTTTGATTGAAAATTTCTTGAGAAAAATGAACTTTTCATTTTTGAAATCATTTTTTAATATCTAAAAATTCTTAAAATATTAGGAAAAAATATATTCTTTCAAAATGAACATGGAAAAATTTAAAGTAAGCTTAAAAAAATAATATTCATGGTAGTAGAAAAATTCATTCATGTAGTGTTTGTTAAAAAATATATTTCATTCAGACATTTGTTAAAAAGCACAACATTAAGAAAACGACAAGAAGTTTAGTTATAAAACATTTTATATAAATTCATATAATGGTAAAAATGAAATTAATAAATATTTTTAAAATAATGAAAACATTATTGAAAACATTTTAATGAAAATATTTACATGGAAGAAAAAGAGTTGGAAGAAAAACTTCAAAATATAGTTTTTAAAAGAAAGATCACAATGTGAAACTTATTTATTGATTTTTTATCCAATAAGATATGAAATGGAAGAAAAACATATAAAATAAAAAAATAACTATAGTATAAGAATATATATATATTTTAATATATTTGGATCATATAATTTTACCACAGGAATTGTGAATATAAATAGTCTCGAAATATAATGAGTTATAACATAAATCCCTTTCATCAAGTTTTGCATTCCAAAAAAGTGATTTTAACATAATTTATAAAAACATTAAATTTATTATAATTATATAAAATAGGCATATAAAAAATTATTATATCATATATTATCCACTTATAACATTCCAACATCATTTTATTGATAATTCAATATTAAAATCATTGTTTCCAAGGTTTATTTATTTCCTTTTTCATGTAAGTTTCAGTTCAATAGTTTAAATAATTGCATATTTGTCATGGTTAAATTATGTAAATAATGCTAATAATGATAAAAATATAATATATATTCATTATATAAATATTTATAATCATCCAGGAAATGTATAAATGAAAAATGAATCACATTGCTTCGTGGAGGTGGTAGTCCACCCGTATACACGAGTGATGTTATTATTTTTAATGGGTTTAAGGGTAAGAATATAAATAATATATTATATTTTAAAAAACATAATTATTTTATAAATATCATATATAAATATTATATTAATTATAATAACCATACATGAATGGTGGTGATGAAAAACAAAATACATCACTTCATGAAGAGGTAGTCTGCAGTACGTACGAATGATGATTTCATTTACCATTTGATGGAGAAGAAGATTAATAAATTTAGAAAAACATAAATAATAATATATAAGTATATTTCATATAATAATTTTCTTATATCTTCTTGTTTAACACATAATTGAATAATTTATAATAAGAAACAAAGTGAAAATATTCGATTTAGATCTATACCTCTTCTATGGAAAACCTCTTTTGTCTTACAACCTAATCCTTATAATGTTGGTATTTAGATAAAACCGGGACCAATAGATCATGGTTATGGATATTAGTAAGGTATCCAGATAAAAATTGGCTAATATTTGAGTCTCTTGAAGTTTAAATAATAAAGTATATGAGGTTTCCTTTTATAAATGGGGGAGAGAACATACCAAGAATTTTTTAAAAGATTAAAATATATGAATGTATTACTCAAGAAAAATGGATGAAAAATTAATCAAATTAAAATTTTATATGGTTAATTTCAAGTTAAAACTAAAAATGAGGTTAAATAAAGTATTTTTTTGTTAACTTGAATACTTAACCCATAATTTTTAACCCTTTAAACCCATTTTACCTTTAACCAAGGTGATAAATATTTACCATGGTTACTATTCATTGTGAACGAAATTTAAGTTCAAAATATAATCAAATATTAATTATGATGATTCAAAATATGGAATATATTTTATATAATTAAACTTCTAGAAGTGGCAAAAATTACTTTTAATATATGTTCATAAAATGAAATAAAAAACATTTTTAGAAAAATATTTTCTTTAAGAATAAAAATGATTTTATAGAAAAATAAAGTATAATGTTTATTAAAATTAATTAATAGGATTATAATAAATTAGATATACCTATTTTTATTTAAAAAAACCAAAAAATAACTTTAACTTGTATATACTTGATTAAAAGAAATGAACTAAAAACAATTTCTATTTGAAAAAAAAAACGTTACATAGATTTCCAAAATGTAAAGAATATATTTAACAGATCAAAATAGTGTTTTCCTATTAATTATATTACTTATTTATTATATGTTTTTCCTATAAAAAATCATTCATAAAACTTAATGTTATTATTTTATCATTATAATAAAAGTGTCTGTTTTGTAAAATCCATATTTTTTTATTATTAACCTATAAATGTACCATTTCAAAAAATCTCAAAAAATAATCCTCAGATAATTTTTACATAATTAATTCATAAATGAAATTAATTTTATAAAATTTAATTTATAGAAATTGAGAATTTTGGTTTTAATCACATTCTTGAATAATGTTATGTGTATCATGTTAACATTTATTTAAAAAGAAAATATTACATACTATAATTGAATCTCACGCATTACACATATCCTGAGTATTTTTTAACATATATTAAAATTTATGAAGTCTATTAATATATGATATGCAAATTTGAAGGTTATACGGTATGTTTTAGGATTTATTTCAACAGGGATGATGATAGGGTACGAGGCATGAAATTCAAATCATTCATAGGGTCAATACTCCCATGTTGGGATGTTATGGTAGAGAATAGATCCATCATTATCAATTCTTTAGTTTGGTACTCTCTCACATAAATGGGGCATGGATCCTCTATATCATCATAGATTTGGTTCTCTATTGACACTAATGTGGTGTACGTCACCCACACATAACAGAATGGATGTGATACTCCCTCAACTGATGTATCCTTCAATGGTGTGAAAGTCCTCTATATATGGGGTCGATACTCCATAGAATGAGGTGAATTAATATTATTTTCATGTCCTAGAATATAGTTCCATTTAGGTTATAGAGATTACTAGTTTTTGGATAGTTCAGATTCATGGGGTTGTGTGACAATATTTTCTAAAGATGGACTATACAGATCGGGTATCTTTTCTGTGTTATAAATATACTCTTATATAACATACATGGGTGGCTCTGATAGTAGGGGATAATAACCACTTGGTTATAATTTACCCTCAGAAAATATATAAGTTCTTAATTGGGTTTACAAAATGTAGACACTATACCTATGGTTAAAAATTTCAAGGTGAAATAATCCATTGGATAACATGCATACTTTGGTGAGGATCATTTCTTACTTTATGGTATCTTGTAGAAACATGGAAGTAAGAGTGGTTAAGTAGTTTAAACTATTAAATTCTTGTGACTCCTTAGGTGGTCTATGGTTCCCATTGTTATGTGATGTACAACTGGGATATTGATTTCAGACTTACTTATAGATAACAAACCTAGACTTTCATCCACATGGTAACCAATCCAACTCTCCATAAGGCCCAAATGGAGTTCATGATTATCATGGTGTGTAAACTAGGGACATAAACTGAGAGTCTATAATGGACCATCCTTTCATTTAAAAACCATGAAATATCAAACATATAATAAACCAAGATAAAAGAACATGCTAAAGAGGTCATAACCAACATCAGTGACTCCACCCATTTTCATAAAGATAAAACATCATCCAAAAATGAATAATACAACATGAAAAAAATAAATACAACCAAATAAATAAAAGTATATATAAAGAAGTTTTTTATGGATAATAAAAAACTAATTTTAAATGTGAAAAAACATCAATAAACTCAAGGAAATACCAAACCCATCTTCATGAAACATCCAATTTATCACCACAACAAAACTTTCTCCACATCGGCCTCAATAAAAAATCTACATCCCACTGATAAGAACCTGGAACCTGAAATATATCACTGTGAGATAAATATACCAATAGGTTCCTACACACCAAGACTATAAAATTCATTTAAAAAGTTAATTCATAAATTTTAGTTTGAAAAAATAAAAAAAATTATATTTTTAAACATAAATCATGTGAAAATAACTAACAAGATGAAAACCACCTTCAAAATGTTCCACATTGTTATCATAAACTAAAAAAACCTGATTTTAAAACATTTCCATCAACCGAATCCATTTCTAAAATATATAACCATTAACACTTAAAAAAACCCATTTGTTTTTGTTAAATGAAAAAAATAACTTTATAAACATTTAACCAATTGAAGCCTTATTTGAACTAAAACACCCATTTTGAAATCAACTTTAAAAACATAACAAAAGTGTATTTTTTTAAAACTATTTTACCATAAATCTTAGAAAACCAATATTAAAAGGAAACGACCCAACACACATGGTTCAAACAAAATAAAGAAATATCCATAGGTAATAAGGAATAAAAAAATATAATCCAGATATAGGTGCCATAATAAAAAAAATCATGGGGAATGATATAATTTAACACTAAATCAAAACCAGTATATAAACCACCAAATATGTAATGGATGTTTCACAAGCTCTACTATAGGATCCCTAACATGAGATGTATCTAATTTTATGAATTTCACTCACATACCAACTACTAATATATGTTGAGTCCAAACCATAAGAAATCTATCTATACAACACAAGCCTCATTATAGATGGAACACCCCTCATAGACCTAGTGCCTAGAACAATTAGAGGGACACTAACAACTTGTGAACTGACTGGATTAATATAATAATAGACCTCCCACTTTGTTCCAGGGTTCCCGTGACTAATAGAGAAGTAAGGAGAGTGAACACACAAACCACTATTAACACAAAGGGTATAAGAAATAACTCCCCTTAACCCCATCACCCTAATAATGAATTGCCTCATATATCTCAAACATCCGCAAAATTAATAGGAACTGTCCCACAGGAGGCAAGATACAAACATTACATAGTGACAAAAATAAACACAAGGGGAAAAAATATCAAGAGGTAATAATGAGTGTTATTTCTCAAACATCTATTTAAAATCAAATTTATAACCATTCATATACCATAAAATAAGTCTTGGAATGCCAATACCTTTTAACATTTAACGAAACAAAACCTTAGGAATCCATAAATATTTTATTAAATCACACAAAGACATTTTTAAACTTGTTAAATCCAACCTTTTCACATGATTATTCCTCTTTTAATTAGAAAACAAGGCTAAAGGACATCAATTTCGATCAAACACGTTATAAAGGGCCATTAAGATATTGTTTAAATAGGGAAACCAACCACTCATTTCAAAAAAATATTTTGAATTAATTCAAGAACACCTTTTTAAAACACTTGGACGTAAATACATATTTTCAAAATAATACCCACTATAAAACATAGTTTTCATTCATAAAAAACCAAAACCTGATCACGATCCAATACATACTATCAAAACCATTTCAAAAATCCTCGTAGACATTTCAAATATTCTTATCACATAAAATATTCCCCTTAAAACATTGACACTTTGAATTATAAAGAGAAACCCTTTATAACGAACTCAAAACACATTGAAATTATTTCAAATAATCACATGGATATCACATATATTTATAATTTCAATAAAAATAGATTTAAAAATCATAAACACACTTTAAATTCAAAATTTAAATTGTTTCATACAAACACATAATTGGAAGAATTATAAACCAATCCAAAACAAAGAACCTTAAAAAATGACCAACTGAATAAGTATTAAACCTCCTCTATAAGATAAAATAAACTAAAACCCTAGTTTAGAATCATCCTAAATCCAATCAGAAGAGTATATTGTGAACTTTTGTTCCATTAGAAAGAGAAAACCTATAAAAGGAGGTAAGAGTAATAAAGGAGAAATGTGAGAAGATTTACCTTGTAATCGATTGAGAAACAATAAACATGGACCAAGAATCAAGATGGATGGAGTTTTGAGCTACTATTTTGGATCCCGAGGTTTGGACGATTCATAAGGGGTAGAAAAGTGTGAAAGACCTTTTAAATTTAAATGCGTATTATGGGAAAATCAAAATTTAAGTGATTTTGGTCAGTCCACATGGTTTTTCCTCATGGTATGAAAGAACATGTTCCAAAAAAGTTTATCCCACTACCTTGGCCAAGACTATCCACACGGTTTCTATGGTGATACACATAGTTTCTATTAATCATGTTGGTAAATTGTGTAACACTAATAAAACCATTAAAATTATAAAATTATTTCAAAAAAATAACCATGACATGAAATAACCCAAGATAAAATAAAATAAACAAAATAAAACTCTATAATAAAATGCAGATATCACAATTCTCACCACCATGCCACTTTTGGACCCTATAAATTCATGGTTGAAAAAAGATGATAGAGAAAGACAGATCCAATTAGGAAATAAAAAAATTACTACTCAACATGGTCCAAAATAAAATTTAATCATCCAGGTTCATAAAAAAGATCAAAAAAATAAACCATAATATTTCTAAAAATTTTCAAGAAAAATTGAACCAATGACCTTGAGAAAAGAAGTCATAAGAAACCAAGGAAACCTAACATGGTCTCTCAAACATTTATAATTACTATAACATGGTGTATCTAATGAAAACTATCGATATAAGAAACCTCAAAACAATTGATAATCCAATAGATAAACCCACTCTCAAATCAAAATCAATTCCAAAATTAATGAAGGGAGAACAACCAAGAATAGCCTAAAAATTACATGATATAAAACCTTGGGTCATAATACACAAGCTAGTATGAAAACTAAATTATTGGATCACCTACCCTAGTTATCCAATAATGCACCCAAGGCCATTCCCATTTCAAAAAATAACCATCTCAAAATCTCAACAAAAAATAGTAAAACGATAACTATGAAGAATGGATTTCCCAAAAAAATATAAGCATAAAAACAATAACCCTAACCAAAAAAAGAGAATGTAAAAACAGAATATAAACATGAAAATCATTTAACAAGGTATTTTAAATAAAATATCTATGGTATGCTCGGAAATGACATTCAAATATATCCACAAGAAGAACCCCATAAGGGATCCATCAACTAAATCCTAGAAAACAACAATAGAGGTACCAAAATCTCAATTTGGATTAAAAATAAGAAACAAAAGGTTAGAAAATCCCCATCTAAAAAAGGATTAAACCTAACGGAAATTTTGAAAGACCAACTTATGAATCTTATTAAGATGACATAAAAGGACACAATAGAGAAAAACTCATGAAGGTATAAAATATTAGTTCTTAGAATTAGTTAGATCCCCACATTGAAAGTGCATGATAGAAAATTTATTATTTTGAGAAAGAACCTTTTCTTATAGCTATATCTCTTCCTACTTCTGATCCCAACCTAACTGGTTACCCTCATTCCCATAAAATGAATACAAAACATCACCCAACACTAGTTTCCTAGACTTGTCAGCTTCCACTTGAATGGACTCATTGAAAACTTATTGAAAATATTTCTGGTCAAATGATATTATAGCTAGAAAAATATTTGGGTGAATACCTTCTCTAAAGAGATATACATTCTAAAAATCATTGACTACCAACTCTAAGGATAATATGAAAACTCTAAGAAGAGATCGATGTACTCCCCTACTGATTTCATACCCAGATGGAGGCTCATAAAATTATGATCTCTCCCATCTTTCATGGCCTTGAGAAGTAACCACTAAATAAACACCATCCTGAAAAAATCCCAAGATAATGTACATAAATCTGATAAGACACCCTAGAATCCTAGCAAACTTGGAAAAAACTGATAAGTAATATTGAAACCACTCTTAAATGTGAATATTCTAGTGTTACAATAGAATCGAGGATAGTCTAAATCATTTCTGACTACCTTACCTCTTCTATTGATCCTTGATCATCACATAAAGAAGGTGGAAAATGACTCAATAGGTATGAGATGAGGTTTATGATTAAATAAGGTTCCATCTCCACCCCCTATGAGTCTCGGTATATCTTATAATTGAAGAAACTCTTTCAAACATAATAGGAGGAATATTACAAGCAACACAATACATGAGGATATCATCTCATTTCCAAAAAAATAATACAAAAAATCCCATAATATACTTGGTATAAAAAAACATAAACCATTAAAAATATAATATCACATTCACAACATGAAAAGATTTTTTTTTCTTACAAAATTACCAAAATTCACCAATTAATTTTGACAACACACTCTTCCATGACATGAGATTGAAATACATGCTAAACCTACCATTCGAAAACATATCAACCTTGGTGGAACACACATCAACAAACAAATAATGTCACAAATTTTCTTTCGAGATTCCACTCCATATTGAAAAATAATGTATCAAATGTAAGATCATTCAAATTTACTTTACTTTCTAAAAAACCATCCAATTTTTTTGAAAGAAAATACCCAATTCTATCCCTAAACACTCTAAATACTCTCTTTTTTGAAGTCAGTTTCTTTCTGGAATACACAATCAAAAAAATTTGAAACATCACCTTTTTATTAATTTTTAAATTTTATAATGGGAACAACAATTTTATAAAACATTCCATAAAAACTAATGGAATTTAATATTTATAATGATTCAAAAAAAAACATTTTTAAAGTTTAAAATTTCAAAAAATCCCCCAATTTTTCCTAAAAAACTCTTTAGAATAAAGAGAACCAAATAACCACAAAAAACCATCAAAAAAGGTCCATAAGGACATCATCTAAAAAACATTAAAATATCCCTCAATCCATTCATAACAATTGAAGGTAACATTAGGAGAAATTTAAAATTGAGAGGATTCAAAATAAATAAACTAGGGAATAAAACGTGTTGTGAATGGTTTTTTGGAAAGAGATGGGAAACCAAGAACCAATCATATAATAGGTACTTTGAAGGTGACATACCCAAAATGCACGAGCACTACATTATTTCCCATGTTGTGTGAGATCATTGAGCAGATCAAGTTAATCTCACATTTTCACCCCAAAACCAAAGAAACAAAACCCAAAATCACAAAATTTTTATAAGGGGTAAAGAAATAAATTAATATAAAAATTAATGAGAATAAAATAAAAAGAAACTATAATTACCAATTAAAAAAACAAATTTACTTATAATATTGAGGTTCATGATGAGAAATAGCTAACAGAACTCTACCCTCACTGACCTATAAATCACTAATAAACTTAATCTCATTTCCACCAACACATCCGTTGATAAAATAGGGACACTAAAAATCATAGACTCTCCAAAAAGAACCCAATATCACTGACACCATTTTTTAGAAAGATTAATGGGGCTTTCATCCAATTGGTACATGACCCAGCATTCCACATGTCCCAAAGGAAATTATTGATCCCATAGACTAGAAACTAGTTCCTAGGAATCACAATAATCCCTTTTGGAATGAGTTTACACTAAATTAGAGATAGAAGACTACAAAAAAATAAAATGAGAGTATTTCATGGGCTATCCTTACATTGTAAATCTATGAAATAGCAAACATATAAGAAACCAAAAATAAAATAACATGCCAAATTGGTCATATTCAACATCACTGATTCAACCCATTTGCATAAAGAGAAATATTCATACAGAAATGAATAATACAACTTGGAATAATATATAAAACTAAATAACTAAAGGAATATTTAAGGAATGATATCATGGAATATATAAAATTGATAAAAAAATAAGGAAATACCTCAACAAACTTGAGGGAATCCCAAAACTATCTCCATGAAACCTATGGTTCTCACCGGAACCGAACTCACCCCACATTGGCCTCAATAAAAAAATCCCACATCCCAATTAAAGTAACCTGGAACCTCAAATATAGAGTCATCATATAAATATCCTAGTTTGTTACCACACAATGAGACTATGAAAATCATTTCATAAGGCAATTAAAAAATCCATGTTTTATAATATAACTCGAAAGTATTATTTCAAACATAACTATGCGAAAACAACTAAAATGCCCATAAAAACATTTAGAACATTCTTATTTGTTTTCTTAAGATGAAAAAACATGTTGTGATAACATTTCCACAAACATAATCTATTTCAAAACAGCACACCCACTAACACTTCTAAAAAACCCATTTGTTTTATTTAAATGAAAAAAATACTTTATAAACATTTAAACATTCAATGTATTCTTTAAACCAAAACTCAAATTTTGAAATATACTTAAAAAAACCCAATACAAGAGTCTTTATTTCAAAATGGGTTTTCTAAGAATAATTGAAAAACATTTTTGAAAAGAAATAACTGAACACACATGGTTAAAGCATAATAAAGCAGGCACCACAAGTCATAAGGTATTCAATAAATAAAACAAATATATGGGTTCCCCAATAATGAATGAAGTGGGAATGATACAATGAAATAGGAGATAAAAAACCCCAATGTCAATCACCAACCAAGAAAATGAGTGTGTCGTGGGATCTATCTTGAGATACCTAATTTGAGATGCATTTGGATTTATCAAATTTACCCATAGAGAAACTATTGGCACACTCTGAGTCCAAACCAAAATCCATCTAACTATCACACACAAGACTCATTGGAATTGGAACACCCATTATAAACATATTTCCTTGAACTAATATAGGTACACTAGTTGTTTTTTAACCAATTAATGTAATATAAAATATTCCTCCCACTTAGTATCTATGTTACTATAACCAATAAAGAAGTGATGTGAGTTAAAACAGAATCTATAATTAACACTCAAAGCACAAGATCTAACTCCCCCTCACTACTAACACTATCTTAATGAATATCCCTAAATATCTCAGATATAGACAGCATAAATATGGAACTACCCAAATGAGGGGAGAAAAAACATAACTTAGTGATAAAAATCCCACACAAGTGGTAAAAAAGTCATGGAGAAATAAATAGGGGTCTTCTATAACCATCTATTTAAAATCAAAGTGCTAACCAGTCCTTTACAATAAAACACAGCTTGGAATGCCAAAACAATTTCGAATTTCTAAAAATGGACCATAGATATCCTTAGAAATATTATAAACTAACCCACAACTTTTTAAAAAGTTTAAATCCACCCTTTTTATGTGGGTTTTCCTCGTTAAAATACATAACAAGGATAAAGGACATAAATTTACATAAATTTTTTTAAAGACCCATTAAGGAATTTTTCCCTAGGGAAGAGCACCCACTAATTTAAAAAAACGTTTGAAATTCATTAAAGGACCCATTTTCAAAACAACTTGAGATCAACACCACATTTTAAAATTATTCCAACTTTGAAACATATTTTATACTCATTGAAAAAACCCCATCAAAATTCAAAAAACACCATCAAAATATTTAAAAAAAACTAAAATATCTATACAATATTCTAATAACATAGAAAAAACCCACTATAAACATGAAAAATTGGAATTCAAAATTGAAACCCTTTTTGAAATGGTCAAAACACATTGAAATAGTTTCAGTTAATAACATGAATATCACATATATTAATTTATTAAATAAAAAGATATTTATAAAGAACAAACATAATTTGAATTCCAAAATAAAATATTTTTGTAGAAACAACTACTTGGAAGAATCAAAAACCAAAACAAAAATTATCCATATTTAATAAAGACCACTTTAATAAGAAAGAATATTTCATCTATAAGCCAACAGATACCAAAAAATTAGATTAGAAACATCCTAAACCCAATCACTAGACTAAAAAATGAAATAGGGTTCTAGGAAAAAGGGAAACCCTAAAAAAGAAGAAAGGAAGAGGAATAAAAAAGAAAAAAAATGGAAGATTTACCTATTAATTTAATTAAAAAACTAAATAAGTATCATGAATAAAGAGGGAAGGAAGTTAGAGCACCTTTTTGGGACCTCAATGTTTGGGTAACACATAAAGGGGAATAAAGGGGTAAAACCCCTTTTAACTTTATAGGGGTTTCTTGGGAAAATAACATTTTATGTGATTTTGGGAAATCCCTATGGTTTGGATGTACAATTTTCAAAATTGTGCACTAAATGCAGACTAGAAACTACATAGGCCAAGACTATCCACATGGTTTCTAAGGTAATCCACACAGTTTCTCTTAATCACATAGTTAAATTTCATAACACTTATAAGACCATAAAACATCCAATAATATTCTCCAAAAATCAATGGGACTCAGAACAACAAAAGATAGCACGAAATAATGAAAATTAATATATATAGTGACATATGGGTATCATATTAGTAGAAATTTTAGTATATCTAAGCTTATAAATAATCATAATATTTGATCCCAAACATGTTATTTTCTGTATAATATGCATAGATTTTATGATGTTCTATCTAGATTTGGAGCTTGTCTATTTTGTTATAATTGGATACCTATTGAATCTTGGTAGAACATACTGGTCCATCATGGTAGTAGTGTCTATTATTGATTGAAATAGATCTTGGATTACTCATATCATGTATGAGTTTTCCAGTTTCTATATATTATCAAATTCATAGATAAGTAAGATATGTTGGGTCTGTGTAAAATCTTTAGTTTTACATGAAATTATTTTCTAGATGGTGGTCATTGAATGAAGATGATCAGATGAAGATCATTAGATAGAGACCTCTGAATGGATGTTTCCTATTATACAGTTTCCAAGAAGTTGAAAACAAAAGGATTCAACAGATATAATTCCATCAAATAGTGATAATCAGATAAAGATGATCGGGTATAGGAATCCTATGGCGAGGTTTCAAGGTCATCAGATTGATATTATTAGACAGTTTCATCAGTCAATGTTCTCATATATGGTGTTCACTATGGTGGTGACTCAATATATAGGATGTGTGTATGGTGAAGAACTATCGGTGGTTACATTAGATGGTTCAATAGTGAATTTTAGGTTACCCAGGTCAATGGGAGGTTGATCATGAATCTCAAAGGTTAGTGCCACTAGTTGGCCAGATAGAGACCTCTGTAATAGGAGGTGGTGGCCCAACTATGATGTTGTGATGATTATTATACTTAATATAAGATATCTTATAACTTAATTTTATAATACCTTTTATAATGGAGAGTGTGTGAGTGTGATTTTTGTATCCACTTGTGTCTCTAGAAATGAAAATGTTTGAAGTGTTTTCCCATAGATGTAGAAATATTTCCAAACTATGAAAGACTTTTTTGTTTTTTTGTTTTTATATATTGTGTGAAGTGTGTTCATAGATTTTTTGTGATGATTAGATGGGATATAATACTATTTCTAGTTTAAAAACTCTTAGGGGGAAATTATTATACAAAACTCTAACTAATAGTGTTTGGATCATTCTACTGTGTATGATAAGACGAATAGAATAACATCTATTTGATGTACGTTATTATTTTTATGTTTGTCTGGTTGATTATATTGACTACTACTCCTAAATAATCTACTATAAGACCTCCCAATAAAAGGTGTTAAAGTGTTAGTTCTACTTCACTCATATAATTCAGGCTTCTTTCCGCTTAGATTTCAAGTTATTTTATTTTAGTTGGTTTTATAGTTATCAAAAGAATTCCTTTAGATGAATTAAAGGTTTATATCGATATGTTCTATAGAATGGAATTTTAATTTTGGGGAATGAAACTAGGGGATATTTTGACATAAAAAGATAAAGATTATCCCTTTTTTGGTGTATGATTTGTAAATGGGAAAAATAGAATGAGAGTGGTTGGATATGAAGTATTTATCCTGGATCTAGATGTCACTTTCTTAATATGTTGCTATCAGTATTAGAGATAAGAAAACTACTATGGTGGTTATGAAATTATTTCCTAGAATGTTTGAGAATTCAAAAACTGTTAGAAATGTTTTCAGGATGAAAAGATTATTTAACTTAAGGTTATTAAATGAAAGACCTCTATCCAATCACATGAATGAATTTAATATGATCCAAGGACCACCCGAATTAGGGAAAGTAACTTTAATTGGTGTTATTACAGATTTTCATATTCTTTCCTCACTTCCAATGATCCAATATTACTTAGTGACAATATTAATAAACTCTTATGGGAAGGTAGATCTTGTGTTTTATGTCATTCGAAACATTATAATCAATGAGAAGTTAATATTGAAGGAAGTTCATAATTTATTCAGATGTTCTCTCAATCGTACCGAATGGGGAAAACACCTCAAGATGTTAGACAAGATCTACCAGAAGAAATCACAGAGTATGAGGATTTATACTAGAATTCCAAACGAAATTTTGGAAAATTCTATAAATATAGTGGCATATTTTGTGTATGTAAGTCTAACTTTAGATGTTTGAAAAGATCTACCAGAAGAAATTTTGTCTGACAAGAGACAAGAGGTGAACCATATCAAAATTATCTAGAAGTATCACATATATTCATCTCAATGATAATCATAGAGATAAGTTTTAGGATAAATCAAATGCATTTTTTCTTTTCAGTAATAGAGATAAAATTTTTGGATATCTCCAATGGGATGATAAAAAGAAACATGTCACCTAGAGATGATATTTTTGTTTTTAATAAAGGAGTTCCATTGAAATATTTTAATGCAACTGAGAAGGAATTTGAGGTTATATATGTTTTTATTCACAATATGGTTTAAAAGAGGTTATTATATGGAATATTCATTTAGAAATATCAATTGATACTTCATAGGATGGAACTGTGATAGTTAGTCTACCAGATAGAGGATGATCAATCTGACTGCTACCAAATAAAGAATGACCAGATGGACCTATAACAAGTGGAGAAATATTGGTTAGATGACTATCATATAGAGATATTGAAATAGAATAACCAAAGAGTCTGTTGAGGAGATCCAACTATATTAAAAAACTAGTTCAGAGCTTATGACATGATACACTTTTTTCTTCTTCTAATTGACATAGGGGAACTAGAATTTTCAAAATAACCAAATACTCTGAGAGACTAAAAATAGTTGGATCTATCCATGGTGGAAGAAATTAACTCCTTAAATCTAAAGAATACATGGGAGTTTTATAAACTATCAAAAGGGAAAATATATCTATAAAATTAATGGGTTTTTTTTGAAATATTAATCTGATGGAATTAAGAGGTACAAAGAAGAGTTGGTGGTGAATGGATTTTAGTAAAAAGAATAGATCTAATTTTCTGTAAGATTCTCATCAATGGTGATGCACACAACCATTTAGACAGTGCTCAAAAAATATTATATATGATGATGTATACATGGAGTAGATAGATCTAATGAAAACCTTTCTTTATGGGGATTTGATGGAACAACTTTATATGGTGAATCCCTATGGTTATTATGATTATCAAAAGGAGGATTTTATTTTTAATTTGAAATGATGTTTTTATGGGTTGAAGCAAGATCCAAGATAGTGGAATTATATGTTCAACACATTCATGTTTGAGGAATGTTTTAGTTGATTTGATTTCAATAATTTTAGTTATATAAAGAAATGGGATTAGGGAATATATATCATATTGTTGCTATATATGGATGGTATTTTTTTAATGGTCCAGAGTTCCATCAGATTATGGAATTTAAGAGGAAACTATCATTGCGGTTTGGGATGAGAACCATGGATAAGTTAAAATGATATTGGGGATGAGAATATAGAGGGATAATAAAGCTAGTTCTTTGGTTTTATTCTATAATGGATACATAAAGAATGTAATTAAATGATTTTGAAGGACTAACTATAAAACAATATCTAATCCCATAATAGATCACTTCAAACTTTTCAAATTATATACACCATCAATGGATAGAGACGTTCATGACATATGGAAGGTTAATTTTTTCCTTAGTTGTTGGATGTCTGATATATGAAATGGATTTTACTCAACTAAACATTTTTTTTCTTATAATAGTTTTTAGTAGTTTCATGTAAAATCCTAGAAAGAACACTATAAAGATTTGAAATGGATCATTTGATACTTGAATAGGTCATCGGATCAAACTTTATATTCCATAGATGATGATCAATTAAATGGTTTTAGAGATATAGATTTTTCTGGAGAAATAGAATCACAAAAAACCACTATAGGCTTTGTATTTACTTTTAGTGGGACAATGGTTACCTGGATTTCTTGGTTGTATCTAGTTGTTACTTTATCTACAATGAAAGTAGAGTATGTTGACACTACTAAAGTAAGGAAAGATTTGATACAGTTTATTAACTTGAAGATGAAACTTATAAATGGGTCAGATAGAGGAATTTTATTATGTAATACTTTGAGTGTGAAAACCCTAATACTTTAAAAGAACACTATATTTAATAGCTTATATGGTATAAAAAACTGAGCCCAAACGGACCCCAAAATATTTTTATTTTAATGTGAATGTTATAACCTATGCATTATTTGGGTGGGTATGAATAATAATAACTAATTTATGAAATAAATATATATCTCCTACTCAATATAATTTTTTTGGTAAATTATTAGAAAATAATAAAATAATTTTTAGTAAACTCATTCTATTCTTTAAATATGTGTTTTCTTCAAAAAGAGAATTTTATTTCTTTCTATGAGAAAATAAATGTAATTAAATTTTGAAAATATTATAATATATATATTTGATAATTTTTTTTTGAAATCATCATATTAATATTAATTTAGGGAGAAATTTTGAATTGTTTTTGAAAAGATCGATTTTCCAGTGAATAGTGAAAAATGCCGTTTTTTATTAAACATTCAATTTATTTATATTAAAAAGTATATTTATGATTTTAAGTTGAAATAAAATTAAATTAAGTACTATATAGTTATATTTAATCTAATTAATTAAATTTTAATCATCCTTATAACAAATTTTGGTATAGGTATATTTTTTGGCTTAATAACACATTTTCAAGAAAACTGTTTTTCGTTCTGTTTTCCCTGAATAAATCTAAAATAAATTATGCAAAATTTTGTGTTTTGAATTTTGGAAAATGAATTAAATATTTAAAAATAGTGGTTCCAAATTAATTTAATATATTCCATTTAATTTTGGTGAATATGAATAGAAACCATGGTAATTTTTATTATCACAGTAAAGCAAAAAAAGGTTAATTAAGGGTAAAAATAATTTGATAAGGACTATAAAACGACCCTAAAACTTGGAAATTTTTTATTAGATGGTTAATTTTGATAAAAAATAATTAATTTTATAGTTCTACTACCATTTATGGTCATTGGATGATATTATGATCTTTATAATATTTTATTCAATGAAAAGTCAATTATGTCACACTATTTTATTTAATATGTGTAATATTTTTAATATGGTGTTATATATAATATATATTTGACTATAAATATTATTTTTAAATCTTATAGATTAATATTCATCATGTAAATAAATATATAAATTTTCGTGAATACATAGTTACTTAAATACTTTCACAACACTGATGCTGTAATTATTAAATTAATTGAAAAATAAAATATATGATATTGATAATATTAAAGGTAATATAATTTGAATTACATAATATGGTACAAAAATTTAATATATGAATATGACACATTATGGATGAATTTAAATCCTTGTTTCTAAGATATTTTATTATATTGGTATTCATGAATACAAAGTAATGAATAGTGTCAAAATGGACAATAATGATATTTTATGAATATAATATTTTATTAAATTATTTATAAATAATAAAAAAATAAATTATCCCAAATGGGATACTATATGGTCTAAAAATACAACCACTATGAATTTATATTCCATTTGGAAGCATTTGGATCTATAATTATCTTAGTAAATTTTAATCTTTTCAGAAATTCCAAAAGTGCCCCTCACCTCAATTATAAAAGGGAACCCCTTCCTTAATTTATTCACAAAACCATGATCCATATATATCAATTGAACTCTAAATATTTCTCTTATAAACAACCCTTTTAAGTTCTCTATGTTTGGGTTTTTCCAGAAGACCTACCCTAGGTCCCTTAAAGAAGTTATAAAGGAGTTCCTTCATTGAAGAGGTAATCGTCCGTTCTGATACTTGAAAATTTCATTCTTCTTATACCTTATATTAGTTTTTTATAACCATAATAAAATAAATCTATTATCATTAATATACTTAGATTTTATTATGATTATTATACCAACATATTCCACCTCTTATACATCCTATGAAAAATGAAAGCATTGTGCGTGCGTATGTACTGCTTATTGTCTCCAAGCAGTGGTGTAATATTTTTTTCATCCCTAATTTATTTGGATATTTATAATTATGATTATAATGGATATATAAGATACTTGTGAAAAAATATCTATTCTTTAAAATTAACATTACATCCATTTATTTACCCTTTCAACCATTTAGAAATGATATTGTTGCTTGTGCGTACGTACGACTTACCATCTCTACGAAGCGAAGAGATTCATTTTCTATGCACACATTTCAAGAATGATCATAAAATGTATATAATGAATAAATATAATATCTATGACACTTATATCAATCTATATCTCTTGTAACTATATACTATTCACAATAATAGAAAATTACATGACAAAACATGCATGGGAGAATTTGGAAGTTAACACCCAAAACAAGTGGAATAATAAAATATTATTAACAAACGGGTGAAAAGATGATATAAGAGGATCATATATGATATTATGAAAATGAATATGTTTATTTTATAAATTAATAACATGATTAAATTTGTTATATAGGAGGTTAAATAATGATCCACTAAAGGGAAATGTGAGGTAATGGATTTTGGTCTAACTTTTATTTCTGTGGGACATATGCTTTATTCACCACTTATTTATTTTGTGCGGTGTATATTATTACCCTATATATTATTAATCTATTTTGGTTAATGATATTCAATGATTCAATGGATTTTATTTCTTTTATGGGGCATAAGATTGATAAGATACCCATGTTTTAAGAGGTTATTTCATAATCTATTCATTAATTTGGATTATTTATGATTAAGTATCCGATGTGGAATATTTATCTTCATTGTAATTTTTCTCTAAAAAATGTTTTCAAAAATTATTCTACTATTCTCATATAATTTTTTAAATTCATTTTTAACATGTTTTACTTTTTACAAAATGTTTTAAAAGGAATCTTTTTGTCATTTTCAGAATAAGGTACTTTTTGACTTTTTTGAAAGAATATGGTAGGAATGTGTTAATTTAACTTATAAAACATAAGTTAAATTTCCCACCATAATTAATAATTAATTATTTTAAGATACATTTATAATTATACAATGTTATTTTTAGAAAAATATTTTTCCTTTATATTTGTATAGTTACATTTGTAAAAGATATTTTAATAGTGAAAATGATATTTTCCTCAAGAAATGTTTTTAATGATGTTTTTAGGGTACTTTTATTTATAATAGAAAAAACCAATATTTATGTTATTCACCACTAGATACATGTTTCAATTATATAATCTATTAAATCATTCAGTTATATTTTATCATTTTATATCACATGTCTCTTAAATATCCATATTCCTTGTATTAGGGATATGATTATTGCCTAAACCATATGCCATTTTAACATACATCAACTACTTAAAAGTTAGTTTAATAACTATGGAAATAATTTTAAATCCTTATTATATACTCAATATGGATAATTATTGATTAGTCGTATTGGTTCATGAATTAAATAGTTTATTTGATATATGATAGATTCTTTAGCCCTATTATAATGATTGGGCCCTAGCATTATATAGCACGTTGACGCATCGAGATTCTCCTGAGGTGAATTAGTAAGATATAATTAAATGAGTTTCTATCTATAGTTTAAACTGTCCTTTAAAGGGAATTGATGCTCTAAGTATCATGTTCCTATTACATTACATTTAATATTTATGATTTTCCATCATTCAGTATTCAATTATTAATATCCATTATACTTTCAAAAGATATTATCTCTTTATGGATTTTATAGTCAGTTTATTGATTAAATGGAATATGTGTTTAGTTACTTTCCTTTCCATATTAATTATTAAGTGTCTTATCATGATAGTAAAGTTATTTAAATAGAATTTGTTTTCAGTAATTTACCTTTCCATATTGACTATTCTTTATCTTATCATTACAACCAAGTTATTTAAATGGAATGTTTGTTCAGTTATTTACCTTTCCATGTTTAATATGGGTATTTATTCATGCTATATTCCAATTTACATAACCCTTAATGATATTTTTCTCTCACCATTATATTTTTTCCTTCGCATAGAATATGAAGAAGATATATTTGAATTATTTTTTAGGGATTCATTTTATTAGATTTTGTTATATATTATATTCTATTCCAATGTTAAATTGGTTTCGTTTATTTATCTAGTTCTCCATGTTTTTTAATCTGATTATTATTCCTAGGTGAGATCCTTTGTATCTTATTTCCATTTAATAAAATAGACATCATATCTGGGTTACCGGGGTTGGGGTTGTTTGAGTCAGTATCAAAATAAGTCTATTAGAAACAGTAGGAACTATATTTAAAAAATCATGAATTATAGAACATTAACTAATGAATAATATCGAGCTTAAGTATATGTATAGGATAATATCATATAATTTTGTTAACATAAGTATCATGTGGTTTCCCAGTACGATCATTGATGACTGGACTATTCTTTTGGGTTTTATTAAATAACTAGAACCAGAAGAAAACATGTTAACATTAAAGGTTATGGAAATAGTGTTAATGAAAAACCAAATGGGATGATGAATGGGTTAAAGGATATTGTTATTATTCCTAATTTGTTTCCTGAAATATGATAAAAATTTACCTTAACCATGTCTTGGACTCACCAAATAATATAAAGATAGATTTCACTGAAAGATCGAGTGGTGGATACCATGGATGAATAAAGATTCAATTTTTAATATGTCAAGAATGTGAGAGTAAACACCCAAGTAATTTTTTATAGGAATGGGAATTTGATTTGGATATAGAAAGGAATGAAACAAAGAAAGTAATTTTCAAGGAAAAATGAAATGTTTGTAGAATGCAATTAATGGGAATATTGGACTCTATAAGGTATTATCAAAAAAATAATTTTTTAAATGTGGGGAGTATGGGAATTATAAAAATTAATGTCCAAGGGGGAAAGCCTATAAAGAGGCTAAAAAAGTTTGTATGAGTAATGCTTTTCTCTTCACAATTAATACAGTATGAATGGAATATTAAAGGAATGAGGTGTCAAGGAAAAATATGACTAAAGTCGATTAATGGTGTATTAAGGAGGTAATTTTTTTGATTTTTTAAGTATTAAGATTAAATAATTATGTTGAAAAACTATTTTATCAATGATATTCTTGTTACAATAATTAATATATATAAATAAGGATTGTATTGAAATACTTATTCTGTAAGGAATTGGAATCACGTGATGAATATTACCTATAACCAAGATAAGTGATTTTGTGCAAGTTGATATTTTAGAAAACACATGATTTGTGGAAGATAACCCTAAACTTGTTTCTGATGTTGATATAATAATGATAAAGGTATATTTATAGGATAATGTTGGGGACCTAGAAAACATCTAGTTAGTTTATGAAAAAGTAATTCATGATGATTTTTATGGTATTTTTTGGATTTATGAAATACATTCGATAATCTAAGATTTTATTTAAAGAATAAGGTGATAGTTAATTCTTGAAAGAATGCATGTTTTCATTATGGTTTTATAGTGATTCAAGTTATTACCATGTTTTACAAGAATATGTGATCAATGTATTCACATGTTTGGAATGTGAAACTATGAACTTTTTTATTGATTAATGTCTGATCAAATGTTTTTATTTTGAATATGGTCACTTATGAAATGGATTAAGTTGAACTTTTGATATTATTATTTGGGGATAAAGTATGATTTATCCCATTAGATAAACCATTCAAAAAATTTTAGTTATGGTAAGTATTTATAGGTTTAAGGAATTACTTATGGATCTTATGATTCATTAAAAGCAATTTAGATATAAAAATTCATCTTGAATATCCATATCTTAGGGTATGAAATGAATTGGATATAGACCTAAGAAAAACCAAAAGATTATATTATGCTTATGACAAGGAATGAACTCAAGTATGTTTTTTTCTCAAGTCATGTATCTACATACTAAAATAACCCTAAGAATTTATAAAAAAAGGTTAATGAAATAAAAAACGTTATTCATTTTATTTTCTTACTGAGAAATCAATGGACTTTTAATTGTTCATAGGTTTATAGTATTGTGAGGGTTAACATTCTCATGATCACGTTTTCAATCAATATCTATCAGAACTTGAGAGTTATAAATATATTCTATATTCATGTTTCCACCTCCCACTAATGTTATCCTATACTAAAATCAATATCCATCATAAGTTTAATTTTTTATGAAGAAATTTATTGAATTAAAAGAGATTGTAATACATCGATACATTAAAAGAAAAATATGTCTCATAGCTTACATTGTACAAAACACTAAGCCTAAACGTACCCCCAAATGTTTTTATTTAATTATGAATGTTATAACATAGATGTTAATTTGAAGTGTATAAATAGTAATAAATGATTTATGAAATAAATATCTACTCAATATTAATTTATTCATAAATTATTATTAAATAATAACATAATTTTTAGTAAAGTCATTTTATTCTTGAAATATATGTTTTCTTTAGAAAGTTTGTTTTATTACATTCTATGAGAAAATAAATATAATTAATTTTGAAAAATTTTAGAAAATATATTTGATTAAATTAACTTCATTTATTAAATTAACATATTAAAATAATTAAAAGATTAAATTTTTTAAATTTTTTCTAAAAAGATTGATTTTATAGTGAATAGTGAAAATACCGGTTTTTATTAAACTGTCAATTTATTAATATTAAAAATTTTATATATGACTTTAATTTGATATAAAATTAAATTATGTACTATTTAGTTATATATAATATAATTAATTACATTTTAATCATACTCCAAAATAATTTTGGTATGAGTACAATTTTGGCTAAAAGCGCATTTTCATCAAAACGAGTTTTCGTTGCCTTTTGCTGGATTGAATTTAAATAAAATTATGAAAATTATATGTTTTGAATTTTTAATAATGGATTAAATATTTTTAATAAGTGTGTTCAAATTAATTAAATAGGTATATTTATAATTTTTTTATTATGAATTATAACCATGGTAATTTTTATTGCCACTATAATTGGTAAATAATGTAATTAAAGGTAACAATAATATCATAAGGACTATAAAATGGCTATAACACTTTAATTTTTTTTATATAATGATTATTTATCATCAATAATCATTAAAGGTCCATTTATATAACCATCTATGTCCATTTGTATGATATGATGACATTTACAATATTTTATTTAATGAAAAGTAAAACATATCAAACACTTGTATTTAATAAGTGTACTATTTTTAATATGGTGTCATTTAAAAGTTACATTAAACTATAAATATTATTTTTAAATATACAATATTAATATTCATCATGTTAATTTGTTATAATTTTTAGTGAAGAAATAATTAAATTTAATTCTTACATAACGTTGATGAAGTGATAATTTAATTAATTGAAAAATAAAATACATAATATTGAAAATACTAAAAGTAATATAATTTTAATTAATTAAGGTGGTAAACATAATTTATAGATTAATAAGCAAAATTATTTACTTATTGAAATTCTTGGATCTAGGATATCTTATTATCTTGATATTCTTAAAGACAAAGTAATGAATAATGTCAAAATTGATAATACTGATATTTTATGAATTTATTATTTTATTAAATTATTTTAAAACCATAAAAATATTAAAATATTAAAAATTTGTTAATATATAGTATCAAAATTTATCCCTTAATAAATTATAGGTCATTTTTAAGAATTAATCTTTTGAATAGCCTTAATATATTTTAATATTTTGAGAAATTCAAAATGTTCCCCTTACCACAATTATAAAAGGGATCCCATTTATTTACTTCTTTAAACAACACTAATCCATATTGATCAATGAAAAAATTCCCATTTCTCCTATAAAAAACCTTTTTATGTTCTTTAGGTTCTATTTTGACCAAAATATCTACCCTAGTTCCCTTAAGAGAAGTTATAAAGGAGTTCCTTTATAGAAGAGGTAATCATCTGTTCTGACTCTTTCTAATTTATTTCTTCTTATACATTCAATTAATAATTTGTACCAATAATAAAATAATAAATCAAGTATTATTAATATAATAACAAGTTATTATTAATATTATACAAAAATATTCATTTATTTATCCATCCTATGAAAAACAAATGCACCACATGTGCATACATACAATATACCATCTCCACATAGTGGTGTAGTTTGTTTTTCATCACTTATTTTCTTGGATGTTTATAATTATGGAAATAATGGATATATAATACAAATGTGACATTATATTTGTTTTTTAAAATAAATATATCATCCATTTCTATACCCTTTCAAAAATTTAGAAATGATATCGTCGCTCGTGCGTACGTATGACTTACCATCTTCAAAAAGCGATCTGATTCATTTTATATGATACATTTCAAGAATGATTCTAAAAAATTATCTAATTTATAAAAAAATATCTATTAAATTAATATAATTCTTTATATAATGGAACTATATTCCATAAAAAATAATTGGAACTTACATTACAAAAGAAGCATGGGAAAATGAGGCAGTTAACACATGAAAAGGGTAATAATAAAATATTATAAACAGACGGGTAACAAAATAATATAAGTGGAGCATATATGATATTATTTAAATTAATATGGTTTTATAATAAATTAATATAATTTTTAAAACCATTATATAGGAGGTAAAATAACGATAAATTGAAGGGAAGTATGAGTTAAGGGATTTCTATCTCACTTTTATTTCTATGGGACACATACTTTCTTCAAAACTTATTTTTCTTGTGTAGTATATATTCTTCCCCTTTGATATAAAATTAATATATTATTCTTCATTATATTTAATATTTAATTTAATGATATTTATTTTATGGTGATAATTATTGATAAGATAACCAAGTGGTAAGAGTTTATTTCACAATATCATCATTATTTAGGATAGTTTATGTATAAGTATTTGATGAGGAATATTTCTATGCCCTATCTATGTTTTCCAAATATTGTTTTCAAAAGGGTATTTACTATTCTCTTAATATTTTTTAAATTCATTTCTAACCATATTTTATTTTTTAAGGTTTTTTTAAAATAAATATTTCTTTCATTTTCCAAAGGAGGTACTTTGTGACTTTTGTGACAAAAATATATTTGAAATACTTTATTTTAACTTATACGGAATAATAAGTATTTCCCACATTCTGGAAGCCTTAATTATTTTATGATACCTTTAAAATTTCACAATTTTAATTTCAAAGAAAATTTTCTACTTCATATTTTTATATTTACCTTTTTAAAAGATACATTCATAGTGAAAAATATATTTTGTTCAAAAAAATTCTTTTAACGATATTTTTATGATACTTTTAATAATCAATGAAAAAAACCTTTATTTAACTTATTCACCACTGGGTATATGTTTTAATGATATCTTCCTTTAAATAATTAACTTATATGTGATCATTGGATATCAAATTCCTCTAAAATATACATATTACTTGTATCATGGATATGATTACTGCTTAAAACATATACCATTTTAACATATGATGATTACTTTGAATAATATTTTATTAAATAGGGAAACAATATTAATTATATATTATTTACTCAATACTGTTAATTAATCAGAAGGTTCATAAGTCTAGAATGCATGCTCCTAAAATATTATTAAAAGATTAAAGATAGAAAAGAGTCATTACAAAGTGGATTAATAAATAAGGGTATCAAAATGTCAATGTGAATCCACTTTAAACAAGGCTGAATAGATGTCTGACATAAAAAAAGACCACCTAGAGCTAGTTTCCATGAAAACTCTATTAAAGAGGGAATCAGAAACCTGATTCTCTTCCCTATATGCCTGAGTGACATAAATAACAAAACACTCCACAAGCCAGAGGAAATCAATAAAATGTGGGAGTATCCACCAAGGGAAATTTTTAGATCATGTTTTAAGAATATCCACAACCAAAGTAGAGTCTGATTCAACCCATAAGGACTACTACCCGAATTGGACAACATACCTGACCACCTTGATAATATCCCGGAGTTTAGCTTCAATAGAATAACTGGTTGCAATGAATTAGTAAAAGGAGCCTTTAATGATGCTCTGGGGAGTGCAGAAGATGCTTCCACAACCTGAGGGTACTGTTTTGCCTGATGCCTCTCTATAAACAATGAACTTTTGCCACCATGAAATAGGGGGAATCAACCTAATTGAATTTTCCACCAATGTTTTTTTTACATCATTTAACACTAATTGATCTGATAATTCATAAATCATTGAAGTCATTCTTTAAGTGTCTATTTTTAATCTTTGAAGTAGTAAAAATGTCCTTATGGATGGCATAGATAGTAGCCTCAAAGGGCAGAGTTTGATCTTCAAAATCAACCCCATTCCTATCTTTCCATACAAAACATATAACAGTAGAAGAAAAAGAAAACAATCAGGACTGTATTTTATCACTATAGCCTGTATGATGAATGGATTGCATAACGCTTCGAATTCTTCTAGAATCAAATCATTAACAAAAAATATTATACACATATAGATAGAGCCTATTAGTTAATCTGCATTAAACAAATAAATGTTCCATAGTCTCCTCGACACATAGACATAGGTAACATGCAGAAACAAGGGGAATCCTAGTCCATAGTAAAATCCCATGCAGTGAGAGTAGACACTTCTATACCCTCCAAATAAGAAGAAAAGTAGTTGGTGGGATGAAAAGTTTCATGAAATTAATCACCCATGAAGGTGTTCTTGTATAACTATTATAATAATACATATATCATGCATTTGAAGTCAAGATTCCATTCAGAATCGCTGTCCAAGAAAAAATATCATGATCAACATATTCTTATCTGGAGAATTCAACATTGAGTTGATGTGGCAGCATGTCTTGAACTCTAGTATTATCTATAAATTCTGATATGGTGACATGTTTAATCATAGGTGTAATTTTAATTACCTCATTAAGAGGACTCGAGAGACATGAAGTGGTCCCAAAATTCACAAGGGAGTGATTGGAAAACAACCACTTAGAATAAATCATAATGTCATGATATTATTTCTTGAGAGATGGTAATATAGAGGATTGAACATAAATAGAATACCCATTCAGTATTAGAGTATTGAATCTGCAAGAAAAAACTCAAGAGAGCGATCATTTAGAAAGGGAAGTCTCCATGCAAACATTTTTCAGTAAGGACTTATTGAAAAGACTAAGGTCTTTAACAACCATTCCACCCATATCAACAAGTTTAACACACACCTTACATGTGACTATTATCATCTTTTTTTTATGATGAATAGACCTAGTCAAAATGAAATCAACAGAGATAATTTTTGATAAGGAAAATATATTCATGAATTAAATTTATTATTCGATATATGAGGAATGATTTGGACATGCATTTATAGGTTGGATCCAAATTTATATTTCTCCTTGATGCATCAAGAATATCATGAGGTGAATCATTAAGCTAGCATTAAATGGGTTTCTACCTATAGTTTAAATGAAATTATTAATGGTCTTGATTTTAATGGTATCATTCTACAGAATCACAATGTCCAATAATTAAGTATTTCCATCATTTAGTATTAAATTATTGATATTCTTGATATTTTGAAAATGATATTATCAACACATGAATTTTACTCTCATTTTATTGATTAAATGGAAATTATGTTCATTTATTTACATTTTTATATTGATTATGCCTTATCTTATCATGATAGTAATTTTTTTAAATGGCATGTGTGTTCTATTATTTACCTTTTCAAATAGATTATTCATTTTATTATCATGATAATCATTCTATTTAAATGGCATGTGTGTTTTGGTATTTACCTTGTCATGTTATTTTGGTTATTGATTCATGATAGATTCTGTTATACTTAACCCTTACGGATCATTTGAGGTCACCCTTATTTTTTTCATTTCACCATAATTTGAAGAATATATCTTTGAATGAGTTTTCAAGGATGCATTTTATTATATTTTTTATGTATTATGTTTTACTCCAAATATAAAATGGGTTCTATATATATATCTAGTTCTACATAACTACTAAATTAATAGGTCCTTTAGGGTGTTATACTCAACACTTATACCTATGTAATAAAATAGACTTCGTCTCCAGGTTACTAGGGTTGAGGTTGTTATTCAGTTCCATACATTTTTTTCACAATCCAATGTTTTATACAATAATGATACAAAATGACCTAAAGTATAACTTCATAAAAAATAAACTACATGATTAATTATTGGATATATAAAAGATAAATGGGAAAATAATCAAAATGATATGTTTACAAAGATGATAATCAATAAAAGTTTGAGTAAACATTGTTCATCATTTATACATAGCTAAATAGATGGAATGCATAAAATTTCATTCATCAGATATAGGATGAACTTAGGTGGATGATTGATGAAAGATAAAATCATAAAGTAATTTCCAAGTTGACAAATTTTGGGCTTGTGGAAAATCTTCATATTATTGGACATGGTTTTCCAGAGTGATGTCATCTGGCATAGATAAATAGATTGAGATAATCATAAAGATTCCAATATATTGATGCTTCATAATGTATAGTTTAAGAGATGTTAGAATAATGGTTTCAAGAAAAAAATATCCATTAGAGTGTGATCATCAGATAGAAATAATTTGATAGAGGAATCCTGTAGTGAGGTTTCGGTTTCATCATACAGAGATGATCAGATAAAGTCATTGTACGTTTCGGGAATAGTGGAAGAATATGTGGGGTCATGCCTAACATTTCTTTTTGTCACAATAGATGATCAAAATGAGATTTACATGATGATAAATATCATGATCATCAAAATTGAATCAAAGAAAACAGATAAGGGATAAAATTCCAAATCTAAGAAAAAGATCATAAAATATTATTTATAATTACTTAAACAATTAAATAAATACATTATATGAACTATTTATTTGTTAATGTATTTCAAAATGGATCTATATTCTACTATCGTTGCGTTCTAGGAATAAAGATTCTATTCCCTCTAGTGATGGTCTACAAATGTTCCACAAATCTCGAAATGTCACTATAGGAATCTTCAAGTGATAACACGAAAGATCCAATCACTTGAATCATTCTCCTTTTATCTCCATGAGAATCACTTTGAAATAATTCTTCTTGATATCTTTAGACTCAATAATGGGAGGTGGAGGAAGATCACCCTCCATTATTGAAAGCGTTCTTCGAGAAGGGATCTCTCTAGGGCTTGAGAGGATTATCTAGATTTATTTTGGACAACCAAATGAATTGGATCTCCTGAAAAATAATATAACTGGGTTTATATAACACTAGGTTTAGAAATAACTATTTTTTCCTGTTCCTAATAATATTTACTTAATCCTTTTAGAACCCCAAGTCTATAATAATAATAATAATAATATTTGGTGACATTTACTTAACTTTTGAATTAAAATAAAATATTATTTATTGAGATAATATAATATATACATATATATTTTTCATCGAACCATTAAAATATCCCATGAATTCCTCCATAATATTTATCTGGACTTGAATAATTCCAATTTATTTATTAAATAAATGTCACTACATTATTCATAAAAAAATAAAAAAATATTATATTAACTAAATAAAAAAAATATTTATTAAATATTCTTCTCACATTATATTATCTTCAATAATTGGTGAAAAATTATATGCGATCATGAAAACATGAATAATTATTAAAAACCATGAGTGAATAATATTTATACAACTTATTATATAATAAATAATAATATACTATTTAACTGAGTTTCAGGATGCAATTAGTGTGTGATTCTCTAGGCCTCTTTACCAATGGCATTAGGTGATGTAGCCCAATGTCCAATGTTAGAATCTAGATACACACCAAGGAAAAGATAGATAAAGAAGTTAATTCTACAACAACATAATACCTCATATGGATGATTATTGTGTAATATAATCCCTTTAACATGATATCACTAATCAAGAAAGTTTCATGCTGCTTCCATCAACCTATGTGCTTGATGTCTCTTTCTTTGACTTTTTGGAAATTGAACTTGCCTATTAAACACCATGGACCTAGATATATTTAGTATATATCATTTCTAACAATGATCCTGGGATATCAAATTCCATTAAAGAATAGAAGGGAAAAATCCTTTCTCACATTATCCATTAATGAAACATTACTCATGATGCACCTAACATATCCTACCTCACCACAAACATATATGTTCATGGTTTTCATCAATACATCAAAGTAAATGACTTATAATAATTATTAATAATTATATTAAAGTATACGTATTAATACACATGTTCAAATAGAGGAATATGCAATGAAATATATAAATATGGATTTTCTACTAGCGACTTTCATTCTCATAATATCTTACACATGATATTACCAAGGTTGTACACCATGAGAAGGTTCCTCATCGTACTATGACTCTCTAGCCCGGATAGTTTGTATCATTTGTGTCACTCAAATGATATCATCTAGATATTGAACACATATTTAAGAATACTATCGTGGAACTTATGGGTTCTCATCATAGTAAAGAACTGGTATGACCTTTCAGTGAGAAAATTTGTAACACCCCAAGATTTCATAGTACATTATCTCATTAAAGTAGTTTTATAGCTTATATTACATGCAACACCGACTTGTCTTGTGTTATATGCAAGATTGAGTTTCTGTGAAACAACATATTAGTACTATAATTATTTAAACAATATATTTATCTAACAATTAAATATTTTAATATGAATACTAAATGATAAATTTTAAGTGATATTTATAATTTTTTCAAATAAATAAAACATATTTATAATTAAATGTATAAGTTTTGTTAAAATAACTATATATTTAGAAAATCTATTTTCCAAAAAGAACTACTTTTTATGTCTTTTTCTAAACAATAATAAAATTAATTTTAGACAATCCTAAAAATTGAATTTGGTAAAATAGACTTCATTTTTGAATTCTTAATATCAAAGTTATCTTAGGGTGAATTTTTGGTATTTTTCTGAAAACATTCAAATTTGATGAATATTAAAAAACACTACATCGTACATAAAAACCGACTTTTTCATTTAAATAAAATTTTTAATTAAAATTTATTTTAAAGTAAAAATAGATACATAATACATATATTAGTCCAATTTAAGTCATTTGAGTCATTTTATAATAATATTAGTTATATAAAATTTTACTGAACTTTTTAACGTCTTTTACCCACCTTCTAGACACATTTGCAAATATGAATAAAACAAAATTTTACCACTCCTGTGAATTGAATTTCAAAAATTCAATACACACTATTTTCATCAGTAAGTAAAATGTGGTTCCATAGGATGAAAATATTTTTTGGTGAATAATAACTTTTAAATTTTATTTACCATGGTTAAAAGTAAATAGAGTAATTCAGGGTAGAAATAATACTATAATAATATAAAATTACCCCAAAACATGTCTTAATTAAATTGGGTAAGGGTGTTTAGGCCAAAAAATACCATATGACAAAAATAATATCCCTTTTGACCCATTTGGGTAAGATTGTGACATTTATTATATTTTATTTAAAGAAGTGTTAAAAGTGTTAAATTCAAAGTTTAATAACTAAAACATTTTTAATAAAAGGATAAACATATGATAAATTAGACTATAAATATTAATTTTTAATATAAAAATATTTTAGACATCATGGTATTTTATTTATAATTTTTCGACATTAAATAATTGAATTTATTTATGACACAATGATGATCCAATAATTAACTTATTAATGAAAGATTAAAATAATAAATATTATAAATATTAAAATAAATGTAAATTGAAACCTTTGAGGCCATACATGAATTTTATAGGTGAATATGAAATTTTAGTGTTCATTAAATGTATTTTATTGAAGTAATAAAGTTGTTATGACTTTCAAAAAAACCAAATACTAAATAGTGTCAAAATTGACATAAATGAGTTTTTAAAACTAATACTATTTTATTAAATGATATAATATTCCTAAAAATATTATATTAGGCCAAAGGACTTATATAATTTTATATATTTCATTATTTAACCACTTGAGGTTATATTGGCATTTTATAGTAACTATATTAACCATGTAGTAAAATAATACAAGAAGACATGGTAAAAGTAAAACTATTTAACTAAGAGTTAAATCTAAAATATAAGGTTAATACGGTGACATAAACTTGTCTAAAACCTATTGGTTGAGAGTATTTCTACCCATCCAAACCTTATAATATAAATAAATCCATTTTTAGCTATTATAATCTGAAAATACTAATGTATAAATTATTATATCAATCTTTTCCTAAAGTTCCCCTCACCTCTCTTAGAAAAGGGTTTTCCCCTTCTATTAAATTCACACCTCCAATGCCATTTGGCTTGACAAAACCATTATCAAATATCTTACCTACTACCCTAAATTCATCCTAGAGGCATTACTTAGATCATAAATCAATCCTACGGATCCATTTTGTTCAAATCAAAAGGAAGAACCCAAAGAATAGGTAATTATTTCATAACCTCTTTCAAAGTTCCTTTCTTCTTATACTTCCTATTTATTTTATATTTCCAAATTAAAACAGTAACTCATATACCTTCAACATAATAATATTTTATTATAAATATGGTACAACCATACTCATTATTCTATCCATCATGTGAATGACACAGTCACCATTCATGCGTACGTACGACTTACCGTCTCCACGTCGTGGAGTAGTTTGTTATTCAACTCTTAATTATTTGGATGGGTATAATAATGAGTATAATTGATGTAAATAATTAATATAAAATGTCAATTAATATATATATATATATATAATATACCATACAATTACATACGATTTCACCATCAATAGAATGATATTGTCGTTCGTGCGTACATACGACTTACCGTCTCCACGACGTGATGAGATTCATCATCAACGATCACTATTCATGAATATTTATAAAAATATATATATTGATTAAGAATTAGGTATATGAAATAATAATTATAATGGAATAATATATGTTTATTTAGGTAAATATATTTTGTTTACTTAATTCCATACTATACGATAAGAAAACGGATACAACGTTCATGCGTACGTACAGACTACCGTCTCCATAAATGGTGTTTCCATTTCATATATCTATATATTATACATATTTATATTCCAAATATATATGATATATAAATCATGTCTTATATTCTTGATGTATTAAAATCATGATCTAATTGATACAATCAATAATCCAAAGTTAAAACACATACAATAAAGAAAGCGATTATTACCCTAAATGTTACATTAACATGGAAAATATTATTAAATGGGTATTATAATGTCATAAATTAATCATACATGATATCATAAATATGAAAATGGATATATTATAATTTATTAACATATTATGGTCATTATACAGAAGTTCAAACATACCCTGGACTAAGGGAAAGTACAAAGTAAGGGTTAATTTTACAATCCTTTTATTACACGAGGTTGTTTATACGTAAGTATCTACTGGGAATTATTTATCATCTACATCTAGGTTTATTAAATATGTTTTTAAAAATATTTTTATATTTTTAGGACTATGGGTTAAATTCATTTATACCCTTTTTTGAATTTTTTTAAAATGTTTTGAAATGAATATTTCCGTCGTCTTCCAAATAAGGTACTTTATGACCTTTTTGAAAAATTAAGGAAAGAATGTTGTTTTAACTTATATAGAGGGTGCAGATATTTTCCACCGTTATAACACCTTTTAAGCCTCCCTTAAATTATTATATAAATATTTTCAAAATAAATGTTTTCTTTTATAATTATGCAAATTTTAAATGATTTCAAAGTAGAAAGTGATATTTCTCTCAGATAGTTTTTGTATTGATTTCACTATGTCAACATAAATTGTTGGATTTTATGTTTAATTTAATTTGATTTATTATGATAAAATATTTCATATTTTATTGTTAGTTGTATGATATGTTTTACTGCAGATGTGCTATTTTTATGTCATTCACAGTTTATGGTTAAAGTATTAACATTTCATATATTAGTTTAATATGAATGCTTATGTTATGTTTAACCCTTTACATATGAGGAATTCATTGGACATAGTAAGTGATGGGAAGGGACCTATATATCCCCTCGATGCATCGTAAGGTCTCATGAGACAAACTAGTGTCTTGGAACAAGTCCTTGAAAACATTTATATTTAGGGTCTGGGCATAAGACCTTGAATTTGCGGTTAAGATGTCTGACATTATGCATTCCATAATTATGAGATTATTTATTGATGTTACATCTGGTTATTAGACTAGTAGAATATCCATGTGAAAAAGTAAATGGAATTATTTGATTTATATTTTCCATATCATGCTGAAGTATAGGTTTAAAAGGGCTTGTGTTTCAATTTTATACCTTGCCATAAAAGTTTATGATTATTTATTATTATATATGATAGCTTCCATTATATTGTTTATCCTTACTGATCATATGGTCTAATCCCGTTAAAATGTTTTATTTTCCATGGATGTGAAGAATTTAATTATGATTGATATGCAGGGTTAAGCTAGTGGAATAATGTCATCCTCAAAGGATTATCTTTGTGGTATTTTATGTTATAAATTGTAATGTTAAGTTCTTATATGTAATCAATTTTCCAAGACTGTTAAACTAATTGATCATTTGGGACTTGATTACTTATAATCATGCAAATGTATTAAAAAAATGCACCATCTTAAGGCTTCTGGGTTTGGGGCATTACAATTGGCATCAGATGAAGTTTGGCAACAACCTTGGAAACTAGATTTAGAGAAACTCAAATTATGGAACATTACCCTATGATAGACTTTGAGGATTAGTATATATGAACACCCTATAATTTTAGTAATTTAGATATTATGTGGGTCTTCCACGCAACACATCCCTTTCTAGATACTACTAGTGGATGTGGTTCTGGAACAAATGTACCTTGTGGTGAAAACAATGATAAAGTGTTCTGAGTCTGAATTGGGGTAACCTTTTACACTACAATGAGCCCTACTGCACACTTGATTTGACACTTCTACGTGATATTCTTAGGATAATTCAAATTTTCATTAGAAACCATTATGAAGTATTTATTATTTAATATTTTCATAAATAATCCATTCTTATGATTATGAGATTTGGTATGCATGAATTTTTTCAACTTATGTTAAGTATTTCACTAGTTTAGAATCATTCCGTATGAATCATAACCTAATATAGTATATAAACTGTTTATAAATGGTGTATATTAGAAATAATTACTACCCCAATAATGCACATGTTCCAAAGAGTAAGAAGGATAATATCTTTCATGGTATTAATCCAAAATTTCGATGGGAAATAGAGTCCCATGTATTCTCATCATATGAAGAAATAATATCATGTGTTTATAAAATTAGTAAATAATTCTCTCAGTTCTATGGATTTTAAGGGATTCTAGAGAAGAAGAGGATGGAAGAGGGAAATTTTGATAAAGGGAATAATGGAAAGAAGGATTTTCCCATATGTGATAACTGTGCAAAGAATCACCCTGGGAAGTGCTTGAAAGGACTGGGTGTTTGTTATAAGTGTGGAGAAAAGGTTCATGAGGAAAAAGAATGTAAAGGAAAGAAAAAAAAGACTAATATTCAGTGTTTCAACTTTAGTTAAATGGGGAATTATGCAAATAAATGTCCTAAGAGTCAAGGAAATATAGCTTATAAGATTCAAAAGGATCAAGGTCAATTATTAGCTGTTACTACAATCTCTGTGGAATAATTAATTTACTTGTGTTTATGGATTGAATAATTATGTCATTTGAGTGTTGTATCAATGATGTTCTGGTTATATGAATTACAAAAAAAAGTAAGGACTCTACTGCAGTACTATTTCATTAAGTATTTGAGATTTTATGGTACTAAGAAAAGTGACTCAATATAAAGATAATTTTTTTTTGGAAAATACATTGTTGAGTGAAAGATAAACCTTAATATGGCCCTAACATTGAGGTAGTGATTTTCGAATAAGAGATGATAGATTTGGATAAATTATATTTGATGTTCTTAACCACCTTGGAACTATTTAGTTTTTTTTTATTCCATAATTGTTGGAATTTACAACATTATTTTGATTTAAGAAGTATATCCAGTCTTCTATAAGGAATGAGGGATCATAAATGTATTCAATAAGGTTTTATGGTAATTTAGGGTGTTACCATGTTTTATGAGAATACATGATGAAGGTAGTCACATGTTATTATATGGAAAAAAAGATCTATATTATTTTTACCTCGCATATAATTTTTTGGACTCTAAGTTTAGACACAAGTATTTTGGATAAGTCTAAAGGTTGGAATGGATTAAGTTGAGCACTTGATATTTTGTTTCAGGTTAAAGTATAATTTATTGGATAATTTGACCTAACATTTTGGTTTTCAGTAAACATATAGAGATATAAAGAAATACTTGTGGTCCATATGATTTATAAAAAGTATTTTAGGCATTAAAAAAAATTAATTTTTAACATTTACTTCCTAGTGTAAGGGATGAAGTGAAAATAGATTGAATCACAACCAAATGATGAGATTATGATTATGACTGGTATTCAAATCAAGTATGTTTTCTCGAGTTATTATCTTGGTATTAAATTAATTCCTCCCCTTCAAAAAAAAGTATCTAAAAAAATGTGTTATCCTAATACCTTATGTTTTGTTGAACTGATGATACATTAAATCATCGTAGATTTATTTCTTTTAGGCCCTCAATTTTCCATTTATTATTCACTTGTTTTTGATTGGTGACCTCAATCACTCTCTATAAATATTTATGTTTCCCTTTATTTATGTGTCGGTAATTTCCAAAAATGTTCTCCTATTTTAAATCTTAATTTTTTGGTGACTAATTCATTTCCATTTCCATCTTATTAAAGAATAAATTTTGTTAACCCTATTTCTGATGCGGGTTTTCCACAAAGGTATTTTCTATTTTTCAAACTTTTATTTTTGAATAAAAATTTCAAATTGCGAGGATGAAATTTATTGAAGGAGGGGAGAATGTGACACACCAATATTTCATAGTACGTTATCTATTTAATTTAGTTTAATAGACTATATTTCACCCAACACCGACTTGGCTTGCGTTATACACAAGAATAAGTTTCTGTGAAATAAAACATTAGTATTATAATTATTAAACGATGTATTTATTTATCAAATAAATATTTTAATATGGCTAGTAAAAAATAAATGTTAAAGGATATTTATAATGTTTTCACATAAATAAAAACAATTTATAATTAAATGTATATGTTTTGTTAAAATAGTTATATATTTAGAAAAAATATTTTCTTAAAAGAACTACTTTTTATGTCTTTTTGTGAACAATAATAAAATAAATTTTAGACAATCCAACAAATTTAATTTTTTTAAAATAGACTTCATTTTTGAATTCAGAATATTAAAATTATCTTAGGGTGAATTTTTTGTATTTTTCTGAAAACATTCAATTTTTTATGATTGGTGAAAAATACTACAAAGTACATAAAAACCGACTTTTTCTTTTAAATAAATATTTTTAATTCAAATTTATCTTAAAGTGAAAATAGATACAAAATACATAGGTTATTAAAATTTAAGTCATTTGATTCATTTTATAATAATATTATATATATAAAATGTTATTGAACTTTTTAACGTCTTTTACCAACCTTCTAGGAACATTTGCAAATCTGCATAAAATGTAATTTTACTACTTGTATGAATTGAATTTCAAAAATCTGACAGACAAGGTTTTCATGAGTAAGTAAAATTTGGTTGAATAGGATGATTTTTTTTGAATAATACCTTTTGAATTTTATTAACCACAGTTAAAAGTAAATATGGTAATTAAAGGAAGAAATATTACTATAATAATATAAAATTACCCCAAAAAATATCCTAATTCTATTGGATAAGTTATTTTCGATCAAAATCAACCTTATTACAAAAATAAGATCATTTTTGATCCATTTGGGTTATATTATTACATTTATTATATTTTATTTAAAGAATAGTTAAAAGTGTTAAATTAATTGTTTAATAACTAAACCATTTTTAATATAGGGTTACACATAAGATAACTTTGACTATAAATATTAGTTAGAAATATAAAAAAATTTGTTACATCATCTAAATTTATTTATAATTTTTATACATTAAAAAATTAAATTTATTTATGACACATTGGTGTTGCAGTAATTACCTTATTAATGAAAGATTAAAATAATTGATATTATAAATATTAGAATAAATTTAAATTGAAACTTTTTAGGCCATATATTAATTTTCTAGATAAATATATAATTTTATGGTTGATTCAATATTTTTTTGAAATAATCAAGTTTTTATGACATTTAAAAACACCAAATACTGAATAGTGTGAAAATTGATATAAATGAGTTTTTAAAACAAATAATTTTTTTACTAAATGATATAATATTCCTAAAAATATATTATTCTTCAAAATGACTTATATAATGTGATATATATCATTAATGAACCACTTGAGGTTCTCTTATAATAACTATATTAACCATGTAGTATAAAAATACAAGAAGACACAGTAAAAGGTAAACTATTTAACCAAGAGTTAAATCTAAAAGATATGGTTAATATGGTGAACTAAAATTGTCTAAAACCTATTGGTTGAGAATATTTTGACCCATAACCACCTTATTCTAGAAATAAATTCATTTTTATTTGTTAATAATTTTATAATAAATTAATATTTTAAGTTTTTCTTAAAGTGCCCCTCACCTCTCTTATAAAATAGTACTTCCCCTTCTCTTAAATTCACACCTCCAAATCCATTGGGCTCGGCCAAAACCTTCTCAAATATCTTAATAAATACCCTCAATTCATACTAGAGGCCTTAGTTTGATCATAAATCCAACCTATGCGGCCCCTTGTTTCAAATCAAAAGGAAGAACCCAAAGTAGAGGTCATTATTTCATGACCTCTTTTAACGTTCTTTTCGTCTTCTACTTCCTCTTTCTTTGTTATTTCCATAATAATATAATAAATATAGTACCTTATACATAATTATATGTTATTATAAAAATTTTACAACCATATTAATTATTCTATTTATCTTATGAATGACAAAGTCATCATATGTTCATACGTATGGCTTACCGTCTCCACGCCGTGGTGTAGTTTGTTAGTCAACACTTCATTATTTGGATGAGTATAATAATGAGTATAATTGATGTAAATAATAAATATAATATGTTAAATATTATTTATGTATAATATACCATCCAATTACATATTATTTCACCATCAATATAATGATATTGTCGCTCGTGGGTACGTACGACTTACCATCTCCACGACGTGATGAGATTTTTCTCAAATAATCACCATTCAAGAATATTTATAAAAATATATGTATTTATTAAGTATTAGATACATGAAATAATAATTCTACTAGAATAATATATATTTATATAGTTAAATATATGTCGTTTACTTACTTTCATACTCTACGATAAGAAAAGAGAAACATCTTTCATGCGTACATAGGGACTACCGTATCCATGAAAAATGTTTCCATTTCATATTTCTATCTCTTATAAATATTTATATTAGGAATATATATTATATAAAAATCATTTTTTATTTTCTGGAATTATTTAAACCATTATCTATGTGATATAATCAAGAATAAAAAGTTAAAACACATACGATAAAGAAAGCGATTATTACCCGAAATGTTACTTTAACAAGGAAATTATTATTAAATGGATAATATAAAGTTATAAATTAATCATGTATGATATAATAAATATGAATATGGTTTTTTATAATTTAATAACATAATATGGTCATTATACAGGAGGTTAAATGTACCCTCGACTAAAGGAATGTACAATGTAAGGGATAATATTACAATCTTTTTATTATCTGAGGTTGTTTATACATAAGTATCTACTGGGGATTCTTTATCATCCGCATCCAAGTTTCTTAAAAATGCATTTCAATACATTTTTAATACTTTTTAGACTATGTGTTAGAGTCATTTATACCCTTGTTTTACTTTTTATAAAATTTTCTGAAAGGAATATTTCAATTGTTTTCTAAACAAGGTACTTTATTACCTTTTATACAAATTAAGGAAAGAATGTTTCTATAAATTATATGGTGGGCACATCTATTTTACACCATTATAATAACTTCAAAGATTCCCTTATAATATTATATTAATATTTTCAAAATAAATGGTTCCTTTTATAATTATAAAACTTTTAAATGATTTCAATGTAGAAAGTGATATTTCTCTCAAATAGTTATTGGATTGATTTCATCTATGTCAAAATATATTGTTGGATTTTATGTTTAATTGAAGTTGATTTATTATGATACAGTGTTCCATATTGTATTGATAGTTTTATGATATGTTTGACTATGGATGTGCTATTTTTATTTCATTCCTTGTTTATGGTTAAAGTATTAACATTTACTATGTTAGTTTAAAATGAATAATTATGTTATGTTTCTCCATTTTCATTTGAGGAATACATTGGATGTAGTAAGTGATAGGAGGGTCCCACTATAGCCCCTCGATGCATTGGTAGGTCTCGTGAGACAAACTAGTGTCTTTGAACAAGGCCTTGACAAAATTTATATTTAGGGTCATAGAACAAGCCCTTGAATTTGTGGTTAGGATGTATGGAATTATGAATTACATCATTATGAGATTAGTTATTGAGATTACATGTGATTATTCAGCTAGTAGAATATACATGTGAATAAGTAAATGACATTATTTGATTTATATTTTCCATATTATGATGAAGATTATGTTTAAAGGGTTTTGGTTTCAATTTTTTTTACTTTGCAAAAAAGTTTATGATTATTTATGATATATTTCTCTATATTGTTTATCCTTAATAAGCATCCGAGATCACTCTTTTCAAATGTTTTATTTTCCCAGGATGCCAAGAAGTGAATTATGATTCATATGAAGGGTTAATCTAGTGGAATAATGTTATCCTCAAAATATTATCTATGATGTATTGTATGCTATAAATTGTAATGTTATGTTCTTGTATGTAATATATTTTCCAAGACTAATAAACTGATCGGTCTATAGAGACTTGATTCCTTGTAATCATACTAATGTATTAAAATAATACACTGGCTCCAGGATTCTGGGTTTGGGGTGTTACACCATTTATCTTAGAAAATTATCACATACTATGTAACACATAAGAACAATAATGATTTGATAATAAGTTTATTAAAATTAAAAGTAATAAATATATGTTATGATAAAGTACACATAATTTGGTTCTTGGTCACCAACTCTAATGGACTCCCAATTCCACTAGAGCTAACTAAGAACAAACTTCAGTCCACTAGCTCTCACATGATACTCATGCTTCTATAGAGAGAGACCTTCATTCAAGGGGTCTGAAATGTTTTATTCTACGTGAAATCTAATTACTTTAAAATCACCCCTCTTATAAAAATAATTCAAGAGGTGAAACTTACAGAGTTTGTGATTTTTCCATTGGTCTGACCATGGTTATTTTTCAAAAGCCACTACTGTTGTATTATAAAAACACAATTTTATAGGGACTTTACTTCTAGGTACCACATAAAGATCATAGATAAAATTTACGTATCCAAACAGCTAATTAGGATGCATTATAATCCACTATATACTTAGAGTCTTCTCTAGAATCCACAAAAACTAGATGCTTTGAACTCTTCCCGCTCACAGATCCTCTGTTTTGACAAAAAAAATATCATGACTGTGAATTTAGATCATTTGGATCTGTTTGAAAAATATCATCACAGTAACCCTTGATAACCATCTCCTCATCTCCTCCATACAAAAAAATCATATCCTTAGTTCTTAGATACTTGAGGATAGCCTAAACAACAAACCAATGATGTTCTCCTGGATCTTCTTGATATATTCCTACCATGATCAATGCGCATGAAACATAATGTCTTATACATAATATAGAAAATATGATTGAACTTATTACTATAGCACATGATATCTTTCTCATTCTCTCTTTCTCCATTTGTTTCCGAGGACACATTTTATTAGAAAGATGTATACCATGTGACACTAAAACTAATCACCTATTGAATTGTTCCATACTAAATATTTTTAGTATTTTGTAAATGTATGTACATTTACGTAGTCAAAGTAGCCACTTGGATATATCATGAATGATTTTGATCTCGAGAATATAAGCTACTGTACCATTGTCTTTCATGGAGAAACAATTGTTTAACCAGTCCTTAACATACTATATAGATGGTATGTCATTTCTAATAAGTAATATTTCATCAACATATACTACTATTACAATTAATTCATTCCCAATAAACCTATTTTAAATACAAGGATCAAATTCATTCTCAATGAAACTAAATTATTATAATGCTTCATTGAATCAAATGTTCCATGATCTGGATACTTTTTTCAATCTCGAAATGGGTCAATACAACTTGAAAATAATTTTAGAATCACATGGAGTTAGAAACTCTTATGGTTGTGTCATATAGAAATATTCCTAAAGGTTCCCATTAAGTAAATCCGTTTTAACATTCATCTTCCAAATTTCATGGTCATCGTAAGAAAAAATAAAAGGTATAATTATGATGGATTTAAACATGGAAACTGGTGAAAATGTTTTATCTTATTCAATTACTTGATTCTGTTTAAACCCTTTAGAAACTATCCTTTCATTATAGGTATTTACTTTACCTTCCATGTTTATTTTATTCTTCAATACCCATTTTCACCCTATGGGATTTACATCAACTGAAACATCAACCAAAACCCAAACTTGGTTTTAATTCATGGAATCCATTTCAAAATTCATGGCTTGTTTCCATATTATAGCTTATAATATCTCTACTTTATATTTTTAGGATAGATGTTATTCACTGTCAACAAAAAATTAGTCACATTGTTTGGTGACTAGAAATCCATATCTCTCAAGTTCTTTTAACTCTCTTGTGACTCTATGTAATACGTGTGTTTTAGTAACTATTTCTTCCATGGGAACCTATGGAATCTATTCCAGTACCAACTCTTTTGCATCTTAAGCATAAACATCATCGAAGTTAATATTTATCCACATATATTTTTTGAGGATGTGCTCCCTCTCATGAAATAAGGGATTTATGATACTAGTCACTTTCTAGTCTGATGGGTTTTATATGTAGTATCCATTTGTTTCCTTAGGATACCCTATAAAGATATAATTTGTGCCTTGTGGTGCTTGTTTGTTTCCTGATAAGGCATTAAAAAATTCCTTGCAACCCCATACATGTGTACGTGACAAAAAAGGTTTCTTTACACTCCATAAATTGAAAGTAATTATGTTCTCCACTTTAGTTGATACTTGGTTTAGTGTGTATGCTGTTGTTTGTAATTCATATCATTAAAAGGATAATGGAAGATGTTCATGAATCATCATCAACCTTACCATGTATCACAAGGTACAATTCAGCATTTCACTAACACCATTCCATTGTAGTGTTTAAGGTGGAGTGAGATGATATAGAATCCCAAACTCCCATAATAGGTTGATTAAATATTGGATAAGATATTCTATACCTTGATCTGATCAAATCTTATTTATCTTCTTTCCATGTTGATTTTATAATTCATTATTGAATTCCTTGCATTTCTCAAAGTACATGGACTTATACCTTATCAAGTAGACATAGACATATCCACCGAATTAATTATTAAATGTTATTAAGTTATAATATCACCCTCTATATACTACTAGAAATGGTCCACACACATCAGTTTGTACCCATACTAAATTCTCTATGGACCTTCCACCATGTTCACCAAATGGAATATTGGTTCGTTTTCCTTGAAAAAAGAAAGAAATATTTCAAGTGTTTTTAACTCAAAAGATTCTAAATAACCATCTTGATATATATTTTTCAATCACTTGTCATTTCTATGAATAAAATGTAGATTTCATTGCTAGGTGTTATTTGAGTCATGTGAAAATGGTTCATTATCTATTTCTAGTAAATGGTTTTCATAATTTAATAAATAAAGAATGTTATTTAAATGAGGCATACTATAACATATCTTGTATTTATAAAATTAACAACTTTTAATTTCAAACATGAATATAACACCATCTTCATTTAGTCATGATACATAAATTTTGTTCTTGGTAACCATTGGTACATAATAACAATCCATTAAAATCGAAAGAATTCCTATTGGCAATGCATGGTGGTAGTCACAAATGGCTACATTATCTAGCCTCACACTACTATCAGCTCACAGATCCACATATCATCTAGAAATATTTAAAAATATACTTGGTTCCTACATTTAGATACATATGTGAGCACCACAAGCTATATATAATACCCAATGTGTAGATATTAAAATATTAAACTCGGTAAAGAACACACCTTTATATTCCCCTTGCTTCTAGGTGTAGTTACTTTTCTTGTGGCCTTTCTTACCTCATGAAAAAATACCTCTTCCATTTACTTTCCTTGCCTATGGATATTCCACTACTTGGAAGGATGGTTCTTGGGATATTTAGACTTTTTATGAGTATTGAGATAATTTTACTTTTTCCTCCTTTTCTTATTCACCGTAAGTATTATAGGTTTGTCACTCCCCATATCTTTATCCACTAGGAGAATCAGAGTAATAAGTTTTGAAAGACTCTTCACATTCTTACTCATATTATAATTAATAATAAAAAAATATTTGGACTTGTGTAGTGATGAAAGTATGAGATCAATGAGAAAATCATAATGGAAATTATTTTCTAAGATGTATAAGAACTCAAAGTATCTAATAAGCTTGAAAACATGAGGCCCAAATAGAACCCAATTTCAAAGATTAGTTGTAAATAGAGCATTGGAGATATATTATATCTATTTTCTTTCCTTTTTTTGATAGATACCTTTAAGATGAGGCATCATGCTGTACACATTCATTTCCTCATGTTGCTTCAACATATCATTGGTCATGGATGATAGTATGAAACACTGAACATCTATAGAGTCATTCAAATGTTTCTTATAGAGAGTAAAATCGTCATCACTAGTCTCATTACCAGTAACATCATGAATATGTTCTTCTAACACATATAATTTTCGTTCATGGTGAAGGAAAATGAGTAAATACCTTTTCCACACTTGGAAATTTGTGCTGGGGTTAAGGTTATACTTATCACGTATGGATTGCAATGATATTTTTAAAGTCATTTTTATTTTTGGTTCTACAAAACATATGGCCAAATATTTTGTACTTTATCCAAAAGAATGAGAAAAATAAATATTATATTTATTAGTCTCCCACTATTTTGTCGAATCCCAATAACCCTCACCATTAGCTTCAAAATACCTTGTTTCATGGAAATTATAGTGAAAAATATCCGTATTACCTTTCTTATTACCCCAAATTTTTTTGTTCAAGTAATATGAACGGTCTTATTTAGGTATTAAAAATGAAAACATCATTAACTCACATATCCTTAATAGGTTAAGCGAACTCCCTAATCCTGGAATCCTTAAATTGGATTTCCTCAACCCTTTCCTATCAGTTACAGTAAGTCATGCTTTGGTAGTCAACCCATGATGTGAACCAAGTTTAATCAACACAAAACTTCATGTTAGAATTACACATTAATTGAAATCACCCTTACACTATCCATTTAAGCACTTTGAACTATGGTTTGATTTTAATTTAAGTAGTGGATGTTTAGACCAACTTAATATATAATTTAAGGATTTTATCTTTTTGGTATAAATTTAAAATTATTATCTTTATTAAATGATCAGTATTATTAAGTGGTTTTACATAAGTGATTAACAATGTTAAAGAAAATATTTACACATAATCCATTTTATTACAGTTCTATCTTGGATACTTGTTAATTCATTAATTAATGTGATCACAAAAAAATGTCCATAATGAATTAACCGTGAAACATGACTGAAAGAAAATAATAAAGCAGTATGATCAAGAGATTTTAATAATGGTTAGTTTGTCTAGTGAATGATAAAAAGACCATTGGACTAGGGAAAAAACACCATGAACCAATTAAAGCTCATGTTCTGGCTTTCCACCTATACACCTATGTATCTCTTTGGGATTGGTTTCTCCTCGGCTCCAAACTTGAAATGCTTCCACTAATTTGGTAGCTCCATCCATTACATATGATTTTACTCATATTTAGTTGAGGGTAAGTGGTTTAAATAAAAGCTATAATCAGCACACAAGACCTTACAAAATAAGATGAGAGATAGAAGAGAGGCCAATAAAATAATTTAATAATAAATTAAATGAAACCAATAACTTACAAAAGTATTGGTCTAAGATCATGATCATCCATTAGCATTAAAAAATTACAAACTAAATAAAACAAGAACTAAATTTTAATCATTCTTATTTAATATAAATCATGCTCAAATAAATTAATTATATTTTATAAATAATCAATTTTTTTATCTTAATTCTCATATAAATTTCCTTGAGATTCAAATCTATAATAATTTTAAAAAATTAAATAAATTTATTTAAAATTAACTATGAAAATAAATACACCATAGAGGAAACATTGTTAATACCCACTGAAATATACCAAACATATATAATACTCGTATACTATTTACTCTTGTTACATTTGACATACATGGCTTATCATGTACATTCATGATGTCAACTATCATCTTAATGATTACATGGACTACATTTTTTTTCTATCACATGTTATGATTCAATGGATGTGGTATAATAACTATAATACTACTCAAACGTGATATGTAGTTATGAACATTATGAAGAAATTAATTTAAAATTTATAAATATTAAAACCAATAACATGGTGTTTCATATCAACTTAATGATGACATGAAATATCTTGATGATAATTTTTTCATATTATAATAAATTAATTTTTCAGTTTTCATAATTTTGTATAAGTACCCAACATGTACAATTATCACCATCTATCTAAGGCACACACCTAGGAACTCAACGTGTAAACCATGCGAAAAAAGTGGGAGTTCACAATGTGTACATGGGATTCACATCATGTAGTATTTGAGTTACATGGTCAACAGTTTGGTAAGCCATGTAAGAAGATACACATCCTATCTATGACTAAAGGACAATGATCCATGTACCTCGTGTAATAAATACACACTCCTTGAATTGATTCCTAATTAATTATTGGTGCATTGAACACTATTACATGGAATGTACCTCTGAGTTACATGGCATGTACTCTTGTGTTATTAGACCAAATTCCTTAGCACCTTAGGATGAAAACTTCAATTTTAATTCATCCATAAAATTAATCTATTTGATTATATTTACAAGAAATTAATGAAAAATAATTAGATATCAAAATTCATATTATAAAACTATTAAAATAGAATTAAAAAACTAAATGAAAAATGGGTAAATCAATCTACGATCTTTTAATAATTATAAATAATTATGTGACCTATCTGACACCACTTGAAGGTTCTAGGTGCTCTAGAAACCCACAACGAGTCATGTCTGACATTGATTTTTTTTCATGATCAATGATCAATATGATATTTATATGATGATAAATTCCATGATCAATGGAATTAAATCAAATAAAACATACAAAGGATATAACACCGAAACCAAGAACAAGATCATCATATATTATTTATAATTAATTCAATCAATTACAGAATTACCTGATGAGAATTATTTCATCATTTATGGATATGAAAACAGATCTACATTGTACCATCATTTCATTTTAGAAATCTAGAGAATATTCACTAAAGTGATGATCCACATTTGTTCCACAAATATATGAACCTCATCGTAGGAATCTATGAGTGTTAGCACGAATGATTGTATCGATTGGGTCATTCAAATTTGATCACCTTGAGAATCACTTCCAATTAACTCTCATTGATATCTCTAGTCTCAAGAGTGGGATGTTGAGGAAGATATCTCTCCATTATTAGAAGCATTATTGGAGAAGGGAGATCTACAAAGCTTGAGAGGATTCTCTAGATTCATTGTGCTCAACAAATTGGATCAAATATCCTAAAAAATAATATAATTTTGAATTTATATAATCCATGTAGAACCCCATGTCTATAATAATAAAACTATTATTATTTATTTACATTCACTAATCTTGGAAATTAAAATTTAAAACTATTTATTCAAATATTATTCAATATATATATTATTTCTCACCGGATAATGTAACTCTGTTTTCCATTACTCCAAAATATTTATCAGGCCTTGAATAATATATTTATATTTATTAAATAAATATTACTATATTATTCCCCAATAATTAAATAAATATTATATTCACTAAATATAAAATAAATATTTATTAAAAATTATGACAACATAATATTCTCTTAAATAACGGGTTAAAAAACATATGAGATCAAGAAAACATGAATAAATATTAAACCAAATATGCGAATAATATTTATTTAACATGTTAAATAATAAATAATAAATAATTATTTAACTGATATTCTTGATACACTCAGGGTGTGACCCTCTAGGCCTCTTTCCCACTAGCATTAAGTAAAGAAGCCTAAAGTCCAAGGATAAAATCTAGTAACATACCAAGGCACACATAGAGAAAGATGTTAATGCTGAAATGTAATAATATCTAATACAGATGATCACTTTGTAATATAGTTCATTTAATATGATATCTCTAATCAAGAAGGTTTCATGCCGGTGAAATCAACCTATGTTCTTGATGTCTCTTTATTTGACTTTTCAGAAATCAAACATGCCTATAGAGCACCATGGCCATGTATTTATTTAGGTTGTATCATTTATTTCATAGGGATTGAGATATAAACTTCTATTAAAGAAAAAAAAGGTAAAAATCCTTTCTCACATTATACATTAATTCAATATTACTCGTGACACACCCAACGTATCCTTACTCACCATGAACATATGTCATCATAGTTTTTTTCAATACATCATAGTACGTGACTTATAATAATCATCAATCATAATCTTAAAGTCTATGTATCAATACACAAGCCCACATATAGGAACATCCAATGAAACATATCTATGTCGATTTCATAATAATAGGTCTCATTCTCATAATTTCCTATACTAGATATTACCAAGGATGTACACCTTGAGAAGGTGACTCAATGTCCTATGAGTCCCCACTTCTGGTAATTTGTATCATTTTTGTCCCTAAAATGATTTCATCCCACTATATAACATATATTTAACAATAATTTCATGGATCTTCTTGATTCACATCGTAACAGGGAACTTCTTTGACCTTCCAATGAAATAATTACTCTTATACATTATCACATACTATGTGATGCAGAAGAATAATAATGACGTGATAAAGATTTTATTAATATTCAAAACTATGAATATAGGCTATCATAAAGTACAAAGAAGTTGGTTCTATGGGACCAAATCCAACAGTCATCAGATAGAGTTATCATATATGGTGTTCAATGAGGTTATGACTCAGTACATGGGTGGTATGAATAGTGACCGACTATTGGTGGTTACATTAGAATGTTTAATAGTGTATTAGTGGTTTCCCTAGTCAAACAGAGGTTGATTATGAATATTGGTGGTTGGTGTGACTGGTTAACCAGATATAAACTTTTTAAAAAAGGCATTGTCCCTGATTTATTGTTGTTGTAATTTCTATATCATATATATGAGAGTTTTATATTTATTTCTTGAGTCTATGTAAAGTGGAGAGGTTGTGATTAAAAGTTTTTTATTATATTTTATCTCTAGCAATGAAAATGTGTGTAGTGTTTTCCCATGGATATTGATCATTTTTATGAACCAACTAAATATTTTTTTTTCCATTTTATATTTTTTTGTGAAGTTTGTTTGTGGTTTTTTATAAATAGATTAGATGAGATGTTATCCTAGTTCCCATGCACAAACAAAAATAAGTACATTATCAGAAAAACCTATATTCAATAGTGTTTATAAAATTACAGTATGAAATATTGGACAATTAGTAAAATTTATATCTAGTGTATGTTGTACATTCCATGTTCATTTGATGGATCAAACAAACTACTTAATCTAGCTACTATCAACATCAACCTGATGTACAATTCCTTTTGATTTTCCTATGTAGTGATATATATGTGCATGAAGAATGATTTTTGTGTTGTATACCATTCAATTGACTATATATATTTATATCCCCTAAGTTTTTCTTATTATCATATTCATTAAAGATATGCTTATTATTGGATGGTATAGGATAAGGAATCCCATGTTGTATGATATGACTACTTGGTTCTATTCCTCAAGCTGTAACATATTATAAGCGGGCCTAGGGTGGAACACATATCTTACTACCGACCCTAGTGTGACCCCAGTGTGTTTGGTTGTGTCATTTTGTATCTTATGTAATATATATTTAAATAGTCTAAGAATACCAAGGATTAACCATTAAAAAACAAATATCATGTCAGTGGAGGATCTAGAAATATAGAAAACATATGGAAATAAATATTTATCAAAACCTATTGTATCAATATAGCTATATATTTCAATTATATAAAACCATTTAATTAAATCCCCTGTTTCATTTTTAATATACAATGTTTTAATATGTTTTTTAGAATTTATCATTATATAGTTTAAATTTATATTTATATAAATTATTTTTTATTATTTTAGTTTAATTTTTTGAACTAATCAAACCATGATCCATATTTTTTTAATTTTACTATTCAATTATTTTTTTATTAGTTTTCTTTATGATAAATTTAATTTTATGGTTTTTTATTATTTTATAAACATAATAGTAGTTTTTCATAATGTTTTATTAATTTTTAATCCTTAATGTTCTATTTTTCCTAAAAAAGACGTAGATTACATAATTTTATATTATTCTCCAATGGAGATAAAAAATTCTATTCAAATGTAGCTTTTCATACAATATCATTATGATTATATGATATATCAAATGGATTTCAAAGCCTATTTCCTTAAACTAAATTTATTTCAATAAAATTATACAATATAACTCAATGTTTTTGAAGTGCTAAATGAGACTCCTAAGGTTTATAAATTGTAATGGTCCACTTATGGATTGAAACAATCTTTTCATATTTGAAATATATAGTGTGATGATTCTATTAAGGAATTTTTGTTTTAGAAAAAAAATATATTATTCATTTTTATATAGATGTGTTAGTGGATACATCATTGTATTTTTAGTATCATATGTAGATGATATACTACTTATTGAAAATGATGTCCTGACTTTACATTTTGTAAATTTGTGGCTTGGAAAATATTTCTTAATGATATACATGAGTGAAAAATCCAATATAGTTGGTATAATGATCTATAGATATAGGTCAATAAGGTTTTTTATTGAAAAAGTAAAAGAAAATATATTTGTAAATTATACAAGTGGTTTAGTATGTAGAACCATAAGAAGGTATATTTTTAGTGTTTCATGGTGCAAAAATAAAGAAGATCCAAGATGATTCTAATGTACTTAGTAGTAAGGATAAAATTACTTCTTTGTATAGTTTATGATCTATCATGTATACTATGTTATATATTCAACATAATGTTCTTCATTCTCTAAAAATTAAAAACCAATTCAAATCTATTCCTAGTAGGAGTCACATTGTGTTTATAAAGAATATACTTAAATACTTTAGAAGAATTGAGTATATGTTTCATGTCTTTTTAGGTGGGGATGAGATCATTTTAAGGACTTCAAATTATGGTAGTTTCCAAACTAATAAATATGACATGATATGTCATTACGGTTTCATGTTTTATCTTTAAATTTTATCCACTAGTTGGATGTGTTAAAAACTATCTATAATAGCAGACACAATAAAATAATTGGATTTAATTGTTTTATTTGATGTTTTAAAACTATAATTTTTGATCAAGAAGCTAATTATTGATCTTTGGGCGGTTTCTTACATTGAGGGAGAAATTGAGATTTACTATGATAATAGGGGAGCTTTTTTTTGAATCCATTAAAACGCCATCCTGAAAAATTACCAAAAATATCTTTTTAAATACTATATTATATGGTATATAATTGGGAGGTAAATGTAATTATTTTTAGTAAGATATATAATATATTGAAATAAATCCATTGATGAAACAATTATGAAATAAAACTAGAGGGTCATATTGAATATATGAATAATAAATACATGATATATTTGATGTAATGGATGTAAAATGTGTCATGATTTTATAATAAATGAAATCTCCTTTTATTATTCATTTATATATGATACTTTTATAAAACATGAATAATTAAATGATAAAACCCCCTCAACATATGAATTTGAGTTGTCTTAAAAAAATATATGATATATTATTTTTATTAATTAAATGAAAAAATTATCTTGATTAGAAGTATAATATATGATAAAAGGTATACTTTTAAGATAATAATTTAAAAATTATTATATAGACAGAATCATATAAGTATATAACATGAAATGTTATACAGTCATTTATTTACTTGAGGGTTTGTTATTATTATTATTAAATCCTCATTTCCTATGGTTTTGATGATACTTAGAATATGAAGCATTATACTTTGATATATTTCATTGAATAACCTTGAGGCATATCTAATATAGGGGTGTTTTGGTATGTTTCTAATCTTGTTTCTATTTGAGATTGATCAAGATGTAATTTTCCCACTTTTCTAACTTGAACATATACGCATCTCTTCAATTTAGTGATTAATGGGATGTGTGTAAATTCTTAGATTCATGTTATGTAATGTTATTATCGAATTTATGGGTTGACATTTAATGTAATCACTCAGTGTAACCAATCTACTTAGAGAATAGAAAATATATTTGTTGTCCTATACTGGACTAACATGTTCCATGTCAAGTGGTCACTCAATTTCATAGAAAAATGGATTATATAAGTATACATATGATTTATAAGATATAACTTATGTATGATATGTTTATATATAGATATGTATATTCTTGATCATTATCATGATAGAATTGTCAATAGATTTCCTAGCAATGGATTTTTTTCTAGAGGATTTTATTTATTTACATTATTGAATTTATATTTATTTTCAATGGAAAAAATTATTATAGGGTCACACAGTTTGGATTTAAAATAAGAAATATTATTTTGATATTTTTTTTGTTCCAAAATATAGATAATTTTATAAATCATATCAAATAGAGTTTATATTTATTCAAATGGGGTTTTGTTTTTTTGTAAAAATTCCTTAGAGGATTTATGCCCGAGTGGGTAGTTGATTTATATGAACTAAAACCTAAGTGTAAAATTTTATGAATTGTACATATTATAATCCATAATATGCATGTGAACCATTTCATAGATAATGACATATATAGTATTGTAGGTCTTGTAGTTATTTAATTTCATTATATGATATGCATATGGTTTATGATATATGATATCACATTACATAATAAACAACCACAATTTTCAGATGGTTTCACATTTTTTTGAAATAATCACGAAGAATCATTTATATCTTGATAAATATTATATAATCATTATAAATTTCATCAATAATAAATTCTTAAATGAGTATACATTATTGTTAATGTATAGAGGCTTCAATATATTTTAACTAATGATTTTTATCTTTCATTGAATAAAGTGTGGATATATAATGGATTTAATCCTTCATATTGGTGTTTATAGTTCGTTGTAAAGAAATGATACATCTCTCATCCTCCATGTTCATTTCTATATATTAGATGAATTTTTTTATCAAACCTTCAGAAGATGATGTGGCCCTCAAATAGAATACATGGATTCTAGTGGATTATATACTACCTACGGATTCAATATACCGATTGAGGTTTCTTAGTGATGTTACTTAACTATAACCCATAAATATATATCACTCTGGACTAGAGGTACACACCTTTATATTTATGTTGTTTATTTTCATATTGATTTTATGATGATTTTCCTGGAATTCTAGTGGGGTTATTCTACTATTTTGAATATGTGTTGTTCTAAAAAACCCATAATAGGAAAATTTCACATAAGGATCAAGATATGAATTTATTCTTATGATAATTAATTCTCATGTTTTATTGGTGATTTTTTGTGAATTTAATAAAAACATACTTATAGATGATTTTGAAGCAAATTGGAATTGATTTATTTGTAAAAGAATTAAAAATTATTGAGGTTTAAAAAAATATAGCTTGATGCAATCTATTAGTACATAAATTGTTGAATTAGATGATGAATTTTAATGTGAATAAAGAAGAAATCCATAGATTATATACATTATACCATGATTCTTTATAGGAAGTCATAATTTCTATCATATGATAGACTTCCACTGTGATTATGGTATATGAGTTTGATATGCATGGGTCGTGTTTGTTGAGAAAGTGTTCCATACCCTAAGATATCACATTAAATCATAGTTGAAGAGTTCATATAATAAGACTCGAGATATGTAATATTAATGAGCTACTATAATTGAAGTTCATTCTAATGCCTATAACTTTTAGAGTGGTACATATTCTTTTAAATTTCGGGAAATCCTTATGGAGTTTTTATTTTTAGATTAGACCCTGGTAAACGAGACTTTTGGTCAGTTTTTCTTCTAGATAAGAAGGTACCATGGGGGAATTATTTGGTTTGTATAGCCAATATTTGATTTATATTCAATACATGATGTGTATTTAATTCACGTCATGTATTTATTACATGTCTTGTAATGGTTTGGCTAGACCCCTTGCACACTGTGAATTGATTTTTCTCAGTAAGGGAAAAACTTGACCAATACATGGTGTGAACTAAATACACATTATTTAAATGATATTATTATTTATTAAAGAGGTACTAACCTTTTATTTTTTAGACATAGAATCATTTATCTTCTCATACATAGAAGGCCATATGTTTGAAGCTCCTCCTCCACCTCTCAGCTAGGTTCCCATCATTCTCTCACGTCTCGACTCTAATTAGACAACTGTTCATCATGTTGGAATCATATTGAAGAGTTCTTTGATCTGCTTCCTTATTTTCCTAGTTTATTATGCCATCTTCAACACTGTTTTAGTGTAAGATAATATGCACTATTTATAGGTAGGGTAGAGGTAATATCCAAAGATGAAAGAAACCAGGAAAATAAGGAAGCAGATCTATATGTATCTTAGTAGGGTAGAGGTAATAACCAATGATGAAAGAAAATTCATTCATTGTATTTAATGCACCTACATATGCATCTTAGAGAACAATTCCATAATCTTCCACTCACCAATGGCCCCTTTAATTTCCTGCATCTAGGTCCTCTTACTTAGTGCATCAACCACTGTATTTACTTTTCCAGGCGTATAAGAATGTTCAAAATCAAAGGATTGAAGCTATTCCACCCACCTTCTCTTTCTAAAATTCAGATCCTACCTAGTAAATATGTACGTGATTCTTTTTTATTCTGGGTACACAAAAATGTTCTCCCAATAAATAATGTCTCCAACAACGCAAGGCACGAACAACTGTATCTAACTCCAGATCTGGTATAGGGTAATTCCTCTCATGTGGCCTCAACTACCGAGACCCATATACAAAAACTCTACCCCCTTGAATAAGAACTAATCCCAACCCAATACCTGATGAATCATAATATATGGTGTAACTATTGCATGAATATGGAAATATTAGTATCAGTGTTGAAGTCAAATGCCTATTCAGCTCCTGAAAGACTGTCTCACAAGAATCTAACGACACAAAATTCACACTCTTCTTAGTAAATACTATTAGTGGCATTTCAATATAGAGAAGTCCTGTATAAAATTCCTGTAGTATCAAGTGAGCACCAGGAAACTCATCACCACAAAAATGTTCATAAGATGCTACAAGGTAACTACTGCTCTCACCTTCTCTCGGTCCACTGATTCTCCTGTCTCTAAGATGAAGTGACCTAGAAAGTGAATCTAATCCAACCAGAAGAGGAAGTGTATTAAAAATGATCTCAAGGTGTTTTTCATGGCCATGTCGATTGTGAGAATACACCAAGATATCATCCATGAAAACCACAATAAAAGAATATAAGTATGGTTGGAACACTCGGTTCATCAGTACCATGAAAACTTCCAGTGCATTCGTGAGACCAAACAACATAACCAAGTACTATATAGGCCTTACCTACTACAAAAGGCTGTAAAAGTTAAGACTACAAGTCGAACATGTACATAATGATATCCTGAGATTAATTCAATCTTTGAGAACACTCGAACTCATTGAAGATGATCAAACATGTCATCTATCCATGGTAAGGGATATCTGTTTTTAACCTTCAATTGGTTCAATTTCTCATAGTTGAAAAAAACCGTCCGCGTTTCTCACAAAAAGGATTGGTGGACCCCAAGGAGAAGTACTAGGCCAGATAAAACCTTTAGCTTCCAGATCATCCAACTACCTCTTAAACTCTTGACACTCCATCTTAGCCATATTATAAGGAAAAATGGATATCAGTGCATCTCCTAGAACTATCTAATAATGAAATCCACCTGTTAGACAAGAGGTAAGCTTGAGAAGTCTTCCATGAAAACGTCCCTAAAACTATCAACCACTGGTGAGAAATATACCATACATGTTCCCTATCCACCAGATATAAACTATAAATTTGGTCTATCATCCCACCCAACCCACGATTCTTGGGTCCGGCTCTGCTCACATGGAAATACCATTTTCCTTTTTGTAGGAAGGACCTTCTCTCTGGTGACATGAAACTCACCCTGCGGTGATAGCAGTAAAAAAAGGCCTGAAAGGAGACCAACCAGTCCATTCTAAATATGAAATAAAATCCTTTCATCTCCAAGACAGAAAGATCCAAAAATAAGTGACACCAACCAACCTCAAGGGGGAACTCCTTACACTGACACACACATGCCGTTCTTTTTTCTAACGAATTTTCTAACATCATAACGTCATAAAATGTAAAAAAACAGATCCCAAGGCTCTCCACAATAGAAAATGATATGAAACTATGAGAATAACCATTATCAAAAAGCGCAGAAGATAAAACTGAGGTGACCGGAATAGTACCTATGATAGTAGAAGGTCTAGGATCCTGCTCGTATTGTGTCTATTCAACTGTAGATGTATGGCATATACTGCAGCCCTGTGACATAGCCTGGATAAAATGAGCTAACCCTACCTACTTTCACTGAGAACCTGGGGTTTGGATACCATGGACATGACCCCAACCTTGGCTTGAACACCCATACATACTCTAGTTACTTATCTGAGTAGAAGTTACATACCCTGCTCCTGAATGTGGAGTTGGTGAAAAACCCCTCTCACACTCCATTGGATGAAACATCCTGCAAAAGCACTGTAGATGGACCATACTAACACAATATTAAAATTGAAAAGGATCCTTCGTGCACTAAGGCCTCATATTCTATAGCCTACCATACTGGTGGCACCTCACCGGATTACCAAAAGAAGGGTTATGACAACTACTATCACCGCGAGATAAATATAGATGACACTTCTTCTTGCCGGTGGAGACAGTACCTAAAATCTGTTCCAAGCAACCCTGGCTCGCACCACTAGCTTCCCATAGATTTCACTTAGTGATCAAAATATGATTCATGATAGTATATACTGAAGGAAACCAAATGAAATTCGCCTATGATCATATGTCAAACATGAGACCATCCTTTAATCATGTATATTTTGATTTGTCATCACCCATCAGAATAGGTACGAATTGCTGGAAGCTCAACAAACTGGGAAGAATAGTCCATAACTGACAGTGTGCTCTACTCTAGGTGTATGAACTCCCAGACTCAGTCAACCCTCAAAATCTCAAGAAAATAATAATCATTGAAGGCTACCTGAAAGTCTTCCCATGTCATATCCCGATGAAACCTTGCCTATGTGATAACATCCCACTATCTCTTGGAAGAACCACTAAGAATATATGTCACAAGCATGAACCTCATCTCAAGAGGTGTCTCCAAGTGCTCTAATATAGAAATCATGGTATCCAGCCATGATTATGCAATTAGTGTTCCACCATCACCTAAGAAAGTAGGCGGATGATACTAATTGAACACTCATGTGATCTCTTCCATAGACGTGGCAAGCTTCAGTTCTCCCTAAAAAGTTTTGATAAACCTCATAAAGTCTTTACGAAACTATGCATCCACACCTGTATCTGGTATAACAGATGGTGCCACGACTACAACGTCTGGAGGATCCATTGGTAGCCCTGGGCCTACCACCTTCGGGGTATGATCATCGCCACATTTCTAGCATACAGCTCTAGGTCATCATGGTGGAATGACTCTACATGGTCAAGCGCACATTTCAGTTCGAGCTCAATACCATGGTTTTCCATTCAAGAGTTCCAAAAAAAAAGAGGAAAAGACCCATTATTTTTTTCCAAAAGGAATTACACGGCATGTACAAATCATACACGACATGTACCATTAAATATTCAATTTCCCATGTAGTATCACTAACTTGGGCATGTATTAACCCCAGGTACATGGTGTGTTAGGTGCATACACAGAGTGTACAAAAGTCTCCCTCCTGGTGATGTACTCCCACACAACCAAATTCACATGGGTTCTTCCTTAGTGAGCCCACATGGCATGTACTAAAAGTACATGACCGTGTACTTATGAAACCCACAATCCCATGTTCCATCTCACACAGACACACACACAGTCATCTACCACACGACGTGTACATATGGTACACAATGTGTATATCTTAAAACTTGGAACACCATCTTCCCCGAACAAAATAAACACACAACATGTTAGGCTAAACTACACACCATGTAATCTATGTTTTTCAAGAATGGAATTCCAGATTTCCTAAGAAACCCCAATTAAGAAGAAAAACGAACCAGTGGTATACCAATTTCTATTCTATGGCAGGACATACATTTTGTGAATCAAATTTTGAAATAAACATAAGAAACATAACTACACAATCTATATCACATAGCTGAATCATTATCAACAAAATTCAAATCCAAGAGGGCCCATACATCTCCAGGATCAAATCTTGGTGTTCATCCCAAGCAAACCATTTCACGTACCAATATACCTATCATAACAGCATTCATAACTATCAAGGTACTCTCAAAACAACATGTATATCTAGAATGACATCTATCACAATAGCATGCAATCAGTGATTCTCCCTAAATGGAATGGAAAGTATCAATGGAATGTAATATCTAACAAGTTACTATATGATGTATGAGATGGAAGATGCTCATATAATCGAGTTTCAAAAAAATGGAACCACAATAATATAAATAATAACATAAAAAAACAAGTGCATCACTCAATAGTGAAATCGAATCAACTGTAATAGCACAAAATCCAAAAGTACTATTTAATTCCAAGAAATTTGGATTTTCCCTGTACAAGATTTAGAAACTCTTGGGAAAAACTAATTACCAAATTCTATATCCATTATATGATCTCTAAATAGTTATGTAAAGTAGAAAAAGAATCACCTCTGATACCACATTGTAATGTCCTAGATCCAGAAGCCACTATATTGGTTCCCCATACCCGGTTTCCACATTGCCTCAAGCGCAATTCCCCAAATTCTGGAGTCTACTGACTAGCAGCGAGGGCATAGGGTGTGATAGCCGAGAATCTATGCCCTCATTGGCAGAGTGTAACACAGTGGAATAAATAATAATAATAGTGTATGTAGTTAAAAACATTCAACTGAAGTAACCAATGGAAGACTAAAAGATAAAAATAACTATAAGGAATATGATATCAAATTGATGTATCATGTCACATGTTCTCATAAGATAGGGAAAAATGGATACAATTCAATCAAGTACAATACAATACGAAAGTATGGTAAAACAAATAAAACTCAACAGCATCGTAAGCCTTGACATGGTCCCATTATCTCGTTCTCCTAAGCAGTAATCAAGTACCTATAAAAGGGACCATGCCCCTATCGACACCTATATCAATATAGTCAATTTGGGCCCAAAAACCTGACCCAAATAGGGTGTGTAAAACAAATCCCAGTAGGCAACCACCTAAGGTCTATTGTAATCTGCCAGTGAGTATACATATCAGTAGTGTACAAAGAAAATGCAGTAAAATTGGAAGTAATCAAAAGTAAATTATCCAACATGTATTGGAATTAATTTAAAAAATTCATTATGTCCACTAGCAATTCAATTACCTAAGATATTTAAGTATAATAATTTGGCCTAAGGCTGAAATTTATGGCAGTAATGTAAGAACAACAGAAGTCTCATAAGACCTTCTAAACAATTAAGTTAAGACTAAATCTAAGCATGTGTTCTGTCTTGTCATACATGTCACAACTCACTCCATTCCATTATTTAAATTATAACCTCTATTTGTTCTTGATATTCCATAGCTTGAATTAACGAATCTCTTCAGGTGAAATTCTACTGACATCCTACGAGTCCATTCTAAATGGTCCTATATGGGAGACACGAGTATCACTCTAGATATTGGTGTAAGCTCATGCGAGTCCATACCCAGTGGCCCTAAAAGGGATCCCTGAGTGTCACTCTAGGTGTAGTATAAGGTCATGTAAATTTATTATGTCCTTAGTGGTCCTACTAGGGAGCCCAATTGTAACAAATGACATATAAAGAAAATTCCTCTTGAGTTTATCCATGGAATTCTAAGTTGAACCCATTTGTCACTCAAGGTGCAAGGTATAATGGTCATGAAAGTCTATTCATGATGTTTTAAGATGGAACCATTTATCACCCAATTTTATTTACCCTTTAATCATTAAAATTAAATAATATATTACAACTCGCTTAAATAATAAAAATCAATGCATGGAAATGGGACAAACACAATCCCATGTCCAAAATAAAAACACTTAAAATTATAATTCAATTGCAATTCCATATAATATCCAAGTTCATTTTATACAACCCTACAAGGTAAACGAAGGCATGACTGTAGACATCCTAGGTCGAAACAGTTAAATAATAATTATCCATAGAAAATGCACCCATGGGGTGGACCTCAATCATGAAAAAAATACAAACATGCTTTAATTCCTTGAATTAATTACTAAAAAAACATTAGGTAATAATAAGGATAAATTTCCTTCCATTTCAACACCATAAACATGGGAATGTGGCACAACAACACATATAAACATCTTGACTATTAACAAGAGGCACAATACCACCTAACTTGTTATAGTATGACTCTCTTCATCCAGCCTCGACCTCCAATTCAAGCTAGAACATTGTAGATACACAAAAAAAATATTCACTGAACTTTAAATAACCTAGTCGATAGGCAAAATCACCAAGAATGGATCAAGAGGAATCAAGCACTCACCAAGAGGATTCCAATGGATCCGATTGTTTTTGAATCAGCTTCCGTATGATGAAAAGGGAGAAGAAATTAATCTCAGTTCTGGTTGTTCGACTACCTAGCGACCCTTCTATCCAAATGATAGAAGAATGAGACTACTACCCATTTTAAGAGAAAAACACAAAATAAACATTGTTTAATCCCATATACATGGCATGAATATTATTTAACTGTTCATTTGAAGACTGAATCTCACCAACATACATTATAGGACCTGCCTACATGACTACATGGTGTATACTAGAAAGTACATGACTTATAGTTGATTTTTCCTCTTTTCCATGTTGACATTCCTACACACAATTTATTCCCATCATACGCAGCCAAACTAAATGGTGTGTACTTAGGATTACACAAAATTTTACCCTAATTCAGACTGTGTGACTGTATGATTCCATTAATTGTATAGTTTTCCCCTATTTTCTCAAAAACAACTCAATAGAAAAAGAATAAAAGAAGCTCATACCTCTATGTATGAACCAGGTTCTTACATTTTCCTCTATTACATTGATTTGACAATTTATATACGGATGTGTCATAAATGACCTTGAACCTAACCCAACATTATTAGTGGTCAGTAGGCAATGCCTCTTGAGGATTCTTTCAAAATTATTTACCACCTAGACCTAAATTTATGAGTAGTAAGAGAGGTGTTACCTTTTTATAGGAAGGCCATGTGGATGTTCCTTCCTTTATTACATTCCCTATCCATTATAAATTATACTTAAGGAGTGAACTAGATAATTTTAGTGCTAGGAAACCATGAATTCCTCATGTCTTACACCAAGAAAGTGGTGAAGAGAACACTCTAGAGGTGGTAGGACTAGAGAAACTAGTGATAACACCAATCGTGACACTAGAGGAACCTCTTAAAGACCATCCACTAGGCGCCGATGCTCACTTTTATGATAGATTTTTCCATTTCATGTATTCTGTATAGGGTTCCCCCTGACCTTCCTCTACTATGGAAGAGTTGACTTCTAGCAACAACATTATCCAACCATTTTCTGGGATGAAAGACCTCAAGCTGCTAATTCATGTCAATAGGCCATTATAGCCATCTTTAAGCATAAAGAGAAAAATACATAGAAGAGGGTTAATCATATTACCTATAAGATATGTGAATCAACAAAGAATATGTTAAATGTCCTTAATAATGATGGTCAATAACATGGTAGGGTATGGGTGGACTTCCAGATATCATTTTTTGTCTTCTTGATTCCTTATATATTGAGAGAAGACAATGATTGAGTGTTCATGCATCTTTATAAAGGAGACATGTCATTGATGGAGTATTCATCTCACTTCATGAAACTCCATCATTTTTCACGGACCTTGATCATTGATGAGATGAATACTATGAGGTGATTTGAGGATGGGCCTGCATATTCCATCTGAACATAGGTGAACATTTTCCAGATGACCACTGTTTTAGAGACAGTGAATGAGACCCTCATCACTAACCAAAACTTGAGGGAATATAACAATGTTATCTATGTATGTTCATATTACAGGTAGGGAATTGGTAAAACTAGTGTCTTTAAACTTAATTTCAATGGTTCATGTGGTGTAAGTACCATCCTGGTGGCCAACGTTAATAGATATGTTGTGTTTCACCAGTGTGGTAGAACATGACATAAAAAGATCTAGTTTAAAAAAACATGATCGAGTGCTGATCTTGTGAAAAAATTGGTCACCTCTATAATTTATACTAATATTTTTCTCTAGTACCCAACGAACGAGGATCCATATCAGAACCACTCTCTAGTATGGGATATTGTTAACCATGTTAGGATGTGAATTTTTTCTTCTACATCTATTCTATCCAAGGAAGAAATTGTGGATGAGGTACTCAGGCTTCTGATGTTCTATGCCAGTAGAGTAGACCAGCCCAGGTTAGTCAGGTTGCATCTCAAACCCACGGTTTGGTCCAAGTATATACAGTACAACCTTTACCTGGGGAACATAGACAAGGGATGTTGATGTTTATAGGTAATTTTATAATATCCCCTAATTTAGTGTTTTCCTCATTTGATATAGTTGCATCACACTATGTTTTATCTTCCATGGTTATAGAAGTTTTGTGCCTTGAAATAGAATACAACTTGCAATGACCCAATCCTTTTGAAAGATAATTGTTTTTTTAAAATGCGTGTTATATTATTTTATACTCAAAAAAAAATTTCCCATTAGTAATTATATGAGTATAATTGAAATGTTTCCATCAGGTTTGATCCATTATATGACCGTTGGTAAATATGACCTTTCCAAATAATACTAATAATAAAAAAATTTCAATTATAGCTATTGTTTATACGTAGAAATGAAAAAGGAAAATTAATAAAGAAAGAAGAGTCTATGGAATCATCTAATAGAATCGTTCCATAAGAAGACAATTTTTCAGAGTTTGGGAAAGAGGTAGAATTTATGGGCTTCTCTCATGAGAAATCCAAATCCTATCTTCAACACTTTGATCTTGAACAAAATTTCCTATGAGAGAAGTTCATGTTAGTGGATATAACCACTCGTGTGATGTTATCAAAGCCACCCCAAGAGTCTTTCACCACCACACACCTTACCCTAAGGTCATATACCGGGTTTATAAAGGGTTATGTTTTGAGGCTCATGTTAATTATTATGTAATCCATTTTTTTATATAAAAACTTTATTTCATCATTTCCATTTTAAGAATAGTTTTTCTTAAAAATTGAGATTGAATTTGATAAATATTTTTTTGGCTAAAAATTATTCTTCCTAGAGATATATAAATTATTATATTAAACTAATGTTTTAATAAAAATGTTTTTTATAATGATATGGTATTATCAGAAAACTCTTATTTAATTAAAAATGATCAAATAATTTTATTTTTTTCAAGTTTTGAAAATTTTACTTTGCATTTTATGTTTGGTATTATTTTTAATAAATATGTAATTTTATTGATAAGAGTTAAATTTATCATATTTAGAGAATTATTATGATAATATAAATTCAATTTTTTAAATGAGAAAATTGATATTAATTTGGGGTGAAGTTTTGATAATTTTTTAAAAAACTTAGTTTTTTTGTGAATAATTAAAATAGAGTTTGAGTTTTTTCTTCTATTTAATGATTTCATACCTATGTAAAAATTAGGTAATGTGTAATAAAAAATTATTTTCTAATATTTTGGATTAAAATAATTCAACAGGTTTCTCAAGTGGCTGATACTGTGGTAAAATACAGTGGGCAAGCCAAAGGTTGTGTAAATACCACTAATGAGGTGTCCAATGAAATTAATAAAAAATCCCCCACTTTTCCTATAAATACCCATCAATTTCATCATTTTAATTCATTAAAAATTAATTATACATGAATATATGATATTATTACTTCCCATGGAGTGCTCTTAGGGTGTCCTAAATACCTCAAGGTCCTGATCTTCAAGTTTTAGGAGTCACTCTTCAAGGTAAGGTAAATCTCAACCTCTCTTTTCATTTCAAGTTCTCTTTTTATGTGGAATGTATTTATAATTTACATAAAATATTCTTATATCCATTTTATTATATAACTTTACATTAATAATATTATTTTATGAATGGTATACCCTTGTTCCCTTCCTTTTTAATGTTTTCTAAAACCACATTTTATAACCGTTATGCTGTCGATTTTACTTCTCAAAATTTATCTTTTTTTATCAAGAAATTATTTTACATTAATTTGTAAATACAAAAACCTCTTAATTATCTAGGTGTTTGAAAATACATGTAAATTTTATCTATTTAATTATATTATTAACATACATGAATCCCACATTCCTTTTCAGTTGGTTTAAAATGAAAAAAGGATATTGTTTTTAAGCACTTTCTAAAACACCATGATTTTGATATGAAACTCATTTATTTGATTTTCCATGAGTTATTTTTGAAATGTTTTGTAATGATATTTTTGGGTCACATTAATTAATAAACATGAAGGGTGCACCTTGATAGAGATCCAATGAAATGGGTAATGAATTTAATCTCTACAGATGACATGTTTTACAATACCTTGGTGAATAACCATGGAAATATTTATAACACCTCAGTGAAAATCCTTGGTTATATGATTATAAATATCTAAATTAAATGTTGTAGCCACATTTTCATGTTATTATTAATGTTATTACCATTATTATATTCCTATTTATCATTCCTTTATGATATTTCTCATGTTTTTAATGATAATTCTCATGATCACATGTAAAATGTTTCCCTTACTTTCCCCTACGGGGAATTAAGCTCACCATTTCCATTTATGTATGTCCCTAGGCTATGAGATGTAGAAATTTAACTAATTATGAACCTGTTATGAGAACTTTAAAGTGGATTGGTATAATTTTTTCATGTATTATGTACGTTATTTCCAAGACACTAGACATTAAAATAACATCTATTTGTAAAATGATATGTCAATTTATGTAATAAAAAGGAGGAATTGCATACTTATATGGTGTTATGAGTCTTGAAACACCATTAATAGTTTGTTTTGAGAGTATAAAAAAGTAAAAGGACCCCCTTGAGATAGGCGGGTATAATTTCTTGTGTAATTTCTTCTTCCTTGAGATGACTGGCTTTGATGTCATTCTTGTTATGGACTGACATGTGACTTATCGAGATCATGTGTATTTATATTATTGGTGGGTGTTTTTAACATCACCCGAGGGAGGTACATATATGTATAATGGTGAATGTGATATCTAGTCTAGTTAAACTGGGCCTAACTGCAATGGGCTAGGTAAGGGGATAACCCAGATGGTGAGTCTTTTTATGAGTGATCATGGAATGAAGCTCAGGAAATTCCCACCTATTGTGGATCATTTTAGGGATGTATTCCCTGATTATTTCTATGGCATGACAACATATAGAGAGGGGGGGTGGGTGGAATTAAACTTCTATAATGTTCTAGGTGAGATACTACTGTCCATTCCTCCCTATAGGATGGATCTTATAGAGATCTAAGAACTCAAGAAGTATCTTGAAGATCTAGAGGCAAAAGGTATTATCCATCCCAACACATCAGCTTGGGGTTCATCTGCCATTTTCTCTTTTATGGTAGATGGAACTCTTATATTTTATATTAATTAATGCCAAATAAACCATCTTACAATGGATAACTGATATCCACTTCCTTGAATATATGAATTTTCCAATAATCTATGAGGGGCAATGATTTTCTCTATGATCGATTTGAGGATGGGCTAGCATAAAGTGTGTGTGTGGTTATTAGACATACCACATAAGGAATTCTGGATAAGGTACACCTATTATGAGTACTTGGTTATGTCGTTCGACCTTATGAATGCACCTATAGTCTTTATAGATCTTATTAATTGGTTTTACACCCATACATGGATTCATTTGTAGTGGTATTCAGAGATGACATCTTAGTGTATTCCCACAACGGACATGACAAGGACAACCATCATGAGATCCTTCTATGTACAATATGAGTGTATCATCCTTTTTCAAAGCTAAGTAAATGCAACCTTTGGATCAATAATCTTCACTTCATGGGTTATATCATAACAGAATATGACGTATATATTGACCCAAAGAAGATGAGTGTCGAGGTTTCTTGGGAGAATCTAATGAAAGTGTTTGGCATATGTAGTTTCATAGGGATGGCTAGCTATTAAAGGTGATTCATCCAGAATTTCTGATGCTTGGAAGTGCTTATTATAGTCTTGACCATGAAAGGTTTGAAATAAAATTGGAATGAAGATTATGAGACTAATTTACAAGTTTTAAATAGGATACTAAATTTACCACCATTCCAGATTCTTCCAGAGTTGGGAATAGGCTATACTATTTTCTATGATACTTTAGGGATTGGGTTGGGTGTAGTTCTGATGTAGGGGGATCGAGTCGTGGAATATGGGTCCCACCAGTTGAGGCCTCATGAAGGAAATTACCCTATACATTACATTGGGTTATCTACCTTAGTTCATGCCTTATGCTATGGTAGGAACTATATTTTGGGTGAGAGGTTCATTTTTTACATAGATAAAAAAAGTCTCAAATTCATCTCCACACAATGATACTTGAATCTAAGGCATCATAGGTGGGCAGAGTACCATCAATCCATTGACATTGAGAATGATTATACACCTATAAAGGGTAACTCCATGGTTGACACCATGAGATATAAGACTCATACACAAGCTGTCCAGGATGATAATAGTGTGTTGTAGTTAATGGGGTTGTTTTCTTAGATGTATCTGGAGTTTCAAGAACAAAACAGGTTGTCTATTTTAGCATCTATAGCAGTTAAATACTCTATTTTTAAGTGGGTGTGGTTGACAAAACTATCTAATCCCGAGGGAGTTGTCCGGAGGGAAAGTGTCTCAAGTGAGAACCCACCTTCTTGTTGGGTTATTGATGAGAATGAGATCCTACACTTTTGTGGGTGTGTGTAGGTTCCTTCTGATGTATGGGACGAGTTGATGAGAAAATTCCATTCCCCTTTTGGGAGGTCCACTCTGGTCTCACAAAGATGTTCTGATACATTCATTTTATGTACTGGTGTCCTGGTATGAAGAGGAATATTTCAAGCTTCGTCCCTTGGTGTTCCACTTATCAGTAGGTGAAGGCAGAGCACTAGAGACCCCAGAGACTTCAACAACCTCTCTCCATTACTAAGTGGAAATGGAATTATGTCACCATGGATTTCATGATTGTTATTCCAAGATCCCCTTGAGGTATTGATTTAGTATATGTGATCATCAATAGTTTAATCAAGGTTACACACTTCCAACTAATTCAAGAGAACTTCTATATTAATGAGATTAGGAGGCTTTATGTTTATGAGATTTTAAGCCTCCTTAATGTTCTCTATTCTATAACATCAGAATGTGATGACCAATTTACATCATATTTTATAAAGGTTTAAAAAATACACATGGTTCATAGTTACTCTTGAGTATGACATATTACCCTCAAGAATTATGGGCAGTATAAGCGGAAAATAAAAGTGGCTGAGGAAATGATTCGGGAATTCATCTTTGATTTTAGTTGTTATTGGGAAAATAATATCCCTCATGTTGAGTTTTACTACAATAATAGATTTCATGCAAGGATTTAGATGGATCTCTATAAGGTTTTTTATAGTAGGCCATACCACTCTCCTCTATGCTGGTTAGATGTAGGGAGACAACACCATAGGGTCCTCAACTCCTTTAGGAGACCTCAGGGAAATTTCAGCTAATTTAGAAGTGCATGGATCTATATTAGAACTGGAAGATGTCTTATATTTATCATCAACATCGAAATCTGGAGTACGAGGAGGGACATCAGGACTTTCTATATGTATCCACTAGATTGGGTGAGAGAGGAATTTAGAGATAAGTCAAGTTATCACCTCGGTATGTTGGGACATTCAAGATAGTGGAGAATATTGGTCTGATATCCAATTTGTTTTAGTTACCTTAGATGTACCGTTCCATGTACAACATCTTCCACATATTTAAACTTCGATACAATCATGATTTCCTATATCATTTGTTTGACCTCAAGCAAATAGTGATGGAGGAAGATGCATCCTTTGAGGAGCATCTGATATGTATCATTGATTGGAGCATGAAGGATCTCCAAGGAAGGTCAGTTTCTATGGTTTAGGTGCAATGGAAGCATAAAAAAAATCTGGATAAGGCCTAGGAATGGTAGTACTATGTACATCTGTAGTGTCTGAAACTTTTCATAGACGACACTGTGCCACCATTGGAAGGGAAACTCTGGGATGAGTTGTCTTAAAGAGGGGAGGTTGTATAATCCTGAATTTTCTCATTATTAAGGACCATTCTATTTATAATTTAATCCTATAGGTTTTCCCATGTAATTTTACCTAATGGATTCATAGAGGTCATGGGGGGTGTCCATGGGGTTTTTAGAGCCCAGAGCCTAAGAAATTGGAGAAACAGACTGGGCCACATGATTAGGAGAAACCATGTGGCCTATCCTGCATGGTTTCCCTAATCATGTGAAGTGTAATAGTAGGTTTTAGGGGGTTTTACATGCTTCCATAAACTGTGTGACCATATCCACATTCCTATACAAGGTTTTATACTTTTTTGATAGTACCATGGAGAATGGTTGTAAAATAGTTTGTAAAACCTTATAGCCAAACCGTGTGCCCCTGTCCATGTGGGTGAAAATACAATTTTTTCACCAAAATGTTTTAAACATTAAATTAATCCTCCTCCTATATTCTTATCTTGTAGAAAAAACATGAGATGTTTCCTCCTCTTCTCTATATGTATTTTGATACCTCCATTATATGATCTCCAAATATCTCTCCTTCGAAAACATCAGAAAGATTGAGATAAACTATACACTCATCTTCCTTCCATTCTTTATTTATTTTTCCATAATTTATGCGATTTAGGCATCAAATATTTTCCCATTTTCAGGTTGTTGAACAATTTCTTTGATAAATATCATTCCAGATAAATTTTAGGGACGAAAAAGAATGAATGGTCTTCTATGAACCTAAGGTAGGTGGTCTAGTTTTTTTCCCAATGTTATTTCACATTCTATATCTCGTGTTGTTTTCCCACATGCTAGACCCTTCTAGATACACCAAAACATTATTAAATAAATTATCTTTACTACATAACCCTTCATGGAGAGATCATAGTAAGAGGAGAATCAACCCCTTTGGTTGATTTCCTATATGTGTTCCACCAAATTGGGTGTGTTATAACTTGAAGGCCTATTTTCCCCTTTGTTCTTAAACTATCTAAACACCCATTCAGGGGATGTTTCTCTAAAATTATGCCTTAAACTAATTAATGGAATTAATAGAATTGGTTAGTCCCTTAGGATTCATGCCTCATACCTTGAATGGATTTCATAATTAAACCTATTTTCCAACTTGTTAATTATGTGATCAATGATTTCTGGATAAATAGTATAGTTTTTATAAACAAATCATGTCTTTACTTTAGTGTTGAGCATGATAAAAGGAGTTATAACTTAAGGAACCCTTGGATGGTCTCATAATACCTTATTTTTAGAATTTTTAGTGGATTTTAATCACACTAAGGGAGACACTCTCAATACCTCAAATGGGCTCAATATGTTTTTTTGGTTTTATCTCCAGACAAGTGAAACCAGATTCCTAGGGGAGATTCCATGGATGGGATCTGTGCTAGGATGGTTATACCATTACATGAGAGAGACTTAGAACCCTATGTGTGATACCATAGATGGACTCAAAGGTTGTTTCTTGATTTTATCACACAATTATTGGAGGGACACTTATGATATCATGCTTGGGTCACCTTAGAAAAAATCACATGGCATTTGGACATTCACAGATCCCCTATAGTGATACATGGGATTCTCTTAGGATCACCTTGGATGGGATTAGGGTGTAAATTAGTAATTTATATAGATGTTAAATGAATTAAAGATTAATAAATTTAAAGGTGAATCTAGAACCCAGAGATGTTTACACAATCCAAATCACATTCTTGGGGACAACCCATATATTTATACATTACTCTACTCACATCACTTGTTCAACATGACTTGATTCAGATACACCAAGATTAGGTCAAATTAGGTAAAGGTTGACGGGTTTCCCAAGTAAAACCTAGTCCAATATGCTTATTTATTTATTCCTATCTTGAATTTTAGCAAATGTAACACTATTAATTTAATATTTCATTCTATGGAGTGATCTAGACACTATTAGTAGTGGCCTACTGAGTACATCTCACACCCTTCTTTGACCTCTTTTGGTACCCAAGTAGACTTCATGGTTATAGGTATTGATAACGGGAAGAAGGAATCTTATTATGTTTGATTCTAATTTCTATGATGGAGTGTGGGATCCCGGGACCGAGCCTATGCTCATGATTATTGTAGTAGCTATTTTTTTGGCCTTTTGTAGCTCGATAGCATGTGGTATATTCTTTTATTCCATGTTCCCTATAAAATATTTATTTATAGTCTCATGACATCAAGATATTCACCTTCTGTATCAATTTCATTTTAGCTTCGACTTGTTGTTTAATTATCTTACATGATTAATTATTATTGAACCACTTTTGTCGGTTTGTTATTACTATTTCCTCTATAGAAAGTTACTGGTTCAATGTCATATTATCTTCTTCTGATGTTTGTTATTTCTTATATATTATTTTAATACACTCTAATCAATTAGTACATTGTATCCCCTTTGAAACACCCTAGGCCCTTGCTGTTAGTCAGAAGCCTCTCACGTTCAGGGAGGTGAGTTTGAGGTATTGGTCCCACAATCTCGGGGCACTTCTAAGTGGAATCTGGGGTGGGATGCAACAACATTGAAATAATATATTTCTTTAATAATAAAATATTATACTCAAGTACTAGTTTATAAATTTACACACTTGTCTATATATACCATCATCCCGAAAATGAAATAAACATTACAAAAAATATCATGGATAAATATTTCATTAAATCAATAATCAATTGCAAGGATATCAATACTACATAACTTTAAAAAAAAAATAAAACAGTGATTTATTACCTCAAATTCAAGAATATATTAAGCCTAAGAGTTATCCAAACCTCATTCATATGTTTTCCAATAGTTATCCTCAATAATATATAATTTTTATAAAATCACTTTTCAAGGATACAAATAGAATTTATTATACGTTTTCAATCCTTTAAAGAGAAAAATAATGAGGAATAATCCTTATATGTTTCACATAATCCTAAAATATTTAAAATATACTAGAATATTATCAATAACTATAAATGACAAGTGAAAATTTCTAAGAGTATCAAGATTTAATTTCAATTAATATACCAACCTCACTATCTCAAATAAGACAAGGAAACTCACCTTTTTTCCATCATAAAAAGAACATTCTAAAATTCTCAACAATTTATGTATTCTCCCATATTTGATTATAAGTCATAGTGTTTTCTAGATATATAGCTTCCTTACCTTTATTTTTTTTGATTCGTTACAACCAAACATTATAACCAAAACTAGTATGATAATATCTAATAAAATTAGATTAAATGATCATATAAATATGAATGTTCAATCTAAAGACACATTCATTTCAACCAATGACACTTTCATTTAGACAATATCACATATGATTTATCATATAAATCACTTGGTTCTACCAAGGTTACATTAAGATGTGTTATTTCATACTTACTATCCAAATCCGTTAAATTAATTATAAAATAAATAATTTATTTTTATTTTTTTAAAGATAGTTTGATTAACTAAATAATATCTCCCATGATTTTCCATCTGTGCAATCTTAGTGCCACTCATCATGCACCAATGTAAATATTGAGTCAATTCTCAACCAGGATTTTTAGGGGATCACCCCTAAGAGATTATACTGAAAAACAATAACAACTTTACTATATATGGATATGGGATTTAATTTCTAAGAGAACCTAGAAATATATAATTTAACAAAAGGGAGGGTTTTCATCATGTACTTAGACTTATCACTTATAATTATCCTTAGGTTTTTCACTAAGGTAATCTTATCATAATCCACAAAATAATCAATATTAACTGAATTAAACTAAAGGTTTATATATACCTTTGAAATTAGTATAAAAAATATCTTATAAAAAATTGATTTACTTTACAACTTCTAAATTATTCTCAACTGATAAACTTCATAATATCCAAAGTTATCTAAAAATATCTCTCATACCAACTATAATATATTATAAAAGTGACCTTCTAATTACATGACTTAAATAAAATACTTCTTTAAAAAACATTTTTTCCTGACCCTTTTGACAGGGTGCGCATCCTCATGTTGTGACGTGAAGATCATTTCCATTGATTCCTTCTTTCCATATTTGGGCTGCATCCATCACCTATTTAGGGATGTTTTCTCCTTGATTGAAATGGGATGATGGGATGTCAGTTCCTCCTTCAATGGATTCCTCCTTAGAACTCGTCACCTAGTTTGGGTATCCCTCATTGATTTGAGTTATTATTCATGATTATCATTCCTGATGCCATATCTTTGTGGGCACCAGTTAATTATGCTACTTATGTCTATAAATTCAAAGGGGTCTTGATAGGGTAGTAACCTTAGGTCAGAGTAGATGGTAACATCATGAATGTTGAGGTGTCTATGGATGTATGGACTTTGGAAGACATGTATTCTTTCTCACAGAAGGTAATATCAAGGGAAAAAACCTAAGCCATCCCACATAAATCATGGAGTAGCTTATATAGAAGGCATTACTCCGGGGTTTTCCTCATCTTTCCATGTTTAACATGGGGTATCCCATGATTTTATCATATTTCGAAGATGATGATGCCAAAAAAGTAGTTTCTGATGATTTACTCAAACATATTATGTTCAATATAGGATATGACGCGAGTTTAATGTTTTGTAGAGACAAAATGAGAGTGGTCAGAATGTCCCATAGAGGATTATTAGATTGGTACATCCCTAAGAGGGAGTTCCTGGAAGGTTTACTAGATGGATGGATCCGGATACACAATAAGAGTATATCCAGGGCAGTGTTTCCTATAAAGGGAAGATATCACAACATGAAGATTGATATGTACACCCCTAAGGGTGGATCAAGCATATTTCACCCCAGAAGGGGGGGGGGGCACCATATGGATGGATAAGAACACTCAATGAGAGTAGACCTAGGGTGGTGTTTCCCATAAAGGGAAGATATCACACCGTGAAGTCTAATCTAGACACCACTGAGGGAAGATCATTGAGAGTGCACCCCAAAAAGGGAAACATCAAGGTTTACCATTAGCTGGGATTGAACCTTTTGGATTCCTCCTCTATAACCTGTATAGAAGAATGAGAACAAAACCACGTAGTTTGAAGGGGGTGATGAATCAAGGTGTTCACAAAGTACAAAAACCCAGAGACATGCTGGGGATTACACATGGTTATCAACCCATCGCAAGAGGGAGACTCTTGGTTGGATGGTTTGGGATTTTGTGGGGCTTATGCATGGTTACCTGGCCAGGTGTCGAAAAAGGAAAAAAATTTATAGATAGCATGATATCAATAGAATGTGGTGGGGTAGGGGGAATTTGTATCGATATGGATGGAGTGTTGAAGGATGGAGTGAGTGGTGATTGAACTAACATGAAGATGATGGTGATGTTGGGATTAACCTCAGAGAGACTTCCTATGTATCCCCATGGTAGGGAATCAAAGTACACATAGTTCGGTGGGGATATAGGAAACCTAAAGAGGTGACATGTGAGAATGGTCACATGGATGGGATCTGAAGGAAGTAGAACCTATGGGTTGGGGTATCACCTAACCTAAAAACAAGGTCTCAAGGGAGAGAATAAGATGGGACATGGGTGATGGGATTGAACCTATGGGAGGCTTCCTACGTATCCACATGGATGGGAATCAAAGTCCATGTAGTTCAGGATGGGGCATAAAATCGTGGTGTACACAAAGGAAAATGTCCCAGAGACATGATGTGGATCACACATGGTTAGAAGCCCATTGGAAGAGAGACACTCTTGGTTGGAGGAATATGGATTGAGGTTATGGCCAATGCATGGTTAACTTCCTAGGAATTGTTCTGACACCACTATGGTGTAGAACAAGGGGATGTGTCTCAAAAATGGGGAAGGTGAAGTTTACCAATGTTTGGGATTGAACCTCAGGGTGGCTTACCACATACCCGATTTGGGATACAGGGATCAAAACCAATGTATTTCGAATGAGTATAGTTGAACATCATGCAGGATGAGGGTAAAATGACATTAAGTGGTCAGGACTGATGGGTGATGGGATTGAACTTCATAGAGGCTTCCTACATAATTTTCGTGGAGACAACAAAGATCAATGTCTCTATAGTTCGGTTGGATGGGGGATGGGGGATTACATAGTACGAAGGATCGAAGAGGATGTCCTAGTCATTGATATACTCTAATCTAATGTGAGTTAGGCTCAGTGTGAGAAATGAGAAGAAATAAAAGACATAACTATTGTGGTGAAAAGGTGCATACACAAAGGGTTGTTAATGGGGATTACACAAGAAAGATGTATGGGTGCTGCTATGGAGTGGGAATTGTGGATGGGGATTACGCATGGAAGCTTCCTGGGTGCCGCTAAGGAGTGGAAATGGTGGATGGGTATTAAGCATGGATTCTACTCGAGTGTTGCTAAGGAGTGGCAATGGTGGAATGGCCTTACTCATTTAAGCTACATAGGTGCTACTATGGAGCGACAACAGTGGATGGGGCTTACGCATGGAAGACAACTAGATGCCACTAAAGAGTGGAAATGGTGGATGGGGCTTATGCATGGAGGCTTACCGAGTGCTTCTAAGAAGCGATAATGGTGGATGGGGCTTAGGCATTGAAGCTCCCTGAGTGCCGCTATGGAGAGGAAATGGTGAATGTGGATTATGCATGAAAGCTGCCCGAGTGCCACTAAAGGGAGACAGTGGTGAATGGGGATTATGCATGGAAGCTGCCCAAATGCCATCCTCATGTCTTAACATGAGGAAATCCCAACTCACTGATGGGGTTTGGCATATAATTGAGGCCTAAACCTATGAGCTAGTTCACTATAGGGATAATGTCAAGGTTGTTGGAATCAGTCAGATCAAAGGGAGACAAAAAGTGTAAATCACGTGACCAACAATAGAAACAAAATGGGTGTGGAATGAAGAAGGGAGAAAAAAGATGACCATATTTGAATAACAGCATCCACATCACATTATCCTAATATGAAAATAAACAAATGAGGGCCAACGACGGACGGTATTCGAAACATGGGTCCAAACGTGAAGTGTCATCCAAATTCTTCTAGGGCATTGGCCTAGATTGGTGGGTGAGTTGATGTGGAATGGGACCAGGCTATTATGGGGGCCCTTCCGACATGAAAGAGGATAATGATCTCAAGGAAGGATAGATGAAGAATGAGATGGAGTGATGTAATGACCAAATGGTTTCCAATGCACTTGAAATTATGCCACTGTAATCATGGCCTGAGGCATATTATACTTGTAACACAATACATCTCTTATTTGGAATAAGAGGCCTCATATTATTGAATGATAGGTCACACTACTGTATAAAGTCTTGTAATGATGACTATTGGAATCTTATTCTTGGATCATAAGGCATCCCTTGTTTGGAGAAAGGGGCATCCAATTACTGGATGATAGGGAATGCTACATTTTAAAGTAATGTAGTGAGGACTATTGGCATCTTTTGCTTGGTGCATAAGGAATATCTTATTTTGAGCACGAGGCAACCTATATTTCTCATTTAGGGTATATTATAATTTATAGTCATTTAAAGAGGACTATTGACATGTTATTCGTATCACATAAGGTATCTCTTGTTTAAAGCAAGAGGAATCCAATATTTGTCATATAGGGTGTACTATAGTTTGTAGTCATGTAGAGAGGACTATTGACATCTTATTCTTGTAACATAATCCATCTATTTTTTGGAGTAAGAGGCATCCAATATTTTTCATATATAGTGTACTATAGTTTATAGTCATGTAGAGAGGACTATTGGCATCATATTCTTGGCACACAAGGCATATCTTGTCTAGAATATGAGGCATACCATATTTTTCATATAGGGTATACTGTAGTTTATAGTCATTTAGAGAGGAAAATTTTCATCTTATGCTTGGTGCATAAGGAATATCTTTTTTAGAATAAGAGGCATCCTATATTTTTCATATAGGGTATATTAAAATTTATAGTTATGTAGAGAGGACTATTAGGAATAAGTCACCTAGAAATGGCTGGTGTTGTGACTTACTCAAGGGAAACCCTTTCTTGTTCAACCTAGAATAGGATTCAAGTGATTGGATTTGGGGGAGTTTCTTGAGGAATGGTTCGACTCAAGGAACTCAGTGAATTGAAGATGAGAATATCTACTCACAACATGTGAAAGGGACCAAGAATAATATGTTGTATCGAGTTATTTCATGGAGTGTGGATGAGTATCTTGAATCATGGTATTCAACTGGTGGATGGTGGATGCACATATGGGCTCAATGGGAAATCTCAAATTCCTTGCCCGAAAAGATCACCGTGCGAATATTCATTTTTCATGGGTTTAGTGATGGTAGAGAAGGAACAGACTAGAGGGCCAAGACTGCAACCTGACACTGATCTCAAGCGGGAGTGTGTGTGTGTGTGCGGGGGGGGGGGGGGGGGGGGGGGTGGGGGGTGCAGCCCCCATGGTATGGACTGGTGGGAATTAAGGTAGGGCTTCGTGAAGGATATGTCTTATCAAAGGAATGGGGTTCGCAGAGCTTAAGGTCTCACAAAGGATGGAGCTTCATGGATCTTAGAGTATCGCGGAGGATGGAGATTTTCAGAGCTCAGCATCTCACAGAGAACGGATCTTCATGGAGATCAGGATCTTAAGGATGATAGAGATTTGAGAAGATCAGGGTCTCATGGAGCATGGGTCTTCGCAAAGCTTAGCGTCTCATGGAGAATGGGGCTTCATGAAGCTCAGGGTCTCACAGATCATGGGGATTCATGGAGCCTCGATAAACCTGAATGATCTCCCTCCTTCACAAAGGTTGGAGGCCTTCACAAAGGGAATCACTTAGCAGTGCTTGGGTGCACTTCAAGATGGTACATTGGCTACCAAAGGTGTGGCATAACCGTCCTTATGAGGGGGGAGGTGAGCTGGCTATTTATAGGTGATGGAGGTAGGAGGATCTTACCATGTAGAAAAAATGTGCACTGGGAAGAGAAAATTATTCTATGAAGGAAATCACACTCCACAACCAAAGAGAGTTCTTTCAAGGTTCTTGGTGTCATGGAGGATACCTCCATGTCCTTTTCGGGGCTCACTAAGGCTCTATTCAAGTTCCCCAGACTCACGGAGGCTACTTTTACAACCTTTGCAGAACTTGCTGAGGCACTAATCAAGTTCCACAAACTCACAAAGTATTCCTTCATAGCCTTCGTGGTGCTTGTAGAGGATCCAGTCAGGTTCCACTACTCTGTGATTGCATATGGATCTCCGCGAATGGGCTCTGCGAACTAGTTTTTAGACCAACTTCAAATTTCCATAACTCCAAATTCGTAACTCTTTTCGGGATATACAACCTGTAAAATCGGAACCTTTGAAATGATATACACACATGTATGAAGTATGGAAGCATTCAGTGCATCCTAGAGACATGTTTTCCATTTCCAACAACACTCTAATGATCTTTTTGGTATGGAGTTATATAGAATCATTAAAAACATTAACTAACAAAAATCATGTCTTTTTAATCGATGACCATTTTCCCACTATATGAGAAACTACATAATCCTTAATTATTCGATAACATCTTCAATAAATTGTCCATAAATAAGTATCTTTAAGATAAATCAAATATAATACATATTTTATAACATGGGGAAATGAAAACATAAGATAAGTGTGAGATCATAAGCGTAATAAGGGCAACATAAGCATTAACAACTGAATATCAAAAGTGATCATAATATGAACATATGGGTATGATCACGATACATAAGTAAATTCATATTGAATAATTCCTAGATAATAAATCATATCATAGGTATTTACATAAAATAATATATGAATCAAAAGTGAGAGTAAATAAACATGATCCACTATAGCATAACATAGTCCTCATAATAATCCTAAAATGTTGAGAAAACTAAACTATGGAACGAATATTAGTATAGAGAAACAACACATTAATGAGCCCCACCATCATTTACCATGATTATAAGCAACTAAAATATGTCGATGAATACTTTTCTCATGAGATACAAATCCTTAACCAATGCATCAAAGGGAGATATTGGACCCCACCCATCATTAGTCCATACTTATGAGTTCCACTTGAAAAATAATTAACTTATCACACCATAAAGGAAACATATTATTAAATAGGGTTTGTTAAAAAATTCTAGTAAAAATAATTGAATTTTTGGAGCATAAAGAAACCATGAAAATGAAATGGGTTTTAAATCCTTTACAAATGGATTCACATAAAGAAATAATTTATAATTCCATAAATATTCATAAGATAATAAAACCATGAAAAGTGAATGGGTATCCAATGAAAAAAAGTTACATTCTATGTAAATAAAATTTAATGAAGATAATAAATAATATGGTATTTAGACTATATATATAAAGGGTAGATATTTGAAATATAAATTTCATCAATTAATCAATGTATAGAATCTATGTCACAAACTAGCCCATATATCCAAGTACACTGATATCCAATCCAAAACTAACACAGCCTGAAAGGAATTTCCATTCTCCAAAGGTTGGAAACTAGCACTAGGAATCATATATATTAATAAAGAGGGAAAAAAATTTGGAAAAAAATATTAGAGTAGAAACAAAAAAAGTCATTATTCTTAACACGAAAAAGAGAGAAAGTACCAAAAAACAAATAGGTAAAACAATACCCAAATGATATATCTTCAAAAGACACCACATCCACTAAGATAAAGCTAAAATATATACATATAAAACATGTGGATGACATCTAAAATGGTAAACTCCATCAATTTTGGTACCAAGGATCGAGAAGATGCATAACCTCCATGTGGCGATTTTTCTTTTCTTATACCTCACATAAGATAATCTACAAACTCCTAAAGGGAATGGTTGCATGTAATCTATAAATACATGTTGGATATAATATGGAGTTCCATAATAAAATCCATATCAATTAAAAAAATATGATTTCAATTTAAATAAATCATTTCATGGCTTAGAATTAATATATTTTCAAAAAAAGTACTTTGATAATTAAATAAGACATACGATATATCAAAACTATATTAAGTAAAAATTTTATATAAAAAAATTATATAAATAATTAGGAAAAATTAAAAAAAATCTATATATCAATGTCATGTAATAATAAAATAATGTATAGCATAGAATCTTGAATGAAGCCCTATGGTATATTTGTTTCTGGTAATAAGATCCTCATACTACTCATCAGTTGTCTAAGCTCAATGTGTGAAGACGTCCCATGACACAGGCCAGTGTGAATCAACTCCCCATCAGGGAAAAATCATGTCATGGTATGTTTATGTTAGTGTTCTCATCATCAATCTTGTTCTAGGGGGTAAGATCTAAGTATTCTTGTCCTAATTACCCACTAAGTAATCATTATCACTTATGTTTCAATCAATAAATAAATCAATCATGAATAATTGAATCATTTTAGATCATCACAATACTACAATTGACCAATTTCAATTTTCCACATGACTATATCATTTAGAAACCAAATGATTTGTTTTCTAAAAATCATTCCCTTTCAAATAAAATTTCTATTTAATTTATTTAAAATTATTTTATCAAATAAATTTTCCAAATTAAGACATCATTTTTCTGAAATCCACCCAACAATTCTAATTCGACAGAGATTGGGGGTTTTCACATTCTCTTAGATTTTTTTTTTCAAAATAATCAACAAATCATATCACATCTAGGTTTTAAATCATTTAAAAACTCATTTCAATTAAATTAATAAATTTAATGATTCAATTGTAGTCAAAATAATATGAATCCACTTCCCTTTAATTAGCAATGAAACCAACACCTACACCGGGAAATACTAAAAAATAGAGAAGGTGAAGGAGATCAAAATAGAAATACTAGATATGAAAACTCAATGATAATAATCCAATTAAATAGGAATTCATGAGGTTTTAATACTACCAAATAGAGATAATATATCATAGGAGAGAAATTTTTTTTGGAAACTCACCGACGATGAAAAGAAAAAATGAGAAATTAAGAAGGAAAGAAATAACCCCAAAATTTCATAGGGTTTCCCTACACATCGATAGAAGAGGTTGAACGACAAATGAAATATTTTTGGGATTACCCTCTTAAAAACCCAATACACCCAAGGAATTCATGATGTGAATCCTTGATTCATGACATGAATATATCGAGTGGCATATACATTTAAAAATGTGTTTCCCTAGGTTATAAATCATGATCTTGTCCATTTCACATCATGAGACCAATTCATGACTTGTTATTATTAAAGTCATGAAACTATTTCATTGATTCTTCTAAGAGATATATTCAATTTATGAATTAGATTCACAGGGTGAGATGTTACTACAAATAGTACACAATCAGTTCATGTAGGAAAAACATAAAAAATCCTATAACTCAACCTGAACCCAAAGATCACCCTCTATAACCATTTTTACATTTATAACAAGACAAAATTAATTTTAACAAAACATAAATCCCTAAACATTAGGTCATTTTCCCAAAAAAACTCTCTCCATCCTCTAAACACTTTAAATACACCCAAAAAAATGGAAATCAAAATGAGAGTCAAGAAGTATTTGAAAGAAGGTGACATGATTTTATAACCTCCACAATATAAACACTCCCCCAGAAAGACTACCATGAAGATTCCATATTTAAGACATAAAGGCAATGATCTCTCATCATTGCCTCACACTACCATGTTTGATATTAATCAAAACCATGTTATCAAAGCCCATAGACCAATGGCATTGTATTTCCATGAAGAACATTTATTTTGAAATAAAAAATAATGCTTGGATACTAAATCATAGATAAATTAGGCTCAACCTCAAGATCCTCTTAGTTAAGAACATGAGAAGGTTCAGAAATATACTTCAAAATCTATGTTATCTAAAATACACTATAGATAAAAGTCAAAAACTGATGATGTTCTAAACAGTATTCCACTTTCCTCATTTGCTCAATAATCTCAAAAGGACCCATAATCCTCGGTGTAAGTTTTCCATATTTCCCAAGACATAGATGACCCAAAAAAGGAAAAAATCTAAAAAACACCATGTCACCAACAAAAAAAACCAACATTCATTAGTGATGATCATTTTAGGATTTATACCTTCTATATACCATCAACATCCTTGGATGAATCAACTGAATCCTTGTCATCATCTCTTGAACCAAACTCAGTCTAACCAAGTAAATTTAACCAGTATCCAACCAAAAAAATGAATATCTATATAGAAAGAAATACAAGGACTCAAAAAGATCAATTATTATATCACATCTACAACTATTATCTAAAGAAAACTTAATGAGTCCGAATTAGTTATCACATCAACACAAAAGTCAGGAACGCAAGAATATAACAGGTACTATAAATATTTATAGTTCATTCTATTTGGAATACTTATATAGTTGATAAACTATACTCAAATGTATCTAGGATCCCATGGACTCCTAGATGATTCTCCACAAGAAATAAGAACAAAAGGGATACCTATGAGAGACTATAAATAATATAACTCAATGAAATATGACAATCTTCTACATATAAAGATGATCCCATGTCCTTAATTTTTTTTTTGTATATTGAATGAGTATTAAGTGAGATGATTTAGTGAGATTATCAATCACAATAAGTATCATTTTCTTCCCTTATGGGCTATGCATGAAACCAATAATAAAGTCTATAGATATATCATCCCACATCCATGTCAGTATTGAAAGAATCTAAAACAAACATGGAGGTCTCTAGTGATTGACATAGACCTGTTGGAAATATAACAATAAGAAACAAAGTTAGATATACCTTATCTCATACTTGGAAAATATAGTCTTCACCCCAAATCATTGTACATCTTTTTGGTTCTAGGATGTATAGATCAATGGAAAAAATGGAAGTCCCCCATCAAGAACATTCTCAATGGAAATGTCACAAAAAAACCATTTATGAAATCATAGGATACAATCAGAAGTAAAAAGTTGCTAAAAAGTTCCTTCCCACTATAATGAGAGTCCCTTATTCCATAGAATTCATCATCAAATTTCTTCTCTAAAAGAATCATCTTGATAAGAGTGGAGTTCAATTGTATTATTAAAAAAACAACATCATAATCATCTACCAAAATCCAAAAAAAAAAACATGAAAAGATATCCATAATATTCTACTCTTCTGATGATTATTACATGGAATGAGTTGGAATTGTCCTTCTCAAATCATCAACAACAACTATCCATTAATAGGGGTTTAGGAAATTTTTAAATCAAATTTCTCAAGGTACTCCACCCAACAGTTATGTCAAAGGATCACTTATTTTTTGGGGGAATATATAACTCACAATTTTATTGTTAGAGTAAATGGAAGACCTTTCATTGAAAAAGAAATTCCCCCAACTCTTGAGATCATGAATCATAACGAAAAGATCAATATCATGGTTAGGATCATTATTATCATGTTTCCTAAGATATCTGGATCCATAGTATACCATGTGATTTCCCTATATAAGGATACAAATCAAACATGAACTTGATGTGACATATAAGACAACATATCCCTTCTCATACTCTAGAAGAGTCAACACTTGCATATAAGTTAACATATTTATTATAAAAAAACATTGCTCTATATTTTCTCTTCCCAAATTAAAATCACTTTATTTTGAGTGAGAGAAGTCATTGGAGAATATAACTTCGAGGAATCTCAGAAATATTGGTGGTAATATCCAGCCAATCCCAAAAAGCACCAAATCATGAAAACATAAAAATATTTCTCCTATGTCATTATAGATTTCACCTACTTAGGATCAACCAAATCACTATGATTTAAAAAAACATGTCCCAAGAAATTAATTTTCCAAATCATGAAATTACATTTTGAAAACATCCATTAATGGTTATGATTTCACAAGTTTTCTCGATATTTTATAAAATAATGTATATAGACATTCTTGGTCCGAGATTATATTAGTATTTAATCCAAAAATACCTCCATTAATGAGTTAAGGTAATAATGAAATATATTTTTCACTAAATTCATAAAAACTGCAGAAGTGTTAGTTGGAATAAATGGAAGAAAAAGATACTTATTACTTTCATACCTACTCTTGAAGGCTATTTTATGAATGTACAAATCTTTTATTATAAAATAGTGATAAATATATGGATGAATGATCTTTGGGAAATAATTATCCCTTTAAATTGGTCTAATTGATCATTAATTTATGGTAACTAATACTTGTTATTCCGATAACTCAATTCAGTTTTTTGTAATTAACAAAAAAGCTATGTGTACAAGCACTTTTCTTCTCAAATTGAATAGGTGTCACCAAATGTGACACACTTGGGTATAAAAAACATTAATTTATTAGATAATCCAAATGAGTCTTCATATATTTCAAATCTTATACTTCCATACTATAAGAAGGATTATATTTTTTTATGAGTACCAGGTAAAAAATCAATGGATTACTCTACCTCTCTTATCAATCGAAGATAGAGAAACTAGAAAAAAAATTGGGAAAATCAATGAAAACTAGTAGGATATCACCAATCAAAGGATCCCACTCCATGTTTAAAGAAGACAACAATATTAGCCTTCCCAACTCTAAAAAAGTAGGTATGTATCTACATGACATCAGATCCCATTCCCACTAAAATATAGGGCACCCTCATCGGGTATAGTATAGGAGACCAGAAAAGGTGCTAGTCATTCCAATACTAATGATAAATCCACCAATCCATCCTGAAAATTATTTCAAGAGGTTTCATGTTGATAAATAGAACACTATTGTTTATCCAAATCTCTGATAATGATAAAAAAAATAAAGACACTGATGATCCTATTCTCTCTTCATTCCATGGTCCATAACAATATCTATAAAATCATAAAAAATATACATAGAAATATTAATACAATTCACAAAAAATTCAATATATATCAGTGAGATTAAATAGTATCATGTAAAGTAGTTACAAATTATGAACATATATTTATGACACCTCTCAAAGTCACTAGACCCACATCCGCTCCCTCTAAAGACTCTTCAATTTCATGAATAAGCTCCGTTTTGGATGGTTGTAGCTAGTTTAGTTCTTGAATAATTTGATTACACCATAGTACATTATGGTTATTATAAGCATGTTTCACTATATTAAGTAGAAATGAAATAGTAGAAAATCTATGGGCGGCTTGAGAAATTGAACGAACTACTAATCGTGGTTGCCTTTTTGTAAAACTATTTTGAATTTCCAACCATGCCACACTAGAAGCAAGTCAAAAGGCATATGCCATATAGTGTCTGAGTTCTGCAAAATGAATTTAGTCAAGAACCACTCTGAGAAACATCAAACTTTCTCTTTACATTAAGGTAACTCAAAGAAATGACACTTGGAGAAAAATAAACTTCTTTCAAACCTGACAAACCAACTAGGTCAAGCTCAATCATCAACACTATTTCCAGAACATTAGTTTAAGAAGTGAAAATCAACAGGAATATTTATGATTATATATTAGGTCTAAGGCCCATGTTTAACCCTAGATCCCTCTTCCTCTCATTGGATACAACCTCAGGTGAAAAATGAATAAGATCAAAAAAATAATTCACATTCTATATCATAGTCTTATCACCCTTCTGGCTGTTGAGAAACACTATGGATTGTTAAAATACCATCAACTATATATATAAATAATCAGTGAAAATGACTCATAAATAAACCCTATATTATTATACCAATCCTAATCCTCTTGAGGATCATTTGTGCCTTGAAACACTAGTGATTTTAGGTAAGGAAACAATTGATAATTATCAATTGATTCATCCCTTCACTGTTTCAAAACTATATACTGAATGAGAATAAGTTTTGGATTATGTCCTAATGCCTGGACAACATGCACCATTATCAAAACAAGACTTGGGTCAAATAGATGATTAAGCTACCATGGTTGACTATAAGATTCCTTCTATGACCTATTCAAACATATTCTCATAGGAACAAAATTCATGGGGTGGTAAACAATATTTCTTATATTTTTTGTAATGGAAAATTATGGCTGATCATGGTCATATCTCTAGAGGATATTTGATGTCAATCATTCACTACACATAATTTTTTTTAAATATTTTGAGTTTTTATATTGATAAACACATATTTTTCTGGGTTTTAGGAATAGAAATTATTTATTGAAAAATAGAGTGTTTTGATACTAAAATACATTCATATATTTCTTATCATAACATCTCACTATCATTATGTGATATACCAAATGGTTCTCAAAACCATTTTCCTTAGAATAAATCTATTCAAATAAATATATTAAATATAAACAATTGGGATTGATGTGCCAAATGATACTTCTAGGGTTTATAAGTTTTAGTGATCATTTTAAAGACTTAAGAAAACTTATCAAATTTAAAATATATAGTTTAATGGAACTAAAAATTAATTTGGTTTTATAAAAAACAATGATTATTATTGTTTAAATAAAAGGGTTGGAGGATGAATCATTGTATTTTTAGTATTGTATGTGGATAATGTAGTACTAATCTAATTTTTTTCCTAACTTTACATTTTATAAACAAGTATGAAAAATTCATCTCAATAAAATACAAGAGTGAAATAGCCTATAGTCTAGGTATACATATCTAAAATGGCTGATCAAAAGGATATTTAGGATGATTTAATGAACGTGAAATGATAAAGTGATCAGGTATATTAGTATGGAAAAATACAAAATGGGGTATATGATAGTGTTACATAACATATATCTTAGGATTATAAATGATCCTTATTAAGAGTATGAATGATTAGATAAAATACCCTAGGTGTCCACGATATGATCTGTTATGTATTCTAGGCCATATACTTGATATAATGCTAGTTATTATCTAATTATCCCATGTAAATAAAAATCTATTAATAGTGAAGTTCACTCGTTTTTTGGAAAGAATATCTTTATATACTTGAGTATAACTAATGATATATTACATGTTATCAAAGGAGGGGATGCGATCATTGTAATAAGTTACACTAATGTTAGTTTCTAAACTGATAAATATGATATGATATCTCAATATGGTTTCATGTTTTGTCTCAATGGATAATAAAATAGTTAGAACTGTTGCAAACCATACATCTTATAGGACTCAATAATAATTTTAGATTGCATCTATATATGAGATGTTAGGAAAGAATCAGTTTGGATCAAGAAGTTAATTTCTAAATATGAAATTTTTGTAAGAATTGTGAGAGGATTTTATCTTTACTGTGATAATAATTGAGATATTTATCATGCCAAAGAATCCTAGTATACCTATAAACCCAAAAATATCCTTTGTAATTACAATATAATTTGATAGATCATTGATAAGGAAATGTAAATAATTTTTCGGTGACTATATAAGATAATATAGTGGATACATTAAAGAATATATTACTAAAGAAAAAATTCAATGGTCATATTGAATCTTTAGGTTTCAGATACATGATATTTTTGATTTAGTAGTTACAAAATGTTTCATTGTTTTATAATAAATTATAACTCATTTTATTATTCATTAATGTAAGCTATATTTATAAAAAATGATCAATATATTTATATATCCCTCTTTGATTATGAATTTGAGTTGAATTTAATCAATTATCATCATAGATTATTATGGATTGTGATGAAATATAATAATTATAATGATTATATGCAACATTTTTGATACTGAGTAGACTCATGAGTTAATAATTTGAGACATATTATATAAAAAACTCATGAATGTATATAACATGAAATTTATTATGATCGTTGATATATTTAATAGCATATAAAAATTTTAAAATCTTTATTACCTAATGTTTATAAGGTACTTAGAATGTGAATAGTCATAGTTTGATATCTTTATTTTTCCATCCTCGAGGGTGAGCTGACCAGTGGGTGGTTTGTTTGGTTGCTGATCATGCTCTCAGTTAAGATTAACATTTACCTCATCTTTTTTTGAACCATACGATAAATTATAATATTATATATTTCCATAATTTAATAAAAAAGTAACATTGATCATAAAAATTACTCCCTAATTCTCCTCACCTCAATATTTCTAATTTATTTAATTTTTGTCTAAAGGGATTTTGGGTTAGATAATAACATTTTGGAATAAAATATTAAAAAAATAGGTTTTTCTTATAGTTTAAAATGGGTTACCATTAAAAATTCTATTGGATTTTCAGGAAATCACAATACCTTCTGTGGGCACCCAATGAATAAATACATTATAAAAGAATTTCTTTTTATTATAAAAATAATGTTTGTTTTATAATTAAATTTGAATAGGTTTTATTTTGATTATTTATAGAGGTTAACTATATCCTTTAAATTCACTCTCAAATCCCTATTAACCATGGCTCCCCTAATGATTTCACTTACCCCTTATATTGAGTTAAATGTCCCTCACTGAATTATGTTGAAGAACAAGTTCATACCCCACAAAATCCATTTGATTCTTTCCCTTGATCCCCACTTATTCCTGTCTAGATGTCCCTCCCCCCCACTAAATGTCACCAAGGTCATGATTCAAACCCCTTATCAATCATATGTGATTTATATAGTGAAACTTATTCATGACAAAAATATTAAATGTTATCAACATTTATAATTGTTTACCTGTGCATTTGGGTGTTTTTCATGTCAGGAATAACCTGTTTTTTATTATCACGATTTTATTATAGAAAATAATAATAACTAGTTAGTGATTAGAATGTGAAGTTTTTTAGTTTCCCTATTTTCATTTGTTGGTTTGAATTTTATGTGATATAATTTTTTATTTCTCTTTATTTTTATCCATAACTCATGTATTTTTTTCTTTAAATATGTTTATAATTCCATTTTCTCTACTCTTAATTTTTTTAGATTGATTGTGTGGATATGAAATATAGGGAAATTTTGTTCCAATGTAATATATATAGGATAGTAAAATTAAGGATAATAATTTTTAGTAGATTTTATGGATGTGTAAACACAAAATAATTTATAAATAAAAAAACAATATTAAATCTTATAGCAATAGTTTTCAATGGATTTAAAAATCCATACATTCTGAGATTGTTTGGCAATGTTGAAAAATATAATAGTGCTAAATTTCAAATTGTCTTAGAATATATTTATTTCACTCTTACAGATGGGTTTCTAGAGGATAAAATTTTATATGATGATAAGTCTTCAGGTGGATTAGTATTTCTATAATTAGTAACAATGTTTTAGGGTGTATGATTTTTCAATTTTTGATTAATAAAATATTACATTTTTATGAGTTATTTATATTTTTCACTGAGTTTTTACAAATTATTATATGATTCATATATCTCATAAATGATTTATTATTATTACATGACATAATGAATCATCATCATAGAGAACTTATTACTGATCACATGTGTGTAGTAGGGGGTTAATAAAAGATGATGAATATTTGGCTCCCCAATTCCAAACATCCTTAAAAAGATCATAATTGTTTAGAAAAATTATAAATCATTTATTTACATGTCACATTATCAATATTCTATATGAGATGATCCGTTTTATTAATTACTTGGCCACCTGTCCCATGGGGTAAGATACTTAAATATTTTTCTATATACTTACATTTAATAAATTTATTCACATAAATTTATTAAGGGTCAAATATTTATTAATCTATATTTAAATAAGTTTTTTATCATCCAACATTGTTACCTAGAAAAGAAATAAGTTATTTTAGACTTATGTCAGTACATAATTCCCTATTTGATGAATTCAATATCTATAGGTATATCATGGAGAGATATAATTATATATATTTACACACCAAGACAAGGTATGTAAATGACAGTGAAATTAAAAAAATTTCATGCATTTAAAGGAAATACATATGGGGATAATGAACCCAGTTATTTTAATTGATTTATAAGAAATTTAATGTAATATAAAAATTACCAAGGTATTCCTAGACTCAGAATTATGGATGACATTTCATTTTTCAATTTCTCTTTTCCCATTTTTTACAAATATTATTAGTGATATTGTTTTCAATGGGAAATATTTGAGTTCGACATATTAGGTGGATCAAAATATAAATCATATATATCCCACATATAGGACACAACAATTCTTGGAAATTATTATCCCCACAATTGATATACTAAAAATTTCATGAGAATATATTTTTATCTATTTAAGTTATTTTTGTGTGTAAATTGGTGTATATTAATTTAATCATTAATTATTGTTTTATTGATATAGACTATAATGAATTCATTCTTCAGGTTTGAACAAAAGAAAAAAAAATATTTAAAGTGAATTTTATTACTTCATTTTTAGATCTAATTTTATTATATTTAATACAATGTGGTTATAGACCCATAATCAATTTTATGTTTTTTTAGAAGAAATCTATGTCTATTGGAAACCCAATTATTAGGTTATACACATGTGTATGATTATGGAGCATGTTGATTCACACTTATTATATGTTTTTTATGGAGCCATTACAATGATGTAATTAAAGATTTTATGTGCTTTTCAGGTTTATAAAAACATTATACTAAATTTCTAAATTTGCACCCAAACCCTAAAAAGTTGGTTACCATCCATTCCCAAATCATTTGATTACAATAGGTGAAATAGTTTAATATTAGTTTTAATCGATTTTCCTAGTTCTAGGAGTTGTATAAATTATTTATTCTTCTTATATATTTGAATTAAAATTTTATATATATTGTTTTTCATAAATTTCATATAATAGTGTTTAATACATTCTCCAATGTCGTTCCACCATTTTATCAAGGTTCACTTTTTTTTCTATAGAAAAATATGTAAACTTAACATAGGTGTTTTCTTATACATCTTGACTTATTTTTAATAGATTTCTATTTTTCATCCACTATGAATATATTTATTATGACATTTTTTAGTTATATATTAAGAATAACCTTTTATATTAATACATTAGTAAAATCTTTTGTATCATTTTGTTAAAAAAAAATTCTATAATATGAATCATATGATCATGTTATTGGATACATTTGTGACAATCTCCTAACATGTAGTCTATAAGCATTTGGATAATTCATTTTGTTATTATATCTCCTCAATGTTGTTGTTTTTTGTTTATTCATAAATGTTTAGTGACTTTATTATTGATTATAAATGGAAAAATCGTTGGAAAATCATCTACATGTTCAATAGTTATGGTGATTCTAGGAAGAAAAAAGGAATAGAAAGGATTGAAATATTTTATACTTTTATTAGATTCACTTATTTTTATTTTTTTATTTTTTATTTTTCTTATATTTAGATGATTTTAAAATGCAAGATTTTTTCTGTTTAATGAATCATGAAATTTTTGATTTAGTTAATGTTTTTTGATGTTGAGCACTAATTTTTTATTTGTTGAATTCACATGGGTTTTAGTATGAGACATTATGAGGTGAACCAATAAATTCATAAATATATATTAAACCGTATTAGGTGAATATTCATAACATTTGATAACAAAAATACACACCTTAGAACCATAAATGTATAGTTTCATTAAATACTCAAAAAATAATCATCTTATTTATTTATTGATCATTATAATATATGATAATTATATTCTCACATAGTAAAATTATTAAATAGTCCCTAATCAGAACATTTATTAATAACCCAAGGAAAGGAAATATAATAAAGGATGTGTTTTTATTCTTAGTATGGGTAAACATAGGATATATCAATCAATGAACAAAAAATATAATAAGATAAGTATAAGGGTATTAGAACATGAGTATTACTTTTTAAAATCATACCATTAATTCAAATATCATTAAGTCTAAATCATTGAATAAGGATTTTTTTTAAAAAAAGAATTATTCATATGTGTTTAGAATCATAAATAATCAATCAGGGACTATAATAACATATCATAATCATAAGACATATGTTTTTAAAAACACATAATCATATAAAATCATTTCATTAGTCAAGGATCCCTGCCAAAATTATAATAGTGGATTTGGTTCGGTATATATTCCATTGTTTCCTTAGTTATAGTTCACTCCTAAGAATTACATATTGGAAAATGTGCCTTATTATACTAGGTTGACTCCCCATTATAGTCTATATTATATCATGTGATATCCATCTTTACATAATTCATTAGAGGGGTTTTTATTCCATTACCACCAATCATATATTAGAAACTATACATAAGTGTTCTATAAGGTCATAAAACATTCATAACATCATCATATCATAACCCCTAGAAAGGAAAATGTTTTATAAACATTTCATCATATCATTATATCATAAATCATTGAAAAAAATAAGTTTTAAATTCATTATAGCTTAATTAACCCATGGGAAAGAAATGAGTTTTATATAATCATCTATAAATCAGGCTCATTATAAGCCATAAAAAGAATGGAAGTGTATATTATCATAAGATAATATCCTTATTAAATCAGAACAGTCCTTAAATTATGTTTACATAGATGGAAATTCCTTTAAATTATCATTTTATCCTTTCTCTGAATAAACGAAGAATATATTATTTTCTTTTGAGAAAATTTCAATTGAAATTACAAGAATACTGAGAAAATTATTTTATTTGGAAATAACCATGAAAAATATAAAAGAATATTCAAATTAAATATTTCTCATGTTGGTGGGGAAATCTGTTCATATTGTATATATTAAAAGAGAACATTCTATTCACACTGTTATATAAAGACAACAATGACATGTTGAGAAAATATTTCTTCAAAATATTACATTTGAACAATTATAAATTAATTAAAAGGCAATGAAAAAAACTTTTAAATATTTAATGAGTAGTTAAAAACTTCTATGAAATAATTTATAACAGAAAATACATTGAATAAAAAGTTCATCGGCGAAAAAGGAAATAAGGTAAACTTTTAATTAAATTAATTATTGATAATTTCAATAACCATGTAGTATATTATGGTATTAATAACAAAAATAATAATAATTATAACCAAAGGATAATAAAATATATTGATATTAAAGGATAATATCTATAAAATTTCCCTCAATGGAAATTTTGCAAAGATAATCCTGAAATGAAATGCTATTGTAACATAAACCCTTACATCAAGTACCATTTTCCTTAAATTCATTAAAACATCATTTATAATAAATATAAATATATTATACATATTTTAGAAACCCATATTAATTTAAAACTTACAATTTATCATTATTTTATAATTTCCAATTATCCTTTTATTAATAACTTATTCATTAAAATGAACATTCGAGTGGAAAAATGTCTATTTTCCTTTCATGTTTCAGGTCAACGGTTCTCATACATTCACCTTAGTCATGATTTCCTAATATAAAAAATAATAATAATTATATTAGTATAATATTTATTCATTATATTCACTTTTATAATCATTCACATAATGTAGTGATAAAAAATGAATCACATCGCTGTGTGGAGGTGGTAGTCTACACGTTCAAATGAGATACATTATCATTTTCCAATGAATGGAATGGTAAATTTTTTTATAATATCATTCAATTAAAAAATAATAATTATATATTAAATATAATATATAAATATTAAAACCTTTATAATAACCAACTAGGAATTCTGGTGATGGAAAATGAATCATATCTCTACATGGAGGTAGTAGTCCACACGTACGCATGAGCGATACATTCATTTTACATTTTATGGAATGGAGGTGGAAAATGATTGATAAATTATAATAATAACTAATTAAATTTAATAAATTTATGTAATTATTTTATTATTTATAACATATACTTATATTTGGTCTACGAATTAATAAAATTGAATGTGCTTGGTTAAGAGTTATACTATTCATCTAGAAATCTCCCATAGATTACACTTTGGGACGTGAAAGAATGGTATTATGATCAAACTATGATATTTAGGACACGGGGAGTGATGTTATGAAGATATTAGGGTAGTTATTGGACATTATATAAGGTTCATCAAGTGTGATAAATCGATGATAAGTGGTATCCTTTTATAAGGGAGGGAGAGGACACATGTAGAATTTTTCAAAATATTAAAATATATTAATACATCACTCCACCCAAATGGATCCAAAATGAAATATATTCCAAAATCTTATGATATACTATTTAAATATGACCATAAAAAAGTATTTAGATAATTTTTAGACCATTCTAACCATCATCATTATAGTCCAACCCTTTTAACAAATTGTAACTATTACCGTGGAAACTAAATTTTTACCAATGTTACCATTCACAATGAACAAAAATTTAGTTGAAATAATTACTTAATATTAATTATTATGAATAAAAAATGGGATCCATTTCAAAATATTCAATTTTGATAAGATAAAAAAGATTATTTAAAAATAATTTCACAAAGAAAACAAATTCGTTTTCAGAGAAATGCATTTTTGAGATTAAAATTAAATTTATTTTAACTACATGCATAGTAAAAACCGTTAAAAGAATTTAAAAAAGTTTTATTTAATATATAATATAAATATATTATTAAAATAACTCATCAATGGATTTTAATTTAATTCATTACGATTAAAAGACACTATACACCTAATTGTTTTTTGAGAAAAACATATCTTTTTTACATTGAAATTCTTTTATTTTCAATTAAAACCAATTAATAACCAATGAATAAATTTTATATAGACATAAAAAATATATTTAAAAGTTTTAATTAGTCATATTCATACCTACCAATCTACTGTATAGGAGATAACTATGAAATTAAATTATAATAATTCAATAGTATAATTGGGTCCAATTAAACTCAGTGTTTCATATAATATATATATTAATGAAATAACATTTATTTAATGTGATATATATAATAAAATAATAATGTGTTAAATTATAAACCCTTATAAAAATTTCTACCTTGAAATTATATCATGTTTATACAAAAAATTAAGGATATTTATACCTCATCACATGTTCGGGTTCCCATGGAGCTTCCAGAATTTTTTGATTTCACTGCAAAAAACATGAAAAGGAGAATTATCTAGTTCAAAATCAATTTATCTCATAGATATATAATCTCCATTAGTTTTTACTTATAAGTGAGATCGTGAACCAGTGGTATGAACTCCCTATTTAACACACGTTAATGATCTGGTATGTTCTTCCTCAAGAGTGATATAGGGAACACATTATAAACTCAAGAGAGGTTTAGTAGAAGAGACAAGTGATAAGAAACTATCAGGATATGATGAAGAATATTTAATGATATAATATGTCTATTTATCTACTTTCACTTCATTTTAAATATCATAACCATTTTCCACGGAGATATTACCAAGAATACCTTCCCACCAATATTGAATTCCAGATCCTTGTAATGATTCCCAACATAACTAATCTATCAGATCTGATATTCCATGACATGATGATGATTGGATATAACATTCTCAAAAATTCTTCATCTAGTTCCGGTACCATATAATATTTCTCCATCCTCATCCCATCATGATGTCACTTTATTCATAAAGATCCATTTGAATTATCAAGTGAAGGCTATTATCATAATAGAATTTTACTAGTGGATGGTGTTTATCCCATACAACTTTGAAATCTCTAGAATAAAATCCCATAAAATCCTCTATTGTAATGGTTTAGACATTCATAGCCTTCACATTATGTCTTCCAAGTATTGGAGGTTTCATGAAGAAATATGGAGGTGCTTCGAAGTCTTCAGATGAGTTTTGAATTTTAAATCTGGTCACCACCCTGGTGGTGGGAATAATCGTGACCATTTTGGGATGGTAATGTGATTTTAGTTCACCACAACAAGTAACATAGCTATTAAATCCATTTTAGAGGCCATTTTCCACTTAGTTTCTTACTTCTTTCTGAAACAACCAACTCAAAAATCCTAATGGGGGCTTAGTGTTGGACGTTTTGATAGGAAGGGTCTCCTATTTGAAACAAGGATGATATAAATGGATTTATAAGACATTTTTAATTTTGTGATATAAATAAAATCACTTGGATATTGGAAAAATTCCATAGGGGATTCCATTTATGGTTGAAACATTAATGGAAAACTATGACCATGGCTGGGATATGGTGGAAACCATGATGCTGATCAGGTTGGTTTTTGAATGATCAAAATAGCCACTGAGCTTCTTCATATCCGGACTAGTTTGAAATGGGAAAAAAATTCATCTTAATGGGGGTTCTTGAAGGTAGTTTTAGGACATTCCTTCATATTGGTTTTGGGTAGTTTACCTCCTTGAGCACTTCTTCATTTTATAGATTCTCCTAAAAAACTAGTTCTCAATTGAGTGATCTATCGTATTAGATCTCCATTGTCAGAAGTAATTAATATGTAGTGCTCATTTTACCCCAAAATTAACTCTTGTTAGATTAATTATGTATTATATCACAGATCTTGGTGAATTGAGTGATTTGGTTTCAAGAAACCATTATCTTATTTCAATGTTTTGATCAACCTTTTTTCCTAATTTTTATGGAGGCCATACCCTCTATTTTGGGTGTCGTTGAGTATGGGTTTTTTGTAGTTTCTGATTGTTATTTTTCAAATATTCTTCTTTCAGATTTGTGGAATTCTTTCTAGTGTTAGTTTAACATCCCCCATCTATTATTATATGATGAACACTAAAGTTCTAATCATGGTATAGAATTCATTAATTATCCAATTTTTTTTGTACAATCATAAATTTATCAGGATTTACCTCTTTGGGTAATGATAGAACTAACCTTAATGAATATTAAAAAATAATAATGAGAAGATATGGTTTATAGTTATAACCATCACATGTGTTTTCACCATGCTAAAGATTTTAATCTTTTTTTATATATAGTGTTATGTATATATTTATGATTGGGTGATCAAGTTTTCTTATTCTTGGTATTAACATGGTTTTCTTGATGAAAATGGATTTAGAACATAAATTCATGATGTTTTTTAGATTAAGATGTAAAGAGTCATGCTTAAATAAAATGTTTTCCATAAATTTTGATGAAACTAGAAGTTATTCTTAGAATAATGTTCAAATAATATATATATATTAATATATTATTCCTTAGGTTTTTTTGTGTCCAATGATAAATGAATCTGTTAATTTAATATGGTAATGAGTCAGTTGTTTGATAATGATAAATGGTTGGTCCAAGCATTATCATTTGCATGTAAAGGATAAATTACTCAGTTCTAGGGCCAAGTCTCCCTACCAATAATGTATTTTTCTTTTTTAATTGTGTGAATTGTCTATATAAGATCCTAGCAATGCGATGTGTTGTGATCTGAGGATAACTAATGTTGAAGAGACATGAATTAGGAGGCCTCGATTTTTTGAATCATTTTTCATCAAAGATAGAAGGAAACATGGTGATATGCATTGTGGTGTTATGGATGGAAGAAAGATATATATAATGGGTTAAATATGGTATTTCCCATGGTTTTTATAGAATACAGGATGGTTTATTTTTTATGAATCCGCTTAAATCGATGGATGGTTATGTTTCTTATTTTTTCTTTATTTTATGCACTACTTGACTTAACTGGTTATGTTTAGTTTATAAATCCATTTAATTGTATCTTATCGTGATTCTTAGAGTATATATAATTATGGAATGATAATTAATAATAAATAATTTATACCATTAAGTTTATAACTTTTTTAAATGAATGTAATTATAATCGAAAGTAACTATGGGAAAAAAAATTTTATGTCGAATGGAAAGGGAATTAGTTTATTATCATACTTAAGTTAATTATAATGGTTAATAGATTTAAATAATTTTAATTTAAAATGTAAAATGGAATGAAATAAATTATAGTATTCGTGTAATTCTAGAGTTCTTGTGTGATATCTAGTCCTTATTAAGGGCAATTAGGTTTCAATGAGGCGATAAATAAAGATGATATTAAGGATAGGTAGTTTCCCAGAGTGTGCTTGTGAGCTATATATACCCTATATGTTATGTGATTTAATATGCTTGTAGACCCTTTTTGGTATGGAGACTGACAACCATTGGAATCTTGGATGGTGTTTTTTCCAATATCTAGGTTAGAGGGGAACCAATGGCTAACTAGCCCCTCTTTATCTTCTCTCTTCTCCTTGTAGTGTAATGTGTTGGTATGCAAGGTGGTTACATTTCCAATCTATATATGTGGAGGGATGTAATGGATTGTGGTTATTTTAGTCACATGTATCTCTGTATACAATATACTATGGATTATTATAGTAATTTCATGTATGAGATTTAATGGATTGAGGTATAATACTTGAAATACAGATTATAGTGGTTCTTAGAAACTACTCTGTTACTAAATGGATATTTGGAATGGGTAACGAAATGATGTGATGAAAAGGGTGGATGCTTTGTGATGATGGGATGATATGATACACAAGTTTCATGACATGATATAATTTTTTAGGTGTCTTTTGGCTGCTTACTTTTAGAGAGATATAAATCAAGACATGTGATGTTGGGGTGGGGTGGAAACCAATAGGGAAGTGGTAGTAGGGTACCTTCATTTGATATTATTTTATATGATATATTTTATGTGATACTTAGTGAGATAACCATGATGCAACTGTGAACTTAGAATATACATTTATATGATGAAAAATGTTCAATTATCATTCACTAGGAAATGTATATATAACTATATAATTTATGAGAGAGTCTACAGGGGAGGATCCTAATGAGTATACATGTTATGCTCACTATACATATATATAAACTATTTTTTAGGTATTCAGGGGTTGGTTGGTGATCAAGATAGATATTACTATCTTGTGCATTGACCAAGAGCTATTTTGGAATTAATTTTCATTTTTGAGGATTATCTATTGGTAATTTTAGTTTTTTTGTAGTTTGTCATTTGTATGGCGCTACATGAATATATTGGGATATATTAAATTTTTTATAAGAAGGATTTATAGTGCTTCTATATTTTTTTTTTCAAATTGTAGATGTTAATACCTCATATCCTTTTGTTTGTTATACTCTCGATGATTATCGCCAAACCTTGGCCTATTGGAGGAAAGATTTGGGCGTCATTATCTACCTTCTCTCATTAACAGTCTTGGAGGGGTACCTTGGTGGAGAGGGGGTCAGCATATATAGGGTTTTAATAGACCTATTAGAAATACCATGAGTCCATGGATGATATTTAGTGGTAATGATTAATTCTATATTAAATGTAAACTACATACTTCTCCAGAACTTAAATGTATACTTCCAGTCATAATATGAAACAACAGAATGCAGTACTCCATGAAACCGTAAATCATACTTAATATATATCCTATAAATCTGGTCATGTGAGAAATATTCTATGATGAAAATGAAGTGTGGTAACTTCATAAGACAATCAAATAAAACTAAAATATTAATATGGCCTTTAGATGTTTTGGTGATTACAACAATTAAATCCTTTTTAAGGTTTTCCCAATCCCTTTCTTGTATGAGTAATGGTTGTATAACCTAATTAGACCTCTGCCTCAAAACATTAACTTGCTGATATATGAGGAATCAAGATATATAATATGCAATATCCCTTTTCATGTAAACCCACCAAAAATGCACTTTTAGATCTTTATATATCTTTAGATTCCTGAGGTGAGTAGAGAATTAAGAAAAGTGAAATTTATCTAATGAATAATTATTAATTTATGGAATTTATGGGACAGTTACTTGGTTCCTAAACCATATCATTATATAATATTTTTTTGAAGTCTTGGATATTTCTCACATTCATCTATAGTTCAACATCCTCCTTCAATGCCTTTTTAATCCTCACATAGATGGATGATTCAACATTGATTTGAGAAATATATGATATATCCCATTAAATTATGATTTCATGATCCATATTATGAAAATCCATAAATATTTGATCTCATTCAATCCTCATCATAAAAAACAATCATGATCATTCCAAATCCGAGCATTAACCACCTTTTTCAGATTCCCTGGGTGATAGTGATTTGAAAATTTATAATCTATAATCAATTCCAACCATCTAATTTGGTTCATTATAAACTATTTATCTTTGAATATATAATTAAATATTTTATGATTAGTACATATATCACATATTTTACCATAAAGATAATGACTCTATATTATCAATGAAAATATCACTTATGCTAACACTAAATCATGATTCAGGTAAGTTTTAAAATTAATTTTCAATTGGAATGAGGAATAATATATCACCATATCATTATGAATGAGGATTCATACTAGAACCATTTTTGATTCATCTATATAGATTTCACACCGTTCTCCACAACAAAGTAGTGTTAGAATTGGTGTGCTAGACAACCTTCTTTTAAACTCATTAAACTTTTCCTCACATTCATTTTCCCAAAGGATCCTGGTTACCCTCTAAGTCAATATGATTTTTTTATTATATTGTAGTGAGAAACACATTACATATCTCTAATAGTGTCTTAGAAATTGAATAAAATTACTGATCCTAGTTACAATGGTTGGTATAGGATAATTCTAAATTACTACAATCTTTTAAAGATCTACCGATATAGCCTCAATTGATATTTTACGACTGAAGAATGAAAATTTTTATAATAATAATCACACATACTAAATTTTGAAAAAAATTGTATTTTCTAAGGATATTTTTCATAATTTTTAAATGATCATAATGATTTTCTCTCTTCCTTGAATATATAAGAATATCATCTATAAACACAAACTTAAATTTATTGAGGTAACAACTAAATACATTATTTATTAAATCCATGAAGAAAGTGGGGGAATTGATTTTCTCAAATATAATCACTATACATTCATAATGATCATAACATGTATGGAAGGTTGTATAGGGTATATCTTCCTTCTTGAGACTTAATTGATGATATATAAAGTGAAGGTCGATCTTGGAAAATTATTGAGTTCTATGTAGTTGATCAAAAAATTCACCAATATGATATAGAGGAAAGGTGTTATTGAAAGGGATATTGTTATGTTTTCTATTCTGAATAAAAATATGAATTAACCCATCTCTGTTCTTTAAAAAAAGATTAGGTTCACAGAATGGTGACACACTTGGGTATATGAATCCTTAATAAATATTATCATGGATTTTCCTATTTTATTTCTGAAAATCAATTGGGTTTAATCAATAGGATGTTTTTGAAATAGGTGTGGTCCTAGGTCTGTGTTCTATTGAAAAATAAACTTCACAATTCAAGGGAATACTATGAAATTACTCAAGAAATACACCCACAAAATCATGGAAAATAGGTATATATTTGATATTGAGTTTTTTCATTTCCATTTGAGATAAATATCTTACATTAATAGGCTCTAAGACCCATATAACAAACACAATTCTATTGAAAGATCATATTCATAAACACACTAAAATATGATCAGAAGTTGATTTAGGATATCAAACATGGATTTTCTACCTAAACGATAGAAATAGGATCTATATAGAGTCATCTAATCGATGTCTAAAATCATATAAAACTCAACTAGAGGGAGAATTACCATATTTACATGAATCACATTCCTACAAAATTCTATAGGAGGTGATCTATAAGCATTAGATGTTATCTGGTTACCATTAAGATATTTTATCTACCAACTCAATGTATAATCATTGGGGTGGTGACATGATTCCCTTAAAAAATTAGTTTTATATAAAAAGGTGTGTAGATTTGTAATAAAATAAAAAAAATTATTTATTAAGATGATGGATAGTGTAAATTTCATCACTCATTCTCACGGACCACTTTATTAGTTTTTATCACTTGAGATTTCACTATGTATTTAGGATTAATAGGTTGCTGATGTTGATTATCATTATTAAACCTCACATTCTTGCATTTATTTTTTTAATATCTTCACATCATTAATTTATATCATTAGAGTGTGGGTGGCACATTTAGTTGAGATTTTTGATCATTCCTTTCATTATATGACCTCTTAACACCACTTCAATATTCTTGTATTCATTGGTCTTCTTCTAAATACACTACTACAAAAACGGGAAATAACAGCGCTAAAATCGGGCTTTAACAGCGCTAGAAAAGCGCTGTAAAGCTCAGCACTGATAAAGGGGGGGGGGGGGGGGGGGTCCTTTAACAGCGCTAAAAAGTGCTGTTATATGTTGCCTTTAACAGCGCTTTTTTAGCGCTGTTAAATATCTCCTTTAACAGCGGTTTTTTAGCGCTGTTAAATGTCGCCTTTAACAGCGCTGTTAAATCCCTGCCTGCTGCTGATAAAAAACCTGCACTAGTACAGCCAGCCGAGCAGACCTGCACAAAAACCAGTATATCAACCACAGACCTGCACAAAAACCAGTATATCAACCACAAGCATGTCATCAACCGATCACAACCCAACCAAACAGTGTTCTTACCATGAGTTAGATACCATCTACCCAGAAACCAAAACTACCACATTACATAGTATCACAAAATATTCCTACACAACTCAGAAGATAAATACTAGAACATTCCAATATGCATTGTTTCTCCTTGGATTTCCACTTGGTTTTGACAAATCGTGCAGAGCCCGTGCTCCTTGAATCATTCTGCAATACATAAAAAGGATATCCTAACTCTCCCAACCATCACCCTTAGTAATTATGTATATTAATACAAAAAAGGTAACATATCATAAATTGGGGGACTGTAATGAGACATCAAGATTAACATTCTATATATAGGATCGATGTCTGGTAGGATTGGTTGCGTTGATACATGACTCTACCTGGACCTCAAAAATCGATATATGATCTCACTCCAGGACTTTCAGAGAGACTCCAACTATGTCTAGGACATCCTGCTGAAGCGATCGTACTTCCGTAAGTCGGAAAAGATACCAAAACCATCCTAGGAAGGATCATGGGAGCCAACCCTAATGAAATATGTCCTTGATATAGTGTTCAAAGAGATCAATCATGGTACATAAAATTATGTGTCATTTAAAGGGTCACATGCCTTGTCGCTTTACCCTGGGTAACTCCAATGTTCAGCTGCCTGTGTGAATATACATGTCATATCAATAGGAAATTACATGGCATGTTAAAAAACATATACGTGTTACCCTTTGATCTTGTGTCCTCTTATGCACCCTTGCCCTATGTTAGTACATGACGTCGATCTCGTGTGATTCTTCCTGTGTATCTGTACAAGGGATAAACTGCGTAGCTGGCTCATTAAAGACGTGTAGTGGGATATATTCCATGTAGGAAAGCCATGTAATCCACCCCATGTTTGTGTATCTCAAAAATTCATGCCAAGTCTTGGGGGAGGGTCTACACTACATGTGAGGTGGATATCTCAGTTGTTGATTTCACTTAAAAATAAGTCCATTTTGAACAAAACAGAGGCACTTTGAGTGGTGTCGACCACACCGGGCCTCGGATTTAGTCGGGGTTGACTCATACACATCAAATTTGACCCATGGATCATTTTCCTTAAGTTTCAATAGAATCCGAATGCGTTTGGTCAGTTTCCCATATGTCAGTTGTTGATTTCTCACTTAAAATTAAGTCCATTTTTAACAAAAACAGAGGCACTTTCAGTGGTGTCGGCCACAACGGGCCTCGGATTGAGGCGGGGTTGACTTGTACATGTCACATTTGACCCATGTATCGTTGTTCTAAAGTTTCAACAGAATCCGAATGCGTTTGGTTGGTCTGTCGTATGTTAGTTGTTGATTTCACTTAAAATTAAGTCCATTTTTAACAAAAACAGAGGTACTTTGATTGGTGTCGGCCACACCGGGCCTCAGATTGAGGCGGGGTTGACTCTTACACGTCACATTTGACTCATAGATCGTTTTCCTTAAGTTTCAATAGAAACCGGATGTGTTTGGTCGGTTTGGTGTATGTATGTAAAATATTGTCCATTTTAAACAAAATACATACACTTGGAGTGATACCAGCCACACCGCGTCTCGGATTGAAGCAAGTTTGACTCGTACACGTCACATATGAACCATGGATCATTTTACTAAAGTGTTAACACAATCCTAAGGCGTTTGGTCGGTTTCCCGTATGTCAGTTGTTGATTTCACTTAAAAATAAATCCATTTTGAACAAAATAGAGGCACTTTGAGTGGTGTCGGCCACACCGGGCCTCAGATTGAGTCGGGGTTGACTCTTACACGTCAAATTTGACCCATGGATCATTTCCCTTAAGTTTCAACAGAATCCAAATGCGTTTGTTCGGTTTGCCGCATGTCAGTTGTTGATTTCACTTAAAAATAAGTCCATTTTGAACAAAAGAGAGGCACTGTGAGTGGTGTTGGCCACACCGGGACTTGGATTGATGCGGTGTTGAATCGTACACGTCACAAATGAGTCATTGATCGTTGTGAAAAAGTATCAACGCAATCAGAAGCCGTTAGATTGGTTTGGCGTATGTACGTAAAATATTGTCCATTTTAAACTAAATACATACACTTGGAGTGATACCGGTCACACCGCGCCTCTGATTGAGGCGGGGTTGACTCGTACACGTTACATTTTACCCATGGATCATTTTCCTTAAGTTTCAATAGAATCCCAATGCGTTTGGTCGGTTTGTCGTATGTCAGTTGTTGATTTCACTTAAAATTAAGTCCATTTTTAACAAAACAGTGACACTGTGAGTGGTGTCGGCCACACCAGGCCTCAGATTGATGCGGTGTTGAATCGTACACGTCACACATGAGTCATTGATTGTTGTGAAAAAGTATCAACGCAATCAGAAGCCGTTAGATCGGTTTGGCGTATGTACGTAAAATATTGTCCATTTTAAACTAAATACATACACTTAGAGTGATACCGGTCACACCGCGCCTCTGATTGAGGTGGGGTTGAATCTTACACGTCACAATTGACCCATGGATAGTTGTCCTTAATTTTCAATAGAATCCCAATGTGTTTGGTTGGTTTGCCGTATGTCAGTTGTTGATTTCACTTAAAATTAAGTCCATTTTTAACAAAACAGTGACACTGTGAGTGGTGTCGGCCACACCGGGCCTCGGATTGATGCGGTGTTGAATCGTACACGTCACACATGAGTCATTGATCATTGTGAAAAAGTATCAATGCAATCATAAGCCATTAGATCAGTTTGGCGTATGTACGTAAAATATTGTCCATTTTAAACTAAATACATACACTTGGAGTGATACCGGTCACACCGCGTCTCGGATTGAGGCGGGGTTGAGTTGTACACGTCACATATAACCCATGAATCGTTGTCCTAAAGTTTCAACACAATCCGAAGGCGTTTGGTCGGTTTCCCGTATGTCAGTTGTTGATTTCTCACTTAAAAATAAGTCCATTTTGAACAAAACAGAGGCACTTGGAGTTGTGTCAGCCACAACAGGCCTCAGATTGAGGCGGGGTTGACTCGTACACGTCACATTTGAAGGTGAGTATGCATACACGATAGTTGACCTTCTTAGAGAAGGGTTTCTGGAAGAGTATAAAAGACATGAAGCAATGAAGATCATTAGAGTGTTGGAGCAAATGTGGTTGCTACAAACAATGTGGAAATCGGCTTGTGCAAAGCGACCTAAGTTACAACTTGCAGGTATTGTACTCTATTTTTTTCTGGAAGGTTTCAGTTTAAATGCATTTTGGAATGATCATTGCTAGCCATTGTCTTTTAGGTTTTTTTGACAGACGAGGGGAAAGGGTGGGGTCTGAAGACATTGTAGGATATGTCGAAGGGTGATTTTGTGTGTGAATATGTTGGAGAAATGTTAACTCCCGCAGTTCTGAAAAGAGTCACTATTTAAAAGAAAGTCACAAGTTTAGATACATCTCAAGATGGTCAGTTTAAAGAAATTTTGAGGGACACTACTAAAGACATGCTCAGATATGCACACATCCCCCACTTTTAGATCGTTGTCTACTACAATGATCTTCCAAACAAGATATGCATTAGAACGCTCATGATACATAGAGAAATTCACTGGCCACCTTCGAGAATGATCTGAAGCACAAACCATGACAGCATTATGTTTTTCCTTGAAAATTCTCTTGGCGAACTGGAATGGAAACTCACTCTTGTGATTTTGGGTCTCTACTTGTCACTTCATGTGTGCAGCTACTTCCATTCCAGTTCGCCAAGAGAATTTTCAAGGAAAAACATAATGATGTCATTGTTTGGGCTTCAGATCATTCTCAAAGTTGGGCAGTGAATTGCTCTATGTATCATGAGCGTTCTAATGGATATCTTGGTTGAAAGAACATTGTAGTAGACAACGATCTAAAAGTGGGGGATGTGTGCATATCTGAGCATGTCTTTAGTAGTGTCCCTCAAAATGTCTTTAAACTGACCATCTTGAGATGTATCGAAACTCGTGACTTTCTTTTAAAAAGTGACTCTTTTCAAAACTGCGGGAGTTAACATTTCTCCAACATATTCACACACAAAATCACCCTTCGACATATCCTCCAATGTCTGCAGACCCCACCCTTTCCCCTCGGCTGTCAAAAAAACCTAAAAGACAATGGCTAGCAATGATCATTCCAAAATGCATTTAAACTGATACCTTCCAGAAAAAAATAGAGTACAATACCTGCAAGTTGTAACTTAGGTCGCTTTGCACAAGCCGATTTCCACATTGTTTGTAGCAACCACATTTGCTCCAACACTCTAATGATCTTCATTGCTTCATGTCTTTTATACTCTTCCAGAAACTCTTCTCTAAGAAGTTCAACTATCGTGTATGCATACTCACCTTCAAATGTGACGTGTACGAGTCAACCTCGCCTCAATCTGAGGCCTGTTGTGGCTGACACAACTCTAAGTGCCTCTGTTTTGTTCAAAATGGACTTATTTTTAAGTGAGAAATCAACAACTGACATACGGGAAACCGACCAAACGCCTTCGGATTGTGTTGACATTTTTGGACAACGATTCATGGGTCATATGTGATGTGTACGAGTCAACCCCGCCTCAATCTGAGATGCGGTGTGACCGATATCACTCCAAGTGTATGTAATTTGTTTTAAAGGGACAATATTTTACGTACACACGCCAAACCAATCTAACGGCTTATGATTGTGTTGATACTTTTACACAACAATCCATGACTCATGTGTGACGTGTACGAGTCAACCCCACATCAATCCGAGGCCCGATGTGGAAGACACCACTCACAGTGTCTATGTTTTGTTAAAAATGGACTTAATTTTAAGTGAAATCAACAACTGACATACGGCAAACCGACCAAACGCATTCGGATTCTGCTGAAACTTAAGGACAACCAAGATATGCATTAGAATGCTCATGATACATAGATTAATTCACTGCCCACCTTCGAGAATGATCTGAATCCCAAACCATGACAACATTATGTTTTTCCTTGAAAATTCTCTTAGCGAAGTGGAATGGCAATAGCTGCACACATGAAGAGACAAGTAGAGACGCAAAATCACAAGAGTGAGTTTCCATTCCAGTTCGCCAAGAGAATTTTTAAGGAAAAACATAATGCTGTCATGGTTTGTGCTTTAGATCATTCTCGAAGGTGGCCAGTGAATTGCTCTATGTATCATGAGCGTTCTAATGCATATCTTGTTTGGAAGATCATTGTAGTAGACAACGATCTAAAAGTGGGGAATGTGTGCATATCTGAGAATGTCTTTAGTAGTGTCCCTCAAAATTTCTTTAAACTGACCATCTTGAGATGTATCTAAATTTGTGACTTTCTTTTAAATAGTGACTCTTTTCAGAACTGCGTGATATGAAGGTATTTTGGAGATTTTACTGGTTCATGCATGATATGAAGGTATTTTGGAGATTTTACTGGTTTTTTTGTCCAAAGGCCAAAGAAATGTGGTCCATCATTCTTGCATGTTACTCGTACACGTCACCAAGGACCCGTGGATCGTTCTCCTAAAGGATGAAGGCAATCCGGATGCGTCTGGTCAGATTTACGTAGGTCAGTTGTTGTTTCCAATTAAAGTGGTGTCCATTTTAAACAAGAGAGCGACCCTTTGGGTGGTAGCGGTCACACCGTACCTCAGATTGAGGCGGGGTTGACTCGTACACGTCACCAAGGACCCGTGGATCCTTCTCCTAAAGGATGAAGGCAATCTGGATGCGTCTGGTCATATTTACGTAGGTCAGTTGTTGTTTCCAATTAAATTGGTGTCTATTTTAAACAAGAGAGAGACTCTTTGGGTGGTAGCGGTCACACCGTGCCTCGGATTGAGGCAGGGTTGACTCGTACACGTCACCAAGGACCTATGGATCGTTCTCCTAAAGAATGAAGGCAATCCGGATGCGTCCGGTCGGATTTCCGTAGGTCATTTGTTGTTTCCAATTAAAGTGGTGTCCATTTTAAACAAGAGAGTGACCCTTTGGGTGGTAGCGGTCACACCGTGCCTCGGATTGAGGCGGAGTTGACTTGTACATGTCACCAAGGACCTGTGGATCGTTCTCCTAAAGGATGAAGGCAATCCGGATGCGTCTGGTCGGATTTCCGTAGGTCAGTTGTTTTTTTCAATTAAAGTGGTGTCCATTTTAAACAAGAGAGCGACCCTTTGGGTGGTAGCGGTCACACCGTGCCTCGGATTGTGGTGGAGTTGACTCGTACACGTCACCAAGGACCCGTGGATCGTTCTCCTAAAGGATGAAGGCAATCCAGATGCGTCTGGTCGGATTTCCGTAGGTCAGTTTTTGTTTTCAATTAAAGTGGTTTCCATTTTAAACAAGAGAGCGACCATTTTAGTGGTTCAACATTCTTGCATGTTGCTGGTGCATATCATCTGTTAAAATGGAAAAATGACTCATTGGAGAAAGAATGTTTTATTTAATAACAATTACAATTTTGCTACGAACATTTACATACAACAATATTTCATTTTCTGATCCCCTTAACCCCTCTCAAAAATGACCACCAATTGTACATGTCCCCAAGTCAGATCTTCATTGTATTTGTGTACAATCTGTCATCAGGTATGCGGCCCACTCGTTTCTGAACACATCTATATTGTCTTGTGAGTATGAGGCTTTTCGGCAGTCATAGTAGTACTGCAAAATAAAAAAAATAAAGAATTAATAAATAACTTAAAGAACTAGTAGTTGTTTTTGAAAATATCTCTTTAGGGATGCTAGTTTGCTGATGAAAAATGATCTCTTTCATAAATTTACAAACATAATAACCGCAATCATTATTGTTTGTTTGTTTTGGACACTGCAAAAAAATTGATCATTAGGAGAATAAATAACTTGTGTTGAGATGTGTTTGGATAGTGAAATTTTATTATATATACCCTGATATTTGTCCAGACGTAGTACTTGCTCGCCTCCCTATGCTTAACCCCTGTCCTCATTCCTTTTTTTAGACGATATTGACACACAGCCCTATCATAACAGAATCCTTAGTAAAAGATAATAAAAATTATATTACTTGATGTTTATACCTAAAACGTAAGATGTAGTGTCTTACAGATTCACAAACTCCATCATGTATGGTCGGTTTGATGGATATCCTAGCTTGAATCCAGAAAATAAATCTTCGGAGTATCCAAGTTCACCGCAATTAGCAACCAATGTTTCCTAAAAACACAAAAAGGAATAAGTAATAAAAAAAGTGAAAATATAATTGATATGCTTTAATTGTAGAGTATTACCCCTGCATGGTTGGTATTAGGAAAAGTTTTTCATCTGTAATCTTGCGGTCAAATGTTTTCAGCAAGTCGTTCACTGTTGCATCCCTTTTTGATGACTCTATTTTTGTTTGGTGTGTTGATGTGATATGAGGACTAACCAGTCCAAATCTTGGCTCATGGGAAAATCCCTTCAACTGTTTTTCATAAATGCGTCTGTCAACAATATAAAATGCATTTAGTCATAATTTTCACATTAGATCAGCTTTTAGAAAATCAATTCATGGAAACATACCTCATATATACATTTACAACAGTGACGCCTAACCAACCGTTTTCAAGGATTTCATTTACATTTTCAGCAGCAACGAAATCTTGACTTTCCTCTCCGTATATATTATCTTCGAAAATCACTATATGACTATTACCATCTTTTAGCTTCGTATCCACATGAGTCTTCAATGCTAGTAAATGTGGAAAGAGAACATGTGGTGTTATTGTGCTTTCAGTAGCTCCTTGGGATCGATTGGTCGATCCTTTAGATGGTTTCGAGCCGATGTTAGTCACCCCCTTTCCTTTCTCCGTCTATAACAACAATCATTGATTCAGACACTCTTTTCATTAATTGTTAAGGGTTTAGCTTGAAAATAAAAGGAAATAAATACCTCTTTGTCTGCATGTACTCTTACAAGTTGTTCCGGCCATGCAATGAATGTCCCAATAGCCTTTTCGACCGTATGAATATCATCGTCATCAAGTGGAATAGGTAGCATTGCATTTGGCTCATGAGCTACAGTAATCGTCACTTTCAGATGATCTTTTGAAAGTGGTCTATTATGCAGTGTGGCATCTGGGATATTGAAAACTGTACCCCTCGCTACAAGGTGATAGGTGGGTGTTGACAGATATAAATCACAATCATTATCACCCTGTAGAAGATCAGTGCAGATAAATTATCAGTGTTTGTCTGATTCATATTTCATGGGAACCGTTATTAGAATATTTATTACCACGGCTAAGACATTTTTTTAGGTGAATGGCTCGCCTCAAAGCTGGTGGGGGGTGGGGCAGGATGTTCATGCGGTGGTTGTTCCTGAGTTGTGTCCTCCCTTTGCTTCCCACCCATAAAAGTTGCTAGCAACTCTCCCTGCCATTGCAATTGTTCTTCAAGAGTTGCTATTTTTTTTCTCATTTGTTCCAATTTTTTCTCTTTAACAACCATTTTTTTCTTCTTCTCAAAATATACTCGGGGTGTCACCCCAAACCCTGCACCTCTGACACGACCGTATTTTTCTGGCTGCTTCAAAGCCGTTGATAATAGGTCTGTATCAGCTACAGGAGTAGCTGATTCCTGTGACTGTCAGATATAGGAAAAAAACTAATTATTTTTATGTAATAGCAATTTTAAACAAATATTTTTATCATCGTGTCATACTTACACATATTTCCCACACTTTTTGTGTGTTCTCATCTATTAACTTCCCTTCTTTGTTCACACGTGCCTCCTTCCATAGCACATGACGTGGGATAAAAGTGCATTTGGTTTTAGATTCATCAATCTACATATAAACATAGAAAGATAATTATGATGTTGTTTATTGGCACCTAACAATATTACTGTAAATTTACAATATGTACCATTTTCTTTTCTAATGAAGCGTACCCCATCCTTGCTTTACGATAGGGGTATGTTGGATTTGATGCACGTTCCTTATTTTCAGTACAGAGTTTCTGTTTCATAAATGAAATATTGACAATCAAAGTGATGAATACAGGTATCCTCAAACAACGTATTATCACTCACAATGTACCTGAAACTTCTCATCCCCACGACGGCCAATAAATGCATCCCATGCTTCTTGGGATATCAGGTGCGCATAGACAATGGGTGGGTGCGGGTTTATTTTACCTTTAGAATCTTTCAGGTGATATCTTGTTAAAATAGTACGAAAACCTCGATGAATCTTTCCTGCAAGCCTTAGTACAGAATCCTTGTGTGAGTCATCTACTATAAATGTACTCTGCAATAGATTGAGAAGAGTAAGACACTGTTTCATCATTTTATTTGCTAGTTAATTAAAGAAATAAATTCATAATGTTACCGTAATTTTTTCCCAGATCACAGCCTTCAACCCGGACACAACATGGTGCCATGAATCTATGTCAATCGGCATGCGTTGCCGAGTGACAACTCCAATGTAACTGCTAAACATAGCCTTTTTGGGATTCACATGTTGGCCTCATGCATTCCATCCGACTTCAAATTTGATGCCTTTGCTTTTCGCCTTAAGAATTTTGGCTAACACTGTCAAACTACGACGCACCTGTGATTTCTGCGACGTCAGTCCTTCATTCCCGACCATTTCATCGATATCAATATCATCGATATGTTCATCTACTATGATATCAACAGCATGTGCTGATGGTTGTTGTACCTCAACACTAAGAGAAGGAGCCGCAACTGCAAGAGCAGCAGCAGGAGCAGTAGGAGCACCAGGAGCCGCAGCAGTAAGAGCAGCAGCAGGAGCAGTAGGAGCACCAGGAGCCACAGCAGGAGGAGGAGTAGGAGCCACAGTAGTAGGAGCAGCAGGAGCCGCATCAGGAGCAACAGTAGCAGCAGCATGAGCTGCAGGAGCAGCAGGAGCAGCAGCAGCCGCAGCAGCAGCTGCTTGAGAGACTTGTTCAGTCTCAAGGTTAGGAGCACCATAATGTGCAGAAGTCATTATCTGCAAAAGTGGTTGAACAGTTCATTCAAATTACATAAATTCTGTAATGATAAGATAATAACATGAGATAACAAGATCTATATTACAAACAAAATATAACCTGTTTACTGAACTCTCTTTCTTTTTTTCAAAGGTTGAAGAGATTTGACACCTCTATCGACAATCCAAATCCCTTCATTGTGGTCTCCTCTAACATACAAAACATCATCTGCATTGGGACCGCTCCGAATTGATTGTGACGTACCACTAAAAGGATCGTCCTCAACTGAATTTTCATCGGAACCCTCAATAGTTTTGGACGATAACAGAACAATCGACCACTTTCAGTTTGCGGGATTTGGAACATAAAAAACTTGTACCGCTTGTGATGCCATTATAAACTGTTCGTCTTTGTACCCTTCTTTACTAAAATCAACTTTCACAAATCCCCATTCATCTATTTTAACACCACTATTGTTATCAATCCATTTGCATTGAAAAATCGGAAATTGAAATGTTGTATAATCCAACTCCCATATTAGTTTGATAATGCCAAAGTATGGCATATTTTCATAAATTGGATTTCTATCCTTACTACCAGAAACATGCATCGCTTCAGCCACTAATGTAACTCCACTATTTTGCATGGTACTCTCTTCATCATGTTCATCCGTATAGAATGTATAACCATTAATTACATACCCACTGTAAGATAATACATACACACTTGGTCCAGCGGCTAGCCATCGAAGTCGTTCTGAAATTGAATTCGGATTTTCATCCAACTGCTTAAAAATATGGTCCTGAAACCATCCTATAAACTGGTGATTATGTGTATCTGCTAACCATTTTTCAGCCCTCGATGGATTCAACTGCCTAAGAATTTCTTTTTGAGTTTCAATATATGGAGCAACCTCCCAACTGTTATGCAAAACATAAAGATGAGCCTGCTCCCGATCTATAATACTGATTGTTACAACTTCTCTTCCAGAAATTCCCCCACCCTCAATGCGTCCAGTGTGACGAGATTTCGGGAGACCAATGCTTTCCACATCAGATAGGTATTCAATACAAAATTCAATGGCTTCCTCAACAATATATCGCTCCACTATACAACCCTCTGGCCGACTTCGATTTTTGACATATCCTTTCAAAATCTTCATATACCGTTCAACATGATACATCCATCTATAGTGCACAGGACCACAAAGTCGAATCTTTCTCACCAAGTGAATCATCAAATGAACCATTATATCAAAGAATGTTGGTGGGAAGAACATTTCTAATTCACATAATATGATGACAATTTCTTTTTCCATAGCTGGCAATTTCCCCGGGTCTAAAACTTTGCTACATATAGCTTTGAAAAAGAAACAAATTTCGGTTAACGTATGACGAACATTCTTGGGTAAAATGCAACGTAAAGCTATAGGAATTAGATCTTGAATCAAAACATGGAAATCATGTGATTTCAAACCTTTTAACTTCAAATCATTCATTGAAACAATGTTCTTGATATTTGATGAGTACCCCTCTGGAACCTTTACATCATTAAAGAAGTTGCAAAACTGATATCTCTCTGCCCTAGAAAGAGTATAAGCAGCAGGAGGAAGAAACATTCGATTTTCACCTTTCACGGGAGCCAACTCTTCTCGTATTCCCATGTCAACCATGTCCAACCTTGCCTTAATTCCATCTTTTGTTTTTCCAGGGGAATTTAGCAACGTTCCAATAACACTATCACATACATTTTTTTCCACATGCATCACATCAAGAACATGTCTGACGTACAAACAATTCCAGTATGGTAATTCAAAAAAAACTGATCTCTTTTTCCAACCGATTTTCGTAAGGTTTTTCGAAAATGGTTTACCAAAAACAGTGTTCATATCTTTTACTTTCTCAAACAGTTGATCACCTGTTAGTGGAGACGGTGTTGTGCGTTTTTCTGAACATCCATTGAATGATGTTGTCCAAGATCGGTACTTATGCCGACGAGGTAGAAATCTACAATGTCCTAGAAACACAGATTTCGATGAATGTTTCAACCTAATTGATTCTGTATCTTCTTCGCACATGGGACACCCTTGAGTTCCTTTAATGATATAGCCTGACAAATTTCCATAAGCAGGGAAATCATTTATTGTCCCATACAACATCGCTCTCAACGTGAAGTATTCACTTTTATAAGCATCATACAACATTACACCTGAGTCCCACAATAACTTCAAATCCTCGATCAAAGGAGTCAGATAAACATCAATATCATTACCTGGTTGTTTTGGTCCTGATATAAGCATAGATAACATGATAAATTTTTGCTTCATGCATAACCAGGGTGGCAAGTTATAATTTAGCAACATAACAGGCCATGTACTATGAGTGCTGGTTTGAAAACCAAAAGGATTCACTCCATCTGTAGATAACGCAAGACGAAGGTTTCTCGGCTCTTTTCCAAATTCAGGATACTCATGATCAATTTTCTTCCATTGAGGAGAGTCGGCCGGATGACGTAATAACCCATCTTTATTTCTTTTATCTGCATGCCACGACAATTTTCTTGCAGTTTCTTCACTTCCATATAAATGCCTAAACCTTGGAATGATTGGAAAGTACCATACAACTTTCGTAGGATTGGATTTATCTTTCTTGTATCGAGAAGCACCACACTTTGGGAATTCTGTAAGTGATTTTTTCTCCTTTAGAAACAATATACAGTATTTCGGGCAGGCATGTATTCTTTCAGAAATCATTCCCATCGAGCGTAGCATTCGTCTAGCTTCATATGTCCGGCTTGTGAGCTCATTATCTTCCAGGAGCATGTCATTCAAGAGAGCAAGTAGTTCCGTAAAACTGACATCACTCCATCCATTGCCTGCTTTCAATTTATACAACTTCAGTACAGCTGACAATGTTGTATACTTAGTGCAAGCAGCATACAATGGCGTCTTTGCACAACTCTTTAACTTCTCAAACAATTTTGGGCAATCACGGGGTTCATCTTGAATTGTCTTTGTCATTTCCTCAATACGATCTTCATCATCATTGACATCTGTAATCACATCCTCCATACGGTCTTCTTCATTATCTATATTTGTATTCATATCTGACGATCCATAAAACGCAGTTTTATCCCAGCCAGTAGCTACATTCGCTTTTTCTCCGTGTTTATTCCAACATTTATAACTCCGATCTATTCCGTGACATATCAAATGTTCTTCCTACTCCTCTGGAGTAAGTAGTCTAGAATAACAACAACGTAAACACGGACAAAGTATTTGAGAAGGATCCTTTGTGTGATCCTTTGCAAACTTGATGAACTCTTTCACTCCGTTCTCGTACTCTATTGTTAAACGATTAGAATCCATCCAATCTTTATTCATCTTCATCCTATTTGAATCTCAAATATTAGTATTTATGGTTCAAGTACACAAAAGAAGACTTCCAAATACAGTAGAAGGGAACCACTTCCTTGGAAGGAGATCAAGTAGTCTAACCTATAATCAAGATTCATAAAAAAGAATATTAGATTCACTAAAAAGATGATTATCTATCACTCTATAAGGAGGATATAACAGGAGATAGAGGATTTCCAATCGATGAGAGATACCTTTATCAGAGAGAAACCAAACGCATCCACTAGAGCTTCTATCTGATTTGTATAGGCACTCAGGATACAAAAACTATATTTAGAATGCATGTGAGATAAAGAATGAATAATTAAAATAAATAATCCATTATACAATTTAAAATTAATTATCATCTCTATTATGATTTGTATAGGAACTCAGGATTCATTCTAGTAGTGGTACAGGTTCCCCCATTAATCATGAGTGATAGAGGGAATAGTAGTTTTTGGATTACCTTTCTTGTTTTATACAATTTATGAAGAAATGACAAGGGTTGGAAGTGCCGAGTGTGTTTGACTTGAAAATAGAGGTTTAGTTGCGACACCCTCTAATGTTTTCTGGAGAGGGTGGACCCAAGGTAGATAAGTTCTAAATTTAGTTCATCTAGAATATTCTAGATAACTTTTCTACTCCTTAGTAGAATAGGGTAGAGTTGGTAGCATATATGTTATGGGGGCCAACAATGATCTACTGTGATATTTAGTCTTGGGATGAGCATATGGAGGGAATGACTTGGAAGAAAATCTAGGATATGTTCATGGATCACTTTTAACCTACGACATTGAGGAAATGAAAATATGAATATTTAATATGTTTGACATAATTATGTTTGATAATGATAGATTATGTTAGATTCTTCACATACCAGTAATGTTTTTATCTAATGTTGACAGGAGATAAGGTATCTATGAAAAAAAAATTAGGATGGACTTAGATGTGAGATTAAGTCCCAGGTAAATATATTTTTTATGAGGTTTGTTGAGGTGGTGGATCAGGTTCTCATTTCCAAGGGGAACCTAAAGGAGACTTGTAGTGGTGGTAGGGCGGTTTCAATTGAATGATCTAGTGGTACATATTATGATAGTAGGATTCACCATTATGATATCTTCCACTAGGGTGGTGGTGGATAGAGTATCTATGTGAGAGGATTTTTCTCTTAGAGAGTTTTTTAGTCATCTTCAATCAATGAGGTAGGTCTGGTCACATGTTAGGCCTATGACTTTGACCACTAGTGAAGTGTCAATCATGTATCATGATGGTTCATATATATAGGTTCTACATGAACACTTGTAATATGGGTATTGATGGACGATCTATATTGGTACAGAGCACCGAATAGGGGAACCTAAAGGAGACTTGTAATAGGGGATCCTCTCATTATTTTATATCTTATCTCTTGGTAAATGGTTTCTGTTTTGTGTTAGAGTAATTTTGTGGGATCATGTTGGTCAACACACCATTGGGGGTGTGATTAGAAGGCATCTGTCTTCGTAAGGGATGTTCCCTCATGGTTTGTGAGTATTGTTTCATTTTGGATTTATACATGCTTGATATGATATGTATTGAATAGATAGTGATGATGTAATTTTTGGTATTTAATCAATATCACATTGATTGTTACCGTAGATGAGTGACCGTCATGCCTCATAAGGGTAGAGCCCATGTCTTTTATGGAGAATGGGATATCTTGGTAGACCATGTAGGACCAGTTCTTCCACAACTAGGTGAGAACATAGACCAGTTTACGAATATTTTTCTTGATGATAATGGATTGAAACAAGAAATATTTCCCCCAGTAGTAGACTGTTTCTAGGATGTGTTTCATGAGAATTGATCAGGGCTACCACCTAAAAGAGACTTTGAGTTCATGATTGAGCTGATGCGTGGAGTTGAGCCATTTTATATAACGCCTTTCAGAATGAAACAAGAATAGATTCAGGAACATAAAACTCAATGAGAGGAGTTAGATTATGAAGGGTGCATCTGCTCGAGTATGTCACCTTGGGGATCTCATGTTTTATTTTCCAAGAAGGATGACATAACATTACATATGTGTTTCTATTAATAGAATATGAATCAGATGAAAATTAAGAACAGATATCCACTTCTTTGTATTTTTGATCTATTTGACCAGCTGAGGGGTTCCATATTGTTCTCTAAGATTGATCTAAGGTTTGTTTATCATCATTTGAGGTTGAGAAATTCTGATATACTATAAACTAATTTTGAAATCATGTATAGTTTTTATGAATTCTTCATAATAAAATTTGTGTTGACGAATTCCCCATGGCATTTATTCTCTTGATGAGTTGAATATTTCACTTGTACCTAGACCAGATTGTAGTTGTTTTATGGATGACATATTGGTGTAATACCAAAATAATGATGATCATTCCCAACATCTGGACATCATCATGAGTACACTTAGAGAGAATCAGCTATACACAATCTATCTATATGAAAACATATACATCTTCTTCATAGATTGTTACCTTAAGGCGGCGGCCGAGGGCGTTGCGGGTTGCGGAAGGCGGCCACGGAGGGCGACCGAGGGAGGCCGAGTGAGGCGGAGGGCGGCGGAGGCGGCAGAGAGTGGCCGAGGGCGGAGGAGGGCGGCCGAGGGCGGCAGAGAACGGCGGCCGAGGGCGTTGCGGGCAGCCGAGGGCGGCAGGCGGTGGAGGTCGGCCGAGGGTGTTGCGGGCGGTGGAGGACGGCGAGTGTACCGAGGGCGGCAAGCTCCGGTGAAGCGAACGCAGCAGCGGTATTCAGGAGAAGAGTAGCAGGGTTACGATTCCGCGAGGGCTTTAGCTGCGATAAAACGAGGGCCCTGTGCGACCGTCTTTATAAAAAAGTCGACTAAGGTTTTATCAGCGCTAAAAAAGCGCTGATAAAGGCTACCTTTATGAGAGCTAAAATTATAGCGCTGATAAAATCTAGCTTTATCAGCGCTTTTCTAGCGCTGATAATATTATGATTTATCAGCGCTAGAAAGGCGCTGATAAAGATAATTTTTATCAGCGCTTTTTGAGCGCTGATAAAGGATACCCTATATCAGCGCTGAAATTTGAGCGCTGATAGAGGTGTTCTGTATCAGCGCTTTTTTAGCGCTTATATAGGAGAACCTTTATCAGCGCCTTTTGAGCGCTGATAAAGACCAATTGTATCAGCGCTAAAATTTTAGCGCTGATACAGATTATATTTATCAGTGCTTTTCTAGCGCTGATAAATATTACTATTATCAGCGCTAAGAAAGCGCTGATAAACATTAGCTTTTTCAGCGCTGTAATTTTATCGCTGATATAGGGTATCCTTTATCAGCGGTTTTGCTTAGCGCTGTTATAAGGGCGCGCTTCCCTTGCCCGTTTTTGTAGTAGTGATAGTAAAAACATTTACCTGAACCCATAAAGAAATTTACATTGTGATTCTTTCCACACTTATGACAAGAAGTAAGATTAAATTTCATTCCTCTATGGGTATTATTATTATTATTATAATTTTTTCAAAATCCAATATTTCTCATTTTGTCCCCAAAACAATAGAATAACTAAGAATATCCAATTTTAAATTCCATATTTACAACACACCAAAAAATTTATTCATATCTATGGAGGTATCTTATATCCAATGCCTTTTGATGTCTTTTTCTTAAGACATTAATGAACTAATAAACTTTTCTTTTCAAGATTGATGATAAAGCTAAAAGCATATATTATAATTCTGGGGAAATTTTCCGCTTAGGTACTAATGGATTCATCACCCTTATACATTAGTTCAATACATTCGCTTTCCATTTTTGTGAAACTAGTTTTGGAAAAATAAATAGTGAAATATATAGTCAGAAACTCTTTTAAAATCATGGACTAAATTTCCTCCTCTTTCCTTATATTATTGATATGTTTCCACCATTAAATTGATTCACCTTCCAAATGATATAGTTACAAGACAATATTTTCAGGTTCTAAACACTAAATAATGAAAAATATATTTTTAGTGGTATAAATCCATTTCTGAAAAATCATTCTATCATAGGAACCACTGAATGAATTTGAATATTTCCGCATAAAATACTCAATAGTGAATTGTTTCTTTATCCATTTGGAATATCAACAAAATTTATGCTTCCATTAATATCTTGACAGATTTTGGTGATCATTTTCACAAGATTCAACATCCTAAACCCAAGTTAATTTGTTATATCAAGAGGATGATATTTTCAATTCCATTTACATTTAACATTAACATGATTCTTTCTATTTCCATTAATTGACTATGACCAAAAATCATAGCATGGGAAATAATAATCACAGGGAGTAATCATGTAATCATGAAAAATCATTCATTGGATATCTAAATTATGACACCTAGTTTTCAATCTATTCCACATTAGGTTTAACATTGGTTTTTTATAAACATCTATTGAAAACCATCTCAGTGGTTAATAAAGAAAATATGAGTTAACCTAAGAATATCCCATGAGAGTTTCTACCTAGGTTCACAATATTATAACCACCCATAATGCACTAATGATGATAGAGTTAATACCCAATAATCCCCATTCATAGCTTTTTTCCCTAGGATCATCTGTGTCACAAACATATCCACTTTCTAGTATCCAGAAATGAATTAATTTCCTAGGAAAACCACACAATATATAAATTACCAAATCATAAATATTCTATCCTATACATAGACTTACCAACATGGTTTTAAAATAATTATTCCAATAATAATCAATTAAAAAAATAATCAATAGTTTTAATCCAACCAAGGTGAACTACCCATTATATATATATAACATAATTATAGAAAAATTATCCAAATATCACATGAAAATAATTTCACTAGAATAGTAAAGGTTTAGTTTTTTTGGATACTAGATACATAATCATATTATTCCATGAAAAATATTTAACATATACCAAAAATATCTCCTCACATACTTAATTTATTAGGAATAAACTACTTAAAAACATTATTAAAAAAATTATGAAAAGAAATATGAGAAACGGTGGGCTCAGATGATCAGTAAGGGTAAACATAAAAAATATCAATCAGTGATCATAAGTGACTAGAAGAAAAAAATAAAGAGTAAGAATATGATCATAATATATGAGGTGCATACGTAATCAGTCAAAGATTATTAATCATAAATGATCACATAAGGGTTTTTCAAAACAATAAAATTAAGTTTTAAGTGTCCAGAATTATCAATAATAAATCATGAGATATAAAAATATATCATAATAATATGACATAAGTTTTTGGAATACATATAAAAATAGAAAACCATTACCTTAGTCAAGTATTACTGCCTATAACTTAATCATGGATTGAGTTCACTCTTGACTATATTATATCCTTATCCATGGTTCACTCCCAAAAATATTTTTCTAGAGAGAGTCCATTACTGAATTTGGTTCAATACCCATTTCAGTACTTATTATATAATGGGGTATTCATATGTACTAAATTCATTTAAGGGATTTATATTTAAAGTCCCAACCATAACATAATTAAAACTATACATATATGTTAAACAAGATCATAAAACATTCATCATATCATCATATCATAACCCAGGGAAAATAAAAAAGTTTTTTAATCCTTTACTCATTTCCTCTTTACATAAACTATGGAAAATGAAAGGGTTTCATAATGGTTTAATCCTAAATTAACTAACCTATGGGAAAGAAATGGGTTTTATTGAATCATCCTTAAATAATCATCATTATAACCACTGAAAACTAATAAAGTGTATGGTATCATAAGATAATATACCATGTTAACTATAAAATTCCATAAAAGAAGTTGACATAGATGGAAATACCATTAAAATATCATGTGATCCTTTATTTGAAAATATGCTGAAAAAATATGTTTATTTTGATAACATTTTATCATAAAATTTCCAAAAACAATTAAGTAATTTTTTTATTTAGAAATATATATTTAAACTTATAAAGTTGATGAAGCTAGAAATTTCACATATTTCATACAGTATTTCATAGTTCTAATACCCACCATAGTGTTATTTTATGGGAAATTATCACATTTTTATGTTTTAGTTGTATTTTGAGCTCAAATGCAAAAATGGCTTTATTTTGGTGTTTAACTGTTTTATTTATCTTCTATATTTCAGCCATATTATTTTACCCACTGAACGAAATTGCAAAATTACTTTTTTAGGTTTAATTAAATAATGGGCCTCATTTTATCCATCTGGAGTATCAGATCAATCAGTCATTTAGAGGCCCAAAATCAGCTCACTATCTGTGCCTCAAAAACAATGTGCAGATCTAGAATGTTTTAAATATGAGCTTGTATCTCAAAGAAGACCGGTCCATTGGAGTTTAAGTGTGTCATGGAGTTATAAAAATAATTAAGGAACATCTTTAATTAATTATTCCACGTCTTAATCCGCTATTTTCATTATCATTATGGTATGGGAAGTTGGGGCTGTGGAATACAAAGAGTCACTTGGACAGATTAAAAATTCCGAACTCAAATAGACCAACCTACTTAATACGTGGACCAATCAACCTAAAGTTTTGTGGTGGAACGTAGTAGGAATAATGAAATAACTTTCAAGAAGGGACCATTTACCCATTCAAGCATTTAATGGTTCTACATGTTGATTACTTTTGGAGGACAGAATTTGAGAGAGATTTCTGCACCCACTTTCTCTTTAAATTTGTATATCCTTTCTCTTGTACAAGGATAGCCATTTTCAAGGGGAAAGATTGAGTATTTATTTTAATAGTTACTTTTATTTTTAATATATATTATATTATCTTTATTCTTCATACCACCTTTCTCCCATTTATTTTATTTTATGTATTCTCCAACCATTATTCCTTTCTCAACTCTACTAAAAATGGAGAACTAACCTCAATGCTTGTTCCAGGGAGGGAATGGTGGTTTGATTGAGTTCATTGTAATTTAATATCTAATACTTTTATTCAATTAATTGAATTTTTGTGGTGGTGAAATAGATTACGGTGAGTGACTTCCCTATTTTCTCTAACATCTATTTCTTCTTCTCGTTTATCAATTTTCCTTCCCTATGCTCTTTGTTTCATGCATACGGCGGAGAATGGAATGAGTAGTGATGGTCAACAAAGAGGTCTCCTATCTGACTTTAGGAAGAGAATTACCTTATATGTATAGGTATCAGTATGGGTTGATGACATTTAATATGAGAAGGTGAGGTGTGACAGGTCTTGATCACCTCATTGAGTTGAATATTGAGATTCTTTTTAAACAATGATTTCAACCACCACGACCTCTTAAGAAAAAATTCCTACTTTCTCTCTTCTAACTTCATTCTATAGTGCATTTCATAATTATATATTATATTTATATTTTAATCATTTTAAATTATCTCCCCCATTTATATTTATATTATATTTTATATTAGTTAGTTTATAATAGTGACAGTAGGAAAATAGTGCGTGTTTGAGGCCTCCTTATGATCGACCCTAGGGTGTACCACTATGGTGCATTATTAGGCGAATAAGAATTTAATTTAATGGTAGATTGCGATAAAAAACTATCATAAATTTGGCTCCATTTCCGTGGAGTCCAATATCTTACACACAATATTTATCATAAAAAACCAAAAAATTAAAAATTTTAAAATCTAAAAAATATAATTTCATTGTATATCATTGTTTTTTAGGTCATGGATCATTTTAGTGATTTTTAATATGCATGGCCTAGTGCTTAATTGTCAAGAAATAAAGAGTGTTTTATTCTGCAGATGGAACAAGATGCTGCGACGATTCAAAATAATTTCAAAATCCTTGAACAAGCAAGCCAGATGGTAGCATCACTTGCGGCTGAAGTTGATGAAGTTAAATCTCTATGGTTGGAAAGACAAAAAAAAGATTAAAGCGAAATAAGAAAAGGTAAATGTTCTTCCAAAAACATTTGATATTGAAGAACCCATTGAAGACATGAATACTCAACTTGGAGATGTAATCATCTCTCCTTGGCCATTACTTGAAGAGGTTCCTGAAGTTGACATGCCAGCTGATACAACTGTGGGAGATCAACATGCTTTAGATGAACACTGGTTAGATTTTGTTGACGAAAAAAATTTAAGTGATCCTCCAATCTTTTTAAAAGAAGAATCAGTACCTCTATACCCCTCTCTTTCTTTGGAAGAAGATGAAGAAGTCCCTGCTGAAAAAGAATTCCCAATGGCCTTGCCTGAAGAGATCGTATTTCAAGCTGATCTACACAAAAGGGGAGATTTTTATATTTATTGTTCATGTTTTAATCATATCCATGTGGAACTATTTTCTAACTTCCCTTATAAATTTTTTTGACCCATCATCACATGTGAAATCCCTAGATGATAAAGTTGAAGAGACCATACAAGTTGTGGTAGTGAACAAAGAGGAATTATTCATCCTCTTTCCCCCATCATTCCAGTTGTACTAAATTGAAATGGTAAAGGAGCTATTGTACTCTTTATGTGGGTTCCTCCAATCCCTTTATCAGTTGAGGATCATTGATTTCTGATTAATAAACCCTACCCACCATCGGATTGTGGATAAACTGCTGAAACATCCTGCCTAGGGGTAGTAAAAACCTAGCACCCGCATGGGGGGTCAAACCAAACAATATTCTCATTCATTTCACTTCCTGTTTATTTTTATTCATTTTTATCATATTTTCTTTATTTCATGTCTTTTAGGTAAATTTCTAGTAGCTAGGAGCATAACTCAAAGCTTCCACTGGAAAATAAAATCAGGTTGTATCTTTACTTCCATTTTATTTTTCCTCCCTTATCATTCTTTTGTTGAGCTACAATGGGGGGGTAGTGGAATCTAGGTGTAGGGGAGTGTCAACCTACCTAGATGATTTTTGTGCAATCTTTTTAATTTTTTTATCTTTTTAGTATCATTGAGATTTAATTAATATTCTGATTACTTTTTCACACTTCAATTGATTTTGAGGAAGTTGAGATGATTTTTCATAAAATGGAATTTAAAGGATTATTGATTTGAAAACATTTTCCCTGAATTGGATTTTCAAGCATTTTTATGAGTTCGACCGATTTTTGAAATCCATTCCCATGAAACACTAACTCAATATATTTTTCCTATCCTGTGAGGTACTCTAAACTACATTGAAATATTCTTTCTAATACCCACACTTTCTTGAGAGAATCATTGATTTTTTGTGAGAACCAGAACTTGTGATTTTTCTCCTTAGAAGCTTTTGATTTCATGGAATGTTTTCTGATATGATTGAGGAATTTGTTTGGATAGACATATTTTATCTCGAGACCTACCTTTAAATCAATCCTTCGTTATCCCTTATATTACTTGAATTTCCTTATAGGTTTAAGCCATATTACAAGCCGATTTTTCCATACCTACCCGTATTCTAGGTATTATTGTGTGCATATTTCAAGTTTGAGTGTGGGGGAAGGGCCTTTAGTGTGAGTTCATGGGATATGTTTCATTTATGGGGGATGTGAAGTGAGTGTCAAAATTTTGGGTAGTGGATGATAATGTTCAAATTGGGAATGTGTAATCCTTTCATTGTACATTATTGGTTTCATCTCGTTCTCTTTTAAAAAATGATAAAAAAAAAATTAGAGATGAGCTGGAATTTATCATTGTACTTTGTTTTACGACTCATGTACCTATCTATATTCAAGGTCATCATGGTCATTATTTCATTGTATTCAATTTTCATCTCATTGTCCATAAAAAAAATAAAAAAAGAAAATAAAGTTGTGCCTTTCTGGAGCTTTACAAAAAAAATAGAAAAAATTAATAAAATGGGAGAACTTGGATGAAATAATTATTTTAAATCATTTATTTCCTCATGTACCATGTCATAAAAAATGGAGTGGTGTTTTGTGTCACATTTTTAAGGGTATTTAGTGAGTTTCATCCTGTCTTTTCACTTGATTATTCATGCATTGTACTTAAGAGTCTAACCTCCTCTTTCTAGCGTTAAAATTTTCAATCATTTTCCCACCAACCCTAAGCCAAAAAATTCACCTGGAAAAATTCATCCTGATTAAATTCATTTTCATGTTTGTTGCTGTGGAGAGATGAGATTTTTCACAAGCCTATGGTGATACATACACTTTCCAATTATAAGCATAAGTCCAGATACAACTTCTCTTGAGTGAAGAGTGACACAAATTTCAAGGTAAGGTAGGTTTTGATTAGGCCATGGATGGATTTATGAGGTTGAATAAATGTGAATGTGAGAAATTAAAATTATTAGTAATTGTTTTTCATAGCAAAGACATGATGGAATTTCATTTTGGAAGAGATCATTGATGTTTTCTCATTTTTTCATTTTTGTGTGAATTTTGATTTGGATATACGATGATTGCCCATGAGTGCAACGATTAAGTGTGGGGGAGTGATGAAGCTATAAATTTAACATATTTTATACTGTATTTAATAGTTTCTAATACCCACTACAGTGTTATTTTAGGGGCAATTGTCACATTTTTATGCTTTAGTTGTATTTTGAGCTCAAATTCAAAAATGTCTTTATTTTGGTGTTTAACTATTTTATTTGTCTTATGTATTTAGGCTATATTATTTTCCCCACTGAACCAAAATTTTAAATTACTTTTTTAAGGTTTAATTATTCAATGGGCCACATTTCATCCTTATAGAGTATCAGATCAATCAATCATTTCGAGTCCTAAAAGCAGCTCACAATCTGTGCCTCAAAAACTGGGTGCAGATCTGGAATATTTTAAAGATGAGCTTGTATCTTGAATAACACCGGTCCATTGGATCTGAAATGTGTCATAGAGGTGTAAAAAGAACTATAGAACATGTTTCATTAATGAGTCCACATCTTAATCCGCTGTTTTAATGGTCATTATGGCATGGGAAGTTGGTATTGTGGAATACAAAGAGTCACATCGACAGATTAAATGTGCCACAATAAAACAGACCTAATTCCTTCATACGTGGCCCAATCAACCTAAAATGTTGTAGAGGAACGTGGGAGGAATAATGGAACAACTTTTAGTAAGGGACCATTTACCCATTCAGGCATTTAATGGGTTTAAAAGTCGATTACTTTCAGATGACAAAATTTGAGTGAGATTTCTTCACCCACATTCTCTATAAATTTGTACCTCCTCTCTCTTTTACATGGATTTACATTTTCAAGGGGAAAGGTTGAGTATTTGTTTTGTAATAGTTAATTTTATTTTCAATATATATTAGATTATATTTCATCTTCATACTTCCTTTCTCCCATTTATTTTATTTCATGTATTCTCTCACAGTTATTCCCTTCTCAACTCCACTAAAAATAGAGAACTAACCTCGACGCTTGTTCGAGTGAGGGAATGGTGGTTTGATTGAGTTAATTTTACTTTCATTTATAATCCCATTATTCAATTCTATGAATTTTGGTGATGGTTAAATCTATTACAGTGAGAGGTGTCCCTATTTTCTCTACCACCAATTTCTTCTTCTCATTTGTCAATTTTCCTTCACTTTTCTATTTGTGTAGTATATACGGTAGAGCACAGTATGAGTAGTGATGGTCAGAGAAGATGTCTCCTAGCTGACATTAGGAAGAGAATTACCCCATATGCAGAGGTCTCGGTATGGGGTGAGGACATTTCAAATGAGAAGGTGAGGTGTGACAGGTCTTGATCACCTCATTGAGTTGAATATTGAGATTCTTTTTAAACAATGATTTCAACCACCACGACCTCTTAAGAACAACTGCCTAATTTATCTCTTCTAACATCATTCTGTATTTCATTTCATTATTATATATTATATTTATATTTTATGCATTTTAAATTATCTTTCCCATTTATATTAATATTATATTTTATATTAGTTAGTTTATAGTAGTGACAATAGGAAAATAGTGCATGTTAGGGGCCTCATTGTAATCAACCCTAGGCTGTGCCACTATGGGGAATTTTTAGGTTAATAATAATTTAATTGAATTGTGGTTTGTGAGAAAACCACTCTCATCAAATGTATGGTTTAAATAAATGATTAGTAATTAAGGTGGTAAAAGCAGTTTATACCATATATGTTAAAAGAGAGCATACTTTTCAAACTTTTAAAAAATATATAAATGAATTATTTAGAAATGTTTCACTTAAAAATATTCCTTTTAATTTTTTTAATAAAGTAAAAGTAAATGGAAATAACCATTTTTAAGTCATTATAAGGATAGTAAAATACTAACATAAAACAATTTTTATGAGCATTGTCCTAAGAGAAAAATTTAATCTATAAAATAAAAAATAAGGTCAAATTTTCAATAATAAAAATTTATCAGAAATTTTAAGTAAAAAATAGAGAAAATATGGATTCAATAAATAAAAATTAAATGAAATAATAGAGGATTGGAAATTATTTTTTTAAAGAATAAAATCTGTTAAAAAATTTATTTGTCGTTTTTTACATAGAATCTTGAAAAAAATGCTATTATAACATATAACCATATTTCTAGTCCTGTATTATTTTGTTCATGTTAAAATATCCTATATATTAGTATTTATTTATAATAAATATATTCCATAACAATATTCATAAATGGAATATCTTGTATCATTCCTTTAAAATTTCCATCTACCTTATTATTAAAAATTTCTTTTTTAAAATGTACATTCAGTTGAAAACCGGTCTTTCTTCTATGCATGTTTTGATTAGAAGATTCTGACAGTTGGACCTTGTTCCTGGTTTCATCATATCCACAATAGTAATCATGAAATAATTATAATATTTATCCACAATATATTATTTTATAATTATTCATATAAAATGGTGATAAAAAATGAATCACATCACTACGTGGAGGTGGTAGTCCACACATATTCATAAGTGACATTATTGTTTTCGAGTAAATAGAATAGTAAAAAGGTAGATAATATATTATTATAATCGAATAATAATTATATAATAAATTTAATACATAAATATTAAATCCATTATAATAACCAACCATAAAATATGGTAATGGAAAATTAATTATATCGTTACATGGAGGAAGTAGTGCACACATACACATGAGAGATAATTTAATTTACCTTTTTATGGAATTGAGTTGAAAAAATGGATGATAAATCATCATAATAAATATTTATTATATTTATGATACTGAATTATTATCTTAAATTTGATACCATAGAATTAGAGGAGGTAGAATAAGAAATGAAATTGAATGTACTCGGTTAAGAGTTATACCTTGTCGTTGAGAAACCTCCTTCAACATAAATCTTAACCCATGAGAGGATGATATTTTGATAAAAATAGGAACTATAGGATTTATATAAGCATGTTATTAAATTATTATGGAATTTATTTGATAATATAAAAGTCCCTTAAAATGTGAATAGGATAGGATAAGTTTTATCCTTTTATAAGGGAGGGAGATGCCACACTTGAAATTTTTCAAAATATTTAAATATATTAAGGTATTACTCAATAAAAATGGTTTCCAAATTTCTCATATTATATGATAATATGATATAGGGTCTAAATAGGATCATAAAATATTATTTATTAATGTTTTATGTAATTTTAACCCTTATCATTTTTGTTTTGAATCTTGAAACCTATTTTAACTCATACTGTGATAATAATTTTTTACCAAAGTTACTATTTATAATATCCAACCATTATGTTAAACATTTTAAATAATAATAATTATTATTATTAAAAATATTTTATTAACTTTACATGATTTTATTTCTATATGTGTTATATATCTATATTAAAATAAGTGTGTAAAATGCAACGAAGCTGTTTTTTATATAAATTCATTTTTCAGTATAAAATTGAATGTATTCTTATTCCTTGCATAGTAAAAGCCATTATATTAATATTAAAACTCTTATTGAATATATAATATATATGAAACTTTAAATTCATTTGTAATTATATATTAATTTAATTTATTAATATAAAATAAAATTGCGTGTATAAAAACAATTTTTCAAAAAAACATTTCTTTTTACCATTAAATGCATTTATTTTCATTTCCAACCAATTTATAACCAATGAATTAATTTTATACATGTTTAAACTATATATTGTCATAATTTTTTTATGAGAAATGTGTTATAAATTCTCTATGTTTTATACTTGATTATTTAGTTTATGTTTGATTTTATGTTGTTTTGTCTGGTTTGAGTAACTATGGAATCTAGTTTATTTTTTATATTGGAAACAAAAAATTAGTATAAAAATTTAAAATGAATTTGATCCACCAATAAAATATCCCATAAATTTTTTTCCAAGTGCATTTCCATATCCAACAACTATCTTTTATAATTAATAGAATATGTTTTTTTTATTTATCATATTTATGCATGCGATAATGTTACATACTTGTTCTCTGATCCATACATGTTCAAGCCTTTAAATTAATTATCACAAAACATATATTAATGATTGAACCATGTGAAGTTTATATGGTTCTCTCTATATAATTATAATATTTTCAACTTACACTATGAAATTAATGAACATAATTTAATTATTGAAGCATTGGGATGGAAAATGTGTGTTTTCATCTATTGTCCTACCTATGAAGAGATATGAATTAAAAAAAGGTTTGTATCATAAATTTTTACTATTCTATATAAGAATTAGTTTATCACTCTATCTATATGTAAACATAGTTTTTAATATTCCTTCCTTTTAAGTTGGAGTTTAATATTGTGGGAGTGCTTTTTTTGGCTTATAGTGATTGCTTGTTTAATTATATCAAATGATAATCATAGATAAAAGGGAAAAGTAAGTGGATGTTAAGTGATTTAGGATGTTTTTTTTCAATATGTGAATATTTTTTTATAGAATTTTATAATTAAATATTGAAAATATCATCATTAAAAAAATGTTTTTGGAGATTAAATTTGGCTTATGTCCACTATCAGTTAGCAATAATAGATTTTATGACCCATAATAGTAGTCTAAAAATGCTTAAGCCTAAATGAAATGACCCTTATTAACTAAAAATCTTCTTGGATTGGAAGAGGAGGTGAGAGTGTACCATAAAGATATCCTCTAAAATAAAATAGGTTGGAAACTCACGTCGAGGGAATTTATTAGAATAATAGGAGGCGTAACCAAATTAACTCATAGGAAAATAAAATAAAAATTACAATGAAAACCCAATGATAATAATTTGGAAATAGATAAGTTTCCATAACCCATTTATTAATTACCTGACATATAATCATCATAAAAAAACATTCAATAATTTATATTAAAACAAACAAATCATCCTTTCACTCCAAATGAAAAATAGAGCCAAAATCTCCTGGAATATCTTAAAAAAGCTAAACATTGTGGATGTTTGAAATGATGGGAATACATAGTAGGATCATATTTATAACCAGTGTTATATTCATGTTGAATAAATGAACTATGATTAATTTGTGAGAAATAAATAATCAAGGGAAGAGTGTGAGTAAGAGTGTGAGAGTGTAATAGCTTACTTACAAATCATATATAGTCACATATCCTTATCATATTAAACCATGGTGAATCACAAAAAAATTGAAATGGCATTTTTAATTTTAAAGGATATAAATTAATAAGAGAAGGATCCTAGAAATGTAACATCATCATAATTATGTCACATCATAATTACTAATATAACATCAAAGCCATAAAAATATTCATGAAAATAGGCAATTCCTGCTCTCAAACTATGTTAGTAAACACCACAATATAATTCATCAGTAGATAAGATTAGATCTCAACTAATGAAATTCATCCCATATAAATGATGTTTCAAATATAGTCACATCTCCATCAGTATAATAAATTGACCACAAGATCCCCATATCATCACATCATGATGTCATAAACTCATGATAAAACATTAAGGCACCCCACCTAAAATCATGAAATAACCATAATCTATAAATTCCTGAAGGAAATGTGTATATATTATACCAAAAGTTATTATTATTGATCAATAGTTCACAAGTCAAAATATTGATCCATTGCATATTGTATAAAAAAATTATAATTCTCCACAATCCATTACAGCCCATAAAAGATTATAAATGTCAATTTTAAATACGAGACAATATATCCCAAAAAGGACTACACATGGAGAGACCTTATATCATTATATACCTCATGTATAGAATAAAAAAAGAAATGGAATAAAAAAAGGTAAGTATACAAGAAAAAATTTTAAAGATATATAAAAAACTAAATAAAAATTCATTCACATACCACATTAAATAGTAAAATCAATATTTATTAAATAAAAGACAACATCATACATAAAAATTATATTAAACATTTCAACATATGATAATATGTGTTAATAATATAGTATTTAGTTAATTAATCACAATATATGTATAATGATAATAATCATAATTATATAGTATTAATTATACTATATGTTGTTATGAAAAATATTATAATACACTAATTTCCTATTAATTTCTAAATAAATATATTTTTAATGATTAATTGATCAATTAGGCAAATCTATGTAAATATGAAAACCAACTGTAACAGAAGTCTACGCCCTTAACATTATAAAGTTACAATTTTATTAATGTAATCATTCCCAATACATTACTAATAATGAATCCAATATTTAACCAACTAAACATAATAGTTAACCTAGTCAACTGATGGGATATTTATTACTCTACAGACTCCTAAACTATATCTCTAAAAATATTACTCATTAATATTAACACTACTATACCTTCCCAATCATGATCATTATTGAAAACTATTTAATATATTAAATTTAAATATATATCTATATATTCATTATTTCCTTCATTATCTTATTTCCCAAATTAATTTGAGTTACTTATACTAAAATTTATTACATGTTCATCCCAAAAATTTATCTATCATTACTTTCATGGGTACCATAGACTCTTACACATATTTTCAACATAATACTATTAAAATCTATTTAAACGAACGAGTTTATATATTTGGAAATGATATGTTACCAATATTCAATCTTTATATAATTTCTATTACATAGATAAATTTCAATATTTTCACTTAAATACAAACAATATCATAATTTCCACAAATAACAAAATTTCAATATAAATTACAAATTAAATCATAGATAAATATACACATAATTTGATGTTATATAAATATTGTAACATCATATATAAATAATTAGTAAGTGACATAATATGGGAAACATGGTTCATCCTATATTTCCAATTCTATTTAGTGTTTCCTTTTCATTCCCATTTCCAAATTCACCTCTCATTTCTCATAAATAACTACATATCATAGTATGATAAAACTAATACCACTTGATCCACAATATAATGAGACACACACATAAACATTTCATATAATAATTTAAAGGATTAAGAATATGTAGAACATTGAAACCTAAATTAAACATACATTATAGAAATAAAAATAAATAATTGTCTTTAAAGACCAAATCCCTTTACTAAATAAGGTCCCTAGAGATGAGTATGATAAAAAGTGAATTAATTAAAATTTAACCCCTATTACTTAGAAAAAATCATCACCATTTTACCTAATGAGAGTGTATAAGAAAATTATCTATAAATTATTTTTGTATGTTGGTTGATCGTCAACGTTTTAATTGATACAAGTTGCCAGATTACAACATTTATGTGTGTGTTTTGAAAATATGAATGACAATGATTCCCATAACTCATTTCAAATGGCCATCAATCATGGTAAAATATTATGAAAAATATAATTATTTATTTCATAGGGTTGGAAATAAAAAAATTTATTATCAATTAATGGAATGAAATAATAATTCATAACATAATAGTATAAATTCATTCTAGAAGATACATACATAAAAAAGAAACCCTCTACCTAATGTGATGTTTTATACTAATATAGAAAGAGAGAGATGTTTAAAAAGCGTGATATACACAAGGAACTATTGATGTTAATTTTATGGACTTCTCAAGGGTGATTAGAATGACCCAATATTCATCATTGGTCATTTAGCATTTTAAGGGAATCAGAAAGAGAATAGTGAGGGAGAGGGGGTTACAAGTATAAAACAATATGAGAATAATAGTTCATGAACCACCATGAATAGTTAGAATTCATAATTTTTTTTCCATATTTTAAATCAATTTCATTCCAACCTATTCCATTACAATTGATGGAATGGAAGGAGATACATATTAATTTTATATACTGTTGCTTTTCTATATGTATTCCTCTATTAAAAATACATAATTAACCAATTTTCCTATTAATATTCACTTTTTTATATTCTGTCACTTTATAATAATTATTTCATTGAAAGAAATATGCTGAGTATAAATCGAATAACATTTATAATAAAAAATGTTCATAATTCCTAGATTTCACATTTAAATACAATGTTTAAATAATTTGATCATGTTGTCAAAAAATTCCAGAAGAAATATATAATTTTTTATTTAAAGTAGTAACCAATACACAAAAAGAAGGTTTTATATAAGGGTAATATTGTTTACATTAACAAATAAATAGTGGCCTATGTAATGGTCATCAGATCATACCTTTATGTAGGGGTTCTACTTCATATATATATGGATGGTTATTCGATTATATAAGAATATCCCACTTAAAGGTAAATCTGGTTAACTTTATGCAATAAGTAATTACTTAAGGGAATCCTGGGTTTCTTTTACACAATATAATAATTATTCTTTTTTACCTTTACATTGGAAGATCCCAGATAAAGTTAATTTAGGTTACTTTTTTGTATAAAGGTTGTCTCTCATAAGAGTAAATATAATTTTAGTGATTACACTTAAGAAAGGAAATGGTTTTTCAAAGGGGTAAACATAATTGAAAAAAATTACGTTTTAAATTAAAAAATAAGAATAACGGTTACTTCCTCAATTTTACAAAATCTAGGTTTAAAAACTAAAATAATGAATTACTCTAAAATTAATATCAATTTGATTCAAACCATCATAAACCTATAATAATATAAGAAAAAACGATAATACTATATCACTTCACATAAATATATGGAAATATTCGATATCATCCATCATTTACCAGTCATTTTATAAGGTAACAATTAGGCCAAAATTCATCTCATAAATCATTTCAACATCCAAGGGAGCATCAAAACCATTCACTAACCCAAAATTAGGGATTAATTCAAAATAAAAAATAGGTTTCATATTATAGAAGTATTATGTGTCAATTAAATAAAATTTCTACTTCAAAAGGTGTACAAAAACCTTAGGCAATCTTGAGTTGATCATATCAAATCAATATCTTTAATTCCATAAAAATCAACTTTTTATTAAATTTTTTATTCATTTATTTTTTCATAAATAAATATAGAAGTTATTTTAACATCAATGGGAATTAAATAAATATAACCAATATGTTTCTTTATAATGTAAATCAATTTAACAAAATTATTCCAATAAGAAGCAAAAAAAAAAAAAAATATGTTGCAGCTTATAATTAAATAAATAGAGACTATCAGATAAACTAATGGAATCCAGACACCACCCTTTTTATATCATAAAAATAATTTTATCTACATTCGATTATTATTTCAATCATATCTTTCCACCATCAATCAAATACTTCAGATAATATTATATCAATGCATCCAAGGATATCATTTCTATTTTTATAGTTCCCTATCTCGAGAGGTAAAAAATAACCACATATTCATGTTGGAGGCTTAAATAAGTATATTATAAACAAGGTTTTCCAAAAATTAATCATAAAAAGGATCAATAACTTGACATGGGATATTATTCATCATTAGGAGTATCATTTCACATTGGGGTACATGGTACATTCAAATTCAATGCTTATATAATTATAAAATTCTTAAAATTATCATATCAAAATACATGCCGAATATTAATTTAGTTATTCATATTGCATGTGGATTCGTATTTATTAATGAACTAAAACATTCCTTCCTTTTAAACATTACACATAATCAATCCATAAAAAAATAAATCATTTAGAAAGTTTAAATGGACTTGTGTTATCTGAAATATATCATGTTCATCAAGGCATAAATTAAAAATTTATATGCCATATATTTTATCATTCTTGCATAAAAAATTGCTTATAACATTTTTAAATTATTGAAACATAGTATACAAGATTTTTTTTTATTATTTATCACAATATATATCTACTTATATCATGCATAGTTAATTCTACTTACATGTTTTTACAAATTCTATAAAATGGTAAATAAATCTTATTAATCAATTTTTTTATTCTAGAATATAATTTAATTACGAAATTTAATAAATATAACATGTATTCAATTTCAGTAAACTCTTTAAAATACCAGTTTCCTTAACTCAATAATAAAAGTTTATTTGATGTTAAATAAGAATTTAAAACACGATTCTAAACAATATATTTAAATATTTTAATTGAAATATTGTAAAAAGAATTTTTTTCTATAAAACAAGAAGATTTCATAAACAAATTCATGAAAAAATCCTTAAAGATGTGTTTTTCTGATAATGAAATCATATTATAATGTAACATTGTAAATTTAAAACAGTAATTTCAAATATAAACATGGTATTAATAGTTTATTAATTTACCTGTATCAATACATAAAGAATAATTGTGATCTTTGAATGTTATATTAGAAAAAGTAACACCTTTAATTTTCTTGTGTTTTAATTCTTCATGTATTATAAATGAAAATAATATATTTATTAAGGGTTCACCGTATCATTATAGTTTATCATAAATAACCATATATAGAATAAAAAAACTATATTTGAAATTAAATGAAACATATGAAAATGATGATAGAATACCATCTAATGTTTATACCATGTAATAAATTTATTTTCTACATATACAAGTTTATATAGGTGTCATTCTCCTTTTATTAGATCAAAATGGGCATCGTAACCTAGATCATATCTAGTCTCCATAACATCAAGGTATGGGCATAGATTACATAGGGCTATAAATATATATATTCTAGAATTTCCCACATTTACACAATAAGTTAGGTTAATTTATATTGTTTACCTATTGATCACATGAAGAAAATTTCTATTCCTAATACAAAACACTAGAATGGGTTTCAGGAGGGATGAAATGTGAAATTAAATTCACAATTTCCCTTTTATTTTTTTGAAATCCACACCCTTTACTCCCCATCCACTCATTATCCTTTTCCCCCTATCTAGTCTCAACTCTTTCCTCCTTCATTCTACCTAACTATTCCTAATTATTGCCTTGAAATATTCTTTACATTAACATAATCCTACCAGGGATAGTGATTCCATTTTTGTAGGTAAGACTTGATACCACCCTCAGTTTGAGCCCAATCCCTGAACATCATCACACCTCCTTGAATTGATCATCATATCATTTTATAAAAAATCTATTATCACCCCTCCCAACCTATTTTGGTGTCTTTAACCCATCCCCAACCACTGTTCACTATCAACATACAATCCTTGACTCCCTGGATAATTGGATTGAGGCAACAATCATATGGATGGGGAACTATAATAAACTCTCACCAAATTCCCATAACAACATCCGTGATCTGTTAATTACCCACTATAAATCATTCAATTTTTTTTATTTTTCATATGATATGTTCAATTAATTTGTAGTTTTACTACTTTTAAATTCTAAGAGGTAACTTATGAATACATTATTGAAGTAATAAATTGGTTTTATGAGCAATGGATATATAATTAGTTTTAATTTTTTTTGTAAATTTGTTTCTTTGTAATTGGTTTCTACATAATTCTTTTAATGAGTACTAACTTTTAATTTTTTTAAGACCTACATAGTTTTATTATACATAAAAGCGAACAATAATATTTTATTTTTTTAAATAAAGTCAATTTATCATTTGATTTTCATGGACCCAAGGATCCATAGATTTAAGGGTAATGGGAACATAAACACATCATTCGGTTCACAATAGTATTTTTTTATACATTCATATATTTTACAGAAAATATATAATCATTTAAATGAAAAATATTATTATGAAAATAAAATAAAAATATTATTATTTTTATGTAGAAGTAATATTATTTCATTTTTTCAAGAAAATAAACATTATGGAAGATAAAACTCTCCCATTCTTATTATTATTTTATTGTTTCAAATAATTTTATACCTTTTTTAACTAAACCATTGGAAAATAAAAATACTAAAAAATTAATCCAAGGAACTAAATTCTTTGAAAAAAATTAATAAATGTAAAAATTTATATGAGTTTGAAATAATGAATCTTACATATATCATACTCCACCAAGACAATAAAAGTTTGTGAAATAACATCGATCTAAACTGAGGAGTTATAAGTAACCAATTTTTTGTAGTTGAATAGCTAATGTGTTCTCATCCCTATAGTTATATGAAACGACACATATATTTGTGTAAATTTCCTACTAACAAGTACTCCACTTTATAAGTTTCTCATAGTAGAGACGTGTCATTTTTTCATTAAAGTTATAATATGCTTATTGAATTTCATTCAATGAATCAGTTCATCATGTATTTCTTGTCATGATTTATATAACATTGACTACTTATTTCATTTCCAAACTAAGAGAATATGAGTGTTGATAATTTTAAATGTAACTTCCTATAATGATTCCCTGTTAGTCTCTGAAGATTACCCCAACACCTTGTTTTTATATATTTTATTTCTATGCGACATCATATTTACTTTAATTCATCATTAGATTGGTATTTTCCACATCATAATAATATTTATTCTATGAAATATAATTTTGGGTTTGATTCCCAACCTCATTAGGACCCAAATATCATGAGGTTTATTTTCTCCACACATGAATTGTTGATTAACTATAAGAGTCACACTATCAACATTTTCATTAAAAATTCAATTATTGAGAGGGAGTTACTAAAATAGATGATTCAATTTATGAACTTCCAAATGATCTATCATGATTCTGAAATCATGTCATGAAGGTGATCTGAAATCCATGTGGGATGATATAGAATGCCAAAGGATTTAATTTGGACCTCTAGATAGTTATCTTGTAAAAAGGGATCTTAAATAGGTTATTGTTGCCCTTCTAGAGCATATTCTAAGAGGATAGTGAAACCAAAGGTATTATTTATATTTTTTATTGTACTATCATAAAACACAAATATAAGTACCACAGGAACTGTAAATCATTAATATTTCTTTAATTTAGATCCTTCAATTGATCAATCTCTAGAGAATATAGGTTCTAGAGGGTTTGATCCATGGATTTTTAATGTTCTTGAATCACTAACATTTTAACCAGGATTCATATTTTTGAATGATTAATATAGTTTATTTGTTACAACCCAATTTCTTATGGGTTCCCATATGAGGAAATCCCCCCGAGGCACGACATCATGTTCTTCTATCACTTATATGATGAAAAAATGTATTTTATTCTTTTTCATTTTAAAATAATTCTTAATTATTAATTGGGGGATCATTAGTGTGGATGTTATCATCCATGATTTTTATAAGGAATCATATCCTGTCTTTATGTTAAAAATTAAGAGAGAATTATATTAAGACTAGATATCTTGAATTCATAATGAAATAATCATGTGATTCTATTGAAGCTACACACATAGAAGAATCAAAGGTGTAGAGACTCCCAAATCTAATACCCATGAAAAACTAGATTTAGAGAAAAGAAATATGTTTATAGATATATTTTATCATCTTCTAAATAAAGTGTATTTAACTATACATATCCTATCTGCCATAAAAAGGGATTTCCATTCAAATTTTATAGTTTCTATTTAATGATACTGACTACTTCATTAAATCTATTTTACTATAGATGCCTCCAAAAACATCGATAAACCTAAGAACATGAAAGGAAAATCAGATTCCCAAAGGTGAAGGTAGTTCAAAATAAATTTTTTAATATAAATAAAATAGTTCTTACCTAAATATATGTGAGATTTCTATCGACTATTATTTTGATCGGATACCTACACATAATGTTTGAAAATATATTGTATATCCTTGATATTCTTTCTAATAATATGGAATAGTACTATAACATAATATATATAGAGAATGTTAAATAGCATGTTTATTACCTCTATGACCAATATTTGTTTCAATTCTCTCTCCTCTACTATCTTCATTATACATCTTCTCAAATAGTATTTACCATTATTGATTAAAATGGCTATGAGGGGGGTGTCCGTATCTTATCCCTCCATATAAAGTTAAATAACCTTTAGGATAAATATTTGTTTGAAAGGTATCTGTTATATAGGAGAATAAAAATGTCACACAACTTTGGATGGTTTCAAATAATCCAAACTTACTGAAAATATTGAGGATAAAATCATGAATCATGGTTTCAAAATAATTTAAAACATAAATCATGGTGGTAGTGTTTGTCGTATCATTGATTTTAAATGTTATGTTCACACATTTTGAGGTAGTAATAATTATATATTTAGTATTATTATGTTTAATAGAGTGATATTGGTTTACTAGGGATATCTTGGAAGTAATTAAAGTATGGATATTGATAATTTTTTTTGATAAATATTGAATTTTTGTTTTACAAATTCACTACTCTAAACTGAACAAGTTAACTTTTATTTTCAAAATTAGGGGTCAATGTGAAAAACATAGAGTTGGTTACACAGAAGATAAATTCATAATGGAAGAATATGTAAACAAAACATTACACATTTTAGAATAAAATATCCATGAACTTTAAAAATAAATGGTAAGTGATCGATATGGGACTTGGGAATATCAAGGATTATGGTGGAAAATATATTAGTTAATAACTAAGGATCATGGATGTATGATGTTAAAATTTATCTATTTTTATCTATAATTCTTATTATTATGTTCTCAGTAGGTTGTGTAAAAAATAATTCATTCTGATTGAAAATGTTTTTATAGTAATTGAAAATATTCTCTATTGGATCATATCCTCTAGAATGGATAATGTCACCATCATAGAACAAATAAAGGGAATTGGATATTTTTATAAAAATTTTAATGGTGTGAAATAATGTAGTTTTTTGTCCCATTTATCCATCCACTATACTATGAATAATTCCTTGTGAATTTCATGTTTCAATTATTAAAAATGATTAGAGTTTATTAATAGTTTTATTTTCATACTAGAGTGGGGTGTCCTAAAAATTTTTCTTAGTGTTTCTTTCCTAGAGTTGAGCCAATTTGGAAACTAATTTTTTTATCTCAATATCTATATTTCTAAACCTAGTTTTTATCTACTTTTTTAACCTATGATTTAAATTTTTTAGCATCATATCATAGGTATATGAGTCATTTTCATATTTGATAGATTTCAAGACATATATAACCAAATCATATACAATATAGATGTATAGAGGCCTTGGATTATAATAAATTTATATTACACCATTTTTTATGAATATCCATTACCTTATATAAAAACTCACATAAGTAATATAATAGTTTAATGCATCTGGAAACATGGAAACATAATCTTCTATCTTGGTGAATGATATTTAATGTGTCCCATAATGATCTTCCCCTTTAGTACTCCTATAAAAAATAATTTTTCATAACATGGGGAAAGGAAGTAAAGGAATGGAAGAACTAATACACTCATTAAGGGTAAATAAAGGAGATACAATAGCATTATATGAACATAAGGTTATAAGATTATGAGCATAACATCTGAAAACCATACCCTTCATATCAAAGATCAGAATCCTGAATCATGGAATAAAGATTAGTAGTTCATAGTACATAATACAATCAACGAAAATGAACCATGAGAGTATATGATAAGCATATGAAATGGCATTGGTGTAATAAATATAATCATAGAAAATATTTTATCAAGGATACCCACAAAATCATTCATAACATGTTAATCTTAGGATAACCACCCATTTACCTACTTTGAGCATGGGGTGACCTCCCATGTATCCTCCTCTTTGGGATTGGGCTAACCACCCATGTAACATCATCTTTAGGATTAGGATAAACACCGGTGTATGATCCTTTTTTGGATTGAGGTAAATACTTGTGTACCCACCTCTTTGGGGTTGGTCAAAACACCCTTGTAACCTCCTCTTTGAGCATGAGATAAACTGAAATGTACCATCATCTTTAAGACATGGATAAAAACTTGTGTACCCTATATGATCATATATAATTTATCATTAGGAATTAATTATAGTGATACATGGTAACACCAATCATGTAAGTTGTATGGGGCTCACCCAGTGCTATCTGGGCTGCCCCATTAAATAAGCTATAACATGCTTACATTAAGAAATCTAGGATTCCTAATGGTATAATCTATAATTGGATAACCCAAATCTATCTTGGAAGTCTAATATAATAAAATATAATGAGATTCCCCAGTGTTATCTTGTCTGTTCCATTATATAAGCTATGTCCAAGAACCACAACATGAATAAAGTAAAAAGAGATTTCATAACATAAAAAAAACAATAAAATAAATAATTATTCTTTCAAAACCAGATTAACCCATGGAAAATAAACGAGTTTCATATCATTCTCTATGGAACATGAATGACCCTAAGAAAATAAGAAGGTTCCATAAACATTATGCAATCAAAAAATAAATCATTCAGAGAAATAATATGAATGATATGACTGGATTATAAGGCCCCAGCCTTAAACCTTACTTAATCTTGAGTTATTACAAGATTACACATTGAGGATCTTTTCGGGTTTAGAGTTTTAGAGAATTAGATCATAAAACTTGCATTACATTCCACATATAAACAAAGTGGTTACATAAAGATAGTATTCTTCATTCCCATCAATGGAAACACATTTAAAATAAAACATGGATTAATTCTTGACACATCCTTGACTCTATCATCTTATCATGTACCTTTCCCTTGACCTGTGAAAAACATTTCAAAAACTTGGGATGAGCATAAAAACTCAGTATGGGTTATAAAAACATGGAAAGGAAACATGGGTACATACATACATAAGAGTGAAATCATACTTTACCCATAAAACATAATCACTTTAACATACCTCATAAAATCATGAATAAATCATAGAAATCATAAGACATAAAGGTAACTTGAGGCATTCATAACATTCTTACGTAGGGAGTAACCCTCTTGGTTACGTTTGGAATACCCATCACAGTATATTCCCTAAAATCTCTTCGGAGAAACCTTAACGTTTCACTCCTTCGCGTTACCCAATGCATTGGAGAGCTATAACGGGCTCACCCGCCCTTAGTTTATCACGGAACCACCCGTCTTCATAATAATGCCCAAGAACCATAACATAATCATATCACATAAAACATGCATAAAGGAAACATAAAATTTCCACATTTCAATCACGAGATATCAATACAACACATTGATATAAAAACATTATGAAAACCATTTTCAATACCAAAGTAAAACATGGTATTTATTTTTCTTTTAAAAAGAAGGAATGGCTTGTAGAGGAAGCCGAAACTCAAATAACGGTTACGACGGAGGAGAAGTCGTTTTCGCCGCATACGTACGACAAAAACATTCCCTTTTGTCGTTTAGTAAACGCTTCGTATAAAAAAGATTCCTTTTGAATAAATGTAAAAGTCAAAGTGGTTTATACACCATATAAAAGAAAGTTGTGTATAAAATAAAATATGCCTCAACGAAAGGAGATTGAGACGAAGTCCCATAAAAAGATAATTTTTAAAATAAAATAGATACATTATGTGTATTCACTATAAGTACACATAAATAAAGTACAAATACAAGATACGACATAATAATATAATGACATACTTTGAAAGTACGAGATTAACCCAAAGAATGGAAATTGGGTTAAGAAGTTCCCATACCTCGTATCCGACTTGACCCGACCGTTCTTTAAACTCCTGAATAATAAACTTGAGTTAATCTATACTTGATTATGAATCTTTTTCAAGTTCATTATTCCTTTTATACCATGTTATGAACATCATGCAATTATTTAAGTTAATAATGTTTATTTTGTCGGTATTTGGTTCTTAAGTCAAAAATAGACTTCTTACACTTACATGTTGTTAATTTGGTCAATGTTTCATTATATCCAGAATGGTATTCATGATGTAGATATCATATATTTCATATATATCCAGTACATACATGTATTTAAAATATTACATAATCATTTAGAGGTAAGAAATGAAATGCACCGTTCATGGAGACGGTAAGCCGTACGTACGCATGAACGCTACTTTCATTTCTTTGTCATATTAACGGAATTAAAACTAAATGAGACTTATGTATATTTTAATTCCAGAATTATATTCATCATTTAGATATATCATTAATTTTATATATCCATTATATACATGTACTTTTAATAGTACATTACATTTGGGGATAAGAAATGAAATGCACCGTTCATGGAGACGGTAGTCCGTACGTACGCATGAACGCTACTTTCATTTCTATCTCATACTTTAATGGAAATAAATGATAATGATATATATAGGTATATTATAATTCCAGTATAACATCATATATAATAACTTTAAATCCATCCTTTACACGTCCCACATATGGCATTAACGAATCACATCACTTTGAGGGGGCGGTAGTCCGCACTTCCTTAAGTGAAGATATCGCGTATACCCATAATGGAAGCCATAAAGGTAAGACACAAATGAAAAATACAGAAGCATAAGTAAAACATAAACATATTACATATCATATATAAAAATAGTGACATCATAATGGCCACCTTTGAAGGTGTTAAATGAGTATTGAACAATCATCGTTTCGGGAGGCAGAATTTCGCCATCCACGGAAACCGTATGTTCTTTAACCATTTGATGTAGTTGTGTGAGAGTGTAGCTCAAATAAATCTTATAACAACATCCTAGTATATTGAAGATACTGGTGTTGTTACAAAAGAAGTAAATAAAAAGAGTTTAGGGGGTTGGAGAAGAAAAATAAAACAAATGAACATGAGAGAATGAAATACCTTAAAAAGTGTAACTTCTTTTGGTTTGAGCCTAAAGGCTTCCTTTGAAAGGATTCTGCCCAAAGGGAATCCTCTAGGATGAGGAGAGGGATGTGGAGAGAGCAAATGGGCAGGGGTTGGCCGAGCCAAAGGCTTGAAGAGTGTGTGAAATAAGGTGGAGGTGGGGGCCTTTTATAAGGGGAGAGGAGGGGCACTTTTGGAAAGTAAAGAAACATTACATTATTTGAAAATGTGTTTCGGTTTTAAAAGGTCCCACATTGATAGAATTCGTGGATAAGGTTATAAGGCATCGAAATACACTCATCCAATTGCTTTTGGCCATGTTTAGTTCATATATTTTATATTATCTTTCTATTTTATTTAAATCGTCAAATAATGATGTCATCACTGCATCATTATTATGTCGTAAATAATTTAATTTATTTAATGTCTAAAAATTATAAAACAAATACTATGATATAGGAAATCTTTTTAGCTTTCTAATTACTATTTATAATCAAAATTTGGACTTGTATAACCCCTATTAAAAATTGTTTTCGCAAAACATATTATGTTTGTGTCATTTTCACTTTAACATTAAATAAAAAGTAATTTATGTCATTTCCCAACAAAAGTGGATCCATGGGGTCCCCAAGTTGACCCATGGCTTGTCTTGGTCGGCCATGACACAACCAATGAGGTTGGGACATGTGTCTAGGTCATTTTATATTATTAAAGCATTATTTATTCCTTAAACTACACTAATTACCACTAATCGCGATTAAAAACTTAATAAGTTACTATTCACCAAAAAATTATTTTAATCTCATTGAACCACATTTTACTTCTTAATGACAACTATGTATGTCGGATTTTCAAAATTCAATACACATTAGTGGTAAACTTTCATTTAACTGAAAAATCAGTTTGCTTGATTACCACTTAGTGGTTTCACTATTCATCAAAAATTGAAGTTTTTCAGATAATTACCAAAAATTCACCCTAAGCTATATTTGATATTCCGAATTCAAAAATGAAGTCTATTTTACAAAATTCAAATCATATAAGTCACATTAATTAATTTAATAATTAATTCCCACTGCCAGAGCAAATAGCGTGTTTTTACAAAACAATAAGTATCAAAAGATTGACACCAGTTTAAGTCTAATTTCAAATCGAAATTGATTCCAATGACCACCATTGGATAAAATGGTAAAAATATATTCTAATTTCACTTTAAAACCAATTCAAAAGATAATCTAATCATATAAATAAATTAGATCAAAAAGAGGTTTTGAATTAAAATGCAACATTTTACACTATTCATAAAAAAATGAACTTTATCAGAAAGGTACCAAAAATTACACAAAGTAAAATTTGATATCCCGATTCTTAATAAAAGTTTTATTTGGTCCAAAAGAATGTATAAGAGTGATCAAAACTATATTTAATGACGGTTCACCATTAAAAGGTGATAAGTGAACCTTTAGTGAAAATTAGAGTATAAAAGCCTAAAATTGAACTCTTTCCGTATTTTAAGCCTTTATCTTTTATTGGGTAAATGTAAAAACATCTAAAAACATATCTATTCATATTTTAGTTATTTCTATTCATTCCCTCCAGTACAACGGCTACTTGTTAACTAACATTTAAAATAATATTATTATATTACTAGTGTGCTACGTAAGTTTCAAAGAAACTCATCGTTGTGTATCGGGTACGCTATCGAACATAGCAACCCCTTTTAATTAAAATTCATATTTAATTCTCAAATATTAATAAATATGAAAATTATTTATTCTTTAATTACCTGGGATGTTACATCCTTCCCCCCTTTTGGGAATTGCGTCCTCGCAATTTTATTCACTTATCAAAATAAGTGGGGGTATTTATCCCTCATAGCATTTTCAGATTCCCATGTTGCCTCTTCAATCACATGGTTTTTCCAAAAAACCTTTACCTGGTGAATCACCTTATTCTGTAACACTTGATCCCTGTGGTCAAGAATCTGGACCGGTTGTTCCTCATAAGATAGGTTCTCTTCCAGCTGAACTACCTATGGACTCAAAACATGAGATGGATCTGGCATATACTTTCTCAACATCGAAACGTGAAAAACATTGTGTACCTGAGATAAACTCGGAGGTAAAGCCACTCGGTATGCAACTGATCCAACTCTTTCCAGAATTTCGTATGGTCCAACAAACCTTGGACTCAACTTTCCTTTCTTACCAAATCTCATCACACTTTTCCAAGGAGAAACCTTGAGAAAAACATGATCACCTACCTCGAAAGATAGATCCTTCCTCCGGTTATCCGCATAACTCTTCTGCCTGCTCTGAGCTGTTCTCATGTGCTTCTGAATCAGCTGAACTTTTTCTGCCATCTCTTCTACCAATTTTGGTCCCATCAACTTCCTTTCACCCACTTCATCCCAGAAAGCTGGAGTTCGACACCGCTTCCCATATAATGCCTGAAATGGTGCCATCTGTATACTGGAATGAAAACTGTTATTATATGAAAACTCAACCAAAGAAAGATGTTGGTCCCAACTTCCCTGATAATCCATAGAACAAGCTCGCAGCATATCCTCCAATGTCTGAATTGTTCGTTCTGACTGCCCATCTGATTGAGGATGAAAAGCAGTACTAAAATTTAATTCAGTACCCAACGACTTCTGAAGGCCTTTGCAAAAGTTAGAAGTAAACCTGGGATCACGATCCGATACAATGGAGAGAGGAACTCCATGTAACCTGACTATCTCTTTAAGATACAAACGGGAAAGTTGATCTAGATAGAAAGTATCTTGTATAGCAAGGAAATGAGCAGACTTGGTCAAGCGATCAACAATAACCCAGATTACATTATTACCTCGAGATGTCTTCGGTAATCCAACAAAAAAGTCCATGGATATATTCTCCCATTTCCACTCTGGCACTGGTAAAGGCTGAAGCATCCCTTTTGGTAACTGCCGATCTGCTTTAACCTGTTGACAAGTCAAACACTTCACAGTAAAATCAGCAATATCTCTTTTCATTCCATCCCACCAGTAATACTCCCGCAGATCTCTATACATCTTAGTACTGCCCGGATGAACTGAAAACGGAGAACTATGAGCTTCACATAACAACTCTCTCTTCAACTGTGAATCACAAGGCACACATAACCTCTTCACAAACCTCAAAACACAAACACAAACTTATCCAAGAACTCATGGAAAATTTTATTCATAAGGTCCATGAATACGGCAGGTGCATTGGTTAACCCAAAAGGCATAACTACAAATTCATAATGGCCATATCTAGTACGGAACGCAGTCTTCGGAACGTCTGCTTCTTTTACATTCAACTGATGGTACCCCAACCTCAAGTCAATCTTCGAAAAATACTGAGCTCCCTGGAGCGGACACCACTTCATTCGATGGCCCAACATCTGCTGAAGTTGTTGCAAAGGATTTCACCACCCCTTTCTGCTTGTAGTCTAACTGCTTCCCATCACTCAAGCTCCTTGTCGGACACTCGTTTGCATAGTGACCCATCTCATTGCACTTATAACATTTCACTAACTGTAAATCAAATTTGTTCTTACCTTCAGCTTGATCCTTTTCAGTGCAATCACGAGCCTTATGTCCCATCTTACCACATCGGTAGCACTTCCCAGAATTCAGAAGACATTCCCCAGCATGCCTTTTGCCACATTTATCACAAACTGGAAACTTAGTTCTCTTACCATCAGACTTTTTTGAAGAATTCTTACCTTTCTCCTGCCACCTCGGTCTCTTCTTCTGCTGGTTGTTATAGGACACTTGGTCATCGGAAAACTCCATTTCCACCTTCTCAGCACATCGAACAAGCTTTTCATAACTTTTAAACTCACGAGAAGCTAATGCCCTTCGATACTTTGGCTTTAATCCTGAGTAAAAACGATTGATTTTACTATCAAGGTCCCGGATAAAATTTGGAGCATACCTTGCCAATCGAGTGAACCTTTCTTCATAGGCAGCCACTGATTCTTCCTCTTGCCTCAATTCCAAGAATTGCTTTTCCATCCTAAGTCGAACAACCTTAGGAAAATACTTCTCAAGAAACATACCTTTGAATTCATCCCAGTCAAGAGCATCAATCTCATCGGCGTCCCTGATATTTTTAACCATAGACCACCACTGATCTGCTTCACCCTCCAAACGGTAAATAGCAAGACTAACCTTTTGATTGTCTGAACACCCCATGACATCAAAAATCTTCTCCAGTGCTTTAATCCACCCTTCAGCTTGCACAGGGTCAGATGATCCTCTGAATGATGGGGGATGTTGCCTCATGAAATGTTCCACCATTGACATGTTCCTATGCGGTTGATCTGGCTGATCTCGTGCATGGATACCACCACCATTTATAGCCTGAGTCAACTGTGCCATCACTGCAACAAACTGTTCAGTTCCGATTCCAACCATCTCAGGTTGCTGATTTGGAAGGTTGTCTTCCTCCTGATGTCGTCCCAACATAGCTGCTTTGTTTCCCCTACGGAAAACCATTCTGAACATGGAAATATCTTAGGCGAAGCAACATGGTAATCCGTAAATGCTATATCATTTCAATCATATTATAATTTAACACTTTTCTAACTCCTAATGTTGTCTAAACCGACCTCTGATACCAACTATAAGGCCCCAGCCTTAAACCTTACTTAATCTTGAGTTATTACAAGATTACACATTGAGGATCTTTTCGGGTTTAGAGTTTTAGAGAATTAGATCATAAAACTTGCATTACATTCCACATATAAACAAAGTGGTTACATAAAGATAGTATTCTTCATTCCCATCAATGGAAACACATTTAAAATAAAACATGGATTAATTCTTGACACATCCTTGACTCTATCATCTTATCATGTACCTTTCCCTTGACCTGTGAAAAACATTTCAAAAACTTGGGATGAGCATAAAAACTCAGTATGGGTTATAAAAACATGGAAAGGAAACATGGCTACATACATACATAAGAGTGAAATCATACTTTACCCATAAAACATAATCACTTTAACATACCTCATAAAATCATGAATAAATCATAGAAATCATAAGACATAAAGGTAACTTGAGGCATTCATAACATTCTTACGTAGGGAGTAACCCTCTTGGTTACGTTTGGAATACCCATCACAGTATATTCCCTAAAATCTCTTCGGAGAAACCTTAACGTTTCACTCCTTCGCGTTACCCAATGCATTGGAGAGCTATAACGGGCTCACCCGCCCTTAGTTTATCACGGAACCACCCGTCTTCATAATAATGCCCAAGAACCATAACATAATCATATCACATAAAACATGCATAAAGGAAACATAAAATTTCCACATTTCAATCACGAGATATCAATACAACACATTGATATAAAAACATTATGAAAACCATTTTCAATACCAAAGTAAAACATGGTATTTATTTTTCTTTTAAAAAGAAGGAATGGCTTGTAGAGGAAGCCGAAACTCAAATAACGGTTACGACGGAGGAGAAGTCGTTTTCGCCGCATACGTACGACAAAAACATTCCCTTTTGTCGTTTAGTAAACGCTTCGTATAAAAAAGATTCCTTTTGAATAAATGTAAAAGTCAAAGTGGTTTATACACCATATAAAAGAAAGTTGTGTATAAAATAAAATATGCCTCAACGAAAGGAGATTGAGACGAAGTCCCATAAAAAGATAATTTTTAAAATAAAATAGATACATTATGTGTATTCACTATAAGTACACATAAATAAAGTACAAATACAAGATACGACATAATAATATAATGACATACTTTGAAAGTACGAGATTAACCCAAAGAATGGAAATTGGGTTAAGAAGTTCCCATACCTCGTATCCGACTTGACCCGACCGTTCTTTAAACTCCTGAATAATAAACTTGAGTTAATCTCTACTTGATTATGAATCTTTTTCAAGTTCATTATTCCTTTTATACCATGTTATGAACATCATGCAATTATTTAAGTTAATAATGTTTATTTTGTCGGTATTTGGTTCTTAAGTCAAAAATAGACTTCTTACACTTACATGTTGTTAATTTGGTCAATGTTTCATTATATCCAGAATGGTATTCATGATGTAGATATCATATATTTCATATATATCCAGTACATACATGTATTTAAAATATTACATAATCATTTAGAGGTAAGAAATGAAATGCACCGTTCATGGAGACGGTAAGCCGTACGTACGCATGAACGCTACTTTCATTTCTTTGTCATATTAACGGAATTAAAACTAAATGAGACTTATGTATATTTTAATTCCAGAATTATATTCATCATTTAGATATATCATTAATTTTATATATCCATTATATACATGTACTTTTAATAGTACATTACATTTGGGGATAAGAAATGAAATGCACCGTTCATGGAGACGGTAGTCCGTACGTACGCATGAACGCTACTTTCATTTCTATCTCATACTTTAATGGAAATAAATGATAATGATATATATAGGTATATTATAATTCCAGTATAACATCATATATAATAACTTTAAATCCATCCTTTACACGTCCCACATATGGCATTAACGAATCACATCACTTTGAGGGGGCGGTAGTCCGCACTTCCTTAAGTGAAGATATCGCGTATACCCATAATGGAAGCCATAAAGGTAAGACACAAATGAAAAATACAGAAGCATAAGTAAAACATAAACATATTACATATCATATATAAAAATAGTGACATCATAATGGCCACCTTTGAAGGTGTTAAATGAGTATTGAACAATCATCGTTTCGGGAGGCAGAATTTCGCCATCCACGGAAACCGTATGTTCTTTAACCATTTGATGTAGTTGTGTGAGAGTGTAGCTCAAATAAATCTTATAACAACATCCTAGTATATTGAAGATACTGGTGTTGTTACAAAAGAAGTAAATAAAAAGAGTTTAGGGGGTTGGAGAAGAAAAATAAAACAAATGAACATGAGAGAATGAAATACCTTAAAAAGTGTAACTTCTTTTGGTTTGAGCCTAAAGGCTTCCTTTGAAAGGATTCTGCCCAAAGGGAATCCTCTAGGATGAGGAGAGGGATGTGGAGAGAGCAAATGGGCAGGGGTTGGCCGAGCCAAAGGCTTGAAGAGTGTGTGAAATAAGGTGGAGGTGGGGGCCTTTTATAAGGGGAGAGGAGGGGCACTTTTGGAAAGTAAAGAAACATTACATTATTTGAAAATGTGTTTCGGTTTTAAAAGGTCCCACATTGATAGAATTCGTGGATAAGGTTATAAGGCATCGAAATACACTCATCCAATTGCTTTTGGCCATGTTTAGTTCATATATTTTATATTATCTTTCCATTTTATTTAAATCGTCAAATAATGATGTTATCACTGCATCATTATTATGTCGTAAATAATTTAATTTATTTAATGTCTAAAAATTATAAAACAAATACTATGATATAGGAAATCTTTTTAGCTTTCTAATTACTATTTATAATCAAAATTTGGACTTGTATAACCCCTATTAAAAATTTTTTTCGCAAAACATATTATGTTTGTGTCATTTTCACTTTAACATTAAATAAAAAGTAATTTATGTCATTTCCCAACAAAAGTGGATCCATGGGGTCCCCAAGTTGACCCATGGCTTGTCTTGGTCGGCCATGACACAACCAATGAGGTTGGGACATGTTTCTAGGTCATTTTATATTATTAAAGCATTATTTATTCCTTAAACTACACTAATTACCACTAATCGCGATTAAAAACTTAATAAGTTACTATTCACCAAAAAATTATTTTAATCTCATTGAACCACATTTTACTTCTTAATGACAACTATGTATGTCGGATTTTCAAAATTCAATACACATTAGTGGTAAACTTTCATTTAACTGAAAAATCAGTTTGCTTGATTACCACTTAGTGGTTTCACTATTCATCAAAAATTGAAGTTTTTCAGATAATTACCAAAAATTCACCCTAAGCTATATTTGATATTCCGAATTCAAAAATGAAGTCTATTTTACAAAATTCAAATCATATAAGTCACATTAATTAATTTAATAATTAATTCCCACTGCCAGAGCAAATAGCGTGTTTTTACAAAACAATAAGTATCAAAAGATTGACACCAGTTTAAGTCTAATTTCAAATCGAAATTGATTCCAATGACCACCATTGGATAAAATGGTAAAAATATATTCTAATTTCACTTTAAAACCAATTCAAAAGATAATCTAATCATATAAATAAATTAGATCAAAAAGAGGTTTTGAATTAAAATGCAACATTTTACACTATTCATAAAAAAAATGAACTTTATCAGAAAGGTACCAAAAATTACACAAAGTAAAATTTGATATCCCGATTCTTAATAAAAGTTTTATTTGGTCCAAAAGAATGTATAAGAGTGATCAAAACTATATTTAATGACGGTTCACCATTAAAAGGTGATAAGTGAACCTTTAGTGAAAATTAGAGTATAAAAGCCTAAAATTGAACTCTTTCCGTATTTTAAGCCTTTATCTTTTATTGGGTAAATGTAAAAACATCTAAAAACATATCTATTCATATTTTAGTTATTTCTATTCATTCCCGCCAGTACAACGGCTACTTGTTAACTAACATTTAAAATAATATTATTATATTACTAGTGTGCTACGTAAGTTTCAAAGAAACTCATCGTTGTGTATCGGGTACGCTATCGAACATAGCAACCCCTTTTAATTAAAATTCATATTTAATTCTCAAATATTAATAAATATGAAAATTATTTATTCTTTAATTACCTGGGATGTTACATGGATAATACATCCTATAAGGTATAAGTAAAACCAAAAGATGTCATCATATAGGTGAAATACTTTTTAAAGGATAATTTAAAAATTTTCTTGAGGAAAATTTCATTTCTTTATTGTAAAACACTTTATTAAAACATAAAACATTTTGAAAATATGTTTATTTGAGAGTAACCTTGATATATTATAATGTAATATTTGGAAATAATAAAAACAAAATAAAAAAAACATTTAATGAATCATTTAACTTGAAAATTAGCTTCCAAGATCATTTAAAAACATTTTTGAATTTTTTTTAGAAAACATGGCTGTGGAAAAAAATAGATTTCTGACTGAAGAGAGAACTAAAGTCTATTTTTCTTAATTTTTTATTTATTATATTAAGTACTAAAGAATGGAAAAATAGTTCCATTACATTATTATATCATGAATGACCAGACTATAGGAAAATTCAACAGAATTATTGGTAGTAATATCATGATATTTCAACATTAGAGACTTAATCCTAAACAATCCCGATGAATGATGAGACTATAACATAAAATATTTACCAATTTAGAAACCATGAATCATAAGAACCATGAAAGAGATAACATAAAATGGAACTTAAATTATCATGAGAATAAATATATTCATGATATTACATTTCAAAGGGGCTGTATATACACCTCGTTAAAGTATATAGGTATATAACATGATGTGTGTCTCAGAGAAGGAAAATTAGGAAAATATCCCATACTGATTTGGCATCTCTTGAAATGTAAACCCCATGAATGAAATATACTAAAATTGATATGAAAATATCAATAATTTTATGTGTAATAATCATAAAATACATTCATGGTTATCATATGAACCACATAAAAGTAACATGTGGTGAACATGACATGAGTGTCACAGAAAAATAATGATGAGACAAAAATCCATTACTACTTGTGTAACAATTGAATCATGAGATATGTGAAAGAATAAAATATATTGAAATGTATAATATCAATAAATAATTTAAATATACTATATAACATATCATAGGGATGTATATACACCACAAAAAAAAAATAAGTGGTGAATATAACATAAGTCTCGCAGAAATGCAAGTAAGACTAGAAATCCCATTAACATAAGTATTGACTTAGGTTGTACTCATTAAATCATAATATATAAGAAATATAAGTTTATTATACATATATTATAGATTAAATATTATATATATCATATCATATATTATTTTCCTATGACCATTTTCCTATTTATTAATAATACAATGTTAAAGTTATGTTTCAGGAAATAACCTCGTTGTTTTTCATATAAGTTTTGATTTATTTTGGTTCTCTTAATTAGATCATGATGTACACATTAACATAATGTAAACCATGATACAAATATAATAAATATACAATATATATGTATTTATAGTACTCAATAATATTTAGTGAAAGGAAATTAAGTACACCATTCATAGAGATAGTAGGTCATATGTATGCAACAATGCTCTTTCCATTTTTCTTATCATATTGAAAGAGATATAGGTAAATTATATGTAAACATATTGTCATTAAATTTTAATTTATTTGTATTATATATCACAACTTTTTATTAAACCCATCTGTAATACATTCAATAGAAATAGTGGATGAATCACATCGCTTGGTGAGGCGGTAGTTCGTCGTACACACGAACGACATTATTGCATTCCCAAAAAATGGAAAGGTTGAAGGTATGTGGGATATAAAAATTAAATAATAATACTAAAAGCATAAATATACCATATATCATATATTAAATATAAATAAATCATTATTTCCAACCTTGATGGGTTGTAATGGGGAAATAAACGACATCGGTTCGTGAGATGGTAGTCCGTCCTACACTTGGATAATGATTTAGAAACCAATTTGATGGATGTGTATGGAATTTATAAGTAATTTAAATAAAAATTAATATAATATAATTATTTTACTAAATAATAATGAAATAATAATAATTAGATAAGGTGTAGTATGAAATAAAATAAAGATGCTCGTTGGAGAACATTACCTCTTCTTCAGGTATTCTCATTAGGTTTGATCTAAGGTCTTACTAGGATGGATTTAGTAAAAAAATAAGGATTCATGGATGAGTATATTGAATATGGAAAATTAAATTTTCTATATATTTTGGAGAAATATTTCTTGAGAGGTTTTTAAAAGGGAGGGTAGTGAGTTCCCTTTTATAATTGAGGAGGAGTGACTTTCTTGTAAATACCAAAACATATTTACTATTTGGAGGTTTATATCAACTCATGTACCAAAAAATAGAAAGAAATTCAGTTTATTGATGAATTGTTCAAGAAAAACATACCCCAAATAATAGAAACACATTTTTATCATCTTATTCTTTAGTATTTATGTTCTCGAAATTTTATCCATACAGTTTTTAACAAGGTAAATTGTATCTTTTTATTTACCTAGGTATGTTATCCTTTAAGAATAAAATTAAAATAAAAAATTCAATAAAAAATTATACATCATTATTATAATTAATAAATAATAAATATTAAATAAATTTCTTTTGTGTGTGTAATTTTTTTTAAAACAGTGTCATGTAATGCACAAAACTTTTTTTAACCTTAATCAATTTAAACATTTTAACTTTCTTCATTAGTTATTATGGTAAAGAATTAAGGTAATATTATATGATAATATAAATTATTTGGATTCAAAAATTTTAATTCATTTTTACAAATTACCTTCACATATGTGATTGAATTTAATTTAAAATTAATCCCATAGACGTGATGAGAAAGACGGAGTTTTAGGTGAAAATGATCAAATGTTTACAAAATTTTTCATATCCAATTTAATTATGAAATTAACTCCAGTGAAATTAATTGGATTAATATATGAATTATTGAACTAATTATTCCTTAAAAACAATATAAAATATAATTAAAATTTAAAAATTAGTTTAAAAAATAAGATGTTTTCATTTAAAATCCAGTATTTCAAACTATTCCTAAAAAATTAAACATTTTAGAAAATTTAAAAAAACACCAAAAGATAATATTTATATTATGATTTAAAAATTAATTTTATTTTATAAAATTAATTTTATTAATGATTAAAAAATTATTTTTAAAATAAGTGTTCTATAAAAAGGTGAAAAACTATATTTTATAAAAATACAAATTTTAAGCATAAAATTGGATTTATTTCAATCTCTTGACTAGAAATCATGTATGATGAAATTTTAATTTTTAATTTAATATATAATATAATAATTTCATTAAAATTATTAACCAAATATAATAAGGTTTATTTACTAATATAAAATAGAATTGTGTGCATAAAAATATTTTTTCAGGGAAATATTTCATATTATTATCAAAAGGCTATTATTTTCATTTATAATTAATTAGTAAAAAAATAATTCACTTTATATACCTTTTAAAAAAATATTTTCATAATTTAGTTAATATTATTCATAACCTCCATTCCAATAGCTAGGTGGAAAAAATCATATTAAATAATAATATTTCAATAATATGTCCCATTTCATTTAATCTCGTTGTTATGTGTAAATAATCATAAACTTAGTATTTCATGTCACGCAAGACAAAATAATTTTTGAGTTTAACTCAATATAATATTAGTGTTTTTGTGTAAAAAAATATAACAAAAAGATTAATTTAATTTGAAAAAAATATAAAATCCTGGGGTTGTAATATTATACCCCCCATAAACTACATTTCAACCTCAAAATTTATCTTATTCATCAATGGTTTGTTATTTGAATGTTATTTTAGTATAAACCCACATAGTAAAAAGGGTTAATAAATAATCCTCTTAAAAATGATAAATGTATTTGAAAATTTCATCCGGAATAACACATATTAGGTTTATAAATAGGAGAACATTGGTTGAAAGTGAAAACATGCACATGGAAGAGAAAAATAACACCCAAATATAGTTTTAGAGTGATAGAAAAATGGTAAAAATAACATTAATGCTACAAATCTATAAACCTATAATTCATAAAAATGTCATTGGTATCATAAAAAAATATGAGAACTGTAAAAGATTTTATTTCATGGTCTTTTTCCTAATATTGGGAAATTCTATTTTCCATCTAATATGAGAGAAAGTGAAAATGTACTTTCCTATTATATTTTTATCTCATAGGAACAATTTCATCCCTTGGTTTTTCCTTGATCAAATTGTACTTCATTTATTACTCTCAGAAATGAAGGTGTATTTTTTATACATGAATCATTAAAAAACTATAAAAACAATATATGTAATCAAAATTGATTTCATCTATCTTTAGTTCTCATGGAAATTTTTTTAGCATATATTATCCAAAATGCATAAATATTCATTGGGAGAAATAATACAATAACCCATTAAATCTCATTGTTAATCCATCAAATTGGCTTCACCATCTTATTCCTTAATAACACTTTCCTATAGTGTGAAATATGAATAATTTTTTAACATTTATAAACCACAATTTAATAATTATTCTCACATTTAACATAAATAACAACATTATAACATACCATACCTCTAATATGTCATTTTTAGTCTCCTCATCATCAATATTAAATGTTTTACTCTACAACCTTGGTAATTATCTTCACAAGATTACCCATAGCACATGTATTTCAATAATGACAATACATTCTAAATTTAAAACATTAATCCATTGATAATACCTTAGGAATAGCATTATTCGTATCCATTGTGTTGACCAAACATTTAATTTTTTCCTTTGCAATTACTTCCCATTTTTAATTCTTTTCGACAATCAAAACATCTTCTTGTACATTTGAGACATATTCTTGGATTATTATTTCCACATTCTTTATTCGTATGAAATTTAATCTTCCTTCCTCCATGGTTAAAATTTCCCAAAATCTCCACAAAAACATTTTTTCTCTTTTTTGGTGAGTCCTAGAGTTAGTTAAGGTACACGTTGTTAATCATATTACATGAGAACTGATTAGAAATAATCACAACATGTATTACTATATTCATCAAAACATTTGGTTACTGATCAATAAATAGTAAATCAAATTCAATTTTAACCTAGTTCCTTTTAGTTCAAAACATTGACTAATAATAGAAATCATAGTGTGAGAAAATATAATATTGACGGGGAACCACATAATCCTAAAAAATCACTTATAGGATGTGTAAATCATGAAACCTTATTATTTAATCTATGAAAGATTAAGTTTATCATTGGTCATTCATAGTAAAATTATTTTTAAATCCTTCATGATGGTTCATAAAGAGTTTTTGAATTCCAAAATTATATCCATCAGGAGTATCAAACCAGGTGCTAAGAAGGGCCCATTAACTTACACCAATTCACGATTGATTCTTGATCAATACTAGGTTTTTGGGGTTATTACCCAAATGTACATTAGTTTGAGGGCCATATCCACTTGTTCTATCATGAAATGAATTTAATTTCGTGGAAATAACACTCTCTATAATTTACCAAATTTCCAGGACATTTTATTATACTTTAACTCATGCTTAGTCATATCCTTAAGGAAATCCTTAATCATATCCTTAAAAATATCCATAGGGATCTCAATAATTGTTTTTATCCTAGTTTCCAAAGGCTAAGTAAACCTTTCATTTAATACTAACTATATAAACCTAGGCTTCACATACATGGATATTACATCATTTTCTATTAATATTAATTATATCACACAACCATACACTCGATGACTATAAAAGTTTAGTGACTTTGGAAACATGGAAACGTAAACCTATAACTTTGTGAAATATATTCAACATCTCCCATAAATACATTTTCCTTTAGTCCTCCAAATTAAAACCTTTTTTCATAAAACGAGGAAATTAAACATAATAAAGGGTGATCTCAAAATCTCAATAACAAAAAATAAATATGATACACAATAATAACATGAACATTAGAGTATAGAAACATGAGAATAACATTTCAAAAAAATACCCTGCATATCCAAGATCATAATCATGAACCAAGGAATAAAGACTGATTGTTCATAAGATATAACATATTCAAATAACATGAGCCATGATATCATTACATTATCACAAGACATGGAATTTGTGGTTTATATATTAGCATATAAAATATAATTTCTAGGCTACCCCAAAAGAAATTCATAACATGCTAGTATTGGGATAAACATCAATGTACCTACTTTGGGCATGGGCTAAACCCCCATGTAACTTCCTCTTTTATCATTGGTTGACAATACATGTACCCTCATCCTTGGTTTAGGATAAATACTAATGTAACCTACATTTTGGGATTGGACTAAATGATCATGCACCCTCATCTTTGTTCATGGGATAAACACCCATGTATCATCCCCATTGGGATTGGGATCAATACATGTGTATGATAATATTTATTTTTGGACTAAACACCCATGTACCCTCTGATCTAATATAGTATTTACCATTACCCAATCCATCAGAGTGCTACCTAGGCACAAGCATCATGTAAGCTATAACATGCTCACCCAGTGATATCTTGGATACTTCATCATATAATCTATAATGGGCTTACCTAGTGATATCTAATCTTCCCCATCACACAATATGTAATGAGTTTACCGAGTACTATCTGGTTCAACCAATATTATAAGCTATAATAGGCATACCCTAAACTATTTGGGCTTCCACATCATATAAGCTATATTCAAGAACCACAAAACGAATAAAATAAAAAAATATTTCATAAAATCATAAGAAATAATTAAAAAAATCATTATTCTTTCATATTCCAATTAAACCATATAAAATTAATGGGTTTTAAGTCAATCTCTTTGGACCATGATTGACCCCTGGAAAATAAATGGGTTCAATAAATATTATGCCATCATACAATAAATCATTTATAGAATGAATTTGAAAAATATCCATGGATCATATCTCTCTTAAGTGACAGGTATCACCAATATATGACATAATAGATTTAAAATAATTTTTAATGGATTATTATAAGTTTTATTGAATAAAATAACATTTATTATTTGAAAAACTCTTTTTAAAACATAAATCTTTTTGAAATAATTTTTCTATGAAAAAATCCCTGAAAAAAATTAAAGGAAGATTTGAAAATCATTTAAAAAACTTTATAAAACAATTTAAAAATAATATTACTATAAAATGATCTTAAAATATAAATTAAAAACATTTTTTAAATTTTTTTTATAAAACCTGGTTCTAGAAGAAAATGAGTTTTCTACTGAATTGAGAAATACAATATAAGTTTTTTAAATTATTTTTTATTAATTATATTAAGTACTAAAGAATGAAAAAATGGGTCAATTACATTAATATAATATGAATCAACATAGGAGAATAAAATTTATTATACATATTGAGAGGTGTATCATGATATTTCATCATTGGATACTTAATCATAAATAATCTCGATGAATGATGAGAATGTAACATAAAAGCTTTACCACATTGGTAACCATGAATCATAAGGCCCACGAATAAGGTAACATAAAACAGAACATAAATTATTATAAGGATAAATAAATTCACGACATTACATTTCAAAGGTTATGTACAAACACTTTATTAATGGATGTAGTTGAATGACATAACATGTGTCTCAAAAAAGGCAAATGGAGACAAAAATCCATTACCATTTTGGAAACATTTAAACTGTAAACCCTATGAAATAGAGATAATAAAATTTATATGTAAATATAAATAATTTTAAATATAATTTTTACCAAATAAATTCATGGTTAGTATATTCAAACATAAAAGGAACATGTGGTGGACATGACATGTGTCTTATAGAAAAAAATGGTGAGACATAAATTCATTACTAATTGAGTAAATATTTAATTGTGATCTCTATGAAACATTAACATTTATTGAATCTTTTAATAACATGAATAAAATTAATTTCATGATATAACATGTCATAGGTCCTTATAAACACCACACAAAATAAAAAAGTTGTGAATATGGCATAAGTCCTGTAGAAATGAAAGCGAAAATAGAAATCCCCTTACCTTAAGTATTGAATTATATTGTACACATTAAACCCACATGTAATAAATTTAAATGTATTATAAATATATAGAAGAATGAAAATTATATATATATATCATATCATGTACTATTTTCTTATGAATATTTGTTTCTAGTTTATGATCAATTTCATGTGAACGTTACATTTTGGGAAATAATAACTTTCTTTTATTATATGTTTTGACATGTTATTTTTATGCCTATTATATAAATAATGATTAAAAAACTTCCATAATTTAAACCATTATTTATATATAATATAATATATATATAATTATATTATATTTTTATTTAGAGTAATCTTTTAAATTCCATGATAGGAAATGATGTACACCATTCATAGAGATGGTAGGTCGTGTGTATGCATGAACACTATGTCCATTTTCTTATTGTATTGAAAGATAGGTAAATGATATATATATATTATTGTTATACTAAAATTTTAATATCATATATGTCACATATGATTATTAAACCCATCCAAAATACATTCCATGTAAATCGTGAATGAATCACCTCGCTTCATGAGGTGGTAGTCGGCTGTTCACATGAACGACGTTATTGTATTCCGAAAAATGGAAACCATGAATGTATGTGTGATATATTAATTACAGAAGAAAACTAAAATCTTAAATATCATATATTTAATATATAAACTATATTTCCATCATTATTCCCAATTTTATGGGTGGTAATGTTGAAACGAATGACATCTGTTTGCAGGGCGATAATCTGCCAAAAACACGAACAATGATTCCACAACCCATTTGATTGATGTGTATGAGGTTTTAGGTGATTAACATAACATAAATACATATTATTATATTTAATAAACTTATGTTACTATATAAGTGTGGAATAATAATAATTTATGAAGGTTTAGTACGAAATAAAATGATGATGCTCATTGAATAAGATTACCTCTTCTTCAGGTATTCTCTTTAGGTTTTCTCTAAAGTCTTCATAGGATGTATTTTTGAAAAAAAACAACTCTTATAAGATGAGGGGAGGAATTTTTTTAAATTATTATATTAAGGTTAGAGTCAGATTCTTTGAGATGTGGGTACAAGGGAGAGTAGTGAGTACACCTTTATAATTTAGGAGGAGTGACAATCTTTTAAATACCCAAAAGTAATAACTATTTAGAGGTATCCCATAACTAATTTTCCTACAAAATTGATCAATATTGGAGGTTAGGAGATAATTGTTCTATAAAAATATCCAACTAATAATATAAACACATTTTTTATTAAGTTATTCCTCAGTTATTATGTTTAATCAATTTTACCCTTATAGTTTTCACCATTGAAAGATCTATCTTTTTATTTATCGAAGTAATTAATAATTTAAGTATAAAATAAAAATTTGATTTATTATATAATTTATACTTAATAATTCAAGATATTAAATCTAATTTATTAAATTAATATCCAGTTTTTTTGTAAAATTAGTTTTAATACAAAGGTGTGTAATGCACAAAATCATGTTTTAACCGTAATTGCTTTAATTAATTTCAATGTCTTAACTAAAAAGTAAGGTAAAAAATTAATTTAAAATTATTATATAACTTTTGTTATTATAATTCAAAATATTAATTTTTTTCCAAATTTCATTCCCAAAAGTGATAGAATTTAATTTAAAATTATTCTCACTGATGTGATGAGAAATCGGGTTTTAAAATCTAAAATGATCATAAGTTTAAAAAGTTTTTATATCAAATTTCAGTGTGAAATTAATTAAAATGACCTAAATTGGAATAATAGTTGAATAATTGAACTAATTATACATTAAAATCAATTTAAAATATTATTTTACTTTACAAATAAATTAATCAAAAAGCAGTTTTCAATTAAAATTTAGTATTTTTCACTATTCATCAAAAAATGAAACTTTTTAGAAAAACAAAAAAAATGAAAACTAAGATAATTTTGATATTTTTATTTTTATTTTATTTTATGAAATTAATTTTATAAAATTGGATTTTTTTTAAAATATCCATTCTATAAAAAGACGAAAAAACTATTTTTTAGAAAAATACAGTTTTTAAGTGTAAAATTTGATTTATTCCAATATATTTTATAGAAAAAATATAAAATACATTTTAAACATTTTATTAAATATATAATATTTAAATTTCATTTAAATTATTAAAAAAAAGTAATTTGGATAATTTATTGAAATAAAACAAAATTATGTGCAAAAAAAATAGTTTTTCAGATAAATATTTCCTTTTATTTTTAAAAGAATTTTAGTTTTTTTTAAAGTTAATTGGTATAAAAAACTAATATTATATAAATTTTTAAACCATAATTTCATAATTTATATATTATTTTTCGTAAATCCAATTCTAATAGAAATTTTCAATTGATCATATTAAATAATAAAATTTTAATATAATGTCTTGTTTCATTTAAATTCAGCATCAGATATAAAGAAAGCTATATTTATTATTGTATGACATGAAATTAAAAATTAATGTTTCATGTTACTCACACTAATATCTGTGTTTCATGTAAAGAAAAATATAAAAAATATTAAATTAATTTGAATAAATCACAAAATATCAGAGTGTTACAAGATGTTTTGACTAGGAATTGTTGAATCTGAAGGAAAAGGTATATTTTTTCCTCCTATCATGTAAAAAATAATAATGATGATATGAGTTATAAGTTTTAAAAGTAATACTATTCATAGATTTATAATTATCCATTTTAATTTAATTACAAAGATCCTGATCAAGTTTACTAGCCACTATTTTATTTCAATGATTTCTATATCATGTGTATTTCCACCAAAAAGTTTATATTCCATGATATAATTTGTTTTAATAAAGTCTTTAAATTCCTTTTATGTAATTGTCTGGTTAACATAACCAACAGTCTTTTTTTCTAAAATGTTATGGAAGCCCCCCAAAAAAATCCAACACACATTATTCTAGGTTTAGTTTTCTTGAATCATCCTTAATAGTGTTTCCCTTTGTTGAAACTTATTATTTCAATAAAATAAAGAAAGAAATTTATAAAAGACCATCCACTAAATAATAGTGATCAACATATAACCAGTTTTTATAATGTATATATTTAAAAATAATTTATTATCATTTAACAATAGGGTATCAACTTCCGCTATAGTATTGTTGATACCGAAAATATTATAACCTAATGTTTCCAAATATATCATTTTTTTTACAATTTGAATGAGAAAAGGGTTTAGCCATCCTAACAATACTATTATTGTGGTTAGAAACATTTAAATAAATGGTTTTATCATCATTCACATTAAATAATCCTTAAAAATTATAATATTGGATCTCTATTTGGATTTAGACTTCCTTTTTTCCTTTCCTAATTCACCCATTCTGTATCACCCTGATATTTTACAAGAAATATATTTATTTTATGTCTTATGTTATATGAAACATCAAAGTAATCTTTCACTACACACAACAGTAGCTTGGCTTGCGTTATAGGCAAGAGCAACCTTCCTCGATAGCGTGTGTTGTATACAATATCGACTTTCACTAAAAAACGATATATTGTTATAATATTTTTATGGACTATCCGTTATGAATAGTATTAACTAAATTTTTAATTTTATAACATTATTATTTATCTTACACATTTTCTAAAACATTGTATGTGAACAAAATAAATATTTCGGGTAAAATACGTATTTTTCAATAAATGCAGTTTTTCCACCTTTTGGATGGGGCACCCACATTAAATCTAGTTTTTTAAATGTTTATAAGTTCAATTTGACAAAATAAAATTCTTCTATTGAATTCGGATATAAAAATTTACTTTGGATAAAATTTTCATATTATTCTGATAACATTTATATTTTAATGAATAGTAAAACCATGCTATATATTAATTAAAAAAAACATTTTCCATCGTAAGAATTTATATGGTCAAATTATAATATTGAATGGTTTTAAAGTATAAATATAATATATTTTTACCATTTAATATAACGTATGTCATTAGAATTAATTTTACATTGAATTCATAGGTAAAAACATTTCAATCTTTGGAAATGTTTTAACTTTTAAAACCCGTTTGCTTAACAATAGGATTAATTTTAAATTAATTACTGCAACTTTTGTGTGTTGAATTTTGAAAAATGGATTCCATATTTGTATTTAGTGGGTCCAAATTATGTTAATAGGTGACTTTTTTTTGATATTATGAATAGTAACTATGGTAATTTCTATCTACTATAATTAAAGGTAAATCGGGTAATTAAGGGTAAAAATAAGATTATAAAATTACCCTAAAACCATCCAAAATTCTATTGGACGAATAAAAGTCGACCCTTATCACCTAAGGGTCAGAATAAATTCATTTTATGGAGTTTTTACCATTAAAATAATTTAATTATTATTAACTCCAAAGAAAGTGGCAACATGTCACTCTCTTAAATCTTATAAGTATAATAATTTTAATTTAGTGATAAAATTCATGAAACATAGAACATAAATATTATTCAGAAATATAATAAAATTATCTACATTATTTTAATTTATTTATAATTTTTAACAATTAAATAATTATCATTAATTATGAAACAATAGTGATGTTGAAATTATTTTATTGATTGAAATAACAAATAAATGATTTTAAAAGTATTAAAATAAATATTATATGAACTATTTAATGTGCTCCAATAATTTTATATAAAAAAATGACATTTTATGAATCTATTAAATTTTTTAGTTCGAACATATCTTCTGTATATATTTTATTTAAATTCAAATAAACAAATAGTGTCAAAATTGACATTATTGTTATTTTATAAAAATTACATATTATAAAATTGTTTAAAAATCAATAAAATATTTAAAAATTATAAATTAAAATTTATATGGTCTAAAATGTAGTAAAGTATACAATTATGGGCAATTCACAAAATATATGTAATTATTTATAATTATTTAAAATTTACAATATTATTACCACAAATAAAATTAAATAGATTAAATAGGGATAAATAAAGTTGATAATGTTTAAAATAAATTTCCAACATTTATGAATTTTTTTGGTTGATAATATTACAACCCTATATCTTCTAATTTTCAGATTTGAGTCATTTTTGGAGTTTTTTAATTGGGGTTTGGATTTATTATAAATTAATATTTTGTATGTTTCTAAAGGTGCCCCTCTCCTCCCTTATAAAAGGGCACCTTCTCCCTCTCCTCTTTACACAACATTGACCATTCAAGCTCAGCCAACCACTGCCTATTTCCATTCTCAACTTCCCTAGAAACATACTAGAGGTCCTTGTCTTCTTCAAATACCAATTTTAGTATCCTAAGAGGATGTTTCAAAGAGGCGTGTCGAAGAAGAGGTAATATCATTTACCGATTCTTTCAAATTTAATTCTTCTTCTACTTCCTCTTATTTTTTTGTTTCATAATAAAGTAATAAAATAAGTATCACTAATATACTGATTTGTTATTATAAATATGAAAAACCATATTTCACCTACAATCCATCCTACGGAAAATGAAATCACCGCGCGTGCGTACGTACGAAATACCGTCTCCACATCGTGGTGTAATCTGTTTTTCCACCACCACCTAACTTGTATGGGTATAATAATGGAATAAATAAATATATATGATTATTAGGTGATATTGATTCTAATATATTATACAACACACACTTCAATACATTTCCACAATCATGGGAATGATATCGTCCCTCGTGCGTACGTACGGCTTACCATCTCCACAGTGCGATGTGATTCGTTCTACATGACCTTCATTAAACCATGATTATATAAATGAATTTAATGAATAAATATTATATATATTATACAAATACCATTATGTAAAATACGTATCTATAACCAAAAAGTATGAACACGAATTTATTCGATAAAACACGCAAAAGAACATAAAGCAATAAACACCCGAACAATAAGTAACAATGAAATATTTCTAATAAGAAGATAAAAATATGACCATCTATGATATAATAACAATGAATATGATTCTGTAATAAGTCAATGACATTGTTTAAATAATTATACAGGAGGTTCAGATACATACAAAGCATATCAGAAATAAGGTATGGGAAAATATTGAAATCTCAATTTTTATCCGAGATTGTTTATACTTCGGTATTTACTGGGGAATATTTATCATACACATCCATGTTTCATCAATATTTAATATTATTTATATCCTTATATAATTTATTAAATCCAATTTTACCAATTGGTGAATTTTTAGTAAAAGATATGAAAGGAATCTTTTGTCGTTTTCAGTATGAGGTAATTTTTGACTTTTTCGGCCAAAGTACGAGAAGAATGATTATTTTTAACTTTTACAGCATGAATGGATTTTTATGATTTCCTAGAACATTATTTCCATGAAGCTTCCTTTACAAGCATTCACGTTTATTTTTAATTAACTTCTTCTAGTTTAAAATTGTATGACATGTAAAGAAAGGTAAAATGTTTTTGAAGTAGAAAGGATATTTTCCTCAAGAATGGAGTAAAAGTGTTTTATCAAAATTATTTTCCATCTAAGATAATTTAGGGTTTTGTTTCTATACCTATTATTAAATTTATTTTATTATGTTGTGATGGAATTATTTTTATGAAGTCCCTTATCTTATATGAATTGTTTTATGATGTCACGATGTATAAGAATCCCATTTTTATTACATGGGTTATGCTATGATGTATGATTAATGATTTTGTGGCACACATAATAATGGTTTCATTATTAGATGGGTGGGACCTATATCTCCCTCCAATGCATTGGGTAAAGATTTATATCTCATGAGATAGACATGGCTGGAAAGGCAAGTTAATCCGGTTCAGTGATACAGGACTGAAACGAGGAGTGAACTCGGTTCAGAAATGGACTTTGTCCAGTAAGATAGTCTTGGTAATGAGTCTTGACTAATAAGAAATGATTTTCTAGGATTATGTGTGTACGCCACAAAGTTTCGTGTTATATGTTATGATCATTGGGATTACATTTCAGTACTATGATTTATCCCATGTTATGATATTATGATCTCTTTTGCAGGTTAATATATTAAAAATGTTATGTTCTTATGATTATGATATGATTGATATTTCTTTTTTTTACCCTTACTGAGCATTTGAGCTCACCATTTTGTATGTTTTCTTTTCCCTAGGTCAGTAATAACGGTATTAAGTATAATATGCCAAAAATGGACTCTAGATATGATGAAATAAGCGGGAGACAATGTAGATGATTTATGAACTAGTTGTTTAGGTTTCCCAGTTTCTAAAGACACTATACCTATATGGTCCTACCATGGTTTTGTTATATGTTGTAATAAGTATGCTTCAATTCGGAAGTAATAACCACATATCTAATGTATGGGTTGTTATAGTTGGTATCAGAGGAAGGTATAGTCATCCTTTGGAAACTAGGATTTGAAAGCCTTAGTAAGAACCCTAAGGATATGTCTAAGCATATAACACAATCTTAGTATTTTAGAAATAGCCATGAATAACCTATGATAAGACATAAAGAGTGAAATTTATTACTTATTATGTGGTTGTACTATTATAATTACTGTTTCTCACACTATGATTCTTTGTTTTAGTAAATGGACGAAACCCAAAGGAACCGTGTTAATGTTGAATATGAAAGAAAAAGAAATGATTTCCCCCCTGAGCAACCAAATGTTATGGGATCTGGAATGCAAAATATTATATCCATGCTCACAAATCTTTCTCAAGCTATGAATCACGCAGGACTTCCAAACGAGCAAAGGTAGGAGCAACATTCTGTTGAATCCTTAATGAGGCAGCATCCACCTTCATTCAGTGGGTCTTCTGATCCATTAGTGTCTGAACAATGGATCAGTACCACTGAAAAGATATTTTCAGTTCTATAATGTTATGAACATGACAAAGTCATCTTAGCAGTGTATCGTTTGGAAGGTGGATCTGATCAATGGTGGAATCTTACCAAGAATACGAGGAAAAGGGATGAAATTGATTCCATGGAATGAGACAAGTTCAAGAACTTATTTTTCAATAAGTACTTCCCTCGTATTCTTCAAACAAAGATGAAGAAGGAGTTTCTTGAACTGAAGAAAAAGGATGATGAATCTATTGGTACCTACAAAGAAAATTTTACAAGACTTGCAAGGTATGCTTCCAGAATTATTATCCAACCAGAGAGTAAAATTGATCGATTCTTTAGTGGCTTAAAACCATGTCTTATAAGGGCGTTAGACATAAGGGACTTCAATAGCGATGAGGAACTTGTTCGATGTGCTCTCAAGGTTGATATGGAGATTGGAGTAACCCATCAGTCATATGGATTTGATAAGAAGAGGAAAATGGAATTCAAAGGAAAATCTAAAGACCACATTGAAAAGAGGATGAGTTTTCCTTTATGCTCACATTGTGGAAAGAAACATGGAGGAAATTGTCTTAATGGAATAAGAAAATGTTTTATGTGTGGAAAAAATGTCATCGAGCAATTGAATGTCGAAATAAGGGAAAAAGATGTCTATGGACGCGAAAAAAGAAAGGGATACACAGAATGAACCTCTAACACATTAATGATTCAAGTGAAAGGAGATGGTGCATTATGCCAATCAATGCCCAAATCCAAGGGTTGTTGATGATGATCGATTTCAGCAAACTCTTAAGGCCAAATAAAAAGTAAAGTCACATGCAATTACTATCGTCAATGTGGAGTATGATAAAGAAGTGGTGAAAGGAACACTTACCATCCACTCTATGCAGAAAATGTTTTATTTGATTCTAGATCCACCCACTCTTTTATTTTTGAAGAATTTTCAAAGTTTACCACCATATTACCTTAATAATTAGATGTTGAGTTAGCTGTGACAACTCCTAATGTCATAATGGACGCATCAAAAGTTTACAATTCTTCTCTGATTGAAGTTTGTGGGAAAGTGCTTGCAGCAAATATTTTGATCCTTCCTATAAAGGAATTTGATGTGATTCTTGGCATGTATTGGATTTCTTTATATGGAGCTCATATTAATTTCCAAATAAGGGAAGTCACATTTCATATTCCAGATCAATATACGATCATCAATCGATGCAAGGATGAACATGACCTTCCAGTGGAAATTTCTTCCATCTTATGGGTCTTGATTCCACAAAATGAAGGTTATTTATCTCAAATGGATGGAGAGAAACTCACGATTAAGAATACACCCATTGTACGAGAGTTTGATGATGTCTTTCCAGAGGAATTTCTCGGTCTTACAACAAATCGTGAAGTTGAGTTTTCAATAGAACTCATACCGGGTGCTATGACTATTTCAAAGACACCTTATAGAATGGACCAAATTGAGTTGCATGAATTGAAGAAGCAACTCCAAGAGAATCTTCATAAAGGATTAATATGCCCTAGTGAACCACCTTGGGGAGTACCTGTTCTGTTTGTTAAGAAGAAAGATGGATCAATGTGACTCTGCATTAATTATCGAGAGCTTAACAAGATCACTATTAAGAAGAAATATCCTCTCCCACACATTGATGACTTATTTGACCAACTACTTGGAGCTCAATACTTTTCCAAGATTGATCTTCGTTTAGGGTATCATCAATTAAGGGTCAAAAGGGAGGATATACCAAAGATGACTTTCCGTACAAGGTATGGACTCTATGAATTTATAGTGATGCCATTTGGTCTTACTAAAGCCCCTGCTATCTTCATGGATCTGATGAATAGAGTCTTTAGAGACTATCTTGATCAGTTTGTGGTAGTCTTTATAGACGATATTCTTGTCTATTCAAAGATCATGTAAGAACATGAAGATCACTGGAAAATTGTATTAAAGACCCTAAGAAAGGAGAAGCTTCAGGCCAAATTTACCAAGTGTGAATTTTGGCTTCAAAAAGTGTCATTTTTGGGTCACATAATCTCAAAATAGGAGATATCTATGGATCCAGTAAAAATAGAGGTTATCGAAAGATGGTCGAGAACAACAACAGTAACTGAGATCCGAAGTTTTCTTGGTTTGGATGGATATTATCGACGTTTTGTGAATGATTTTTCAAGGTTATCTAATCCACTCAACAGGTTGGCTCGGAAAGGAGTTAAGTTCGTTTGGATAGAGGAGTGTGAAGAAAATTTCAAGGAGTTAAAATGAAGGTTATCTAGTGCACCTGTGCTCAAATTGCTTTGTAGTGGAGAAAGGTTTGGGATCTATAGTGATGTATCCAAGAAGGGATTGGGGTGTGTTCTCATGAAAAATGATATGGTGATACCTTTTTCCTCATGAAAGTTGAAAATCCATGAGAAAAATTACCCAACTCATGATTTGGAGTTAGCCGTGGTAATCTTTGCATTAAAAATAAGGAGGCATTATCTTTATGGTGAAAGGTTTGATATTTCTACTAATCAAAAAATTTAAAGTATATTTTAACACAAATGGAAATGAATATGAACCAAAGAATACGGTTGGAGTTGATTAAGGATTACAACTGGTCAATTCATTATCACCATGGGAAAGCAGACAAGGTGGCAGATGTATTAAGTCGACAATACCATGCTAGCTTATCCATGATGAGGATCACAAAAGATCCAATATTTATGGATTTAAAAAGGATAGATCTTTGAATTATAATGGAAGGGTAAAAACATTATCTTTCTCAAATGAATGTTAAACCATCTATACATATGAAGATTAAAGAGGCATAGAAAGAAGATGTAGAGTTACAAAAGAAGGTGAGAAATGTTCCTGAATTTCACATTGATTGTGATGAAATAATAAGGTTCCAGAATCATGTTTGTGTTCCTGCCATCCTAGAATTAAAAAGGATCTTTTGGATGAGGCTCAAAGTTATTCATTATCTATTCATCCTGGAAGCACGAAGATGTATAGGGACCTGAAAGAGTACTTCTGGTGGGATGGCATGAAAAAAGTTGTTGCTGAATATATCTCTAGATTCTTGGTTTGTCAGCAAGTTAAAGCTGAGAGACAGAAGTCTAAGGAGATGTTACAACCATTACCCATACCAGAATGGAAATGGGAAAACATAACCATGGACTTTGTCACTGGACTTCCTAAAACATCCCAAGGCAATAATGCTATATGGGTTATAGTTGATCATCTTACGAAGTCGGCACACTTCATTGCTATTATAGAATATTTCTATCTTGATCAGATTGCCAAGATATATGTGAAGGAAGTGGTAAGATTTCATGGAGTACCACTTCCCATTATATCTGACAGGGATCCGAGGTTTACCTCGATGTTCTGGTGAAGTCTTCAACATGCTCTAGATACAGAGTTGAGTTTCAGCACTATATATCATCCTCAGACAGACGGTCAGTCTGAGAGGACAATTCAAACTCTAAAAGTCATGTTGAGATCTTTCTTTATGGATTTCAAAGGTGGTGGGGATCAACACCTACATTTGGTGGAATTTTTTTATAATAATATATTTCACTCTAGTATTTAAATGACTCATTATGAAGCTATCTATGGAAAGAAATGTCGAACTCCAACATGCGGGGATGATGTTGGGGAAAAAATATATTAAAACCTGATCATGTTGATGAGATGGTAGAAAATTCCCTATCTATTCAACAACACATAAGAGAAGCTCAGAGTCGACAAAAAAGTTATGCTGATAACCGAAGAAAAGACCTAGAGTTTGAAGTGGGTGATAAAGTGTTCTTATGAATATCTCTGTGGAAGAGAGTAATGTGACTGGAAAGAAGGGAAAGCTGAGCCCTAGGTATATCGGTCCTTTTGAAATACTGGATCATGTTGGGAAGGTAGATTACCGATTGCTGCTTACACCAAATCTCTCTCAAGTTCACGATGGGTTCCATGTATCTCTACTGAGAAAGTACATACCCAATCCTTCACATTTACTACGCTCAGAAGTTGTACTGCTGGAGCAAGATATTTATTTTGAAGAACAACTGATAGAGATTTTGTATCCTAGCGAAAAAGTTCTACAGAACCAGAACACTCTCTTGGTGAACGTTTTATGGAGGAACCACTAATTAGAAGAAGCTACATGGGAGCTTGAGGATATGATGAGGGAGAGGTATCCTCATCTGTTTGTTATGAAGTGACGAATTTCGCGGGTGAAATTCATTTTAAGGGGGGTAGAATGTAGCACCCTGGTATTTTATGAGAAATATATTTTTTTATGTCTTAGTTTATACGAAACATAAAAGGAATCTTTTACTACACACAACAATAGCTTGGCTTGCATTATACGCAAGAGCAACCTTCCATGATAGCGTGTGTTGTACGCAATATCGAGTTTCACTAAACAATGATATATTGTTATAATATTATTATGGACTAGACATTATGAATATTATTAACTAAATTTTGAATTTTATAACATTATTATTCATCTTAAACATTTTCTAAAACATGGTATGTGAACAAAATAAAATTTTTAGGTAAAATAAGTATTTTTCAAAAAATGCAGTTTTATCATATTTTGATGGCGAACCCACATTAAATCTAGTTTTTGACATGTTTATAAGTTCAATTTGACAAAATAAAATTCTTCTTTGGAATTAGGATATAAAAATTTACTTTGGATAAATTTTTCATATTATTCTGATAACATTTATATTTTAATGAATAGTAAAACCACGCTATATTTTAATTAAAAACAACTTTTTTCATCGTAATAATTTATATGGATAAATTATAATATTTAATGGTTTTAAAGTATAAATAGAATATATTTTTACCATTTAATATAATGTATGTCATTATCATTAATTTTACATTGAATTCATAGGTAAAAACATTTCAATCTTTGGCAATGTTTTAACTTTTAAAACCCGTTTTCTTAACAGCGGGATTAATTTTAAATTAATTAATGAAACTTCTGTGTGTTGAATTTTGGAAACTGGATTCCATATTTGGATTCAATAGGTCCAATTTATGTTAATAGGTTACTTTTTTTTTGATATTATGAATAGTAACTATGGTAATTTTTATTTACTACAGTTAAAGGTAAATCGGGTAATTAAGGGTAAAAATAAGATTATAAAATTACCCTAACAACTGTCAAAATTCTATTGGATGACTCAAATTCGACCCTTATCACCTAATGGTCACAATAAATTCATTTTATGGACATTTTACCGTTAAAATAATTTAATTATTATTAAAACCAAAAAAGTGACAACATGTCACTCTCTTAAATCTTATAAGTATACTAATTATAATGTAGTGATAAACTTCATGAAGCTTCAAACATTAATAGTCTCCTGAAAGATAATAAAATTATATACATCATTTATATTTATTTATAATTTTTAGTGATTAAATAATTATCATTAATTATGACACAATAGTGATGTTGAAATTATTTTATTGATTGAAATGTCAAATAAATGATTTTAAAAGTATTAAAATAAATATTATATGAAATATTTAATGTTCTCCAATAATTTTATAGATAAAAATGACATGTTATGAATCTATTAAATCTTTTTGTTTGAACATATCTTATTTATATATTTTATTTAAATTCAAATAACTGAATTGTGTCAAAATTGACACTATTATTATTTTATAAAAATTACATATTATAAAATTGTTTAAAAATTACAAAAATATTTAAAAAATATAAATTAAAATTTTTATGGTCTAAAATGTAGTAAATTATACAATTATGGACAATTCACAACATATAAGTAAGTATTTATAATTATTTAAAATTTAGAATATTATTACCACAAATAAAATTAAATAGATTAAATAAGGATAAATCAAGTTGATAATGATTAAAATAAATTTAAAACTTGTATAAATTTTATTGGTGGATGAGATTAAAACCTTATATCAACTAATATTCTGATTTGATTCATTTTTGGAGGTTTTTAAGTGGGGTTTGTATTTATTATTACTTAATATTTCTTATGTTTCCAAAGGTGCCCCTCCCCTCCCATAAAAAAGGGCACCTCCTTCCTCTCCTATTTACACAAATTTGAGCCTCTAAGCTCGGCCAAACACTACCCATTTCCCTTCTCAACTTCCCTAGAAACATACTAGGGGTCCTGGTCTTCTTCAAAGACCAATTTTAGTATCCTAAGAGGAGGTTTCAAAGAGGCGTGTCGAAGAAGAGATAATATCCTTTACCGATTCATTGAAATTCATTTTTTCTTCTACTTCCTCTTCTTTTGTTGTTTCATAATAAAGTAATATCATAACTATCACTATAATACTGATATGTTATTATAAATAAGAAACAACCATATTTCACCTTCGATCCATCCTACGGAAAAAGAAATCACCGTAGTTACGGAATACCGTCTCCACGCCGTGGTGTAATCTGTTTTTCCACCACCACCTTACTTGGATGGGTATAAGAATGGAAGAAATAACTATATATTATTATTAAGTTATTTTATTCAAAAATATTATACACCATACACTTCAATAAATTTCCACAATCATGGGAACGATATCATCGCTCGTGCGTACGTACAGCTTACCGTCTCCACGGTGCGATGTGATTCGTTCTACATGATCTTCATTAAATAATGATTATATAAATGAATTGAATGAATAAATATGATATATATTATAAAAATACAATTCTTTAAATTATGTATCAATTACCTAAAAATAGGTAGAAGAATTTATTCGACAAAACACACATATGAACATAAAGAAATAAACACATGAATAACAAGTAACAATGAAATATTACTAATAAGAAGATAAAAATATGACCATATATGATATAATAACAATGAATATGATTCTGGAATAATTCAATGACATTTTTTAAATCATTATAAAGACGGTTCAGATACGTACAAAGCATATCAAACCTAAGGTAAGGGAAAATCTCACAATCTCAATTTTTATCTCAGATTGTTTATACTTCGGTATTTACTAGGGCATATTTATCATCCACATACATGTTTCCTCAATATGTAATATTATTTATATCCTCCTAAAATTGATTAAAACCAATTTTACCAATTGGTGAATTTTTAGTAAAATATATGAAAGGAATCTTTTGTTGTTTTCAGTACGAGGTACTTTTGGACTTTTCCAGCCAAAGTACAAGAAGAATTTTTATTTTTAACTTTTACAGTGTGAATGGATTTTTATGATTTCATAGAAAATTATTTCCATGAATCTTACTTTACAATCATTCAAGTTTATTTTTAATTAACTTCTTTTAGTTTAAAATTGTATGACATTTTATGAATGGAAAAATGTTCTTGAAGTAGAATGAATATTTTCCTCAAAAATAAAGTTCAAGTGTTTTATCAAAGTTATTTTCCATCTAATATAATATAGGGTTCTATTTATATCCCTATTATTACATTTATTTTATTATATTGTGATGGAATTATTTTTATGAAGTCCTTTATCTTATATGAATTGTTTTATGATGTCATGATGTTTAAGAATCCCATTTTTATTACATGGGTTATGCTATGAAGTATGATTTATGATTTTGTGGCACACATAAGAATGGTTTCATTATGAGATGGGTGTGACCTATATCTCTCTCCAATTCAATGAGTAATGATTTATATCTCATGAGATATACATGACTGGAAAGGCAAGTTAATCTGGTTCAGTGATACATGACTGAAACGAGGAGTGAACTCTGTTCAGAAATTGACATTGTCCACTAAGATAGTCTTGGAAAGGAGTCTTGACTAATAAGAAATGATTTTCTATGATTATGTGTATATTCCACAAAGTTTCATGTTATATTTTATGATCATTGGGATTTCATTTCAAAACTATGATTTATCACATGTTATGATATTATGATCTCTTTTGTAGGTTAAGATATTCAAAATATTATGTTCTTATGTATATGATATGATTGATATTTCTTTTGTTTACCCTTACTGAGCATTTGAGCTCACCCTTTTGTATGTTTTCTTTTCCCTAGGTCAGGAAGAAGTGTATTAAGTAGGATATTCCAAAAAGGGACTCTAGATATGATGAAATAAGAGGGAGACAATGTAGATGATTTATGAACCAGTTGTTTATGTTTCCCAGTTTCTAAAGACACTATACCTATACGGTCCTACCATGGTTTTGTTATATGTTGTAATAATTATGCTTCAATTTTTAAGTAATAACCATGTATCTAATGTATGGGTCATTATACTTACTCTTACTATGATTGGATTTTAGTTTTCAAGGTTTTTTCTAGATTTTTTTTTCACTCCATGGGTTATTCATCCATTTATATTTTTACATTTATTACTCTAATAGATCCCCCCACTAGTTTATCAACACTACAATTAATTTCAGATAGATATTTTTGATTCCCTTTTCATCTACCCCTCTTACCATATCCTATTTCAATAAACTCCTAAAATTATTTTCCCCAAATTATTCTTTATTAAACAAAATATTTTTATTCTAAAACTAGTCTATATTACATTAGATATTTTTGAATCATTCTAATTGATTTTCCCTTCACAATAATACTGGATATCAGATACACATCATCATTCACATTCTCCCGTACTATGATTAAATGATTCAACTATATTGTTAACTTGAAAAAGAGTCACTTCAATATTTTTTCATTATCATATATAATAAAAAATTGAAGTAATCCTTTGAGGATTTATCAATTTTCAAAAATCTAGCCTCAATTTTATCCTCCTCATGTATCTGAATCTAAGTATTCATATAGTTTTTCTAGATTACAATAATGATAATTTTTTTCCAAATAATCAACATTTCATCTCAACTAAATGTTTTTATTATTTAGTTTAGTTTTTAAAATGCTATCATTTTTTATGATATTAATTTTTGGGTTGGATCTGTATATTTGATTTAATAGTCTCACGTTTTTTAATTTTAATGTCCTATATTTTCATAGAAGTATAAAATCTTGTAAATTTAGCCAAACCCTCAATGATTTTTATTTCATGGATTATAACCTGGTGACTGAGACAGGTGGCCTGTCCATTTTTCTTATAGAAGGGAATAATATTGAGGGCTAGAGGTTGGATATATGAAAAATATATAAGGGTATTATAAATACAAGGTGCATAATATAATACTTGATGTGTATTTGTATTTATTTGAACTTATACATTGTGAATTGGGGTTTCCCATAAGGGTAAAACCAATATTTACATGATGTTTAATACATATACACATTGTGAAAAATACAAGGAGCATATATATAATACATGTCATGTAAATTTCAGGGCTAGTTTTTAAAAGAGGAAAACCCCTTATTTAATAGGAGATCATTTCTTTTCTCCCAAATATGAGGCCAACTAACGGAAGCTCCTCCTAGAAGCCCAACCAAGGCTTTAAAAGTTCTTTTTTCTCAATTTCTAATTCCTTCACTAATGGTTTCATTGGATCCACACCAGTGGGATCCATATTCTTCTTCATTGATTTCATTGTTTGGATTACTGAGTTTTTTTTCAATTTTTGTGAGACATAATATTCCCCATTTTCATGAATTTCATCTATTATTTCAATTTCTCAAGTTCTAGAGAAATTCAAGGGCCAATACTAGATAATGAAAGTACTACAAGTTTAAGGTAGGTGGTGTAGTTCTTATTTCATGACAACTTATTGTATTTTTTCAAGCATTTTCGTGACACATGTCAAACACCTATAGTGTCACCACTATATAATCTATTTAATTAAATTAATTGTTTTTCCATTATTAAAATGTCCATTGATTAATGTAAATTGACAACGTTGGTTGAAAAACTTGATATGATACCCCTATGGTTGTGACCTTCCATAAATTCTTAAGATCCCTATTTTTTTGAGTGGAATTGAGCCACAAATTTAGTTTTATGTTTTTACCTTGGAATAAATGTATTGGAATGTGAAATGATCAACAAGTGATGATAATCCATGTGCTAGGCCCTTGTACTTTATTCCATAGCTAGAATTACTTGGATTAAATGAATTTTACATATTGATTATTGTATTATGATTTCAATATTGATTTAAATAGATTGAGTTCATGATATATAAACCATACCTTCTTATCAAGTAGAGAGTGATATAAGGGTCTCAACATAATGAATAATTGGAAGAGATCATCATTATTTATAATCTAAAATTGAAAATTAATTTCCATATTATAGGAGTGATAATTGGATTCTTTATAAAATGCCTTGGAAGGGCTCACTAAGTGGATGAATTCCCTACTCATAAGAGAAACCATTTCCCTAGGGGAGAAACCCTGGATGGGATCAGTGGATAATATGGTTATAACAAGAAATGAGAGATACATATCCTCTTATGTAGTAAAACTAGGATGATCTTATAGGGTTATGTATTTGCACCATGCTCAGAGTGATACTTGGGATTCCTCATACAGATCACTTTGGAAATACTCTTACAGTGATGGATATTTATATTTTTCCTAGAGCGATACTTGGGTTCCTTTTTATGGATCAACTTAGATGTAATTCAGATGCCATTTATTGAATTCCAAGTATTCCTTATATATTTAAAATTAATAATACAAAATATTAAACCAAATGACATGTCAACTATTCCAAATATAAATCATGAGTTTGATTAATTAATGATCCTTTATTTTTGAAATCCCATTTATACAACCATATTGTTTTAGTACATGTTTTCTCTGGTTTCAAATACATATTTATTGATCCAATGTAGGTAGAATCCATCAGCTATCCAAGGAGGAACTTGATCTGATGTAATTTATTTATTCATTACTATCTTATACTTATTATCCCCTATACACTGCTCATTTAATTTATAAAACTAAATAGTTATAGAGACTGTTGGTGGTGGACTACAAAGTATATCTCACACCCTCCTTGGGTCTCCCATGATATCTAAGGAGACTTCAAGATTGTGAGTGTACAGAAAGGTAAGTTCCTAGCTTTTAATGTTTCATTATTAGTACTAGGATGGAGTACAAGATAATATAGCTGAGTTTGTTTTCACGATGCTAGAGGTGAAAACTTTTGGTCTTTCTTCTTTTTTTATAAAACATTGTATAGGATTGTTTCCATGAAATCTATATACCTTTCTTTTTTATAGAATCATGATATGATAATAATTTTTGTATCTGATACTATTTCACCTATCTTGTTGTCTGGATTATTTATTATTCCACTACTTATTATTTATTTTTTCTTATATCGTTTCCATTTATTATTTACCTCAATTTCTTACCCTATCCAGAAGGGTATAATATTCCCACTATACAATCACAAACCCTCACGGATAGTAAGAAACCTATAGTGTACGGAGAGACATTCTTGAGTTTGTGTGGCCAACTATATCGATGCATCTCTTGGAGAATTCTGAGTCAGGACATTGCAATGTGGTATTATAGGGTACTTTGTTTCTTAACATCTGGGGTATTAGAAAGGAGACAAGGAATGTGTTTGAATTTGGTAATGAGCCTATGCCTGGGAGTAGATAACATATATATAGCTCATACCCAAATTACTTGGGATGGGATAATGCTCTTTTGGTTTGTTCATGTTATAGTGGAACTGGTTTCATCGTTGGGTGATGCACATGTTTTGTGGTGTTATTGTTGAAAATATTATTGCGGAATTATTTTACCTTGGCCTAATGAGGTAAGGTGGTATCATATCCTTCATCAATTTAGAAAATTGAGGATTTAAATTACATGAATTATTGCAATCCATATAGACTTATCTTATTAATCACATTGCCTATATTTTCAAGGTTTTTTGTGAGTCTTTAGATGTTATATATATAATAATGTTTCCAAATTTCATTCATGGATAGCGTAATTTTATTAATTAAAATGTATGAATCAATATAAATGGTGGTTTCCATAATAAATTGTTGATGGAACCTTAATTAACCAATTATGACATGTTTGACCCATGAACCCTCTCTTCTATTGGATAATACTTTAGTTGATTTGATTACATGAATGCCCCTGGTAATTTATAAAGCACAGAATTCAATAAATTGGGAATGATTATTAATCTATCCATGTTATTTGATATGTCATGTTATATATTGGTGTCATATATAATGGTCAATTTGTAGTTATATGATATACCCATTAAATTTATAAAGAGTTTGTTCCTTTTTAAAATGGGAATAGTGATGCATCTAACTGTACTTTGATATCTATATATTTATAAACAAGTATGAGCATAAATAAAACTAAACTTTTAAATGAAACTAGTAATGATAAAATTGGATTCTAATTTCAATGTAAATGGTGTTTTGTCAATACCTTGCAATTGACACTCCAAATATCAAAACCTCAACACTATAAAGTGATACCATGACCCTAAGAAGACTATAGTTGTGGGAAGTAGTTAGTGTATCTTTTGATCCATTATGGTATCTCTTATCACATTGTCCTAGATTTAGGAGCATTTATAGATGTGTGATTTGTTTATAGAAAGGATATGGAACTAAAATTTATCTAATCTAAATTCTTATTGGATGTTAAATATTATCTTAGGTTTTTTTTAAAATTATTGAGTTGTACTGTCACAAAGTCCAAAAGTCATGTGCCAGGAGGGTGGCAACAAGCATGCTTCAAATGTGGTGGGACAAGAGACACTAGTATTAGCTCCTAAGTAACCTACTATTCTTACTCCACTGGGTGCTGAGGCATAGTTTTTAGGGAAATTTTAACACATAATTCAGTTTTTATGGGGAGATTCTTGACATGCCCTTATTATGGTAGAGTTGATGTGAGGATTTTATAAGAAAGAACCTTTTATATTTTCAGGGTATGGTGGAACTCGGGCTAAAAAATCATGGATAGAGGTCATGTTGTCTATCATCGAGACTTTGGAGACACCTCAAGAGAAGAGGGTCAAGATCACAACCTATATGCTTTATTATTGTTATAAACAGTTGTGGGATGTTATCACTAAGGCTAATCATTATCTTGGTATACTCGGCATCGACTTCCTAACCACCTTATATAACTACTTCTTTCCCTATATGTTGAGAGAGTACTTTTTTTGGGTGTTTATACACCTACAATAAGTAACGATTTCCATGACAAAGTATTCAAATTATTTTATCAAGATTCATTGTTCTTTACTAGCACTAGATGGTGACGAGTTGATGAAGAAAAATGATCTCAGGAAGGAAATATGTACACCATATTATTATAGGTAAATTAATTTCATTTGAAAACTATTTTAGGGATAGTGAACCAATACCTGATCACTTAGTGAAAGTTGAGGGAAGAGTGTAGTGTGAGTTAGAGAGGTCAAGCATGCATGATGGGAGGTAGTTTTTATAGAATTATGAAATGTAGTTTCAAGCCATATCATGGTGGAATTACTAGTCAAATTAAACATGATTATAGTTATATTATGGGTCACTGGTGTTTTATTTCTAAGAAGAATAATCCGTAGTGTATGATGGACCCGATCGAGTGCTGATCTTGCAATAGAATGGGTCACCATCAACATTTCTATTGAACATTCCCTCTTGTGCCCAGTTAGAAGGGGTATGCACCCACAAAATATTCAGTTACTAGATTTTTATATTTTCTATAGATAGGGAGAGTTTATACTACTAGCCTATTAGTCAGAGGAGGTAGTCGAGGTTGTGGTAGTTATACTTTGGAGGTAAAGTTCATATAGAGAAGAATTGGCCATGTTAGTTAGGTTTCATATCAGGGCCTCAAGTTTGGCCATATATATGCAGTGTAACCTATAACTGAGGAGTAGATTATATGGAAATATATAGTTAGAGTTACAATTATAGTATCCTTTACATTAGTATGTTCATTATTTGACACTGGTACCTCACACTCTTTTATATATATGAAAAGTATGGTAAGTATGAGCCTAGAAATAGAGGAATTTTTTAGCATGATAACTCTCAACACACTACTAGGGTCCTGATCAAAGAGTGTGTTCTATTGAAAAGAGTTACCCCTTGAGATAGGTGGTTAATGATTTATATTTAACATTTCCCCCCTTTGATGATAGGCCTCAATGTCTTTCTCAGGATGAACTGGTTGGTTCCACCCCATTACTAGGTTGATTTCTATTGCCATAGGGTGTCCTTCACATCACCGGATAGAGATACCTATATTCATTAAGGTAAAGGGGGTTTCCACTCAAGTAAATATGTACTAGAGTATCATGGGTAAGAAAGAGTGACATCCTAGATGGAAATCCACTTTATTAGCGATCATGGAATGCAATGTATAGAATTCCATCAGCTAGTGTATAATTTTTGGGACATTTTTTTTGATGAATTTTATTTGTTTCCTCTTAAAAGAGTGATGGAGTAGACAATTGAGATAGTATTGGGAGTAACACCAGTGTCCATTCAACATTATAGTATGAATCATAACATGGTCCATGAACTCAATAAGTAGTTAGAGTATTTAGAAGTTAAGGGTTTCATACCACTCATTACTTCACCATGGGGTTTACCAGTCCTTTTTACCAAGAAATTGGATGGTACCCTTAGGATTTTTGTGGATTAATTTTTGTTAAACCAGCTTATGGTAAATAAACGATATCCAATTCATCCTATAGATGAACACTTCAACTAGATCTGAGGAGCGATGGTTTTTTCTAAGATTAATTTTTTCTTAGGCCATCATGAAGTGCATGTAAGACCATAAAACAAACTATATAAAATATCATGGAGTATATATGAATTGTAAAATCATATATTAAAGGTATATGGACATATGAATGTGCTATAATTATATATGTATTTTAATAATCATGTTTTTATATTATATCTAGATTCATTTGTGGTAGTATTCAAGGATGATATCATAGTGTATTCTAATACTTGACATGAACGTGAAAATAATCTTGTTATCATTATAAATAAACTATGTTATCACAATCTATATGCTAAGATCACTAGAATAAAATTTTGGATCAATAAAGATCAATTATTGGGCCACATAATTTTAGAGGAGTGAATATCTATTGACCCATAGAAGGTGGGAATTTTTGTTTCTTGGGAGTAGCCTAAGAATTTATTTGATGTATGTAGTTTCAAGGGATTGAATGGCTATCCAAAGCATTTTATTTTGCATTTATCATGCCAAGTAGTTACTCTCAAGGGATTTACTTTAAATGGTGTCAATATTTAATTTATTGAAGCCATTAAATTATCCTTTCCACTATTTAAAGATATATTTACCTCACCGCCAATACTAATTCATCCAATTTTGGGTAGATGTTATATGTTTTACTGTGATGCATTTATAATCGGGGTTTGAGAAGTTCCAATGCAGGGATATAAAGTTTTAGTATACATGTAATACCATATGAGACTAAATGAGTTAAATTACCCTACATATGATCTCAATCTAATGGCCTTGATTCATGATGTACTCTGTTGGAGGTATCATTTTTTGGAAAAATAGTTATTCATTTATATAGATGATAAAAGTATACAATTAATTTCCACATAGTGTGACTTTAATCTAAGGTAGTGAAGGTGGGTATAATACCTTTATTTATTTTTTACTTTGAGATCACTTATTCATGGAGAAAGAGAAATTTTGGGGCTGACACACTAAGCTAGAAGACATAGACAAAAGATGTTCGATGGGCTAGTATTGAGTGGCAGTTGATGAAACTATTTTATGAGATGCACTTGGATGTTCATGATTATCATGGGTAGTATTTTTTTATCTTTTTAGTGACATAATCTCTTCTGGAATAGTTGTATAAGAGGAAAATTTCCTATACTAAGGGCCTGGTCCTTAGGGAGATAGTCTCAGGTGAGAACCTACCGACTAGTTGTGTTTTTGATGATAATGAGGCCTTACTCTTTCATGAGTGTGTATGGTTACCTATATATATAATGGAATAATTTATGTTGTAATATCAAACCACCATTTTGGAAGAACACCCTTGGATTACAAATATGTTCCAAGAAGTATGTTGTAACTGTTGGTGGCTAGGTGTGAAGAGGAAGATTCTAGGTTTAGTTAATTGATGTTACACCTATCATTAGGTGAAGGAGGAGAACCATTTACCTAATGGAGTTTTATAGCATATATCAATTACTGAGAGGAAATGGTATGAAATCACTATGTATCTATGTGAAGGGTTTTTTTAGATCCCATTGAGGAAATGATATGGTATGGGTGATAATTGACAAGTAGTCCAAGGTCGCACACTTCCTACCTATCTGAGAAACCATCTCAGTTGATGAGATAGGGAGGAATTATATCTAAAATATTTTACATCTTCATGGTGTTCCCTATTCTATAATAATATCAAGATACCCTTGTTTCATGTCACAATTTTGGAAGGGTTTGTAGAAATAATTGGGTTCACAGGTTCTTCAGAGTACAATATATTACCCCCAGACTGATGGTTAGTCCGAGTGTACAATAACAGTGTTAGAAGACATCATCTGAGCATGAATCCTTTATTTTGGAAGTTTATGGGAGAAAAACACACCTCACACTGATTTTTCCTACAATAATAGTATTTTAGGAACCAATTCACATTGTTCCATATGAGTCCCACTATGGTGGGATGTTCCTTTCACCCATGTATAAGTCTTATATCAATCATTATAGAAGACCCCAGGAGTTTGAGGTGGGACATCAGGTGTTTCTATGAGTTTCTCATAGATTGGGTCATAGAGGGATTCAAATATTAGGAATCCTATCACCTAATTATGTCAATCCATTCGAGATATTTGAAATAGTTGGGATGACACCCAATCAGTTGGATTTAGCATAGAGGTATCGTTCCATGAGAAACGTCTTCCACGCATTGAGAATTTTCTATTATTACTTAGAACCATATCATTCATTTGGTCTTGAGGATATTAAGCTAGATATAGATGCATCCATTGAGGATCATTTGATATATATAGTTGATTGAAGTAAGAAGTATATATGAGGTAGTTCAGTACCTTTGGTGTGAGTTATATTAAAGCAAAACCATGTAAAGAATGATACACGGGAGATGGAGGATTATATAAGAAGTAATTAACCCAAACATTTTTCAAAAGTTACGTTACCACCCTCATAAGGGAAACTCATGGATGAGTTTTTTTAAGGAGGGTAGGGTGTAACATCAAGAATTTCCAATATGGTATGGATTATTTTAAATTTGGTCGAACCATTGTTGTGTTTTCTTATTTGGATTAGACCCTGGTGATCATGCCCTTATGGTGGTCATTTTTTTATTTTGGGAAGGAAGAAGGGGAAGGGATATAGGTTGGCTACAATCTAATTACATTTGGTTTATTGGTCTGTCTAGGCCCCTTGAACAAAATGAATTAGTTTTTTCTGTAAGGGAAAACCCCCAAGAAAAACATGATGTGTAATATATATACACATCATGGAAAATAAAGGACATGAATATATAATGCACATTTTGTAAATTCCTGGGAAATTTTTTAAAGGAGGTATAACCTCTTACTTAAAATGGGATCATTAATTTCCTCCTAAATGAGAGGCTAATTTGTTGAAGATCCTCCTTTATGTATAACCTATACTTTGAGGGATATTATTTTTATGATCTCCATTTCCTTCATCATCGACTACGTTGGATCCCCATTAGTGAGATACTCATTCATCTTCATTCGATTTGTCATTTGGATTGTTTTCTTTAGCACTATTTTTTTGTGAAAGATCATATGCCCTATTTGAAGAGATTTCATATATTATTCTAATTTATCCCATACTGGATCGATTCAAGGAATGATACTAGATTATGAGATTACATTTTCCTTAAGGTATGCGGTCTAGATATTTTTCCCTAATGTAATGTTATATTTTTTTGGAGTTGTTATGCCATGTGAAAAAAAATCCTCAGGTGTATCCTCTAAAAATCTATTAAATTTAATTAATTTTTTCCCATTACTAATATAGTACTATATTACCATGAATCAATATCATTGGTTGACTACCTTATCATGATCCACCCCTATAGTTATTCCCTTTCTTTTGGATTAAAGTACTTTTGTTTTTGGAAAATAATTAAAATATAAATTGAGGTGTGTCATTTTACCAATTAATAAATATATTGTAATGTGAAATGTTAAATTGGTGATGATAGGACATGATTTATGCCGATGGGATCTATTAAATATATTAAATTACTTGAATTAAATTAATTATCCAGCTTGATTAATGTATTATGATTTCAATACAGGGGTTAAATGGTATGATTTCTTAATACAAAAAAACACACCTTCTTTTCAAGTAGAGGGTGATATAAGTATCTCGACTTAAGGATGACTTGAATGGGCTCATCATAATTTATAATATGGAATTACTAATGATTTTCTATATATCATGATATATAAAGGTATTTGATATAAAATTATTTTAGGGGACTCATCATGTGGATGATTTACCTAATATGTGCAATAACAGTTCCCCAAGGGATATAACTTGGATGGGATCAGTGGATGATATGGTTTTACCATGGTATGGGTGATAGTTATTCCCCTATGTGGTGTAACAAGGATGGAATAAGAGCATTATGTCTTTAAACAATGCGGAGAGTGATATTAGCATTCCTATTGAGGATTTCCTTGAGAAAAAAAATCATACGGTTATTTTATTTATAGTTTTACTAGAGAGATAATTTAGTTCCTTTTTATAGATCACCATAGAAAAGATTAGGATCCCATTTTTTGAATTCAAAGAATTTATTTTACATTAATATCTTGGAATACAGTACTATTAAACCTAAGGATGCATCCACAATTCAAAATGAAAATATTGGGCTATGTCCATTTATGATTCTTGACTTTTAAGGACACATTTATACACAAATATTATATTTTTATAGGTTGAATCTTGTTTTAGAGGCATTCAAATTTGGTCGAAAAGGTAGTTTCAGTCAGGTATACCATGAGGAACTCAATACGAGGTCCTTAATTTTTTAATTTCCTTATATTTATTACTTCATATACACAGATCATTATATTTACATAGAGTAGATAATTATAGACACGGTTGGTGTTTTCCTACAGAGTATATCTCACATCCTTCTGGGGCCACCCCTAGTACCTGAGAAAACATCATGATATAGAGTGTAAATAAAAGGAAGAGCCTACCTCTTAGATTTTGATTCTTAATTCTAGGATAGATTATTGGAGAAGATAACCAATCTTATTCTCATGATGTTAGTGGAAGATTATTTGGTCATTTTTTGTATAACATGTTTTATATGATTGTTCCCCAATAACCCATGTACCATCCTTTTTGTATAGCATTATGACATGATCATCATTTTTGTATCTGCCACATGTATTATTATCTGGATGATATGTTATTCCATTGATGATTATTTATTATTTATTACATTGTTCCTATTTATTATTTTCTTATGTGGCTAAATCAAATCATGAGCTTATAGTCTCCCCACTATACCATCATATATTGTCATTATTAGTCATTATTAACTAAAATATGGGGATTTATGCCTCAGGTTATGAGGAAAACTATCTCACAACACAGTATAGTGGATTTAAGGCCGTGACACTACTATAACCTCCTAATTTTTTTTATTTACATTTATTTTCGGAAGGATAATTTTATAAATTATTTTATAAGTTCATTTCCTTTATTTACTATTCATAATTTTTTTCCATGTCAATTTATTTATTTAATTTGGATTCATATGTATTTTAATGAGCCTGTAATTAGATTTATTAGGATTCACTATCCTATAGACCTCACATAATGGTGGGATATTCTCATACTCAATTCAAATTTTATTCCATGATCCATTATCAATGTGGAAGATATTATCTTGTAAATTTTAATCAATGTTGGTCAAAACCAATATTATAGTATAATAAACCAATTTCTACTTAGTATTATTCTCATCCATCTTTAATGGGATTCCAAAATATGTAGAAATTTCTTTGAGAATTTTTGTGGGAAAAACATCGCAAATCATGAAAATAATACTAATCCATATATTGGTAGGGGATTGTTTCTAATTATAATCTTTAATGTTAGAATCCCAATAAAAAGGATTGATGGTTATTGATTTTTTATTAACATTATCAATCTTATAGAATCTTTTATGTTCTTCTTGTAACTCTAGTATTATATGTAAATACCAATAACTTGTTAGGAATAACATCCAATTACTAAATTCTCATATTATAGACATTTTTAGTTTAAATTCATCATTGTTCCATGAATTACCTTCATTGAAAAAAAATATTTGGCTAATATGAGATAATATAAAATGGTCATGTATCTATTTAAATATGAACAAATCCGTGATCACCATAAGATTTCTATAATCTGATAACATGATTTTTGAATTGGATTGATGGAGTGAGTTTAGATCATACCATGATCCTCATTTCAAAAATGAAACAAAGGAAATCCCATTTCACCCTACCGTAATGGAGAAAATTTTTTCAGACCAATTTTCTCTCTACTTTCAGTTTTTTGATTATATAAATAATTAATTATATCAAACTTTTAATATTTTGGGCCCATACAAATTCATTAAGAACATTTCTTACGGATTGCAGTAGTAATACACTAGAAACATATGTATACTTAGAGGACAATAGTAAGTCCTAAAAGATAAAAATGGATTTTTTACAAAACATTTAGAAATAACATAATGAAAAACAAATAAAATAAAAAAATCTCTACAAATATAGAAAATATATGTAGAACATTGGTAAAATATTCATAAATAATAGGAATGTTGTTTTTATAGAAATCGTTCTTCATATTAAAAAAATAATGAATAATATTAGTAATTTTCTCTCCACTCTTCTTATGAATATACGGAACTAACTTCTTGTTAATTTGTTTCCAGTAGAGAATATCTAATCAAACTCACTTAATATCTTGTTAATAAATTCTCTTATGCATCCTAAATAATCAGTTCCTACTTATAATGACTTGCGACAAATTTGTAGAGAACATACTAGTAAATATTTAGATATTATTTGGATATCCACAGTTTTTTTTTCTAACACTTTTCTAATTAATTATAATTAGGTTCATCACACCATGAATCCATGCATTATGAAATTATAGAAAACCAAAAATTCCACTTTTGTGATAATGGATTACAATTAACCCTAAAAGATATCTCTAACTACAAAAAATAAAAAATGATGAAACATGATATATATCTTGGCCATCCATATCCTATAATTAATAGATCCCCTACCATACTCAATTATCCATGAATAATACTACATCTTCATACATGATTTGGAAAAAAATTTAATGATGATCTTTCCATTGAGACCATCTAAACTACAAATAGTAATTATACAAAAATATATTAATATAAATCCTCAAATTTAGTACTAAAGATATATATCAAGAACCTATACTATCATAAAATATATATTCTACATTTACTGTTGTAGTTAACTCCTTTAAATGAGTATTTTTTATCCCTAGAAAAACAAGATGGAATTGATGCTAGGATTCTGAAATAGCATCCCTGTCAAATTTATATAGTCCCCTAAATGGTTTAGCCTTACCATTACATCCCATTGGGATATTTGGGAGGTCAGAAGTTTGAGTATCAATGGGTTGTACATCACTATTAGTGTTGTGGTTGATAGGGTTGGGTCTATGAGTTCAACCCCCCTCATTATGTATTAGAACTTAATTACTCCCTACGTGAAAACACCTCCTCTATTTCAATGCCTAGAGAATGATATTGTTTTACCTAGTTCAACTGCACTATCAATGGAGAGACTTAAATATTCCTTTAAATGGTTGGGGATAATCAATTAGAAAACATGATATATATGATGGACTTTGGTTTTTGTAAAAAAAATTATATTAAAACTACTTCAGATTATATCACTACATTTAGAAAAATAAAATATCAATAATCTAGATTCATTAAAAATTGAATTTAATAATATGGATTATATAGGTCAGTATCTACCTAATTAACTGACATAATGTAATCCTTATCATAGTGGTCACATGTATATCAATTTCTAATTCAGGTAAATTTTTCATTACCTATTATGATTACAGTAAAATATAATTATCATGAAGATAAAAAATAAAATTATTATACAGATTTTTAAAATTTCAATTCAAAGAGGATTACTAATTTTATTTAACTAATTTGTGAGAATATATTTATTCAATAAATTTTATATTGCTCATATAATTCCCAATGTAAATTTATCTATTTATATTCAACAAAAATTAAAAATTTTATTATTCATTTAAATTTTAAAAAAATATATTTAAATATAATTTCACTAACGGTTATAATATCAAATTAGGGAAACATTTTTAGATTTATATATGAACTAAACTATATAACCACACTTTTTCAATCCCATATAACTATAATTTGCTCCATTGGGAAAAATATTCATTAAATCCATATTAAAAAATTTAAATAAATATTAGGAGCAAATGATTTTCTCAATATGTTATGCACTATGATTTATACTATGATTTTTTTATATTTTTATTAATTCAAAATCATTTTAGTCATTTGATCCATCAATGAATACTCAAACCAACTTTCCTATTTTTATTTATGTCAAAGTCCTAAGACAATTTTGAGATGTATTTTCACAATCATGAAGACATGAAAACATCTCATAAACATGATTCTTTTATTGTTACACTAATACTATGAGAAAATATAATTCAAATAAAGAATAATTTGAACAGGGATGTTTTGGATTTCAGGGATTGATAGCTGAATAATTCATAATTAGGGAAATAAATTGGTTGTCTTATGTACTGATGTAGATTTTATATGATTGAGATTGAGTTCATGTTCTGTTTTTGAAATCTTGATAACTCCCTAGGTGTAAAATGATTAATTTAAACAAGTATTGGACCATGGAAAAATTTTCATATGGTTCTGTTGATTCCATAGTTTAGTGTTTATACTCTTGTTTAGATTGTAAAAATTGAAAGTATTGCTGGGACCAAAAAATAATATACTATTTTTCCCTCTATATTTTATTTGTAGGTGTGGTTTCCTTGAGCCTAGAATAACCTCACTGGGTTGATTAGAACAGTCAATATCAATATGGGGATCAAGAGCATTGGCCTTCCCATGAGTGGTTCGAGTGTGTCTGCCTGACCAAACCCATATGGATGCGTGTAGAGTTCGTGGGAACTAGAGACCTACAGCCCTACCCCATTATTCCATATGGAATGACTTTGGGTGACCCCATGGATTATCTTCATCTTTGTGGTGTTATTTTTATGATTTTCCCAACAAACATCCATTTTGGTCAAACAAATAATCTATCCTGGGTATTTTTCCATATATATCATAACTTATGTGGTCTATTTAGCTATATGGTATTTTTTACCAAGTGAGATTGGTAGTTTTAGAATTTTTCATCGCAGTTACAATGATGGGGTTTACAAAATGACATTCATAGAGTTCACAAGATTTTTACTCCCCTGATAGCATGTTCTTATAGAGAATAGTTTTCTAATTTCACATGAGGGAGTTTTGTTGTCCTCAATATATATAAGTCACTAGTCCTTTAAATCGGAATGCAGTCGATACTCCTTTAGTGTTAATGAGGTGTGGGTCACCAATGCCCAATAGATAGAGTTTTTTCGTCCACAAAATGAGTTTTATTCAAGAATATAATTTAATCCTTCTATATGGGGATAGTACACACTACATTGAGACTCCTCTCAATGAGGTGTGTGTCCCCCACAACAATTCCATAAAGGTTTCATGCTTTATTAGTTTTGGGTAGTCAAGATTCATAGAGTTTTATGATTATTTTTTTATATCATGCCTTTATATATAATTACCCATTATTATGTTCTAAATTATCTTTTTTAAATCATTCATTGGTGGTTCTGATAGTAGGGGTAAGTAACCCCTTAACTATGATATATTATTAGGAAATACATGGGTTATCCTACGAGTTTCTAGAATGGTGGAACTTTATATATGATTGAAAATGATAGGGTTTTGTACTTCCTTTTATGACATGTGTACTTTAGTGAGGAGGGGGTCCTCTTGGGTTTCTAGTAGTATTATTAGTGTTTTATAGGTTGATCAGTTCAGCTTCTTTGTGGTATGTGACTCCTCAGGTGATCCATTATTTCTGTTGGGATGCGATATACATCATGGATATCGATGTGAAACATTGTTTACCTTTTAGTATCTCGAATAATGGGTAGTTTCATGTGATTTGTGTCCAATCATGTGTTAGAGAATATATTTCCAAGAATCCTCTATATTCCTAAGACTTATTATAATTTAGAATATCTGCATTACCTTTCCTTACCTTTCTCTTGGTAACTCTCTCATACTAGGTGATTAATTAGTCCTATTATTTCATAATTGCATTATGGTTTTAGGGTTTCATTATAGGTATTTTTATACTATTGTTTTTTTAGGTTTTTCCCTCACATGTTGCATTTTCCCAAATAAAGTGTAGGTTCAATAATGATCTTGGTATATGTGGAGATGGTATGTCTTATTCAATGTAAATTCTTTGTAAGATATGTTATGTATATCTCATCATGGAGGTCTATAATGATGAAAGTTTCTATTATGAATGGTGACTTATCTAGTATTAGCCATTGGTGTGTGGAGTATTTAGTGTATCATATCTATTTGATTCAAATACTTATCAAATATATAGTTCCTTTTTTATATTCCAATATATGAATTTATTTGTTCTTGGTGTATCAATAATGAACTTTTTATGATTTAGTAGATTATATATTTATATATTTTTGGTATATCTAGTAATCTTATGTTTTGGAGATGTTTTTATTTTATCTTGTTATAGGATATGGTCTCCCATGTTTTGTGATATGTCTACTTCATTATAGTCACCAACCATTGACATGTTTTAGGTGTTCTTAGGGTGGTAAAGTTGTCCTAGTTTGATCCTAGTTAGGAACCAGTGGGTTTGGACATATCATTTTTCCTCTCATATAAAATAAATATGGAAAAAGTTCAATCACACTACATAATATTTGTAAATATATTTATATCATGAAATCAGAGGGTCTCGAAATGAAACAAACATACAGACATATGTATATTCAAAAATTTATTTTATCAACACTCAATATATTTAATTCATATAATTTTTTTCATAAAATCTAGTTTTACATATTTTATCAGCATTTTTGTAAACTTTTTCTTGTGAGAAGTTGGTTTTCTATAAATGTATTTTGTATTTATATTGAATATTTATGATTTTCTTATTTTATTTTTTTTGAACTAATCAACAAATGATACATATTTTTTGTATTGTATTTTTATTCATTTTTTTATTAATTTTACTTTTTTCATGATAATTTGAAATATTTTATAGTTTTTTAATTTTTTATAACATAATAATAAATTTATATAAGGTTCCGTTACTATTTTAATCATTATTTTTAAGTTTTTCTAAATATAATAGTTTTATTTATATTGATTTCTTATTTTCTAGTGTATGTGCTGAAGTCCATTTAGATATTTCCTATCATTAAATATCATTTTGATTATTTGATATATCAAATTATTTTAAAAACCAATTTCTTGAACCTAAATTTTTTTGAAGATATTTATAAAATATAACCTAATAATTTTAATTTTCCAAAAGATACTGCTAAGGTTTATATGTTATAACTTTCCTTTTACAGATTGAATAAATCTTCTTGATGTTTTAATATATTGTTTGATTATTTTATCAAATGAATTTATTTTTATAAAGAAAAAATTATAATTATTCTTATAAGGAGGTTATTGAATGAATCATGGTATTTTTAATATTTTATGGGGATTTCATACTACTTATTTAAAATGATGTCATGACATTGCATTAGGTTATGATGTGGTTGGGAAAATGTTTATCAATTCAAAACATTAGGGAACCATCCTACATATTAGGTGTAAATATTTTTAGAGACAGATTAAATTTTTTCTAGATAGAGTCAATGAACATGTAATTTTAAAGGTCTAAAGTGATTTAGTATGAAAAAAATACAAAAAGCGTTATTTTTAGAATAAAAAACTCAAGACACCCAGACCTGATGGTTATATAAAATTATTAGTAAAAGGTAAATTTTTTCCCAAAGGATAAAATAGTGTAAGTGTATTGGAAGAACAAATACACACATACAACACATTTAAAAACATAAGATAAAACATGAAAATCTGATAAGAACCTGACTATCCCATCCACCATATCCCAAAAAATTACACATAGTCCTCCTCTTAGTTTCTTGAAGAAGAAAAATTATTATGGGTGAGATCAAAATCTTGGTAATGAGTAACAAATATAAAAATATTACATAACATAAACATGAAATAAGTGATATGGTATGAATAACTTATTAATCATGATTCTATAGTCAAGTGAAAACTACAGTCATGTTATATCCATGAAAATAAATGAAATAATGGATAAAAATACTCATTGATCTCATACTGATTGAATTCATAATGTTAAACATCCAAAAATGTTTTCAAGGTATTATTCAAAGATATTTTTCTATCATGGGAGGATCTATGCACCAAAACCAAACCTATTTTGCCTTATGATCCCATTTAATGCATTGTGAGGCTATATAATTCTTGGCCCCTCCCATCCAATGATTAAGTCCAATGAACTCAACATAAGAGTTATCATGATCTTTCATAACAGATCCTTAAGAAACTCTTACTGAATAAATCCTAGATATATATATAATGAGAAATATAGAAATAAAATAACTACCCATTCAATAAAATAATGTTGATGTTTACGAGAACACTGGTTAATTAACTTGGAATCCATGGGGAATCATTATGGTTTCATGAAGTACCCTTATCAACGAAATAAGGTAGGGAGGGTGCTTACAATGTGATGAGTTATCCATGGAAGATAATAATTTTATTAAATAGATTTTATTTGTAGTGTGCCAATGGAATGGTAAGAAAAATCATTCATCATGGTTAAAAATAGAATTTTGATAATCTAAATAGACCCCCATTGAGTGTCTAGCCATGTGTGCAGTCCTAGGACCATTTATAATGAAATAGAGTGATGATAGAGTTAATTATAAACAAATCTTTTTAGGGGGATTAAAACTAGGTGTGTATATTCTATAGTAACATCCAATTTTGAGTATCCATATAGTGATTCACATTCGAGGAAAATATACATACTATTACCATACCAAAACATAGAATTGTTATTTCAACATGGAAAAGATTTATCTTTACAATGGTTGTAGTAACTATTGAGTCAATAGAATTTGAAGGAGGGATTATAATATTAAAATTTAAATCCCATAAATTTGATGAATAATATGGTTAATGTATTCCATAAAAATATATTCACCATGAACAAAGAATTAGGTAGTGAATATAACAAGAGTCCCATTGAATGATAATTGAGATAGAAAACCCCATTGTGGCATGGAAAGAAATTAAATCATAACCTATTTAAAGAGAGGAATTAAAAATTATCTTAAAATACCATGATTAAAGAAATTTCAATATATAATATTTAAAATAGGATATATATACACCATATAATGGAGATTAGGTGTGTGATACAAAATATGTCTCAAAGAGAGGAATTTATGATGGGAAATCATTACCTTTTGTCTAGACTTCCATGAACATACTTTAATATATTATATCATAAAAATTTATATCCTATTCAATTAATTTTGAAACATACACATATTCATTTTAATTCATACACTTTTTAATAGTCATTGTATACATGAATTATATTAATTTTACACATTACTGTTCATAGTTTTGATCATCTCTACAAGTTTCATAATAGTGATGTTCATATTCATTCTTCCACCAAAGTACATTATTACTAGGACATTAGTGTTTTTTTTCTAGGAATGAGATATAAGAATTTATGATTTCTCAAATTCCTTTCATGAGTGTTTTAGATATTATCCTTAAATAGGAAGTCAATAATAAATATCTTTTGGTGATTTTTAATGAACATATAATGTTTCCTTAATTGATGAATAATATGTTGATAAAATATCCATAGAAGAAATAAAAGTTTTTATTTGCACATTTATATGTCCTTATACCTCAAATTTTGTTCTCATAGTCATTCATGAGACAAATTCATATTATTTTTCAAGTAATTGGATAAACCAATTAAAACATAAAAATTGTAACAACCAAATATTTTATGGTCTATATCTTTTTGAATTTAATTTCTTTGACAACATAATTTTCACACAACATTGAAATTAAAAAATGATATATATTTAAATATGAGAACATTAAAACAAATATTATAACCGAGACATTAAATTAGAGGGAATAAATAGAATTAATAAAATTTATATATTTAATCAAATTATTTTACATTTATCCAAATAATGTTATTGGAATAAGATAAGAATTAATCAAATTTTATGCATTAAAAGAATATTTCTTTCAAATGTTAGTTTTTCCGTATTTTAATTGAGAACTTATTTCAAAAATAAATTTTAACACTTTTTAAAATTATTTGGAACAAAATAAAATTCATTTTTAATATGGAAATTTTAAAATTTGTTTAGGGTGATGTTTTGTTATTTTTATCGGAATATTTATTTTAAAGTGAATTGTGAAAAATCATAATTCCTATAAAAATTCCATTTTAGTTATATTAATAGTCTATTTATGATATTAATATTAGTGTCACCTATGAAAGTGAAAATATAATCTAGGATTATTTTGAATGAAAACATTAAATATTTATATCATGGAATAAGTAAAATAATGTATTAAAAATGATAAATTAAGTATTGGTGTTTTTGTGAAACTTAATTTTATTACAATTTAATAATTAATATAATAAAATATTAGAAAATTTACTTTCAGAAAACAGATTCCTAAATTAATATTTTGTTTTATTATTATTAGAAGATAACTTTATGTGACCATAATTATTTTTTTAATGGGTCATAAAATCAGTAATAATTTTTAAATTGGTATTTTTCAAATAAATGATGATTTTAGTTAATAAATAAATTTATAATATTCAGTAAATTATTTTATAGAAATGGATTCCATGTTTTAATTTTACACATAAAAAATGGATAGGGTGAATTCATGGGATTTTTATAAAATAGATGAATTTTTTGAGAATAGTGAAAGATGATATTTTATGGTATAAGCTAAATACATAAATTATTGAGTCATAGATGATGTATGGTTGATGTAATAAACATTTGTTAGAAAAAACATGCACTATTTACTATATTTATTCATAATAATCAGCGCTATTTCTTTTCTTGATCCAAAATAATAGAATAGTGTATACACTAATTAAAAAACACCCCTCTCCCCCACTATAAATACCACCCATCAACACCTATTATCCTCACACAACCAAAGAATTGAATCATTTCCAATTTCTTCCCTAAACTCTTCCCAAATATATACACCATGACCCAGAGCCTTCGGTATCAAAAATACCAATCCCAAGCCCCTTAAGGAGGATCTCAAGGAGAAGAATCAAAGAGGTAAAAACCATAATCCATCCCTTTTCATTCATTTTATTTTATTTTATTTTTTTATCTTTACCTCAACCCTTATATACAAAAATGCATGATAAATCCATTATATTATATGTAATGGAATTTAATTATAATAATAGAATAATCCATCATCATTTATATTTCTCTTCCCTTTTGTTCTAAAAATATAACCATCGACCATGATGTATTGATTTATCGCATTCAAGGAAAACAAGTTTTCAATTTCAATTAACTCCTTCAATTATGGTCATAAAATCATTCATATGGTTAAAAAACATTATAATATATTTATTAAATATTATTTATGGTTCTTTAACTTTTACATATACATAATATAAATTAATAAAACAAAACTAGTTTATTATAATAGAAAAAGCCAAAATTATCTAAACGAATATCACAAACATTTTATATAATTATTCATCCTAATAACATTTAAATGAATTAAATTTATAACCATTTAATATTATTTATGTTCATTAATAAAATAAAATTTCAATTTGGTACAACTATTCTCATTTTATATAATTCTCCATTCATGTATATAATTAAAGGGATCATGAAAACCATAGAAATGAATACTATTGAATGATAAAATTGTTTCTTATGACACATCAAAAAAGCCATAAATTAATATAATTAAATTAAAATATATATAATTAATTTATAAAAATGTTATTAATTAATTAATTAATGGATTTAATCTGATTATCCATGGCATTGAGATCAATTGTAGAACATATTCAAACACAAGGTATGGGTTTTTCTTCTCTCACTTCTATTTCTATGAGATATGCTTTATTCACCACTATTTATTATGTGTGGTGTATCTATACTAGAATATGATATATAATTTCATTAATGTATTTATATTCATGGTATTCATTGATTCATTTTATGATTAATAATTTCTGGTCATACAATTTTATTGATTACAAAGCGATAACGAATTCTTCCCGAACATCCATTTTTCATTCAGGTTACACTTTCACTCTCTTTAACCTAATGTTGTTATTAATTATTATTATATAATATTCCTATAATAGGTTTTTATGTTCCCGAAATATTTGAATATCTCAATTATTATTTAATTTTTGGGGAATACATGTTCTATAAGGATTCATTTTCAATTCCTTCCCAAAAGCAAGTCTGATTAAATTATACATCCTAATTTCTTAGCCATTTTCAAGTACACTCAATAATATATTTTAATGCACAAATTATTTAATAAAATAAATATTTTCATCATGAAAAACAATCTTATCTATTTTATGTAAACAATTAATCCATTGTCTTCTTTAAAGTCTCTTTTATATTTTCCCTCAAAACGCACTGAAGTTTCCCAGTTTTATTGTTTAGTAAAAACACTTTTTACATGTTTTGAATTTATTTGGACATAATTTTTCATAAAACATAATTTATTTATCCTCAAATTTTCTTATATAGGATATAGATGTTTAAATTATTATTTTATGAAAAATAAAAATGATCTTCTAAAATAAATCCTCTTCCCAAAGTTAAAGACGTTATTTCTCTTAATAATTTTCCAAAGATTTTATTAGATTATTTTCATCTATTTATACACCCTTTATTCGATTTTTTGATTAATACCTTATGTTAACATATAATATATTTCATTTGATGGTTTTTTTATTTTGATTGGGGATGTTCTATCTTGATACGATTAACCATATTACTATTTATAGTTATTTGGTTATCTAGGGAAATATTGATAATCCTATATAATTTATTTAATATGGTTATTTTATGATAAGGCAAATTATTTATTAACTAAATAAATATATGAGGAAACAATTTTATTTTTATGAAAAAGTTTTGGGACCATTTATTGCAAGACCTATGGGTGGGGCCCTATTATAGATAGCCCCTCGATGTATCAGTTTTCTCATGAGAAAAAACTGTTGGTGACAAAGTATTTAGGTTTTTCTATAAGAAGAATGAGGTGGGTCTCTACACATATAATTAAACCATCTTGATGGTATAATTGTTCATTTTCTAGATAAATGTCATCTAATGATTAAGAAATCTCTTGCTTTAGAATTTCGTTATTACTTTCCATGATATTTTCACCTTCAAAAAAATATATGGATGCATTTTAATTATTAGTTTATTAATGGCATGTTTTTTTTCTATTATTAACCTTTATATGATGCTTTATTGACTTTGTTTAAATTATTATTTATCCACATAACCGTTACTAAGTATTTTATCTCACCCCATTAATTTATCCTTCACTAGGTTCTGAAGATGAAATCATTGAATATGTGTTGAGGAAGAATTTTATTTCCCTTTTTTTATGTTCTATGATTAATTAATAATATAATAAGGGAAAAATTTATGTATCTTGTTTCCTTAAGACTAATAAACTCATCGATCATTGATTATGTAATCTCTTGTATCTATTCCATTGTAATAAAACAACCATTGACTCCGGGCTACTAGGGGAGGGGTTGTTTCAGTTGGTATTAGGGATAGTTTAGTAGAATCCTTGGGAACTATATTTTAAAGACATAGTTTAGAAAAAATAACCTTAAGATATAATTTGAGTACAATCTTAGAATAACATACTATAATTTTGGTAAGGAAGAGATTATGTGAGTGTTCATAGAAATACATCCCTCTTTGGATACTATAAGTGAATGTGGTTCTCCGAATGATATACGTAGGTGTAACAACTCCAACAAGGTATGTTGAGCCTGGCTTTACATTACATGGTACATGATAACTGGCCTTACTATGAACCTAGATTTCCACTCCCATGGGATAATTTGATAATTATTCAAATTTTATTTACAAACCATTATGAAGGATTTAATAGTAATTATATCTCTAAAAACCCATATTTATGATTATGAGATTATCTACACATAAAATTTCCAATTTATGTTAAGTATTTCACTAGTTTTGGGATTATACATTATGTTTCATAATCATATCCTATAATATAGTGTATTATATTGTTTAGAAATGGTACCTATAAGAAGAAATGGGAACCAAGTCAATACATATAATCTACATAGTAATAATGATTGTTTTTTCTGATGAGTTTAAGCTAGTCTTTCGAAGGGAAGCGGTCTCCCAAATATTTTCATCATATGATAAAATAAAATCATATAATAACAATATAAAAAATAATTATCCAAGTCTTATCATTCCAAAGGGAAGAAAGGTAAGAATATGAAATTTGAAAAAAAGATAGATAAAATGAAGAACGTAAAGAAGTATTTTCCCACATGAGATAACTGCGAATGGAAACACCTTGGTATATGATTAAGAGGAAAATGAGTTGGATTCATGTGTGGAGAAAAAGTAAACTATTGTCATGAAAAAAAGGAAATGAAATAATTTTCCAATATTTATTTATTCAGCTGAATGGATATGGTACACTACACAAATCAAAGTCTCAAGCATCAAAGAAATTTACATAAAAAGATGATATTAAATCTAGGTCAAGCTTATGCTAATATGATAGATGAATAATAATTATTAATATTATTATGTTTGGATTAATGAATTATGTTATTTAATTATTTTATCATTAATTATTTGGTTAAAAAAACATGAGATATTTAAGGATTGTACTTTAGTACTTATTCTTTAAGGAATTTGAAGCATGCGATGAATTGAACCAGTAATCAAGAGAAGTTATTCTGTTGTAAGTTGATCTTCTTGAAAACAAATGAATTAGGGAAGATAACTATATAAATTTTATAAATCTTGATATAATAAAAAATATATGGTTATGGGATAGTATCGGTGACCAAGAAGGTGGTTACTGATACGATGGTTTATATTATACGATTGGATATAAGGAAGGTATTCAATAACCTGAGATTTAGCTGTTGGAAGCATGCATGTTTCATAATGGTTTATAGGATATTAATGAATTAATATATTTTTATGTTACAATAAAAGATACCTTATTTTGGGAATCAAATGTTATGTTGATTTAATGAACTTCTAAATTTCTGGTCATTAAATACGGACATACATATTTTTGACGAGTCTTAAGACTAACTACATAAAGAATGGAAGAAATTAAACATTGCTTTTTTTAATTAATAACATATGATATCCTTTTCGGTTTTAGTAAAAATTTAAAGGTATATGAAATTAATTAAGGACTACATGATTCATTAAAAGTGCTTTAGGTGAAATAAATTTATCTTTAACATTCATTAAGGGATGAAGTAAAAATTGATCGAAGCACATCCAAAGGATGAAATTATTCTTATGACATGGAATGTAATAATATAAGTATATTTTATCAGTTGCTTATATTAATATTAAAATAATCCCTCAACTCTAGGAAAAATATTTTTTTAATAAAAAAAATAGTTGTTTAATTTTATTTCTGAGAAATCAATGGTCTTTTAACTGATCATAAATTTACAGATTATGGAAGATTAAATTTATAATGACCATGTTCTCTATATCTCACCATCACAACATAATGGTTATATTATTCCTATAATTCCATATTTTCACTTCATGTGAATTTTATCTTATAATTTTTTTTTATTTTTTTGGAAACCTCTGTATTTTCAATTCCCTCTTATTAAAAGAATATTTCATTAGACCTGTATCCAGTGTGGGTTTCCCATAAAACAATTCTAAAGTATCAAACTTTTATTTTTGAAGTACAATTTCAAAATTTTGAGGATGAAATTTATTGAATGTGGGGTGAATGTAACACCCCAATATTTTATGGTATGTATATTTTTGAATTTAATTTATCGACCCCATAGGTTTCCCACAACACTAAGATTAAACAATGATATAAAATTAAATATCATTACATTAAAATGACTGTTATAACCTAGGCATTAAATTTGTGGGAATAAATAGTATTAATAGATTTATATATTCAATCAAATGTTTTTTACATTCATTCAAATTATTTTATAAGAATAAGATAAGAATGAATCCAATTTTAGGGATTAAAAGGCTATATTTTTTAAAGGTAGTTTTACCATATTTTAATGAAACAATTATAATAAAACTAAATTCACAAAATTTAATAAATTAATTTGAATAAAATAAAATTCATTTTTAGAAAAGGAATTTTAACATTAGCCCAGGTTGAAATTTTGTAATTTTTCAGAAAATATTTATTTTATAGTGAATAGTGAAAAATCTTTATTTTTATAAAACAATTATTTTCATTATATTAATATTTTATATATGATTATAATAGTAGAAAAACCTATGACAGTGTGACTAAAATTTAGGAATCTTATGAATGAAAATATGATATATTGATATCATGGAATAAGAAAATAAATGTATTAAAAATTATAAATTAAGAGTTGGTATTTTTGTGAAACATAAATGGTTATTTAAAATTTAATAATTAATATAATAAATCAATAGAAAATTTAATTTCATAAAATATATTCATAAATTAATATTTTATTTATTTATTATTATATGATAAATTTATGATAAAATAATTAATTTTTCAAAGTGTCATAAAACCATTTTTAATTTTTAAGTAGGCATTTTTTGAATAAATGATGGTTTTAATTAAAAATTAAATTTACAATATTTAAAAATTTATTTTCAAAAAATGGTTCCAATTTTTGAATTCTAAAAATTGTAAAATTTTTAGGGGTAATCTTTTGGAGTTTTCTAAAATAGTTATTTTTTTGTGAATAGTGAAATACACTAATATAATGTATAAGCTAAATTTAAGAATTATTGAGTCAAATATGATATATGGATGATGTAAGAATCATTGGTTCGAAAAAAAAATTCAATATTTACTGTATGTTTTTTGAGTAATCATCACTATTTCTTATATTGATCCAAAATAATAAAATAATGAAAAGAATAATAAAAGACACCCCTCTCCTCCACTATAAAAACAACCCATCACCACCTATTCTCATCACAACATGACATCCCTAAATCATGTTCAATTTTTATAAAATGCTCTCCCTATGTATATCCCCCACATCTAGGAGCCGTTGGTCTCAATAAAAGACCAAACCTAAGTCCCGTAAGGAGGTTCTGAAGGAGAACAATTCGAAAGGTAAAAACCTTAATCCTTGCATTTCATTTTTTTATTTTCATTTATTATCCTTACCTCACTTAACATATTCAAACTTTCATGATAACTATATTATATTATATGTACTATTATTTTATTATGTAAATGGGTTAATTCACCCCATTTCTCTTCCCCTCCAATTTTTTTATAAAAATAAAAACATCATCCGTGATGTGTTAATTTATCACATTCAAGGACAATGAGTTTTCAGTTTCCATTACCGCCTTTAATTATTGTAATAAAACATTTTATATGGTTAATTTTTTTTATAAAATATGTATTGAAAATTATTCAAATTTCTATAACTAGTATATGAAAATAATATATATTAATAAAACAAAAATAGTTCAGGATAATAATAAAAACGCCAAAATAATCTAAATGATTATCAGTAATGTATTATCTAATGATTTATACTAATAAAATATAACAAAATTAAATATATAACCATTTAATATTATTTATTTCCATTAATAACTTATAATTTTAATTTTGGGTAACTATCTTCATTTTACGTGATTTTCCATACATGAATACAAGTAAATATATTATGAACACTAATGAAACAAATGATCCTAAATGATAAAATTGGATCAAATAACACATCAATAAGGCCATAAATGAACTTAATAAAATTATAATAGATAAAATAAATGTAGAAAAGGTTCTTAATTAAATAATTAATGGATTTAATCTCATTATCTGGGATATTATGATCATGTGCATGACACATTAAGAAATAAGGTAAGGGTTTTCTCATTACACTTGTATTTTTGAGAGATTTCCCTTATTCATCACTAATTTATTTTTGTTTGGTGCATCTATAATTATAGTTGACATATAATATTGTGAATATATTTATATTCATGGTATTCAATTATTATTTTATTATTATTAATTTTTTGTGATACGATTCTATAGATTACAAAGTGGTATGGGATTCTCCCCGAACCACCATTTTTCATCCAGGTAATTATTTATCAATCTTTACCCACATGTAAATATTAATTATTTTTATGTAATATTCATAAATTATGTTCCCAATATATTTACCTATCTAAATTATTCATTCTTTTGTTGTAACTACATGTTTTATAAAGATTCCTTTTCAATTCCCCTGATAAGCAAACCTTATTAAAGGCTACTTCGACATTTTCATTCCCATTTTTATCTACACTTGAAAATATATTATAAGAACAAAATATTTTTATAAAATAATACTTTTAATCATGAAAAAATATGTTATATATTTTATGGTTTTATGTAAACAATTATTACTATGTCATGTTAAATGACTCTTTTATATTCTTCCTCAACCAGTACTAAAGTGGACCATTTGTAATGTTTCTTAAAAAATACTTTTACATGTTTTAACTTCATTTGTACATAATTTATACCTCAAACAAAATTTTTTTTAATTAAATATTATTTTATAACATTTACATGTTTAAAATCTTATTTTTTGTAAAATACAAATGATTTTCCAAAAAAACTCTTCTTTATAAAGTACTAGGGTATTTATATCTAGAATTTCTCAATGATTTTATTCGAGTATTTTATATATTTATACAATATCTATTTAAGGTTATGTAAGATCCATTATGTTACAATATATAATAAATTATTGGATACTTTATTATTACTTTGATTATAGATGTTTTATCTTGATACCAGTAACCACATTACAACTGATAGTTAATTGATTATCTGGGGAAATATTGATAAAACTATATCATTATTTAATATAGATATTTAATGATAGGGGATGTTATTTATTAACTAAATAAATATATGGGGAATTATTTAAATTTTTATGACATATGTTGGGGTCCTTTTGATGTAATATCTATAGGTGGGTCCCTTTTAGAGATAGTGCCTTGATGCATCGGTAATCTCATGAGACAAAAAAGTTGGCGAAATACCCTTATTGTTTGTTTCCAATAAGAATCAGATGGGTTAATATGCACATAATTAAACCATATTGAATTTATAATGGTTCATGTGGAATATAAAAGACGTCCAATGATTAATCAATCTCTTTATTCAAAATTTAGTTATTACTTCCCTTGATATTTTTACAATGACAAAATCTATGGATGCATTTTCATTGTCAGTTTATTAATGTAATTTGTTTTTATTTTGTTTAATTTAAAATTAAGACTTATTGACCTTGTTTCACTTATTATTAACTCAAATAACCATTACTGAGTGCCTGAAGTCACACATTTCATTTATTTTTCTTTACCTGGGTACTGATGATGAAATATTTGAATAATTATCAAAGAAGCGTTTTACTCCCATTTGTTAAGTTATATGTTTAATTACCAATGTAATAAGGGAACCATGTAGTTATCATGTTTCATTAAGACTACTAAACTTGTCAAATATTGGTGATTTTATCTCATTTATCTATTCTATTGTAATAAAATGACCACTGACTCAAGGCTAATGGGGTCATGTTGTTAAAAACAAACCCCTATTTAATGAATGATTCCAAGGATTTTTTTTGTAATATAATTATAATAGAATTTTTTAATGATATTATATAATTTTTATTAGTGATATATTTTTCAATTTTAATGAATTATATAAATAAGTAATGGATTTAAAAATATTAAACAATTTTAATAAAACACTATCCTCTTAGTACGATTATTTTAATTAATTTAATTAAAGTTGATAATTTGTTAGTAATATAATTAATATTTTTTAAAAAAATTCATACGACAACCAGTATGACATTATAATAATTATATTTATCCCTAAAATTTAAAAAAACTCATTTTTGCATCAACTATGTGTGATTTAGGTTTTTATATTAACTTTTAACTTTTATGCTCATTTACTTTTACCTTGGTAATTAATTTCTAAATATAGTAATTGATTTCAATGAAAAATAATATGTTTAAAATTTTACCAAATTTGATTATTATAATTTAAAATTTCATCAAAAATTTTACAAATAAAATTTCTAAAAGTGGGTGAATTTAATTTTAAAATAAATATGATTGATTGCATAAAAACCATTTTTAGAGAAATAAAATTTTAAGATTTAAAATTATATATAATGTAAAATTATTTTGGATAAAAATTTTAATAACCTAGATTGATCTATTCTTTAGTAAAGAAATCATAAAAGTCATTTAATGAAATCCAATACTGAATATCCCGTGAAAATTCCTAATTAAATAAAAATACTGAAAAAAGTTTTTATATTTCAAGTAACATTTTAGTTAGATCTAAAGTATTTTTCCATAGGTTTTCTTAGTTCAATGAGAAATATAACATTTATATTTTTATTCCTTAAATTCATAATTGATTACTTAAATAGGTTTCTAAACATATAGGTCATTCTAATATAATAGTAAATTCATACAAATTACATGTTTCTTGAATACCATAATTTTCTATAAAAAACCAACCTTTTCAGAAAAATATAAAAAATTCATACGAATATATTTTCAATTGGTTGAATTATCATCAATATAAAATTATAAAATTAATATATCAAAAAATTATTGAATAATGGATCTCTAAAGGGATCATTGTGTTGTTGTCTAGGATTTGGTGTTTACTTATAGGTGTAGGGTCTTACGTAGTACATTCTACCCACCTTAGATATTTTTTCGTCAAAATTAGTGTACATATATGATATAGAAAAAATGCGGATACTAAATATTTATATATTCTTTAGGATCCAAAGTTTCATATTCTAATTTCTTATTTACCCAAAGGAATTTCACCAAAAGGGTTGTCTGATTCTCTAATACATGATCTTTAGTGTCACTAATATGGACATGATCCTCATTATAAAAAAATATAGGACCCGTCTCTATTACCTCATATGTGAGAAAATGAGTTGTATCTATAATGAATTTCATTGGTAATGGGACATGTAAGGCAAACTATACTTTGTAAATGTAGAGAATAATATCCGATCAATAAACTAAAACCCCAAATTTTTCGAATATTTTAAAAGGACCAATGTACCTAGGGCTTAACATCCTTTTTTTCAATTTTACAACTCTTTTCCATGGTGAAAATTTTAGAATACATGATCCTAAACTTGAAATTACCAATATTTCTTTTTATTATCAAAATAAATCATATTTTATTTTCTGGTATTCTTTAATATGGTCATTAATATTTCATACATTAATAATCATCCCTGTTATGCACTCTAGGATATCTAAAATTCTTTCTCTACCTTCTTTCCAACAGGTTGGAGTACAAAACCACCTCCCATTAAATTCTTCACATGGTACCATCTGGATGCTTGAATTGATGCTATTATAATATTTATTCTCCATAAAAGGTTGGTATTGGTCCCATATATCATGAATGTTAAGAGAACATGATCTTAAATTACCATCTAAAATATGGATAGTTCTTGAAAAATTCCCATCAATATGAGGATGATAAGTTGTTTTTAAATGTATCTCATTGTTGTGATCCCTTTGAAGAGTCTTCCAGAATATTGTTGTAAACTGAGGGTCATGGTACGATATAATCGATAGAGATACACCATTAATTCTTACAATTTCATTGATATGAAGGAATAAAACACCCTACAATGACATAACTTATCTTAATGTTATGAAATGATCCTACATAGTAAAATTATCAATGATGACCCATATAGAATTATTCATCCTTGGAGTATTTGGGAGTCTAGTGACAAAGTCCATTATAATAGTATCCCACTTCAATATACGCACATGTGATAGGTGAATGAATCCCTTAGGATGTTGTCTTTCATACTTCACGAGTTGGTATACTAAGCATCTGGACATGTAGTCTAAAACATTTTAATTCACACAACCACATAGAAAATTTTCTATTAAATCCATATACATGTATAGAGTAATATCAGTTATTTGTTTCATCTAGAGGTTCTATTTTTAAACATTGGAATAGATTGAACACATAAAATATTCTCAAATTTAACCACTCCCTCTCAATAGAAAAAGTATGTCAACTTCCCATCATTCACTGCTTTAATCTTCCTTTATAAGTTCTTATCATCCCATTGGAACTTCTATATCATTTCAAGTAATGATTTAAAACAATTTCATAGAAATGGAATGATGAATCACCTTTCTTAGAAATACAAATATCAATATTTTTTACATCCCTGTATAATGCATCCTTGTTAATATTCTTCATGGTCATAACCCCATTATCCTCCTACTAAATACACCAAAAAACTTTTTTTCCTTTCTATGGTTATATTGGGTCAAGAAATATTAGTCCTTGAGAAGTTCCAACAATATTATTTGCCTCGTTTTGATATCCTTCTGATAAAATATATAATTAAAAATATTATTTTCTATATATATCTGGAATAATTCTACATTGAGGTAGTGTCTCCAAATTTTCAAAGAAAATATTACAGTAACTTGATCAAGGTCTTGAGATGTATTGTTTATTTCATGTATTTTCAATTTACTTGATGTATAGAAAGCCTACACATCATTATTCACAAGGAATCAATCTAGTAGTTTATTCAATGCATTACAATTTATTACTAATCATTCCCTATATGAAGGTATAGTTAAAAAAATATTCATTAATATACCTCCCATTTAAATATTTGAAACTTTACATGAATTACATTTACCATTTGAACATAACCACTTTTTGTGTTAACTCGGTTAATGTGTTGGACCAATAAGAAAAATCTTGAACATATTAATGATAGTAACCTACTAAGCCCAAAAAGCTTTGGCTCTCATTTATTTTCACCAATGTAGACTATTATTTGAATACCATTATCTTCTAAGGGTCTATATATATCCTATAATTGAAGAAAATATGGAAAAGAAGTTAAAAATGATTGATAAAAAAAATTAAAACCTACTATACTTCCCATATAATTAAATTTTCATGAGGGTTTCCAGAATTAGTTGCATATAACACTCATACTATTCATTTCACCAAGAGTATATCAAGATATTATCAATCAATTACACCAAAAAGTTATGAAGATACTCCATGAATAATCTAATCCTTAGATCCACCAAGGCAGAAGGAATATTTTTCAATCCAAAATCCATTACTATAAACTCATAATGTCTATACATTGTTCCAAATTTCGTCTTCGATATATCATTATTATTCACCCTTAATTGATGATAAATAGAGTGAAGAAAATCACTAAAAATAATAGGGATCAGTTAATTTGATAAAATAAGACAGAAATGTGTGGAAAATTATACTTATTATTTAGATTGATGACATTTATATCCCTATATTTGATGCAAAATCTCCTAGACACATCCTTATTTTTAACAAATAAAATATGGTCTCACCACATTGAAATAAAAGTGTGTATAAATCATTTTTCACTCAAATCCTATATCTATTTAATTAACTCCACCAAATACTTTAATATCATACTATCAATAGTTTCATATATACATCTTACATAAGGAATGTGTTCAATGGAGAACTCAACTTCAGGCATTAGTGGATAACCATGTAATTCTTCTGAAAAAACATCAACAATATTTTATTAAATGGTTAAATCCTTTATTTAAAAGATAAATTAATTATCTATATATCATAGATAATATTCCTATTTAGCCATAATTTCATTAATTAATGATATTATGGAAAGATGTAGAACTTATTTAGATGATGAAGTTTCTCCTTTAATAATAAGATATTCTACATCATATTTGTGAATGGTAATCTCCTTCTCCTGGAAGAAAATGTTTTCATTATACTAAGAAAACCAATCCATACCAATGGCAATATAAAATTAAATCATAGGTATAATAACCATGTTTTCAAATATGATATGCACATTCATCAAAATTGGGACTTCATGACATATCATTATTGATATAGGACACCCACTTTGTGTCTATCGAGAGTGATATGATTGATACGTGAGTTAAATTAATTAGTAATGAAACCTAATAAAAACTAGAAAAATGGTTAGTAGGATTTTTGATTCCTCAAAAAAGATGTGTGGATCATGAGTTACCAAAGAAAATTAGATATAGACAAAAACTAAAAAAAGGAAATACCTTAGTGATGATGTGATATGAAACTATGTTGAGAAAATAGTGAATGTGGTGTGTCAAATAGTGAAAAATGATAGATAGAGAATGAGATATGTGAATTGATGAACTTTGGGTCATCATAATTTTTTCAGTTGAATAAAAATGATATTCTATTTTCCTATTCAACATAATAAAATTATTTCATGATTTGATAAAAAGTGTAGATTCCCGAAGCGAACTTCCATAGATTAGTAAATTTCATTAGTATTGATATCTTAATCTAAACATTAAATTTAATCTGTTCATTATTGAGAATATATTCATCATCCATTTATTATTTGTAGAACTTTGTTTTATGACCAATAGTAAAATTATTCACTACCATCACATATAAATTTTTGATTAGTGTGAAATGATACACATACTTAAACAAAAAAGAACAGTAAAATAAAAAATTATTTAAAAATTATATTAAAAAAATGAATCAATTATTTCACATAATCATAGTATGAATCCCTTAATATATTTTTTACTTGTGATAATAAAAATAGAAATTCAAAAAGTGAGATTAATGTGTAGCAGAAACATCCCTAGCGAGAATAGACCCTTCTTCAATATCTTTCTCGTGATATAGTTATACTTCTAGATCAGTTGTCTACCTATCCTCCAAGATCTATGGTGTGACTGATAGATTACTAAATCTCATTTCTCTGGGATCGTGAATCCCTTATGAATTTTATATCTTATTCTATTTGAAATCAAGGTTTCTTACACTTTTTGTGTTATATACTAAATCATTGAAATCAATATCAGATTAAACCTTCGCAATTTTTTTTGGAAACCTTCACATTCATATTTCACCACCTTATGACTCAGACCAAAATCTTCCAAAAAAATATAATAGACTCATGTGCACCATCTTTCTTCAATAAACATACATGAATATGTTTTCCAAGATATCATCATTGTTCATGGGCTTCATAAATTTTTTAGAAGCATCTCACTTGATATTAAATAAATTATATATTTCCCAAATCCATGTACCCAAATATTGTTATTCTCTTATCCGAAACACACATAGATTCAATCATTCCTTCCAATAAATCTTATAAATCCACCTAGATCTTATTCTTTAAACTAGATTCAACTCATCTATGCTCTAAAGACTCATCCCTAAGATGAATTTTCTCTTAATACGAACTTTCTATAAAATTGTCAGTCACATTACATGCAAACCATCTTGATAATGGATTTTATATCCGATGTGAATTGAATTATAATTTTCTTACATGATATGATGGACATGAAAATTAATAATAATCCAACAATAAATACTAAAATAAAAAGAAAAAAGAGATCATGGATCTCTATCAACCACCCACCATACTTATAAAATATGAATCAATTTACTCATCCATTATAAATAAAAAATAGATAGTCAATCCCGATTCCAAGCCTTGAGTTATGGACTAATCATCAAAATAAAATTTAGATTATTAGACTCATTCAATTCAGATTCTTCATCATTTTAATCAAAATGAATAAATGAGTCTGGATTGTTTACAATCACAAATGAAATATCACTCAGTTCAAGTTTTCTATTATCAATTTTAAGTCTTTTATTTGTAGTAATATATTCTAATTGTTTTAAATTATCCAAAAAATCTCATATTTCCAAATGAAGAGCCACAATTCAACCATTATTCAATTATAGAAATCCTAGTCATTTTGTTCATCTTCGATTTGGTGCATCTCAATTGAAATTCTTCTTCCATGGTTCGATGTGAAAACCACATTCTACAATAATCATAATTTATGACTCTTGATCATAAAAAATGTCTCAAATGAATATATAAATCAACATGTTTTTCCTCAATCAGCATTCAACTTCGATTTATTTTTTTTTTGTATTCGGACCAGGATTCATTTAGTTCTTCACCAACTCAGCCTCTGGTTTGGCTGTTTGGGATCATGTCCCAAAACATCAAAGAGCTCATAAATCCCTAGTTCTACATATATTGAGATCATATTTCTTCATGTTTTTTTCCTAAACATTTGGAAATAGTGTGTTGAGTTATTCTTCAACAATCTTGGGAAATCCATCCAAATATCTAAGATAGGGCTCTAGTTTCTTCAGTCTGATAATTTTCCTTCACATTTAACTTTTTTGAATGGCTAGAATAAACCTCATCCTATTTTTAGTTCATTATGAGGTATGTTGAGGATTAATAGTATGAAATGTTACCATGATCATTCCTCACAATAAATACTTATATCATACATTAAATACTCATCATTGGTTATCCTCTCAGTATGTGGCCACTTATAAAACTACCAATCAACATAGGATCAAATGGAAGGCATGGTCTGTTGTAGCATTTTAGCATCATTTAGTGGGTTCTTCAAATCATGAGGTAGTTTTTTTATCACTTATCAAGGTCACTAAAGTGACTATGAGACATTATAGTATGTTCCCGAATATTTATGAACAATCACTTCTTCTAGCATCACACATAGTCAGTATAGTAACTTTGACCCTTCAATTTCGGTATCCTCAAAATTTGAACATGTGTTGAGTATACAAACCATGAGAGTGTATTATGGGTAGTATACTGACTACATATATTTTATGTGTCCAAATGGAATTTTCCTTGCAGTCACTTAACATGGCCACTTAACATACTATTTTCATTCTTTTGCACAAGTTTGGCAGACCAGTCACACCAAGTCCTCACCTAAAAAAATTAATAAATAAAATCCTTAAATTAAATATAAATTAAAAAAACACATAAAAATTATAATTTAAAAATTAAATAATGAATCAAATTCATGAATACAAAAAATAAATTAATATAATAAAAATTTGTATTTTTAAAACCATAAAATGAATAGGGAATCAAAAATAATTTAAATTCACAATCATATAAAATTTAATAAAAATTATGGATTAAAATAAATACTCAATAATCAAAAAATTAACCAAAATTTTAAAATAATTAAAAAAAATAAATATTTCAACATTTCACATAAGATTAAATAGATTTGAAAATTATTCACTAGAAAAAATTATTTTGAAATGAAAATAGAATAAAATAAAATATGTGATGAACTGTAGTGAAATAAAATCCACATTAGTTTCTTAATTGATAACTAACTTAATCGGGTTCTAGGGAAATGTCTAATTTTTTTAAAACATGGAAGATATAAAAGAGTGTAAAGATATAGAATCCAATAACAAAATAGCTTTCTTTGAGGAAACAATTAAAGTACATGCCACCACATCATTAGAATTATTGACATTGGATTGGATAATCACATATATCGAGAATTATTTCCTTTACTGTTTTTGGGGTTAATTACCTTAAAATTTTAATAATTGGTTTACATATTATTACTTCTCTCTATAGTTAAAACATTTAACATCAACAACTTCTACCTTTCCCTTTCATTGGAAAGATAGATGGACCTTTTCTCCATACATGTAAAAATCACATATTATCTCTCTGTAAGCCTCATGATGTATCTTCCCATGGTTATAACACATGGTAAATCCCATTCTTCTTTTCTTCCACTTTTTTACATTATTATTCCCATATTTCTAAGTTAAAATCATCTTCTACAAATTACCATTGAATTAATATATCTTGCGGAACTCCATTTCTATCTTAATGGAACTTGAGACTATATCCTAATATGGTGAAAATGTTTAAGAGGCCAAATCCCTTTCAAGGATCATATTTAAACCATCAAATAAATATTCAATATTTCTTTTCGATATATATGGATAGTACATAGAATGATTAAATAACCTTTTATAGTTACCCTCATACTCAAATAAATTATTCTTTTTATTTTGTTTAATATTGAGAAACAACCTTTCCATTTATTCTATTTCCTCATGAATAAAGTATTTTTCATATAATATATCTTTGAATGTTCCTTATTCAATTAAATTGATCTCATCTTCCAATTTAGTGTTTTGAATTAGGGACCACCATTCTTCTGAATATCCATTCATACAACAGACCAATGTGATGCAATGTTTCTTCCAACTACTACCCAAACTGAGAAAAATCAACTACAAGGATGTGATCAATTGTTTAACTACCAATGGATTATTAGTTACAAAAAATTATAGATACTTTTATCTCAAAAATGAACCCTACATAGTAACACCATGTTGTTGGTCAACTATATTATCTATGTAGGAGAGATTAATTTTCATAACATTGGTCAATTTTCCTAATATGGTTATAAAATGATTAGTGTCAATTCCAGCTTTATTAACTTGTTTAGGGTGGATATAACCGCATTTAATAAAGGTTTTGCTATGGTTATTGTTCGTAAATTTAGTCATTATGTTTATAGAATGGAATAAACATAATTACCTCATTAAATTGAATTATATAATATAATTACTATAATGTTTTATATAATGTTACCCATAAATATTGATGGATTTTCATATTAGTTGTGCTATCTTACTTGGTTTATATATGTATAATCCCCAAGGTTCTTAATAAACTTCATTTAATCCAAACCATAATATCTTAAAATCCTGAAACTTAGAACGTATTGTTTTATTACATAAATGGCACAAAGTACACAAGTTCTCAAAATATCAAATAGTTTAATAGCCTTAGAAGACCAGATACATAAAAACAAAACATTTCAAAACATAAGATACAACATGAACATATATTGAGAACGTTAACATCAATATCATAATAACCCTAAAAATATCACATATTCTTCCTCCAATTTTCTGGGGAAAGAAAAAAAATAAAGGTGATCTCAGATGCTCAGCAAGGATTAACATGTAGTAAAACATACATTGCTTAAAAATGGAATAAGTGATATAGAAATAAAAATTGAACAATCATGAGGACATAATCAACTGAAAACTGAGGGAATTATATATCCATGATAATAAATAAAAACCTAGATAACAATTATAATTGATATAATGTTGATAAAATCCATAATTAAAGACATTAAAACATGTTTTCAAGGACCTATGCCAAGACTCTTTCCTATCATGAGAAGATGTAACACCAAACCCAACCTATTTTATATCATGATACCAATTGATGCATTGAGCGGCTCTGTTATTCTAGTCCATACCCATTACCCAATTCGGTCTAATGAATTCACTCTAGGAGTCAACACGATCCTTAATAAAATTCGCTAAGGAAATTGTTAATTAATAAATCTAGATATCCATAGAATGAGAAACATGGAATTATAATACTTTCCCAATCAATAGAATAATATTTATTTCTATAAGAACATCCTTTAATTATTTTATAATCCATTAGGTATCATCAATGAAACAATAAGTACACATATCAAATAAATATGATGTTGAGGGTACTTATAATGTGTTAGATTTTCCATGGAATATAATAATTATATTAAATACCTTGCATTATAATGAGACCAAGAATATATTCGGAACAATATTTCCTCATTTTTCATAATGATCTTGTGAATATTTCAAAACATACCCCCATGAGTTTCTAGATGTGTGTGCATTCTTAGGCCCTTTTGTCAAGAATTATAGTGGTGAAAAAGTCTATGCTCAACCAAATTCTTTCGGGGTGATTACCCCTAGGTGAATATGATCCATAATTTCTTCCCATGGTTAGTGTCGAGAAAGGAATTTATTATCTAGGAATCTACACATATGATGACTTTAAAAAACCATTGGTTGGATTTCCCATTTTGGAAGAGATAGAGTTTTACAATGGCTCTTGTAACTATTGAATCAATAGATCATGAGTGATGGATAAAAATATAAAAATGAAAATAAATTAAATTTCATGAATTATATAGTAAACTATACTATAGAAATTTGTGGACCACACAAAAATAAATATGTGGTGACTATAACATAAGTCCCTAATATTGATAATTGAGATGGAAAACCTAACTTATGGATTGGACAGTAATTAAATCAAATAATCTTATAAAATAGGGATTAATTATGATCTTAAAATAACAAGAATAAAGTAATTTCATGATATAAAATTTCAAATAAGCATTATATACACCATATAAAATAAATTTTGATTATAATACAAAGTATGCCTTAAAGAGAGAAATTTGTGATGAAAGAACTTTACCTATTATATTGAATTAAAAAAAACTAACCTAATATATCATAAACACATCTATTTTAATAAATTAATCCACAACCTTACCCACATATATATTCATTAATACACATCCAAAATTGTCACTCTCTAAATGAATTCTTTTGATTTTCCATATCATTTTTTATAGTTTCGATCATCATTAATATTTTTTTAATAGCGGCGTTCTTATTAATTATGATTCCAAAATAAATTATTACTAGGTGATTAATATTAAAAGGAAGGATGATTTATAATAATTTATTATGTTTTTAATTTTTTTTGCTAACAGTTTTAGACATTATCCTTTAAGATAAAGTCAATAATTAAAATGTTTTTTTTTGATTTTTGATAAACTGAGGGTGTTTTATTAATTGAAGAATTAGACACTAATATAATATATAAATTATTATTATTATTATTATTTACAAATTTATATCATATTATTCTAGTAATTATGTTCTCATAGTCATTCAGGGTATAAATTCAAAGTGTTGCTCAAGAAGGTAGTTAAACAGACCCAAACATGAACATTCCCTAATTTAGTGAATGATTCAGTGGTGGTTTTGTTGTAACATAATTACATAAGAGTCATAAATATATTATTTAGTTATTATTAATTAAATACATTTAAATTTATGTATTTATAATAATAATAATTAATGGATTGTAAAATATTACATAATTTGAATAAAATCTTATCCTTTGAGTATGTTTATTTTAAATGATAAAACTAACGATAATTACTTGTTATTAATATCATTAATAGGTCCTCAAATTTCACCTAGTAGAACATTAATTATATAATATATATCATATTTATACATTAATATAATCTTTATATCCATTCTTGTAAAGCCGTGAAGGAAAACGAAACATGTTATGTTGTGAAAGCAGTAGTCCACCCAATGTACGAACAATATTTTTTTTCCTTAATGGATGGGGTGTATGAATAAATTATTATTATACACTTATTATAGTAACATAAAATTATATAAATAATAAATATATCATTATATTATTTTGTCTAGAATAAATTTTAATGATTATAATTAAGAACAAAACTAAGTAGTTAATGATACTCACATTCAGGACATGAATTTTACTTAAAAATATCCTTGGAAATGAAGTTATTTTTCTATGTAATGGTGATAAGAATATTTTTATTGTGAGATAGGGTTATAATGATACAAAAATAAAATATTTTCATTGAGAAATTAGAATAATTAGTGAGTCTTGAAGTATTGATTATGATTCCCTTTTATAAGGGAAGAGAAGGGTTGTTTTGGGAGTAACCATTGCATTTTCAATAATATATGGTTTTTATTCAAGTTTATAAGGACATAAAATGGAAAAAAGATAATATTTAAATTATTTAGTTCATAAATAAACCTGAAAAATTCTTTTGGATACAACATTGACTGATATATGGGTTTTTTGTTTTCACTTCTATCTCACACCCTAATTTACTTTCACCATGGTAATTAATTTGTAGTATTTGTAATTAACTCTTGTGAATAATAATAAGACTATTTTTTTATAATTTGATATTTATAATTTAAAATTTGAAAATAAAATTATTATGTAAAATTTCTAGTCGTGTGAAAATTTTATTTGAAAATAAATACGCACAATCATATAAAAACTGTGTATAGATAAATAATGTTTTATGCTTTAAATTTATATATAATATAAAATTAATTTGGATAATAATTTTAATAAAATAAAATAATTTATTATAAAATAAAGAAATTATATTATTCTTTAATGGAAATATAAAATTAAATCTCCCCTGAGAATACTTTATTCAATGAAGAGAATGAAAACAATATTTATATTTAAATTTACATTATAATTAGTTTTAAAAATGTTTTAAATAAGTTTTATAAGTTTAAAAAATATTTATAAATGAATAATATAATTCAAAAAATGCATTTTTTATTAATTAAAATGTCTTATAATCTTCTATGTCATTCTTGTATAACAGAAAAGTCATATAAATTACACGTTCGGTGAAAAGCGTAAATGTAAACTAAAAAGTGACCTTAGAAAAAGATCAAATATTCATAATAAGATAATATTATTAATATTAATTTAAAAATGATGTTTTTATTGTCAATATATAATTATTAAACTAATAAATTAAATAATTTCACAAATGAAGGCTCTTTAAAGGGATCATTTCGTGATAATCCAATATTTTTTGTTCACTAACTACAATAAATTTAGGGGTCTTACATTATTTTAAAGTGTTACATAGAATGGATAGTATAAGGATCCATGATCCATATAAAGAGTTAGATATTGTGAACCTACCCTTTCAAAAATGTTATTACATGATTTTAAGCATAATTTTTCCTTAAATAAATACCTAGGATCAAAAAGTCTATAGTATTTGGAGGACTGTGTACATAATTATTAAACATTAAAAAAAAATAAAACAAATTTTTATTAATATTACATATGTATCTTATAAATTAATTTTAGATCCTATATCTTCAAAGGAAAACATGTGGAATACATTAAATAAATCATGATCTAAAAATCCCAGTAAGGGAATAAGCATGGGAATAAAGTAGAACAGAAGAGTCAGAAGTCATAACACGATAACCTAAAAGACATGGATTATGCATAAAAATATATGATAAAAAATTATAGAAAGTGTTAGAATATTATCAATGATGTATTGAAATCTGGGAGTTATAGATAACATGAAATAAACATGGTTCAAGGCTAACTTCCAAGACAGTATCACATGGCGTACAGAGTACAAAAATAGATTTGGTTTACTCCCTAATCATGTACATGATTTATCATTATAGGAAAATTACCAAATACGTTGGAGTAATATTTGGATGAACCCATAATAACATTTTCAATCATATGTGATCCACATAAAAATTGTACATAACGAATACACATAATGGTTACCCAAGGAATGAAAATCATGTCATAAGGAATAACCAAGGGTCTTATAACAATCATATCCATGATAGAAGGAATTTAAATATTTTTTTAATTAGTAATGAAAAATATGAATATATCATGAATAATGTTGTATAACTAAATTTGATACTAGAAATAGAGTGTTTAGGTTAATTTATAAATGTACTTAAAAAGAGATGTTTTAAAGAAAATATTAATGATACTTTAAGTAGATTAAAGTAATAACTATTTAAACCTAGAAATGAAATAAGATTTAATATCTTGATAAAAATATTTATTTTAAGAAAACATTTGTGTCTTATAATAGTTTATGTATTGTACATGAAAATTGGTATGAAATTGAGAAGTTCTCCTTAACTAGGATCGCTTATTTGGAGGAATTGAGAAAGATACCTTTTAAAGCATATTTTTCGTCACAAAAGAAAGTTAAATTTTGATATATACATATTTTTAGAACTTTCACATATAATTTAGGGAAATTATACAATAATAATAAATAATTACATTGGTGAAAAGAGAGAGAAAGCGTAACCCATTGAAAAAATGGAGGTTCAAAGAGATCCCTTACCATATGTCCAAAAGAGTTTTGCACTTTCCATCAATTTCCTAGATAATAAAATTAAATCCATTAATTACTTAATTTAGATTCTATTATACATTTTTTATGATTTTTTATTATTTTATTAAGGTCATTAATGGCCATTTCTATGACTTATAAGTTTAATTTTGTCATTTTGGGAGTGTTTGTTTTAGGGTTTCATGGACAATTTACTTGTGTATAATTATGGAAGTTCTTTTCAAATGAGAATTATTCAACAAAAGTGAAATTATATTCACTTAAATAATTTTAAATGGTCCAATATATCATTTTGTTTTTGGGTTTAAGGATTATTCATTTGATAAAAAATTAATGAAGAGTGCTTAATTTATTTTGGTTGTTTTTTGAGCATCACAAAGTAGTTTCATTTTATTTAATATAAATAATATATATTAGATTCAACACATGAAAAATTTATAATACAAATATTAAAATATTATTTAACCATAACAATAGCTTTGTGATAATACTTGAAGGTGGTAATGGAAAATTAAATCTCTTCATCCAAGAAGGAGGTGAACCTACATATCACAATTGATGGTTTCATTTTTTAGAATAATAGTAGAAGAGAATAGATTTGATATTGGATATTACATGAAAATAATAATTATATATATATATATATATTATACCAGAGTTATAATTCTTATTTGGATAGGTGATGTCAGGAGTTTTTAAGGAATGAAAATAAATTAAAAGAGAAGGATTGAGGATTTACCTATTTAGGGTTGCCTCCTTGAGATCATCCTTGAGGAACTATGATTTTTTCTTCTATTGATAACACCAGATCTTTTATGTGAAGAAGAGAATTTTTAAAGGAAATGGGAAGAATATTAATTTTCTAAATGGCTTAGAATATGCCAGGAGAATGGGGGAGGGATGATACTTATTAGGGGAGGGGAGGAGTGTTTTTATTATTATGTTAATTAGTTTATTACTTTGATTGAATAATATCAATAATTTTGATTAATTTGAATAAATATAATAAATAATTCATAATATTTCAAAATAATGGGGACTTACATCACGATTTCATCATCCATGACTCATAAATTCTAATAATGTTAAATTCCAAAAATAAGTTATTTCACTATTCCTGAAAAAGTCAACTATTTAAGAAAAATCCAAAAAGTTAACAGTATTTTTTTATTTGTTTATATTTAAAAAATAGAATCCATTTTATAAAAATATTTATAAATTTGATAAATTTAATTTTGACAATAAATCCTCATTTTTCTTAAAATTATGAATTTAATATTATAATAAATTTTATAACCCTTTGAAAAATCAATTAAGGTCACATAAAATTTTATTATAATTATAATACTACATAATTTTAATTTATAAATCTATTTTATGATAATTATTTTTTAGATCATTACATTAATTACATAATTGTTAATGAACATTTATATTTTACAAAAAATACCCACACATAATTTAACAAATTTTAAAAATATATTTTCTTATACTATGATTTAAATATATCATTTTTTTCATTTATAAGATACCTAAATATTATTTATTACTTTATTGATTATATTCCTATTCTAACGTCTATATTACTATTCCTAAAAGTCATATTACTATTCCAACTGTATAGGTTTCTTAATTTCTTTAAATTCCTCTTATTTCATTCATTCTTCACTCACATCAATTTTATCTTAAGTGTGTTTATATATAGACTTCATTATTCATAGTGAATTTTTTATTATTAACATTATGTACTAATTCTATATATTGTTTGTGAATGAGGCCATTATAGTAAATCAAGAAAATTTGAATTCTATGTTTGTCATTATCTTATTTTCTATTTATTGTCTAATAGTAATTTTTGGAATTCTTATTGGACAGTTTTCTGAATAAATTATCATTCAACACTTATAATAATTATGTTTTTAGTTGGTTCTCTATGTGTTGTGTGGGTTTTATGAAATATAAAGGTAAATTCCATTGATAAAATTTTAGGTCGTTACATTTTTCCCTTCTTATGAAATTTCAACCTCATAATTTTCTTATATACTATGGTGAAAATAGTTGAGGGTACTTTTCATTCATTTCTTTATGTAGTTCCCATGTTTTCTCTTCATACTTATGGTTTCTACATATTACATTGACCAGGTGGGTTGTCTTTTTATGTAGAATCTTGTCTCCAATGTCCAAACTCTTAATAGGTTACTCCTCATAAGAGATATAATTTTACAACTGTAACACCTATGAGTTTAGAATATTTGAGGGATCTCATATGTATTTCATCAAGAGAGATACCTGTAATATTTCATATATTTGAGACCTGGTTGGTGGACGTTTTACTCTATCAGCTACCACTCTTACTTGATAAATAATATTGAAGGGGACTATGTTCCTGGGACGTAGATTTTTTTTCTTTCCAAATTGACTGACCCTCTTTCAAAGAGATATGTAGAGAAATACATTATAACAATCCTCAATTTCTAATTCCCATCAACAATTGTTTATATAGAACTAAATTAATCTTTGGTAATCCCTGATGTGTTTCTAGATAGAATTAAAATTTTAGACCATTTCCTCTTCCATTCCATGTCTTATAAGCTTACGTTCTCATACTTCATCCCAACATATAGGTGTTTTACATTTTATCCCATAAAGAGCTTCATATGGGCACATTTGGATGCTTTAGTGGAAACTATTTTTTAAGATAACTTGACCAGTGGAATATGTGGATCCTATACTTTTTTGAATTCTATTAAGAATACTCTCAACTTGTCTTCCTGTGTCTGAATAGTTTACTCAGATTGTCCATCATCATGGGGTTGATAAGCTGTACTAAAGTTCAACATAGTATTTAGAACATATTCATGAATTTTTAATAACATGGTTGTAGATCATGGTTAATTATAATATATAATTGATAATGGTATTACATGAAACCTCACCACTTATCTTATGTTTCTCTATATGATTTGGTAATGTTATGAGTCTTCTCACATTATAACTAAATGAGAAGTCTTTGTAAGATGATCCACAGCTACCCATATATTATTATTTCATTTGGATGTATTCAGAAGTCTATGAAAAAGTCCATAGTGAGGTTTTATAATTTATCTATAATTACGGCTAATGGTTACACTGTCCCCTTAGACATTTTCATTTCATCATTCACTTAATGACATACTAGACACTTTGATGTATATTCTGTAATCTCCTTAATCATATCATTCCACCAAAATTGATCCCAAAGATCATGATACATATTAATGCTCCCTAGGAAGAAAGAGAATGTCGATCTATGTGATTCATTCAGAAGATATTTCTTTGTACTTGGAAAGGATGGAATACATAGTTGTGGACCAAATCATACAACTCCTTCCTCATCAATTTTTAACTATAATGTTTTACCCTTTCTTATTGAATCTATTTTTGTTTGAATTTCCACATCATCACATTGAGAAAAATATATATCACATAAAATAGATGGTTGAGGAATCATTTGTGAATGGAATGATGGCGTACTATACTGTATGATTCTGATGTCCATCATTTACAAGTATAAGAAGATTGGATCCTTCCCAATTATCATCCTTGCATGCCTAAATTTCCCGAAGACATTCACTTTTTTTAGGGTTGATAATCCCCCTCTCAAAGATGAGGGGGAACCCTTACAAACCTGAAAGGATTAAGATACAATTACATGACTCGTAGGTCATATAGGAAATCACCTAGACAAGAAAACATGGAAATTCCCATCCCCACCAAATGTCATGATATCAGCACTCCACCATTGCAAGGATAATTGGAGAAATATCCTGTGTAGAGATGAACTGGCCAAGTACCGATGGAAATTCCATACCCTATCAATATTCCAATTCTAGTTTTCTCTACTCTAATGGATGTGCCTACTCTAAATCCTCATCTGGAGCCTTGTCCCTTGAAATCTACCTGGCTGCAACTGCATTTTTCATGTGGACTGAACGTCTTAGGGTGGCCTAAAGGTCTTGATGTAGCCTAAAGGCTTTTAGAGATAATTTAACTAAAGTACTTGGGTGGCCCTAAGGCCTTACAAGACCCGAGGACCAAACCGGTGTTAGGAAGGCACATATGGATAAATAGTTTTCGCTGCTACAGTACTAAACAATACCTACTACAAGACCCACTATAGTACCATAAAATATGTCTCCACCAGATTTTTTTCTTGGGTCTCTTGGATGCACTTTATGAGTCCTCACCAATAGGGATGAGGCCCATGTGTTGAATTCTCATCCTTGGAAATGTTACAAGATCTTTTCAATATAGATAATCCTTACATTGTTTTCATTACCATGATTACTGTGGATATAGAAATCAGAATCCTTGATGAGTTATAATCATCATGATGGTTTCATTTTAATCTAATTTTGTGTGAATATATATATTTTAGTCTCTTATGATCAGTATATGTATGAAACTTACTCCTATAGAGATAATGCCTCTATATTTTCAATGTGATGATCAAAGTTGCTGACTACATATCATGCCTGGGATAGTTTTTTTCATGAACATTCAACTACCTTTAGGCATATTAAATCACATTATAATTTATTATCAATACAAAAATTAATCCCATCTTTGAAGAATAACTATATACCAAAAATTATTCCCCACTTGTTTATAGTGTCTGTACATGTGCAATGATAAGCCTATTTTTAAACACTTTTTAGTAGAATTCAAAATCATTAGTTTAAAAAAAACTCCCTCCATTCTATGAAAGCTTGGTTAATGTGATTGAAAATCATAAAAAGTTCCAAAAAAATAATTTTTAATACCTAGATAGACCAATGAAACTATTGATCTCCATTACATATGTTGGCATGGGCCACTCCTCAATTACAAATATTTTAGAAGGGTCTAAAGTTATCCCTTTGTTGGTGATAACATTCTCTAATAATGATACCTCCTCCATCCATAATTCATATTTACTGTACTTTAAATTTTGTTTGTCCCATCATATTGTCTTTAGAATAGTATTAAAATTCTCATCATGCTCCTTCTTTCCCATAGAATATATTATAATATCATCTATAAAAACTACCACAATTTTTTTGAGGTAATCTCAAAATACTCTATTCATTATGTCCATGAAAATTACTAGATAATTAGTGAGTTACAATGAAATAACTATAAACATAGAGTATCCATACATATTTCCAAATACATTCTTGAAAATATCTTACTTCCACATCTTTAATTAGAAATATCCCGACCAAAGCTACACCTTAGAGAAATACTTAGAACCAAGTAGTCGATCGAACAAATCAATTTTATAGGGTAAGGGATACTAGTTATTTACCAAGATTTTTTTAATTTTAGGATAATAAATGTAGAGGTGAATTAATACATCCTTCTTATTGAAGAAGTGGATTGATGCAACTCACAGTAAAGCACTTGGTCCTATGAAACCCATGTTTAGAATCTATTGAAACTAATTATTAAATTACCCCAAATCAATAATGGATATCCTGTAAGGAATCATTGGTATGGGTAGGGATACATTCATAAGATCAATTGATAACTCAAACTCTTAATCAAGAGGAAGACTAGAAAATTATTCCAGGAACAAATTAGTGTATTCCCTCAAATAGGCATGAATTCAAGCATGATCCTCTCTCTTTTAAAAATAATTTTAGTTAGATATTATTTCTTATAAGGAAATAATATCCACAATTTAGATTTTGATTCAAATAGTGATATATTTTCCTCTTTACAGTTATAAAGAATTGGGGTATTCCTTATTATGTGAAGAGTGTTTTTTACCACTCATGAAAATTGATGATGACATTGTATAATGATATTAAATATATACCCAATAGAGTATACAACTCAACCAAAGGAATTAAAATGACATTTTATTGGAGGGTTAGTCCAAAACAATTTACTGGGGAGGAGTTATATTTTTAAGATGAAATAATTTCCACTTTAACTATTCTCATAGATAACACATCCTTAATATTTTGATGTGGTGTTTAAATAATTCTACTAAGATTTCTATATATGAAATAATGAATAGAACCAGAATCATATAGTATTTTTTGTATTCTTAAATGAAAAACTAGCTTTCATATCACTAAATTATTATTGGATTCCACCTCTGTAGTTGTGATATAATATTCCCTTCCATGATTCGTTGGAGGATTCCATCACAGATTTTCCTAAAAAAAACCTGGCTTAGGGAATTGGCTTGTATTGTGCTCATGTTATTTACAGTTATAGAACTGAAAAACAGGTATAGTGTTCTATGATCCTTCATTGTCACTTCCTCATTAGTTGATTTTAAATTTAAATTTAGAATTTATATGCTCAATGGCCCTCTTTTCTACACATGAATCACCTTATGGTACCTGTTAGGTAGTTTCAAGAGTGTTTCTTCCCACAATTTTGACAAGTGGGATGATAGGTTTTCATTCCTCCATAATATTTTTTTGGCCCCTGCTGAAGAGAATTCAATCGTACATTCCTTTCCACTAGCCCCAAAATATCAATGGGACTCACTAATATCTATCTTAAATTTAATAGAATAATGAAAAATATCTTAATAATTGTAAATGTCTTGAATTGTCGAGTATTTTCATAAAATATGTTTATAACCATTAAAGAATCGGTCCCCCACAATTTTATTACTGATAAAATGATGGAATCATATTATGAAATCATTGTGAATTTTTATTCATATGCCCCAATAGACTCATCATCCTTTTTCTTCAGGATGAGGAACACCATTTCTAAATTAATATGGATAGTTTGGGGAAAATATATAATGAAAAATATTTTCTTTAATAATTACCATTTCATGGAATCAATTTCCTCCTTAAAATTTTTGTTTTTCATTATTTTCCACCACTGATCAGCTTCCCTATCAAAATTATAGACTTCTAGTGCAACATCCTCTTCTTCTTATCATTGAAGGATAGAGAATAACTTCTCAGTGGAGTTAATACATTTTTCAATGATGAAGGATTCTGATGATTAACTAAAGATAAAAGAAAAAATTTCACATATAGGGTTCGACCAAAATTTTCTCTTTCTTATGAGAAGGATGGTGTTCCGCAAGATGCAATTTATTATTTATAACATGATCGAATTATTTTAGTGCTTCCATGAAGTTATAAGCTCTCATTCCCCTTATATGTTTAATTTCATTAGGGTACTTATCACATTTTCTATCATATTTATTGTTGACACATGTTCTCTTATTTTACACAATTAACTAATAAATGAATATAAAATACAATTAGGGTCTTTAGTACTTATATAATGAGAATATTTAAATCCATATAAGAAATATAATATAATTTTAATATATATCCAAACTTTTGAATCACAATGATTCAATGTACGCCATCTATGTTGATATAATTATACCTAGGATTCTCAATAAAATTTTCTAGTCCTAATTTGACAAAATAAATAGATAGTGATCTGATACCAACTATAGAGACCCTATCATTTTACACATTTTATTACATGTTTTTAATAATAATTTTTTATTAAATAAAAATCAAGTATCAATACGTATAGTGTGTTTGGCGGACTATATATATAATTTTAAAGCATAAAACGAAAATAATACAACTTTTTATTAATCCTCCATAAAGATTTATTAATATCCTTTTATCTATTAAATCTATATAGGATATCATGGAGAATATATAGACAAAAGGAATGAGCTAAAAATACAAGTAATGGAATAAACATGGGAATAATGCATAGACAATGAGTTAGAATGCATAACATGATAACATAAAAGTCTTGGATCATGAATAAATTGAGGAAAGAATAATATATATAGAATAAAATCATATGAAAATAGAAATATTGAAATGAGGAAGCAACAAATAACTTGACATTAAAATGAGTCAAGGATAACTACCAAGACTATATAAAATAGACGTGAAATTCCCATAATAGATTAGGATTACTCCCTAATCCTATACATGACGTCTCATAAGAAGAAACATTACATAATGCATTGGAGTTCTATCTATTTTCACCCATCAGGACATGATCATGCATATTTTTGAAACATAATGAATCATACATAAAGAATTCACAAAAGGGTTACGCTTGGAATGAAATGGTTATCATAATCAAGTCATAAGGAATCACCAAGGGGCATATAATAATGGTATCTATTAAAAATGGATTTAAATAATTTTTGAATTTAATAAGAGGAAAATAAAAATAGATCATTAATTATTTTTTCAAATTGATTTTGAAACAAGAAAGAGAGTAGTTAGTCAACATTGTAAATGTCATGGTTAAGTATAATTATAAGGAAAAGTTTAAAGAGTCTTCAAATGGAATAAACAAATAAATATTTTATTAAAATAATAAATTAACTATGATATATTTTCATGATAAAAATTTTATTATAGAAAAATATTGGTGGATTATAGCTGTTTATGGAGTGTACTTGAAAATGAGTAAGAATTGGAGATGTTTTCATTAATCAGGCTCGCTTATCTCAATAAATTGGGAAGGGAACCTTTAGAAAAAATAATTTCCCCATATAAGAAAGATTAATTTAGAAAGATAAATATTTATGTAACATTTACATATAATTTAGGATAATTATCTAATAATAATTAATAATTACACCAGAAAAAGGGATAGAAAGCATAACCCAAAGTAAAAAATGAGGTTCAGATAGATCCCTTACCATATGTCCGAAAGTATTTTCCACATACACTTAATGTCCAGGATAATAACTTTAAATTCACTTATTACTTAGTTAAAAATCTATTATACAAGTATTTTACTTATTATAATATTATTATGTTCATTTATTTCCATTCTAATGAGTTATAAGGTTTAATTTAATCATTCTTAGAGTATTCATTTCGTGGTTTCATGGCTGGTTTACTTGTGTATATTTATGGGAGTTATTATCAAATGAGAATAATTATATATAATTGAAATTATATGAACATACATAATTTTAAATTGTTGAATATATAATTTTGTTGTTTTTTCTATGTGGATGATTCATTTGATTAAACATTAATGATAAATGTTTAGTTTATTTGTGTGTTTTCTTGATCATCACAAACTAGTTTCGTTTTATTTTATATTTTTCTATATACTAGTAATAAAACATGAAAATAGATATAATATATATATTAAAATATGGTGTAACCATAATTATGGTTTTACGACCAGCCCTAAAGGTGTTAATGGAAAACACAAAATCATCATCCATAAAGGATGTGAACCGATATATCCCAGACAATGTTTTCATTTATTTACAATCAAATTAGATGAGAATAGATTTGATGTTGGTTATTCTGTTAACATAATAAAATTATAGTATATATATATATAATATACTATAGTTATCATACCTCTTTGGATATGGGATTTAAGGAGGGGATAAGAAAGGAAAAGAAATTTAAAGAGAAGGATTGAGTATTTTACTTCTTGAGAGTTGTCTCCATTAGAACCTCCATATGGAATCTAGGTTTGATCATTTTTTGAGACTAGAATATATTGTATTTAGGGAAGAGTCACGAGAATGGTATTGGGTATAATGTTAAAAATCTACAACGTCTAGGTGGTGTGATGAGAATGGGTGGTTTGGGGTGGTATTTATATGGGGGGGGGATAAGATTTTTATTATTATTATATTCATTAATTAATTATTTTGGCTCAAGAAAATCAATAGTATTGACTACTATGAATATATACAATAAATATTTCAAGATATTTTGAACTAATATATGATTTCATTATGATTACATCATCCATGAATAAAATATTCTTGTAATGTTAAATTCCAAAAATTACCACATTTCAATATTTAACAAATATTGAGCAATGTTATCAAAAACCAAAAAATTCACGATGTATATTTTTAGATGTGTAGATTTCAAAAATGGAATCCAATTTATGAGAAAAATCATAATATAAGAAATTTATTTTTTAAATAAAAGCCTTATTTATTTGGAAATACCAATTTTAATATTATAAGAAATTTTATAACGCTTTGAAAAATTTATTAAGGTCTTATAAAATTATCTTATAATTTTAATACCACATATTATTAATATATGAATATATTTTATTAAAATAAATTTAATTAAAAATCAATTTTTTAATTATAAATTTATAAATAATGTTTTTTGTTTTACAAAAATACAAACACTTAATTTATCATTTAAAAAAATTAATTACTTATAACATGATATATATATATATATATATATATATCATTTTTCATTTTTAAGATACATAAATTTTATTTATACTTTCATAGGTGAGGTTTGTATTTTAACATCCAGATTACTATTCCTAATATTCAAATTTCTATTCTAATAGTTCAGGTTCCTCAGTTTCTATAAATACTTCTCGTTTCATTCATTATTCAGTAAATTATATTTTCTATTAAGGTTATATATATACTTTCATCTTCAAAATTAATATTTATTTAACAAAATAATGTTTAAATTCTACAACTTGTATATGAGTTCTGTCATTCTAGTGAATCAAGTAGATCCAAATTTTCACTTTCTTATTAACTTATTTTTTTATTGTCAAACTGTAATATTTTAAATTTATATTCATTAATTTTAAATCTAAATTATCATTCGTCATTTATGAGAATAAAGATTTTATTGGGTTATATAGGCGATGTAAGTGTTTTTTTCATAATAAGGGAAATTCCATTGATAAAATTTTGGGACTTTACATTCTTCCCCACTTATGAAATTCTCCCTCAAAATATGTTTTTACTTGGGTGAAATAAGTGAGGGTAATTCTTCTTCATTTATCACTCTACTACCCATGTTTCTTCTTTATACTTATGGTTTATCCATAATACCATGACCAGATGTGTGGCCTTATTATATATAATCTTTTCTTTATAGTTCAAAATCATCACTGGATGCCCCTCATGAGAGAGATAATTTTTCATCTATACCACCTCTCATATTAGAATATGTGAGGGATCTGGTATGTACTTCATCAAGAGGGATATATGGTATAAATCATGTACGTGGGGAATGGTTGGGGTAAGTGATATTTGAGAGGACATAGCTCCTACCAAATCAAAAAACTCCAAGGGGCTGATATACTTGGGACTTAACTTTCCATAATTCAAAAATCTAGTGACACTCTTCCATCAAGATATGTGGAGAAATAACTTTTAACCAACCACAAGCTCTATGTCCCATGAATGATTGTCTATAGAGATATTCTATTGACATGGGAATCCCTAATGTGTTTCTGTATGTTCTTCATCTTTTTTTCCATTTCCTCAACAATTTTAAGACCCAACACTTATGTTCTCCAACTTCATCCCAACATTATTGTGTTCTACATTTGTTTCCATAAAGGACTTCATATGAGGAAATTTGGATGCATGAGTGAAAAATATTATTGTATGAGGACTTGAGTAGTGGAGTATGTTGATACCATATTTCTTGAAAGACCATTGAGGAAGCACTCAACATGTATTCTAATGTATGAACAGTCATATTGGCCATTAGTTTGGGGGTGATTAGTTGTATTAAAGTTCAACATAGTATTTAGAGTATGTTAGATTCTTTTCTATAGCCTAGAGTTAAATCTTAGATCACGATCATATATAATAGATAATTGTATTTTATGTATCCTCGCCACTTCTATGATGTATATCCATGATATTTGGTTAAGTGAAGAGTCCTCTGGAATGAAATTAAGTGACCAGTCTTTGTAAGATGATCCACAATAAACCATATAGAATTATTTCCTTTGGATGTATTCGAAAGTATAATAAAAAATTCTATTATAATTTTACCTATTTCCATGTAGGAATGGGTAATGGTTTCATAATCATCTTATCATTTTTTATTTCATCCATCGGATGATGATAAACCAAACACTTTGATGTATATTTAGCATCCTAATTCTTCATAATATCTCTCAAAAAGTGATATCTAGGATCATGATACATCATTATGTTCCATTGGTGGATAGATAAGGTCAAGATATGTGAATAATTTAGAATCTACATATTTTTCATCATATAGTATGGTATATATAGTTTCAAACCAAATCTTAAAAGTCCTTCCTCATCAATTTAAAACTCTGAGGGTTTTCCATCCCCTATTACTTCCACATTTTTTTGAATTTATCCATCATATATTCAATAATATTTTATCTTATATAAATGGGATGTTTGAGAACATATTTGTGAATGGAATACTGATATAACTTTCTTTATGATTCCCATGTCCATCGTTTCTAAATATAGTAAGATTAGATCCTTCCCAATTCTCTTAAATGATAATGATGCGTGATCTTTTCTACTTAGAGCATCTTCAACTTTATTTGATTTACCAGGATGATAGTGGATTGATCAATCATAATACTAAATGAGTTCTAACTAAATTCACTAGAACATATTAACATAATTCTATGTGAATATATATTTTTCACTCTTACAATCAGTATATATCTCAAACTTCTCCCCATTGAGACAATTCCACCCAATATACAGTGTGAAGACTTTATCCACCAACTCCAAATCATATACCTTATAATTTTACTCAAAAAAATTCACATGCCTTAATTCATAATATACCAATTTATCATTTATAATTAGTAAATAACCTAATAAAATATTTGAAGCATCGTTGTAAACCATAAAGAGTTCCCCACATATCGGTAGTGCAAGTACAAATAGAGTTATAATCCTGTTTTTCAACTCTTTGAAGTAGTCTCCCCATTCACAAGCCTATAAAAACATTACTCCCTTCCTAGATAGCTTGGTTACTGGGCTTGAAAATCATGAGAAGTACCTTAAATTGTTTTGGTAATACCCATAGAGACTAAGGAAATTATGGGTCTCAATTATATATTTTGGTATGGGGCACACCACAATAGCCGTAGTTATAGATGAGTTTAACAATATCCCTTTGATGGTGATAAAATTACCATATAATGACACCTCTTCCATCTAGAATTCATAGTTAATATACTTTTTATATATTTTCTCCCTTAGAAAATTCTTTATCATAGTATTCAAGTTCTCCTTAAGAACTTTCTTACTCATGAATTATATCAAAATATCATCTATAAATATGACCACAAATATTTTGATGAAATCTATAATTTCTCAATTAATTAAGTCTATGAATATTTATGGATAATTTGTTACTTTTAAGGGAATCACTAGGAACACATAGACTCCATCCCTCGGTCAAAAGGTAGCATTGTGAATAACTTACTTTACCAATATTAATTAGTGATATCCTGACAGAAGGGCCACATTAGTGAAATAATCTCTCCAAGGAGGTTGATCAAACAAGTCATCTATATATGATATGGGATACTTATTATTTATAAATATTTTTTATGTTCATTATAATCAATTTATAGTAAAATTTATCTATCCTTCTTACTAATAACGAGGACAAGTGAACCCCCCGATAATGCACTCAGGCATATGAATCCCTTATTTAGATTTTATTGTAACAACTTCTTTAGTTCCTCTAACTCAATGGTGACCATCCTATAAGGAGTCTTTGACATTGATAGATATCCAAGTGAATGATCTACTGAGAACCCAACCACTCGACTAGGAGGAAGAACAAAAAATTGTTTAGGGAACAGATCAGTGTAATCCCTCTTAATAGGCATGTCTTCGAGCACAATTCCCTCTTTTCTCTTAATTAATTGAGATTGATATGCTTCCTCATAAGGTAATAATTTCCACAATTTAGATAATGAATCAAAAGGAGTTTCAAACGCTTCCTTGTACTCGTGAAAAATTGGGGGATGCCTTGGGATTTGAAGAGTGATCTCCCTCTCCTGAAAATTAAAATTGGATTGCTAGAAATTTAGCTGATCCATTACCAATATCACATAAAACTCCATCAATGGAAGTAATAAAATATTTTTTGGGAGGTTCGATCCACAAACATTAACCGAGGATAATATATATACTTTAGATATGATAATTTCTAAATTTTATACTCTCATAGATAACTCAACCTTCTTATTTCTAGTGGTATTTGAATAGTTATAAAAAATATTCCATATATAAAAGAATGTATAGAACCCAAATCAACTAGTTAGTTTTCTATTAATGAATGAATCACCAGTGTATTTATCACCAAATCATTGTCAGGATCCAACCTAGTAGTAGATATAGTATTTTCTATTCCTCATTACCATGGGGGTTTCTGTCATAGGTTGTCTATGAAAACCCCTGGCTTAGGGAATTAATCCTTTAGTGTCTATGTTGTTTGAAGTTAAAGCACTTCACAAAATTATTTGTGTTCATATAAAACATATTTTTCACAAATTCAATATTGGGTGTCTTTTCTTCAATAAGGAATTAATTATATTTGTTCCCTGATTATCCACGCATGAACCACCTTTTGGATTTCATTATATAGTTTTTAGAATGTTTCTTCCCACAGATTTGATAAGTGGGATGCAGTGTGTTCTATCATGCATAAATTTTTTATGTTGTCCCCCTTGAAGTGAATTAAATATTTTGTTTCTTGTCTCTAGTCCCACGATACCGCTGAGAATCCGCAACCTCCGTCTCAACTTTATGTTCACAATAAACCATATGTTAATAACTATCAAAGTCCTCAATTGGTAAGGTTTTTTCATAGACTCTGTTTCAACCAAGAAGAGAATCATTCCACCTTACTTTTAGTGCTGATGACAAATCTGGATGCATACCTTGATAGAATTCTAATGTTTCCCCCATATTATATAACAAAATCATCTTCCTTTTTCTTCAGATTGGGGAAATCCCATTCTATTCTAAGATGGAGAGTTCATGGAATATATTTATTGAAAAATATTTTATTTAATTCTTCCCATTTCAAGGTACAAATTTCATCATTAGATTTATTTTGGATTAGTGTCCTCCACTGATCATCTTACCCATAAAATCAATAGACCTACAATAATACATTATCCTCTTTTTTGAATTGAAGGACATATAATATCTTATCAAAGGAGTTAATCCATTGTTTCACGTTGATTGGATTAGAAGATCCACTAATGATAGGGGGATTTTTTTATAATGGATTAAAACACAATATTTTATTTATTATGATAATAATGGTGTTCAATATCATTCATGTTTTTAATCATAAAATTGGCTAGTTTTACTCATACTATCATGATGTTATGAGCTCCCGTTCCAATCCGATTTTGAATTTCATTGTTGAAATTTTCTGATTACCTATAACATTGATTTTCTGTATGGGTCCTACTATTTCCTACCATTAACTAAGAAATGTATTTAAAATACAACTAGGGGCTTCAATTCATATCTAACGATTACATAAAAAGCCATACGAGGAATAACATAAAATTGAAAAGTATACCTTAACTTGTGATTCCTAATGTCCCAATCTAATTCATCCATGGTGATATAATTATCTCTAGGGTTCTTTCTAATGTTTTCAAGTCCCGATATTCAAAAATTACTTGATCATTACTTGATAACAACTATAATGACCCTATACTTTTACACATGTTATTTCAAGTGTTTAACCATAATTATTAATTACATATAAAAAAGGATCAAAAATACTAATTCCATTGGGGGGCTAGGTTTATATTTGTAAAACATAAAATGATAATAAAATTATTTTTTATTAATCTACGATAATTATCTCTTAAATTCATTTGAGATCCTATATCTACATATCACAACTTGGGGAATACATCGACAAGAGGAATGATCTAAAATTCCTAGTGAGGAATAAGAATGGGAATAGAGATAAACACATGATTTAAATGAAATAAAATTATAACATAAAATTCATGGATCATGAATAAATATATGGAAGCATAACATATAGAATATAGAATTATATGATCATGGAAATAGTGAACTCTGGTAGAAACATATAACATGACATAAACATGAGTCATGGAAAACTTCCAAAATTATATCAAAGGGTGGAAAAATTCCCATAATTGATAACGTTTAGTCTATAATCCTATAATTTAAATCTCATGAGACAAAAAATTATGTAATGCATTAGAGTAAAATCTGCGTGCACCCATTATAACATGTTCATGCATATGTGTTTCACATAAATAATCATATATAAATGATATAGATAATAGGTTTCTATGGAATGAAATGGGTATAATAATAATGACATAAGGTATAAAAAAGGGGAATATATTAGTGGTATCCATGAAAGAAGGGATTTAAATCATTTTTTGTCATTCATAAAGTAAAAAATAAGAATAGAGGATAAATAATTATGTCCAACAGAATTAGTAACAAGAAAGAGAGTGGTTAGGTAACATTAGAAATTTTCTTCTTATGTGCAATTATAAGGAAAAGAATAAATATTATTTAAATAGAACAAGTGCATTACTATATTATAAAAACCAAAAATGAAATAAGATATATTTTCATGATAAAAAAATGATTTCAGAAATATATTGGTGGCATATTATAGTTTATTTAGTGTAGTTTAAAATGTGTATGAAATGGATAATTTCTTTTTAATCGAGCTCACTTATCAAAAGAAATTGAGAAAGAAACCTATTAATACATGTATTTCCACATCAAATAATTATTAATTAAGATAGATAAATATTTTTGGAATATTTAAAAATAATTTAGGTGAATTTTATTCTAATAATTAAAAATTAGAAGGTGGAAAAGAGAGATAAAGAGTAACCCAAAGGAAAAATGGAGGTTCAAAGAGATCCCCTAACATATGTATGAATGAGTTCATAATTTAACATAATGTCAAGAGAAATTAAATTAAATTAATTAATTGTTTAATTATGAATCTCTTATAAATTTATTAGATTTATTAAAATTTTATTATGTTCATTTATGGCCATTTCAATGAATAATGAGGTTTAATGTCATAATTCTAGGAGGGTTCATTTCATGGTTTCAAGGTCGGTTTACTTGTGTATAATTATGGGAATTCTTTTAAAATGGGAATAATTCTATAAAAGTGAAACTATTTGAACTTTAATAATTTTAAATAGTCCCATATAGAATATTTTTGGTATGAGTATTAATTATTTGATAAAATGTTAATGATGAATGTTTAGTTTATTTTTTAAATTTTTCTATCATCACAAAATATTTTAATTTTATTTAATATTATTTATATATATTAGTTACATAACATGAAACATTTAATTGGATAAAAATTATTTTTTTAACCATAATAATGGTTTTATGACCAATGTTAAAGGAGTTAATGGAAAACAAAAACTAGTCATCCATGATGGTGGTGAACCAACATATCAAAGACGATGTATTTTTAGAATAAAATGAGAATACATTATATTTTTTATTGGATATTAAAATAAAAAAAAATTATAGTATATATATTATTATAGGGTTATCATGCCTCATTGGAAGTGGAGGTGGGGATGAGAGAAGAAAAAAATGAAATTAAAATAGATTAATGAGTGTCCTATAACTTGAGTGTTTTTTCCTTGTGAACATCCATATGGCACATCTGTCGGGTCTTTTGTTGAAAACAGAAGCTCTTGAACATGGGGAAGTGGCTTGGTAATATAATTGAGTAGATTATCGACAAGTTTCAAGACTCTTAAGGAGTGAGGAGAATATGTGGTATTTATAGGGGAAGGAGATGAGTTTTTTTTAATTATTATATCCATTAGTATATTAATTTGGATTAAAAAAAATATAGTATTAATTCCTATGAGTAAACATAGTAAATAGTTCAGGAAAGTTAAAAAAATATTGATATTACATCATTATTACATCACCCATGACTCAAAATTCTTATAATGGTAAATATTAAAAATTATAATATTTCACTATTAAAAAAAATTCAATTATTTTAGAGAAATCCAAAGAAATTACCCTAACCAATTTTAAACATGTACATTTCAAAAATGGAATTCATTTTATCAAAAAATTTCTAAATATGATAAATTTATTTATTTAATTAATGCATCATTTATTCAAAAAAACCATCCTTAATATTATAATAAATTTTATAACCCTTTGAAAAATTATGTAAGGTATTCTAAATTACCATATAATTGTAAATACACATAATATTATTTTATGAATCTATTTTATAAAAGTATTTTTTTATTTATTATATTAATTATAAAATTCTAAATAAATATACAGGTTTTACAAAATATAAAAATATGAATTATCATTATAAAACATTTATTTACTTATACCATCATATAAATATAAATATTATTATAATTTATAAAATACCTAAAATTAATTTTTTTACTTTAATTGGTGATGTTAATATTATAATGGCCATAATACTATTTTTAATAGTTAGATTACAATTCTAATGGTATAAGTTCCTTAATTTCTATAAATACCACTAATTTCATTCATTCTTCAATCACCTCTATTTTCACTTAAGGTTATATATATAATTCATATTAAAAATGAATATTTTATTATTAATATTATGTTTTATTTCTACCACATGTTCATGTGTGTGGTCTTTCAAGTGAATCAAGAAGATCCATGTTTTCCCATTCTTAATATCTTATTTTATATTTATTTTCCCACTATAATATTTTTCAATTCGAATTTGTTTATTTTCTGACTAAATTATCTCTCTTAATTTATGATAATAATGTATTTATTAGGTTATCTATGTAATTTATGTGTTTTATAACATAATAAGGGAAATTAAACTGTAAAAATTATTATTTGTTTTATTAGAAATGATGGATAATATTCTTTTTGTGTCTATCATATGGTATATCTTGTATACAATGTTATGTATTCGACTTAATGTTGCATATGAGCTATGTTTAATAATATGATACCTATCTAATAATGGTTAGAGTCAATTGGATATGATCTTTATCTTTAGAGGTGAGGATTTTCTCATTGTAAGGGTCTATAATTATTATTGTTTACAAACGGATAAATATGAAATAACATCTAAATCAGGTTTTTGGTATTGAATTGATGATGGATGTATTTGATTGAAGAGTTCTATTCCTGGAACTATATAATGCTAAAAAAAGGTCGATTACAATGAATCATTAGAATTTATAAAACAATCAATTAGGATTAATAATTTAATTAATAGACATAAGGTTGCATCATTCATTGAGAGAGAAATTGAGAATTACTATGATAATAATAGAGCTATTTCCCTGTCCAAGGATCCCTAGTCTCACTAAAGGAATAAAAATTTACTTTGAAAATATATCCTTGTTCGATATAACATTGGTATGGGGATGTAAATATTTTTTGGGGTGGATATATAAGATAATGTGTGGATCCCTTAGAGAAACTATTATTTCTGAAAAAACATGTGGTTTGTGTTGAATCTATGTGTATTAGGTAGATATATTGTATTTAATTATTGTAATATTTATCATAATTTTATAATTAATTCATTCTTTAATTATAATTCATTAATATATGATAAATTTATAAAATATGAACAATTAAATGCTAAAACCCACACAAAGTGTGACTTAAATTTGTCCTTAATAAAATATCATCATAGAGTATTATGGATATTTATGAAATTAAAAGATAATAGTGAGCAGATGTATTATATGTGATACAAAGTAGGCTCATTTGATAATAACTTGAGACATATATTCTGGGATGACTTAGGGACATTTATGTAATGAAATTTCATATGATAATTAATATATTTAAGGGTTTATGGTTAGTATAAAATCAATATTAAATAATGTCTATATGATACATAGAACATGAAAAATTATATTTTGATATATATATTTCACCATCTTTTTGTTTGAGTTTATTTGTTAGTATTTGTGTATGTTTTTAATCATGTTGTCAGTTGACATTAATCAGGATGGGATTTTCACACTTTAATAAAAATAAAATATATATGGTCCTTAAATTAATTTTTTAATGAAATACATGGACCTAATAAGGAATGTTTCAAGGTATTTGGTTATATTATATATTGGTGGACATGTTATGTAATCATTCTAACTGATCTATCTACTTGTAGAATAAGAAATGTATGGGTTTATTATTTTAGATTGATATTTACAATGTGTTTTGGACAATTGATATCAGGTAAAATGGGATTATATATCTATTTATGTGATTAATATGATATATCTTATAGAATACATGACTATATAGCATTTTGAGTATATTTGATCAATATCATGCCAGAATCCCCTGTAGGTTGAGAAGAAATGGTGTTTTTCAAGAGGTCCGTCATTTCTTAAACATGTGAATTTATGAATTCATATTTATTTTAAATTTAGAAAAGTCTTGTAGGGTTACACAATTAATATATGAAATAATAATAATTTTTTATATAAGTATTTTATTTTAAAAAATAATGATAATTTGAGAAATCATATCCAATAGATTTTGGATGGATTCATAAAGATTAATGATGTTTTTCATAAAGCCCCTATAATATTTTAGTTAGTTTTTGTGATTTATAGATCAACGCTAAAACATAAGCATCCAAACATTTTTTTATATATCATAATCCATTATATTCATGTGATGAATATAAAAAATGATGAAATACGAAGTAACATAGGGTATCAAATACCCGATTCACTTAACATAATATGCTTGTTTTTTTAAAATATATGACATCAGGATGCATAAGTTACTATCACATATCATGAATGTCTTCACATTAGTTACAATATTATCAATTTATGGATTGATAAATATTTTATGAACTTTTAAATCATCATAATAAATTAATACATAATGGGAAAACATTTTCTGTAATTTATAGATAATTCTAAATATTGGGAACTAAAGTTTAACCTCACTAATGGGTTATATTATTTCTATATAAAGTATGAAATCCATCATGTTGGGGGATAGTGGTGCATTATTATTCAGATTTGAATCTCTATCCCCAATTATTTTTTTCTCTATGATGTATGTTCTATCATACATTTATATGACCTATAGACCCTCATATAGCATACATGGAATTTAGTGGTTGTTGTACTACCTTTAGTAAATATCTTAATTGGTATTAATTAATGACCTTCTTTAATTATACTTTATAAAGATAATGAATTTCTGTCTTATGGTACACACGTTTTTATGGTTTTTATTTTAAATATGATTTCAGGATGATAGATCTATCATTTTAATGGGATTCTTATACCATTTTTAGAATATGATGTTCATTCTCATAAATTAATTGAAGGTTATTAGATTGTAGTTATTGGTTAATGAATTAAAAATTATTGATTTTTTAAAAACCATAGTGCGAAGAAACTTACTAATAAATTATTATTTTAATTAGAGGGAGTATTTTACTCTGATATAATTATTAATCTACAATTGATTTATATTTTACCATGAAGATTCTTACATTATGATTATATACCATGATATTTTTGTGTAAGGTCATTTTGTGTTCAATATTTTTTCATGCCAGAATATATCACATTAAATCATAGTTAATGAATTCACATAGCAATGACTGAAGTCATGTAATATTAATCAACAAAAAATAATTTAAGGTCACACCACAATCATCCTGGTAATAAAATAATTAATTCAAGGTTTATTCTTGTTTAACAGATCTTCTCTTGGATTTTGGAATGTTTAAATTGATGTTATGATTTGATGATTTAGAATATTATGTTGGCCCCAAATCACACCACAAAACACATCTCCACATCATGATCTATTTGATGTATTAAACATATGATTGAAATTAGAGAATAGAGTAAGGAAAAAATAGTGAGATAATATACCATAAATTATTGGGATCATCCCAAAAAGGTATTGGTTAAGAGTGAGCAATGGAATGAGGGTGCACACTTGATCCAAAATCTGAAGGATCTTTATAAGGTAACTAGAATATTTTTTACCTTTTTTACACTCATCTAGATCATTCATATAATTTTATGTTTATAACCATCATGGTGATTCTACATGAAACTATTTATTTATCCTAATGTCATTATCAATAGAATTTAAAAATTCCTTGAATGTTGTAGCCTAGTGGTTGACTATGGGTTTTCTCAAAATGAGAGTTTACATGACTATAGACAAAGTATAAATGAGGACATGCAAGAAATAATTTTTTGACCAAGTTGAGTATAAGTAATTTGGGACACGTAAATCAGGTTTTACAAGAATTAAAAATGTTATTATTTAGATTCCATAACTTATAAATATCTTGTTTCCTCAATTGAAATAATATGTTAAATCTCATAAACACCCACTACTGATTACATAAAATATAAAATTCACATACATATAAAATTAATGTACAAGAGCAAATGGATTTTACTTTTTTCACCACTACGGGCCTATCTAAAGAGGATACACAAAACTATGTTCCCTTTTACTAGCATCTAGTATAATCACATTTATGGTATGTATGATATATTTTATAGTCACCACATATGAAAGTGCACAATATGCACTATAGGTATAAGGGATACTCCCTATTTTCCTCCTCAATGCATAACTTTGAAGAAGGAATGGTCAGTTTACATACTTTATGGTCTCTTCATAGGTATCACAAGGAAAAAATATACGATCATTATAAGTACAAAATCAATTTTTTGATGACGTCTACAATCAATGAAATCATCCTCTTCAAAGATGAATGAGATACAATCCTCTATGTGAGGGTTGAATAACTATCTTCTACTTAAAATCGTAAAAGAAAATTTAATATATTTATAATTATAAATTATTTATAAAAAAACACATTAATGAAAGACTTATCCAAATTATTTTAATACAATACTAGAATTTTCTCGGTTTGGAATTTACTTCAATTCCTCAAGAATAAAAATGTGTCAATGAAACCCTTTATTAACTTTTCTTTACATGTAATGATATATAAAAAATACGAACTTCTATTATTCTTCTCTCAATTTACAATAATTAGAAATATATTAAACTCTCTTTATTTTCTCTAAAGTAGGTTTTATGTATATCTCATATTTTTTTTAAAACCATTATAGGCATTTTCCTTAGAAATCTTTCCAAATTACATCACAAAGCCATGAAAATCGAAATATATGATGTAATATAAAACAACCCTCTTAAATTAAAATTATTTCAGCTAAAATGGATCCCTTGTCCATTCCCTCAGTATCTTAGAAATATTATTTTAAACAATATCCTATTAATATTTTCTATATTTTCTATTTAATTTTCCTTTATAAAACTAAAATCATATACCACCTAAAATGGAGAAAAATATCAAATTTTAAACTCCATGTTTATAAATTTAAGTTTCAAATTAAATCACTTTTATTTCCAATACCAAATTCACCATTGAAATCGTTACCTAAATATTCAATGTAAATATCTATTAGTTATCCATGAATATAATCCCAAAAAAAAATTAATAAGAATTTAAATGAATTAAATATTCTTAATTCAAACATTCAATATGGATTTATCCATATAAAACTTCACTTAAATTAATATTATTTATAAAATTCCCAATAAAAATCTTCAAAAAAACCAACCTTTTAATTACTCATATAAATATACAGTTAAATCATTATGTGTATCTCATTTTAAATATTAATTTGATTATTCACTTAAATATCCATAATCTATATTTAAATATCTCAATAAAGAAGCAAAAATATTACCCCATATTATAGCATGAAAAATTTAATTTAATTCTCTCAAATTAATGAAAAATATATAATACTAGAAAATATGAATTAATTCATATGATATTTTCCATTGCATGAATAAACTACTAAAATTAATAATTTTCTAAACAAATTTATTCAAATGTGGAGATATGTTTTTAATTTAATATAGTTTTAGTTTTTTACATTGGGATTTATTCTCATGTGAGGTTATGTTCATTTTTACAAAACTCTTAGAAGAACCATGATAATATATTTCAATTTTTCGCAAAACGAAATTTATCTTACAAATTTCTCCTATGAACCAAGCTTATATCATAAATACTAATAATATTGTGTTTATTTTTTCTTGATTTAATACTAATATATTTATTCTTACATGATTTTTGATGAACTTGAATTAAACTCATGTAACACTTCGTAAATTCATATTTATCACACGAAACATTAAAAACAAGGTGTTATCCATTAAAATCATTAAATTAATCCTTTTTAATCCAACATAACTCCTATATGAATCATGCTAATATCCTAAAAACCCTTATTTTTATGTTTAATATGATTAATATAATTGATGAACTAATTTAATCTCATATGCACCATAGAAAATATTGTTTAATCTTTTGAAAAACCTATATTTTTCTATAATTAATTCTAAAATTGTCAAAAGGAATTAAATAAATCTAGAAACTCAAAGTAATCTAGAATATACTTAAATATGAAATTTAATATTTATTTAGTCTAGAAAAACATAGTTTTAATCAAACAATTTTCATCATTTTAATCCATACCTTCTCAATCACTAGCAAATCATGTACCACTTCATCTAGTGGAAAATTAGATATCTTATCCTTGTTAAAAATTTTATTTAGATCCTGAATATTAATATTTCATATCATTTTTTATTCATTTATGTCAACACATGAATATATCCATGTATCCAATAATATATATCCTGATAAGTTATTGATTTTAATTTTCACCAATTGAGATAATGTTATACAATTATTTACAAAGTGACAATCAAAGTTGGATATGCATGTCAACCATTTATAAACAAATATTCTTTATCATACCTCTAATGAAACAAATAATATTCAATAAACTAACCCAATATCTTGACACAATTTCTTCTTGTGATTTGTTTATGAAAATTAATCACTTTTTTATACTTCTCATTATCATGAGTATCTCTATATGCACAATGAACTTTAAAAAACAATTTTATTGGTATAATAAAATACATCCGTGATAAAAAATAATTCTTGTATTAATTTTAAAGTCAAATAAAACTTATTTAACACTATAATTTATGATTCTATTTACAGATAATAAATCAGACTCTAGATATTCATTTCTGTCCAACATTCTCCCAATATTGAATTTTTTTATCAAAACTATGAAAAATTCATCATTCATAAAAATAAAAAACAAATTCAATGATATGGATTTAGGATACCCATAACTTACACCTCCTTTAAAATAAAAATAAGGTGATCTATATATTTTCACTCTCTATTTTACAACCACTTTATGATTAAAATAATTTCTATCTAATCTCTCCTTTTATCTTTTTAACCCTATAGGCTATTACAACCGATTAAGATATAATATTCCTAATAAAAGGATCACTTATGAATATTTTAAGGGATATATAATTACCAATTGAATACATGAATAATTAACCTTTATATCCAATTGCTAAAAATTATTTCTCCTGCTCAACTCATCATAACACATTATAAAATTACATTTTAAACATTTAATGACCAATGTCACTATGGGTGGTAAATTCCTGAGACAATTTAAAATTTTGGTATTGAGAGGAGTTCCATTATAAAAATGGTACTTTTAATTAGATTTTTATAAATTTAACATCCTTAAGAGGTGTTTTTGGACACTGTATATGGCTATATTTGTTGTATAGGTGTTAGAGAATAAGTTGTAGAACATTTGGGATGACTATGAGGTTGAATTTCTATATCATGTAGCCTTTTAAAATGTGATTATCTTGTTCACACCATGAATGGGTATAATCGAAAGGTTATGACCTATTCCTTGATGTTTCCTAGCATGATGTACGTTTACACTAAGAGTGTGATTTGTTGAGGAGTTAGTACCCCTTTGTCCCAAAATTTCATGGCGTGAACTTCTCTTTTATGAAGTGAATGGTCATTATGTGGATATTTATGCATATGGGTTTTTATTCCTTTTTTAGGGTTGAGGTATTATGAGAGATCATTTGAAGAAGTGCTTATAAGAGTACATTTTTAGCCAACTCTCCCCTCCCTTACCTCTTCTTCATTTCTCTTTGATAGGGGATGAACCTTGGTTCAAATCAGCATATATTTAAGAAAAAATGGCCTATTTTATTATATATTTCTCTCCTCTATAGCATTATTATTTGACCAATTATTCATAGATATCTAGTTATTATTTCATAGGTTCATTATTATATAATCAATTCAAGATAGGGGTTTCATGTGGCATGGTTAGAAAATTAACCATGACATTGATTATAAGTCAACCAAAGTCGTTTATTTGAAGGTATGCCATCTGTAGAATTTATTTAAGTTTTTGTCTATTTTGTATGAATTGTAATTTCAATCAGTGTCAAATGATAGGGTTTCTACGAAAATAGTTCTATAATTACTGTATGAACCTTCAATGGGTGATTGGTTATTTTTATAGTGCGATGGAAGAACTAGAGATTATATAGACAATTATTCCAATTATGAAATAGATTTATTAATTAATTAAATTTTTAATAATTATTATTTTTTAATTTGAATGAGTTATGTTTTTATGAGAATAGAAATGGTTTTCCCAGGATAGGTAGATCATCAATGAGGTTTGACAGAGCTCTGTAAGGATGGTAACTCTATTTGAGGAAGGTGTCACCATTGATACCAAACCATATGTATGTTTATTAATAGGTAAACATGTTTGTGTAAAGACTCCATGGGATTGGAAAGAGATGTTATGGAGTGAGAGATCCTAAAAATATATAATACAGGTGAATTTGAGCCTCATACCATGGATAAGAGTTCTTTAGAGCTTGGGTAATTTTTAATCTCTTAGAGATAGTGTCACTAAGGGTTAGAGTAAACATTTGAGTTCATAAGAGATCTTCTGTGGTATCAAGTCATGAGTTTTAATGTCGGTGCCAAAGGATAGTCCACCTTGTTCTAATAGGGAATTAGAGAAAGTGTTCAGTGAAGTGAAAATAGGGAGATGACCATTTGACTCACATATTATGAGATATTACCACTTGAGTGTGGTTAGGAAAACAATAATCCTTACGAGTGAGGATAGTTCAGTAGGACTAGATGGGGTTGACCAAGAGGGGTTTCTTATAGGATATGATATGAGATATATTCCTTAGTTTTTGGGGTATGATTACCATGTGCGGGTTGTTTCCTTGTCTAGGACATGGAATCGAGATATCGAGGGGATTAGAGTGTGATGGATTAGAAAAGTCCAAGGGTAGTGAGACCTAGAGTAATAGGAGACGTCTATATGGTCAATATGATCTTTTTTTATTGGGATTTGGATGAGAACATGGGATGAATTTTCACTACAGGTTATTAAATATGTGTAGGTATCAATAATCATAGATCATGGTTGGTCTGAAGGACCAGGTGGATGACTTTCTAGGTTATATGAGATATGATGAGATGTGAGGGGCTATTTGAGGACTAGTTCTAGTTGTTTTGAGATGGTGAGTTATGTATTGTTTTATAACCCTGGGTTTTTTATATGAAAATTTTTAGATAGAGTGTTGGATATTCATACTGAGATAATTGATTTAGAAGATAAATTATATAACTTTTTTCCGATTATATGGTGGTTATCTGTCAATGATATGGTCAAGTGGTGGGATGTTTATATGAATCATTATTATGATTATATGGTTTTTATACATCAACTAGATTTATTATTCAATTAATATTTATATATATATTTTTTCTGATTATATGTTGGCTATCCATCAATGAGAAGGTTGAGTGCTGGGAATTTTATATGTTGATATTTTCTTATTATATGGGGATATCTAGTGTTGATATAGTGGATTCATGGGACGAATTTGTATAATTATTATGATATATGTAGCCCTATTTAGGAAATGAATTTTCCCTAACCTATGTATTCATGTATGGACTGGGACTTATGGTCTAAACTAATAGGATATCCAGCTTCATTGAAAAGCTGATATAGTTGGGTGTTGGGGTTGTCCAATTGGCACCCGATGACCCAACATGTGTGTGTAACTTATAACAACCCATAATCTTACCAATTAAAAAACATATTATAATAGTTTTATATAGTATAAATCACATAAAATAAAAAAGCTAACACAATAAAAACATATAAATGAATAATTAATGAAATTAGAGCTATTTCTAGAATTCAGGTAACCAATACCGATGAAATAGTAACATGAACCTTGGAACAATAACATGGCCATTAGGAATACTACTTTGGCCAATATAATAGTGAATAGATCTATGAAATTATAAATAAAATTTAAGAATCATATAAATGAATATATTATATATTTATATCATAGTATAAGTAAATAAATGATTTAGAAAAGATAAATTAAGTGTCGATATTTTTGTAAGTCATAAATACTTAATATAAATATTATAATTAATATAATGATTTAAAATAAAATTTATTCTCATAAAATTTATTCATAAATTAATATTTTGTTTTCTTATGATTATAAGATAATTATTAATGCCTTAATTATTTTTTTAATGTTTCATAAAATCGGTTATAATTTTAAAATCAGTATTTCTCGAATAAATGATTATTTTAATTAAAAATTAAATATATCATATTTATAGGAAATTTTTCATAAAATTTATTTCATTTTATATTTAAACATTTAAAAAAAATGGTTACAGTTAATTTTTAGGATTTTTCTAAAATAGTTTATTTTTTGGTGAATAGTGAAATACGGTAATTTATGGAATATAACAAATACATGAATTATTGAGTTATAGATGATGTATGGCTGATGTAAGCCCATTATATAATAATTAAAATCATTATTTTACTATCTTTTGTGATAAGGTTCAAAGTATTAATAATTTAAGCCAAAATTTAAAATGATGAATATAATAATAAAAAAATACCCCTCTAAGCCCTCTGTTGGTTATTGGGGTGGCAGAGTTGGGTGGGGTTATGGGAGGTAGTCATAAGTTTGAGTCCCAATACTGTCTTATTTGTGGTGTTATCTTTTTATTGTGTGTGAGGAACCATTTTTAAGTTATACCCCTTTAAAAAATACCCCTCTCTTCATCTATAAATACCACCCCTCACCACTCTTCTCCTCACATGTGACAAGATTTGAAGCTTTTCTAAGTTCTTCCAAATCCTCTTTATAATCCTATTCCTTATTTCCAAGATCATTTTTACTTATCAAAATACCAAAATCAATTTCCCTATGGAGGTTATCAAGGAGAGGAATTCAAGAGGTGAAGTCCTATTTCTTTTTCTTTTAATTTCATTTAGTTTCTTTTGTTTTATTTTACTCATCTCATATCCCCTCATTAAAATAGTATAATAAATCTGATATCTTATATTTGATTCAATATTATTATGTTAATGTATTAATTAATCTCCCATCCTATTCTCCCCTCCCTATTATTCTAAAAATGACAATGTCGTCCGTGAGGTGTTAATTTATCACCTATGAGGATGATAAGTTTTCATTTTCTTTTTCCACATCCAATAGTGGTCATAAAACCATTATAATGGTTGAAATATATTTTAAAATGTTTTTTAAAACTTTTTTATGTTCTATAATTAAAATATATACATAATGATAAGTAATAAAACAAATCGAGTTTGTTGTGATCGAAAACTGGAAAAATTAAACTAAATGATTATATTTAAAATTATATCTAAGGAAGCATCATCATATCTGTAAAAAAAAATATATAAGACCAATTAAATTTTATGATCTTCAATAATAACATATAATTTCAAATTTAAAGAATTATTCTCATCTTACATGAACATAAATACTTTTATACAAGTGAATCGATCATTAACACCATGAAAAAACACTCCCAAATGATTAAATTAAACTCTATAACTTATCATAATTACCATAATTGAACTTAATAAAGTCATAATAAATATAATACATGTATTATATGTTCTGGATTTTTTAATTAAATAATCTCATTTGATTATCCTAGATATTAAATTAAATAGATAATTCATATATAAGGTAAGGGGAATCTCAAACCCATCTCCCTTTCTCCGGGATATCACTCTTTCATTCTACATTTTTTTGTTTATAGTTCTTTCAATGTTCCTTAAATATAATTTCATTATCCTTCCATTATTATTTTCTAGGATATAAATTCTTCCAATCAAATTTTATGAAAAATGCGATGATTTTTCCAAAATAACTCTTCTTTCAAAATAAACACATCTTCAACTTATATTGAGATTGATACTTCTTAACTCATTATATAGAATTCTTAAACAAAGTATGTTATTCCCTTTTTAATTTTGTAACCCCAATGTTTAGTCATGAATTAATGGATAATAAAATTCTTATTAAACCCATTTCTTATCCATGTGTTTTTTATAATAAATATTTTTATACTTTATATTCCGTATGCATGATTATGTAATTGTTATGATGTGATGGGTGAACCCTAAATTGAATTATGCTTTAATGCAGTGGGTAATTTGATGTATCTCATGAAATAATGTGAAATATGTTTGGACATTATTCTAGATTTTTTCAGAATGATTTTTTAGGATTATGAAAATATATTACACGTGAAGATGATGTTAGAGATGTTAACAACTACATGTGGTATTTCACCACTATGAGATGAAGTTTTAATTTAATTAATTTCGACATTCCATGCCTTTTTTATATACTTCCTCTCATGATTATAATGATGAAAACATACTTATGTTATGATGATTAATATTATGATCGCCCATTTAATATTGATTCATGTTTATATTTATCCTCTTAGTGGTCTTTTATCTCACTTTTTTCTTTGATGTTTATCCTCAGGTGACTACTTATACTAAGGAGTACATGAGGGACCCTAATAATTTAGAGAAGAATGTATTAAATAATGTTTATGTTTTATTATGTAAAATTTATGTATAAGACTAATTTTACCAAGACACTAAATCTTTGGATCCTGGTTATGTAACATTATTATATTATTTACATTTAAATGATGTAATAACAACATAAGAAAAAGTAGGTTCACTATAGTTTGTATCAGAGCATAGTTTAATTAATTTGGGAATTAGAATTAAGGAACATTGGTTAAAAACCTCAATATGAGCCTCATTATACAGAAGCTCCCAAGAATCCTTATTTTAGATAAAATTATATACATATGGATCCCATAAGATATGCCTATAGAGTTAATTTCACAATGTAATAAATTATTTATTCATAACTTGTTGACATATGTTTTTTTCAAACCTTGTCTATTTTAAAAAATAGAAGGAACCATGAGAAACTAGGAAAACAATCCTTGTGAGGGACAATTAAGTTAATGCACGAATGACATCACCAGTGACTTAGGTGGTGGAGTTAAAGTTTTCATGGAAATGCTTACCTAGATATCTCTGGATTTGAAAGACAACCTGAATAATGTGGAACATACTCCTTCAACTAAGAGTGATAAACTAGATACCAAGTCTATTATGTAGCAAAAACCATCGACAATTAGTGGAAATTCTGATCCACTTCTCACAGAACATTTGGTCTACTCAGTGGAGAAGATATTTTATATACTTCACTATTCTAAGATGGATATGGTGACTCTGGTCATGTATTTTTTAGATATATAGGCCTACCAGTGTTGGGTATTGATTAAGAGAACAACAATGAAAGATGAAATTGAAGATATGGGGTGGGAAGAATATAAGAAAATATATTTTAATAAGTATTTCCATCGAAATCTTTGGACAATGTTGGATATATAATTCATATATCAGAAGAAAAAAGAGGAGGAATATATGATCAAATACGTAGAAAATTTCACAAGGATTTTAAGGTATTTCTCGGGTTTTGTTATTATAAATGATAACCAATAGAGCGTTTATTTAGTGGGTTAAAACTACAGCTTCAAAAGGATCTAGAAATTTGAGACATTGGGATTTAGGAAGATGTTTTTCAATGTTCTCTCAAGGTGGATATGGATTTTGTAGTGTGGTGCCAGGGCTATGGTGATAAGAATTGAAAGAATGTGTTTCCAGAAGGTGGATCAAATGAAAAGGGGGAAAACTCAACCAATGGAATGTAAACAATATGGGAAGAAACATGATGGAAATTTCATCAATGGGAAGGGGAAATTATTCTATTTTGGGAGAGAATCCTAGAAAACTCATGAATGTTGAAGATAAATAAAGAAGCTGGACAATGTGGAAGAATAAAGGAGAGCACCACTTATGGGTCAATGCTTCAACTGTAGGGAGAAGTGGAACTATGGAAGAAAGTGCACTAAACCTTGAGTTTTTGAGGTTAATCAACATCAGGATCCACCAATGAAAAAGAAGTAAGGGAATGTTAATTCCATCACTACTACTGAGGTGGAGCCCCAAAATGATGTGGTGATTGGTACTCTGGTTATTCCTTCTTTAATAGTTAATGCACTCTTTGATTATGGTTATACTCATTATTTAATATCTTTAATGTTATGTAGAAGTATTCAAACACCTCTTAAAAATATGGGGGTTGAGTTATCTGTGAGAATAGAATATGGGCCAATTATTTTCTCCAAAGTATATAACTCCACCCTAGTTAATGTTTGTGGACTAAACCACCAAAAAATATGTCCTTGATAACATTGATGGAGTTTTATACTATATTGGGTATTGATTGTGTAACATTCCATTACCTCTCTATTAGGTAGATCACAATCCTTTTCATGGTTATCATTTCTCATTATCTGAGTAGAGCCAAAGTGGAATTGAGAGGATACCTATGATGGTTAAGTTAGAGATTTGTGGGATTCTCTGCATTAAACCTATGATATCTACAACATGTTGGGGATTTACACGACATGTATTGTGTTTAGACGACACGCCACTTAGAAAATAATAATAGATCCATTTTTAATATAAGGAAAATTGTTTTTTATTGATTTTTTTAATTTTCAATCATAGGATGTGTAACTAGGTTACACATCATGTAAAGTATTGAATGTTGTTTTTTAAGAGGGTATATCATTTGAAAATTATATTTAAACCACTAAAAATATCCTAGATCTCGATCAAAGTGAATTTCCATGGTGATTTTAGAATCTTCAAACCCTTCTAGGTTGTTTTGTTTGATAATTGACCGTTATTGTGGTTGTGGTGTGACTCATCGGGTATGAATTCTCCCTATATATCCATCTAATTCTTTTTCCAATCTTGATGTTTGATAGGTAATCTTGGTATTATTGGATCTAAGATCTATTTCATTGAATCATGTTTCCATGTTGTGTTCTTAGTTCTTTAATTCCTTCTTTCTTGTTGGTGGGATCTGTTGTGGGCCTTATGTTTTTGTAAAAAAGGTAGAAGGTTCCATCATGATGGACATATTTGATTAACCCTAAATTTCTTGATTTAAATTTAATTACATGAAATTTATTTTAATTAGTTTATTAAAATCCCAATTCCATTGAATTGGAGGATTTTAAAGTGAAATTTAATTTTCAGAACGAAATTGGTGAAAACCCCCATCTCAATTGAATTGGTATGTATTTGATAAATTGATATAAACTCTTGGAATTTAAATTATTGAATTTAAATTAAGAAATTTATTACATGAAATTTATTTCAATGTAGTATTTGAGAAAATTTTCCAGAAAATGTATTGATAAAAAACCTAGTGAATTTACCATTGAAGAAATAATTTTTTTATTAAAAACATGTGTTTTGGTTTTTAAATGGAATATTGACAAATTTTAAATAAGGGGATGGGATGAATTTTATTTTTAAGAGTTTTAAAATAAAATTCCCATTACTGATAGGAATAGAGCACATGAAATAATAAGTAGTTATTGATTTATTTTGATATCACTCTTTTGACACTTTACAATTGAAACAAAACATAATACAGCAGGTAAAATCCCCATTGGGATGGTGATGAGTCCTCTTTGGAAAGTTTCATATGAATGTGTGTATATTTTTTTAATCCCCATTGAGAGTATGATGATCCCATAACATAGAAATATCATAAGTTTGGGTAGAAGACAATGTTTTAAACTTGTTTATATATGAGATATAAATGTATTCCAATGTCTGTAATGTTTTTTACTTGCATAATGAATTTATATGAACTATTTTATATGAAATTTTTTCAAAGTCATTTGTTTAATGTATTTAAATCATTGGAATATAAAGAATGAATTGTTTCAATTATTCCCTCCACTTTCATACCTCTTTATTTAAACTTGAATGAATTATTTGGTTAACTAAATGTTGGAATCAGTTTATGGAACCCTTTGTGAGACACTAATAGCCCTTTATCACTAACCCTACTTGTGACTTTGGGACTATGTAAATTATCTTCTTCTAGGTTAATACAGGGGGTAATGTTCTAATTTTTGTAGTTTTTATTGATCCTTGGGGATTAGAGAGTTTCTTTAGTTGGGAGTAGGGTTATCTATCTTGTTTTTTGGAAAATATCTGTATCAATTTTGTTTGTTTATACTTGTTTGAATTCTATTAAACATCTTGGTATGGATTTTTCTTTATTTAATACTGACTTGATTATCTTACATCCACAATTTTGGGGCCAAATTCATTCCTACCATCACTTATTATTACACAAGGTTCAAGTCGCCAACCTTTGGGGATCAAGAACATCTTTCAACCCATGTCAAGACTTTCCTGGTTATCAGGCTACCAGAATACTTGGGATGGTTCATGAAAATGATTTATGAGAGCTTAGGGTTGAAATTTTGTCTTTATGTCTGTATTAATTGATAAATTAATATCAAGATTTAGTAGGTAGTTATGACTGAGTTCTTAGAAAACTCTTATCGTAACGAACAATAAGTCACCATGGGTGGTTTGGGAAGGATGTCTTTAGTTTTTTCTCTAGTATTTTCCAAGATTTTTTATTTTGATATATTGAAATCCAAATATTTTATATATATATTTGGATTTATTTCCTTTTATTTTTAGTTTGAGTGTAAATTTTATGTATTCAATGTTTCAATTGATTTTTTATAGCATCATGCCTCTGAGAAGATGTGTAAATCAGATCTACGAGGATGTTTCTGATGAAACACAACAAGAAAATCCAATTTTGGGCCTAAGTCTTGTTGAGGTGATTGTGTACATGGTCCAAGATCATAGATATTCACCCCCTACCATCCCCATTCAAGCTCTAGATGTGTAACCTTATATGAATTTTATCTTATATTATTCTCAAAATATTCTTCACCAGAATCCACCATCATTCAAATGATCTAATGATCCTCAAGAGGCTGAGGAATGGATGAGATGAATTTAATTTTTGTTTTAGTTCATGGAAACAAAAGATGAAATAAAGGTGATGTCTTCTACTTTTTTCTAGAGGGACTGAGAAAGAGGTGGGGGGACATGATGTCGACATAGAAGAAGAAAGAGGAAATAGATTGTAAAGACTTCAAGGATCTATTCACTAACTAGTTATATCCAGATTTGATGATGTCAACCAAGGAATTAGAGTTATTAAAACATGAGAAGGATGATAGAACCATTCTAGAGTATGCAAACCATTTTTCCAATCTAGTGAATTTTTCCCCTGAGGTAGTATCAAATGATAAGATGTTGAGTCAATTGTTTGAGTTTGGAATTCTGGTATATATTCATTCACAATTTTTCTTATTGATGTTTCCCTCTTATTATGATGTGATTTATAGATTGTTGATGCCTGAAATTGACCTAGCTAGCAATTCATCGTTGATAGAAGTTTCTCCTCCTCACAGTAGTAGTGTGTTTTATTATATTGGGAATATGAAGCATGGTGATTCTCATGGTGGATATCAATAATAGGGTTTTTCTAAATCTTGTGATGTGTTTTGAATATTCCCTTTGATTTTTTACCTGTGTGGAAAGCCTGGGCACTCAGAAATGGTTTTCACTAAGGCACCCAATATATGTGGCTCCTTCGGGAAGTTGGCTAACTTGTAGAAGTTATTCCATTTTTATTGAAAAAATTTTAGTGGGATTAGATAATAAAAATCTTCCAAAAACCTCAGGGAAAACATATGATTCATGAACAAAGTGCTTCCATACACCAAAATCCCAAATAAATCTTTTTCACAAAATGAAAGAGTCTCTAGAGGAAGCAGATACAACTCCAATAACCATGAGAGGTATGACCACTATAAGTTCTTCATTAGTGAATCATTATTTGAAACTAGTGAATCTCATTCGTTTCTTTCAACCCATATTGTTAATATGATAAATAATTATATGGAGATTCTCTCATATGTGATGGATATTAATACACCCCTTGGAATGAAGAGAGAGCATGGCCTCTATTGTCCCTCTTGTTCTTTCTACTAATCAGTTGTAAAGGCTAATTGTACTTTTCAAGTTCTTGACATGAAACATATTAATGTAATATTAGGAATAGATTTGATCATTAATAAAATCCTTGATTTATTTTTAACTTCTACGGGTCTCGTTTACTACACATGATGGTGTGTGTCGTGTCTTTCAAGGATAATGGGTTCCATGGTCGAGTAGAGTTGGGTATTTTTATTTTTAGTTAATGAAATTAATATATATGTATCCTTTGATCTAGAGTGAAAATATTTTAATGGGGTTCTCCCTATAATTGTCATCGTGTTTCCCGATGTTTTTTCTTCTGATTTCGCAGGGTTACCATTGAAAAGGGTGCTAGAGTTTTCTATCGATCTATTACCTAGAACTCAAGTAGTGTAAATTCCTTCTTTCCACATGGAACCATAAAAAATGAATGGGATTAAAATTCTATTGGATGATTTTTTAGAGATATGATTTATATTACTGAGTGTTACACCCTGGGTAGAACTAATCATATTTTCTAAGAAGCCTAATTGTTCTCATTTGCTTTGTGTTGATTACTGAAAACTAAATCGAGTTTTAATAAATAAAAAGTATTTAATTAAAAATAATGGTGATGTTTTTGATTAATTAGAAGGGTAAATGTGGTTCTCGAAGGTCAACCCTTGATTTAGTTACAATAAGTTGAGGATAAGAGAATATGACGTTTAGAAAACCATATTTCAGAGTATGTATGACCATTACGAGTACCTTTTCACCCATTTTTTTCTAACCAATTATCCTATTGTATTTATGGATTTAATGAACATTATTTTCCATGGGAATTGTTTATAATTTGTGGTAGTCATTGTCGATGACATCTTGGTTTACTCTATGTCTGAGAATGATCTGCTGCATCATTTGAGTGCAGTTCTGTAAATATTGATAAATCATATTCAATAAAACAAGATTTCAAAATGTGATTTCTAGATTCAGGATGGGATGTTCTTGGAACATATGGTGCCAGAATATGGTATTTTAGTTGATTCAAAAATAGGGAAATCTGTTATGACATGGGAACAAACATGAAATGTTTTCAAGATTCGGATATTCTTGGGTATATCTAGGTAATATAGTCAGCTCATTAAGGACTTCTCAAAATTGGATTCTCCGATGAAATATCTAACTCGGAAGGGAGTGAAGTTTTTCTATGGATGAAATATGTTACAATTACTTTGTTGAGTTGAAATGTTTTTGGACTAATACATTAGTTTTGACTCTCATGTGTTCGAGTAGGGATATATGGTCTTCTATTATGCTTTGGGTTCAAGTTTGGGATACATTATTATGCCATGTGAGCATGTATGTTCCTATGTATGTCATTAGATTAGGACACACAAGATGAATTACCCATCCCATGACATTGAACATGTAGTTGTGTTTCATTTGATTAAGAGTTTGTGTAATTTCATTTATGGAGAAAGGATTACTATGTATTAAGACTATAATAGCCTGAGTTATATCGTCCTTAAAAAATATTTGAATCTCTTTAAGTGTCATTGGGTGGAATGCGGGAATTGTTTTTACATCAACATCACCAACAACCATTATAAAGGTAATACCTTTGCAGATTCTTTGAGTAGTAAACATTTAATCCATTTCATGAAAATATCTTTAGAATAGTGGAAATTGGTGGCTCTCTTTTCACATTTACATATTGGCGTCCAAAAATCTAGGGCCAAGGTTTCTTTGGAAATTGTTCAACTAACATCTTCACTTATCAAGATGATTATTTAGGAAAATCATCCTGATGATGAGTTTAATAGAATTAGAGACTCTCTTTATGGTTGAGATACCATGGATGACTCGTCTTTCTCAACCAAGGGCTTATATGCTACTTGAATCAATTTATTATTCCATTAGTAGTATGGGGAGATGTTATGATGGATTTACATAACACCCAATGGGAAATGAACGCAGGAACCACGATTATGTTCTATGTCATGTGGCCTATATTCTTGTGGCTATTTATGAGATGGGTAATTTATCAATTTCTATCATTTTTATGTATGTGAAAAAATTAAAGTCCCAAAACCAGAATCCCTTGGGTTTTCATCATCCACTTCCAGTGCCAACTCAGAAGAGGGATGAGATCTATATGGAATTTTTTTGTTGTATTACCACATTGTCTGAGAAAGAACAATGTGATATGGGTTTTGATTGATAGAAAAAAAATTGGATAATTTTTTACCCATTTGTGATACAACCAAATTTGAGGGGTTACGAAATATCTATGTGAAAGTGATTGTTCGCTTTCATGAAAATCCATCTTTTATAGTCTTTTATAGGCATCCCCAGGTCACATCCATCTATGGAGAGGACATCAAGAGGTACTGGGATCTTAGGTCCATTTGAGTTTGACATACCCTCCACAATCGGATTTCTAGATAAAGAGAGTTATATAGATTCATTATGATATGATATGTGCTTGTGTTCTATAATTTATTGGTTTTTCAGATGACTATCGAGGGATAGTTGAGTTTTCTTATAACAATAGTTAGCACTTTTTGATCAAAATGTCTCCCATTGAGACCTTGTATAGATGACCTTGTAGGTATCCTTCATGTTTGAAGGAGATTAGTAAAAGTTCCTTGGTTGGACTAGTTATTGTTCAATAGTCAACAATAAAGAATCAACTGATTCATTAGATAATGTTCATGACATAGACATAGTATAAATATTTTTTTGATTGTCATCATATACCATAATAATTTTTCGTTGGTGACTAGGTGTTCTTGAAAGTTTCACATCAGTTGGGTCATCGACGAATTAGGAACCAAGGGAAACTTACTCTTTATTTTTTGGTACCTTTTGAGGTTTTTAAGAAGGATGGAAATGTATCTTAACATTTAGAACATCAACCGCAAATGACATTGATACATAACATATTGTATACATCTTAGAATTGAATGTATCTTTATGATATATCATATAATCTGAAATTGAGTGATCTTGAGATTGAAAATGGTTAATCCATGATAGAACAACCTTTCAATAAATTTGATTCTGGAACCAACGTACTTCTTGGGAGGGTGATACCTTTGGTTATAGTGTTATGGCTTCACATTTCAGAATGTCAGGAGACATGGGAGCACGATCCACTAATGAGAGACCAGTGGCCTCTCGTTTTTGATATGGAAGCTTCATGAAATGAATTTTGGGTATAGAATGTTTTTATGGTTGGGAGGTTGTGACATCCCATTTCCTTTTAATCAGGAAAGTCAAAAACAATTTCATGGTTTTCCTTTTTCATTTTCTAGGTATGGACAAGGGTGAATTAATAGGATCCCAATAACAGTGAAGTCAGACATATTTTGGATTCTCAGCATAAAACATGCTAGTTATAAAACATACTATGTATTTACATTACGTTTAAATTGGTTACATGATGAGTAAATTTAAAAAAAATAATAAAACATTTTTTACAAAAGGTAATGAGTTTTTTAGTGATTTTTGGAGTTTTCAATTACACGACGTGTTATTGGGTTACATGTATTGTAAAATCATGAGTGTTAATTTTAAATAAGAAAATCATCAAAAAAATCTATTTCCTCTTCTGTATATTTCTTTTCTCTCAACCCAAGTTCAATTCCAAGGTGATTTTGTATCCCTTAAAACCTTCTGGATAGTTTCATTTGACATTTGATCATTGTTGTAGTTTCAATATGACTTAAAAGGTAAGAATTCACCGTATCTCATTATCTATTTCAATTTCCCTTATTGGAATTTTACTGGACATCTTAGTATTTTTGGATCTATTCTCCGTTTCAATGGATATTTTTTCTAGGTTGAGTTCCTAGTATGTCAATGCATTCTTTCTTTTCATTATGTTCATTTTGGGACCTGTGTAACCATAAACATGTTAGGTGGTTCTGTCATGATGGAAAAATTTGATAAAACCTAAATTACTTGATTTAAATTAAATTGTTTGACTTAAAATAAATTACTTGAAACTTATTTCAATTAGCTTATTAGAAAACCTATTCCATTTAATTGGTGTATTTGAATTTGAAATCTAATTTTTGGAAAGAAATTGGAAAAAACCCCCAATTCTATTGAATAGGGATGTGTTTAGAAATTGATGGAAAATTGAAGAATTTAAATTGTGGAATTTAAATTTTGGAATTGATTTTTTTGAAATTTATTTCAATGTTTTATTTGATAAAATGGATTGAAATGATTTTGATAAAAACCCAGTGGTTTTATCTGGGAAAACAGGAATGTTTTTATTAAAAACGAGTTTTCTAAATGGAAAATTTGAACTTCTGAAATGGGGGAATGTAATGAATTTTATTTTTACTAGTTTAAAAATAAACTCCCCATAATTTATTCAACTAGAGAACATGAAAGAATAGGTAGTTAGTGAGTTATTGGGGTAACACTATTTTGAAACATTACAATTGAAACAAAAAAGTAGTGTAGTAGGTCATATCCTTAATGGGATAGTGATGATTCACCTTTGGACATTATTGTAGGGATTGGTTTAAACAAATATTCCCATGATAACCTTCGAATGTGTGAGGATCTTGTATCCTAGACCTATTGTTACTTTTGGAAGATGACCATTTTTAATGCTTGTTTGTATATGAGAAATAAATAGGGGAAAATATTTGTAAACTATTTTACATGCCTAATGAATTTATATAAACAATTTTATAGAAATTATCTTATGAATCCATATGTTTAAATTATTTCAATCATTGAAATGTAAATAATGAATTGATTTAATTATTATATGAATATCCATAACTCTTTATATAAATATTAAGGCTTTAATTGGTTAATTTAATGTTGGCATGTTATTATGGAATACTTGGTGAGACCCTACTAGGATTTTAGCTCACACCCTACCTATTCCTTCAAGTGTTGGTAGATTATCTTCTTCCAGGTTCGATAAGGGTTAAGGTGCCACTTTTGGTAGTTTCTGTTGATCCTTGGGGATTGGAGAATTTATTATATTGGGACTTGGGTTATATATCATATTTTTATGTTACTTTTAGGTAGTAATGTGGTTTCTTATACTTTTATTACTACTATTAGACTCTTCCCTGTGGAGTTTCCTTGTATTCATATTGACTGTTTTATCTCACATCTTCAATGTTTTTGGAAAATTTGTTCCCACATTCATTTTTTATGATTCCAGGTGGTAGTCCCCAACCAATGGGGATCAGGAACACCATTCAAGACATGTCAATACTAAATTTGTTATTATAAAAAAACCGTCTTAATTTAGAATGGAATTACATCATTTTATTAGAATACATAAAACATTACATTAGAAGATGTCGATAGACCATATTAGTTTAGTGCCTTTGGAAACATGGAAAAATATACACTGATACATGAGTGAGCTACATTATCTCAAAGTTGGTTCTTGAATACTAAAACCCTTCTTAGACATATCATACATAAAATATATCTTCTTAACCTGGGAAAGAAACTGAAAAAGAGGGGGATATCAAATGCTTAGTAATTGAAAACAAGGGAGATAAAAAATAATAAACATGAACATAAGGGTATGAGATTGTGAGAATAACATTAATATAATACCCTGCATAACAATGATCATAAACCTGAATCATGGAATAAATATTAACAGTTTGTAGTCATGAATCATATGGGAGAGAAGAGAATGATCCATGATGGAATAAGACATAGAACTTTTTGCATACACATAATCATAAAAAATAATATTTCAAGGCTAGACATGAAGACCTTCCATAGGTGATAGGATTGAGATAGTAACTCATGTACCTGCTTCTGTATTGGGATTCCCTCATGTGAACCATCTTATTTAGGGCTTGGGATTCCCTATTGTGTACCCTCTTGTTTGTATCTTGGGATTCCCTCCCATATACCCTATTGTTTTGTTTTTAATATTCCCTCTTGTTTTAGGATTGGGATGCCCTCTAATGTACCCTCTTGTTTCAGGCTTGGGATGCCCTCCTGTGTACCATTCTATTTTGGCCTTATGATTCACTCATGTTTTTGGATTAGGATTCCATCATGTGGTCCCTCTAGAGACCATAAAACATTTATCGTTAAAAAATTATATGGAGGGAGATATAGGCCCCGTCCATCTCATAATAAAATCATTCATACATGTGCAACAAGATAATAAAAAATTCATCATATAAAAAACCCAAAAAATATTGGTTTTATAAATATCATACCATAATACATGAAATAAAATGGGTATTATAAACATTTAATAATATTATAACCTATTTAAAATATATATGTTTCATAATTATTTCAACCTATAAAAACCCATGAAATAAGATATGCTTCATAAGAATTTATCATGGTACAACCCATTAAAGAGAAATGGGTTTCATTAGTATTTTTCATGGTTTAACCGGTTAAAGAGAAATGGGTTTCATAATCATTTATTAGGGTATAACCCATTGAATAGAAATGGGTATCATAAGTATTTATCATGGTATAACCTAATTAAGAGAAGCCTGTTTCATAAGACATTATCATTGTATAACCCATTGGAGAGAAACAGGTTTTATAAGCATTTATCTTGGTATAACCCATTGAATAGAAATAGGTTTCATTAGAATTTATCATGATATAACCCATTGACGAGAAATAAGTTTTATATGCTTTTAACCTATTAAAGGGGAAATAGTTTCATAAACATACTATATGAGATAGATAAGAGGGTTTCATTAACATCATTCCATCAAAACATAATCTAGATAGATAAAGAATTTGAATGGATCATTTGGGTCATTTCCCCTAGAAGTCATGAGTAACACTAATAGATGTCATCTAATATGGAAAATAATTTTGAACGTAATTTTTTAAAAAATTCAAGTGGAAATTATCATTTTTACTTAGAAAATTTGTTTTTAAAATGTAAAACCTTTTGAAAAACATTTTCTAGAAAATAAAATTGAAATCTTATACAGGAGGATTTGAAAAAATTATGAAAGCGTTTTTCATTTGAAAACATATAAATTAATAATGAAAACATTTTTAAAAATATTTTACTTGAAAATACTTTGAAAAATTAAAATTAAATCTTGAAAATGTTTTGGAAATAATTTTTATTGTAAACTTATTAAAGAAAATTGAATTGACATTGAAAAACATTTCTTTGAAAATACCTTGAGAAAATTTTGAAAAATTTTTTCTTTGAAAATACATTGAAAATTCATGTAGAATACATGAAAACATTTTTAGAAAAAATGGTTTTGAAGTAAGACACATTTCTAACTTGTAACACCCCAAGCTTCTACGGTACGCTTCTCTTTGAATAATGTGATAGCGTGTGTTGTATGCAACGCCGAGTTCTAACACACTATAACCAATCAAACTAGCCATTATGAATAGTAATAACTTATTTTTGAAATTATATATATTTTATATTTCAAAATGGACTTCATTTTTGGATTCGGAATATCGAATTTAGCCTAAGGTGAAATTTTGGTACTTTTTGGATAACTTTCATATTTTGATGAATAGTGAAAATTACTATATTTTAATTATAAACAACCTTTTTAATCAAAATAATTAATAGTGATAAATTATGAATTTGAGTGGTTTTAAAGTATATTTAGAATATATTTTTACCATTTAATATAATGTTGGTCATTGGACATAATTTTACAATTAAACCGAACATAAACAAGTGTCAATCTTTTGATAGTTATTATCTCTTAAAAACACGCTTTTTATGTTGACAACGGGAATTAATTTTAAATTAATTTCTGACACTTCTATGTTTTGAATTTAGAAAAATGGATTCCATATTTGGAATCAGGATGTCCAAATTGTGTAAATAGGTAACTTTTATTTTTAGACATTTTGAATAATTACTGCGGTAAATATTTTATTTACCATGGTTAAGGGTAAATCCGGTAAATAAGGGTTAAAAAATATTATTATAATAATACTAAATTACCCTAAAACGTGTCCTAGCCTTATTGGTTTATACAAGTTCGACCATAGGCATCTTTGGGTCGATTTTTGGACCCCATGGTGCCACTTGTAGGTGATAGGGACATTTTATTTTAATTAAGTTAAAATGAATACAAAAATGACCCAAGCATATATCTTTTAGCAAAAAAATTTTTACATAGGGTTATATATGTTGGATTTTAGATTATAAATATTCATTATAAATATAAAACGATTTCCTACATAATGTTATTTTATTTATAATTTTTAGACATTAAATAATTTAATTTATTTATAACACAATGATGATGAATTAATTACTATAATAGTGAAAAATTAAAATAATTGATATTATAAATTCCCAAATAAATATAATATGAAACATTTAATAAATTAAAATAATTTTCTAGAATAATATGATATATTATGATTGATTTAATTGACTTTTTTCGAAGTAATCAATCTGTTATGAGTTTCACAAAAATCAACTATTGAATAGTGTCAAAATTGACATAAAAGAGTTCTTAAAACAAATATTATATTATTAATTGATATTAAATTCCTAAAAATCTAAGGTTCGGACAAGAGACTTATATCATGATAGGTTCATCATTAATGGACCACTTGGGGGTCGCGTGGATGTATATAGTAAGTTTATTAACCATATTATATAAAAATACAAAGAGACATTGTAAAGGTGAAACTAATTAACTTAGAGTTAATACTTAAATATAAGGTTAATATAAGTACCCAAACCTGTCTAAATTCTATTGATTGGGTTTTTTTCGACCTATCCCCACCTTAAAATTTAATAAATCAACTTTGGAGCCATTAGAAACTGAATATGAATTTATTATAAATTAATATTTCAAGCTTTTCCAAAGGTGCCCCTCACCCCTCTTATAAAAGGGCACTCCTCCTTCTCATTTCTTCACACCTTAAAAGCCTTTTTGTTTGGCCAAACTCTGCCCAAATACTCTCCCAACTTCCATCACTACAACCTAGAGGCCTTATTTTGATCAGAAAGCTAACCTATGGAGCCCTTTTGATCAAATCAAAAGGAAGAAACTGAAGAAGAGGTAATGATTTCACCACCCTTTTTCAAGTTCCTTTCTTCTTCCACTTTTTATTCCTTTGTTGTTACCATTATAAAATAATAACTCCAGTATTATATATATACTGTGATGTTATTATAAATATGGTACAACCATATTCAGTATTCTATCCACCCTTTGAATAACATGTCACCATACGTGCGTACGTACAGCTTACCGTCTCCACATCATGGTGTAATTGTTATTCAATATAATATCATATGGATGGGTATAATAATGATGTGTAACTCATTTAAATAATAAATATAACATGTTAATGATTCTGTATATATGATATAACATCCATTTATATATTATTTTAATATCAAAAGAATGATATTGTCGCTCGTGCGTACGTACGGACTACCGTCTCCACGAACGCGATGAGATTCATTCTCCATAGTATCCATTCAAGTGTAATTATCATTTTATGATTTAAAAAATGATGTTTAAGGACTTTATATCATTCTGGATATGATTAATATACAACCTATCCTTTACAAACATGTTTTACGTAACAAAACTTATAAAAGAAAACAAGTAAGCTAACACCCGAAACGACGATAATTAAAAGATATTATTAACAAATCAATGTTAAAAGATCATATATGATATCATATTAATATATATGATTCTTCTATAATTTAATAACAATTATTTCACCATTATACAAGAGGTTAACCTACCCCAACCAAGGAAAAATACAAGGTAAGGGGTTTTCATCTCACTTCTTATTCCCGTGAGATTCATGACATATTGCCACCATCACCTTTTGTGTGGTGCATATACTGCCCATAATTATATTCTTTGTGTAATACACTCTAATTTATGTGTATTTACATATTCATTGTATGATACCTCTTTCATGGGTTATATGTTTCATAAGTTACCAAATTTGTAAGGGTTATTTCACAATCTCTTCATTATCCGAGGTTGTTTATATGTAATAATCTTCTGGGATCTCTTTATCATCCACATCCATGTTTTCTTAAAAATGTATTTCAAAACATTTTTATTATTTACAAGAATATGGGTTAAAGTCATTTATACCCTTATTTGACTTTTTATAAGAGGAATCTTTTCGTCGTTTTCAAAACAAGGTCCTTTTTAACCTTTTCGACAGAATTAAGGTAAGAATGGTTTTTTAACTTATACGGAGGGTGCGGTTATTTTCCGCCGTTATAAAATATTCAAAGCTTTACTTACTATCTTATTAGAATATTTTCAAAGAAAATGTTTTATTATATATGACTCTTAAATGATTTCAAAAATAGAAAGAGATATTTCTCTAAAAAGAGTTCTGATTTCACCTATGTCAACATCCTTCGATGGATTTTATGCTTATTTGTAGTTGATTTATTAAGATACAAAACTTCTATACTGTATTGAAGGTTTTGTGATATGTTTGAATATGGATGTGCTATTTTTATACCATTCAAAGTTTATGATAAAAGTATTGACATTTCGTATGCTAGTTTTAATACGAATGCTTATGTTATGTTTAAACCATTTCATATGGGAATGCATTGGACTTAATATGTGACGGGTGGAGCCTGCTATAGCTCCTCGATTCATCGGTAGGTCTCATGAGACAAACTAGTGTCTTGGAACAAGGCCTTGACAAAATCTTATTTGTAGTCTTGGCACGAGGCCTTGGCTATGTGGTTTTCATAGTCTGGATTTATGCATTCCATCATTATGAAAGTGGTTATTGATTTTCCATGTGATTATTCGATTAGTATAATATCCATGTGAATAAGTAAATGGCATTATTTCATTTGATTTATGCCATACTATGTTGAAATTTTAAGTTTGAAAGGATTTTCTTTTAGTTATACATTGCCTTAAATGTTTATTCTTATTTATGAAAGTTTCCTCTATATTGTTATCCTTACTGGGCATTTGAGCTCACCCCTTTTCTATGTTTTATTTTTCCCAGGAAGTGAAGAAGTAAATTATGAATGACCTGCAGGGATATTATGTGAGGATATGAGTGTGGAATATGGAGACAATTTTTTGTTGTAGTAGTTTTTCATTTTATGACGTAATGTAAGACTTATGAATATATCTAGTGTTTCCAAGGCTACTAAACCAATCGGTCTTTCGAGATTTGATCTTTCTTGTGATCATGCCAATGTTATGTAATAATGCACCGACTCTGGGTCACTAGGGTTGGGGCATTACAGTTGGTATCAGAGGAAGTTTAGTACAAACCTTGGAAGCTAGATTTAGATAAACTCTGATTAGAGCACGTAGACCTAAGATGAACTTTGAGGATTAGTATAGAAGAACATCCTAGAATTTTGGTATTGTAGAGATTTTGTGAGTTTTCTGAGCAATACATCCCTGTCTGGATACGAGCAGGTAGAGGCGGCTCTGGCACAGATGTACCTAGGGGTAAAACCCGAAAACACCGCTTTGAGCTAGACTCGAACGGGAACTGGTGCACGACAACGGGCCTTGCTGCACTCTTGGTTACGACACTCCTGGGGGATATGATTAGGATAACTCTCATTTTATTTACAAATCATTATGAAGGGTTTATGAGTATATACTTCCTCAAAGAAAACATTTTTATGATTATGGATTATATCCATAAATAGTTCAATTTATGTTAAGTGTTTTATAAGTATGGGATTATGTATTTTGATTCATAAACTGATCTAGTTTATGCCATTGTTTAGAAATGGTGCCTAGTGGAAGAAATGGAAACCGTATCAATGCACGCACTCCATGTAGGGATTGCCCTCCTGCTCAAGATAATTATAGTGTGGCTAGTGATGCAACTGGTGCCGATCAGCTAATCACCATACTGGGACAACTTACTCAGGTTATGAATAATAACCTTACCCATATGGAGCACCCTGATCCACAGCGTGGAGGATCAATGTTAGATCGATTCATGAGGCAACGACCACCAACGTTCAATGGGAGTACAAATCCCTTAGTAGCTGAGCAATGGATAAATTCCCTAGAGAAAATATTTCAAGCTTTGGGGAGCAGTGAAAGGGAAAAAGTTATCATGGCAATTTACCGCCTCACTGGAGATGCTGATCAATGGTGGTCATTGATTCAAAACATGAAGGAAGATGATGAAGTATAAAATATGGAATGGAGGGAGTTCAAAGATCTGTTTTTAGAAAAATACTTTCCTCGCGACCATCGAGCATATATGGAAAGGCAATTTCTGAGTCTGAGACAAAAGGAGGATGAGAATGTCACAAAGTATGAGGCTATCTTTACAAGGTTATCAAGGTATGCTGGAGATTATATACGTAACCCAAGAAGTAAGATTGATCGTTTCTTTGATGGGTTAAAACCATTTCTTCGTCGAGCATTAGTCTCACAATCGTTTTCGTCGTACGAAGACATTTCCTCATGTGCTATCAAGACCGAAAAGGAATTCTCTAAGTCTTATGACTTTAAAGCAAAGCAAGAGAAGAAGAGACCTACTAATCAATATGGGAAAGGAAATAAGGGGAAGAAGGGAAAGGTTGAATATCCATCCTGTGGTAAATGTGGGAAGAATCACCCTGGTACTTGCTTGAAGGGAATGAGAGTCTGTTACAAGTGTGGTGAAAAAGGCCACCAAGCTCGTGATTGCAAGGGGAAGAAGGAAGCTACCAACGTTCAGTGCTATAATTGCAGGGAGATGGGGCATTATGCAAATGCATGTCCTAAGCGTCAGGAGAACTTACCTCAGAAAAGGCCAAGGGATCAAGGCCAGGCTTATGCTATCACTACTGCTGAGGTAGAAGCTCCGAAAGACACGGTGGCAGGTAATTTAATGGTTTCCTCAAGTTTAGAAAATGCATTATTTGATTCTAGATCATCGCATTGTTTCATATCTTCCCAGTTTGCTAATAAAATTAGATATTTCCAATTTGATTTAATAAGGGAGTTGTCAGTTAAAACTCTTAAGGGAAGTATCATTGCAACAAAGTTTTGTGAATCAGTCCCCATTAGAGCACATAAATGTTCTTTATCTGCTGATCTCATCATCATACCTATGATTGAGTTTGATATAATCCTCGGTATGGACTGGATTTCAGATTATGTTGCGAAGATTTATTGTAAGAAGAAAGAGGTTACGATTCTTGATGATAATGATAAGGAACACCTTATCTTTAGATCAGAATCGTCACCACCTAATTATTATTTAGATCCACCCTCAATAGCTCAAATAAATTCAATTATTGGGGAGGAAGAGAATGAAATAACTGTGGGTGAGGAAAGGAATGTTCAAATAGAGGATGTACCTGTTGTGAAAGAATTTGTAGATGTATTTCCGGAAGATTTACCTTGACATCCTCCAGAATGAGAAGTTGAGTTTTCCATTGATTTAATTCCTGGATCAAGGCCTATATCGAAGAACCCTTATAGAATGGCCACTTTAGAGTTAGTCGAACTAAAGAAACAACTAGAGGAATTGAGTAATAAGGGATTTATTCTCCCTAGTGTTTCTCCATGGGGAGCCCCTGTTCTTTTTGTTAAAAAGAAAGATGGATCTATGAGATTATGTATCGACTACAGGGAGATCAATGCTATAAAAATAATGAACAACTATCCCCTACCACGCATTGATGATTTATTTGACTAACTGCATGGAGCTCAATACTTTTCAGAGATTGTCCTTTGATCTGGATACCATCAGTTGTGTGTGAAGAAGGAAGACATTCTGAAGACAGCATTTCGAACCAGGTACGGGCATTACGAGTTTACCGTAATACCGTTTGGATTGACTAATGCACCCTCTGTATTCATGGATCTGATGAATAGAGTTTTGAAGGAGTATCTCGATGAATTTGTGGCGGTATTTATTAATGATATCTTGGTATACTCCAAAATCTATGAAGATCATGAAAATCACTTGCGCATTATCTTGAAGACTCTGAGGAGGCATGTATTATATGGGACGTTTAGCAAGTGTGAATTCTGGCTTCAGGAGATTTCTTTTCTTGTCCATATTGTCTCTAAAGATGGATTCTCTATTGATCCTTCTATGACCAAGGGAATCCAAGAATGGCCAGCACCTATGAGTATAACTAAGGTACGTAGTTTTATTGGTTTGGCAGGTTATTATCGACGTTTCGTCCAGAATTTTGCCCGATTGGCTAACCCATTAACGAAGATCACACGTAAAGGGGTTAAATTTGTTTGGACAAAAGAGTGTGAAGAATGTTTCGAAGAACTGAAGAGAATATTAGTCAATGCTCCTATATTGACTCTACCATCGGGGAATGATGGGTTCGTTATTTATAGTGATGCATCAAAGAAAGGACTTGGTTGTGTCCTTATGCAGAATGATAGAGTTATTGCCTATGCATCACCACAGTTGAAAATTCATGAACAAAACTATCCTACTCATGATCTCGAGTTAGCAGCTGTGATCTTTGATTTGAAGATATGGAGGCACTACCTCTATGGTGAAAAATGTGAGATTTATACTGATCACAAGAGTTTGAAGTATATTTTCTCACAAAAAGAACTCAACATGAGGAAAAGGAGATGGCTTGAATTACTCAAGGATTATGATTGCACGATACACTACCACCCAGGGAAAGAAAACAAGGTGGCATATGCTTTGAGTAGAAAAGACCATGGAGTTTTGAACAATATGAGAATTGAAAGGGATCCAATTTTCATGGATCTAGTGAAGATGGACATCGGAATAACCAGGGAAGGTGAAACATCAATGCTTTTTCAAATGGTTTCCAAACCATCTTTACTAGAAAGGATTAAGAGTTCTCAGACCGATGACGAAGAATTTCAAAAGAAGATTAAAGCTGTGAATGATGGGAGATTGAGAGACTTTGTGTATGAAGATGAAATTTTGAAATTAGGGAAGAGACTTTGTGTTCCCGATATACCTGATCTAAAAAGGGAATTGTTGGATGATGCTCATAGTTCCAATTTCTCTATACACCCTGGGAGCACCAAAATGTATAGAGATTTGAAGGAACATTTTTAGTGGGACAACATGAAGAGGGAGATTACTGATTTTGTGTCAAGATGTATGGTTTGTCAACAAGTGAAAGCTGGAAGGCAACAGCCTGGAGGAGTCATGCAACCTCTTCCCATACTGGAGTGGAAATGGGACAATATTACGATGGACTTTGTCATGGGGCTACCAAAGACTCCTAGAAGGAACGATGTAATATGGGTTATTGTTGATCTTCTTACCAAGTCAGCACATTTTCTTTCTATAAGAGAAGATCTACCCCTGGAACGTCTTGCAAGACTATATATTAATGAAGTTGTGAGACTTCATGGAGTACCCCTATCGATTGTTTCTGATCGTGATCCCCGTTTTACTTCAAGATTTTGGAAAAGTCTTCAGAAATCCCTGGATACTGAACTTCATTTGAGCACTGCTTACCACCCTCAGACAGACGGACAATAAGAACGGACCATTCAGACCTTAGAAGACATGTTGAGATCTTGCTCACTTGACTTTCAGGGTATGTGGGATCAATATTTACCACTGGTAGAATTTTCCTATAACAATAGCTTCCATTCGAGTATTCAGAAGGCACCATATGAAGCGTTATATGGAAAGAGATGTCATACACCAACCTGTTGGGATGACGTTGGTGAAAGAAAACTTGTAGGCCCAGAACTGGTGGAGGAAACGATGGAAAAGGTGAAGGTAATCCAAAATCACATCAAAGCAGCTCAAAGTAGGTAGAAGAGCTATGCCGATAATCGAAGGAAGGATTTGGAATTTCAAGTCGGTGATCATGTTTTCATGAAGGTATCTCCATGGAAGGGAGTCATACGTTTTGGTAAGAAAGGTAAATTGAGTCCTAGGTACATCGGACCTTTCGAAATTCTAGAACGAATTGGGGCTGTGGCTTACTGATTGGCAATGCCGCCAAGTCTCTCCAAAGTTCACGATGTGTTCCACGTATCTCTCTTGAGGAAATACATGCCTGACCCAACGCATGTACTCACCTATGAGGAATTAGAACTGGAACCCGATCTTTCCTATTGCGAAGAGCCTGTCAGGATTCTTGATACAGGAGAACATGTACTGAGAAACCGGACGACGCGTCTGGTAAAAGTTTTGTGGAGAAACCATAAGATGGAAGAGGCAACGTGGGAACCCAAAGAACTTATGATGAAGAACCACCCGAGTCGTTTCATGCGGTAGTATTCTAGAAATTTTGAGGACGAAATTATTTGAAGGAGGGGAGAATGTAACACCCCAATCTTCTACGGTACGCTTCTCTTTGAATAATGTGATAGCGTGTGTTGTACGCAACACCGAGTTCTAACACACTATAACCAATCAAACTAGCCATTATGAATAGTAATACCTACTTTTTGAAATTACATATATTTTATATTTCAAAATGGACTTCATTTTTGGATTCGGAATATCGAATTTAGCCTAAGGTGAAATTTTGGTACTTTTCGGATAACTTTCATATTTTGATGAATAGTGAAAATTACTAAATTTTAATTAAAAACAACTTTTTTAATCAAAATAATTAATAGTGATAAATTATGAATTTGAGTGGTTTTAAAGTATATTTAGAATATATTTTTACCATTTAATATAATTTTGGTTATTGGACATAATTTTACAATTAAACCGAACATAAACAAGTGTCAATCTTTTGATAGTTATTATCTCTTAAAAACACGCTTTTTGTTTTGACAGTGGGAATTAATTTTAAATTAATTTCTGCCACTTCTGTGTTTTGAATTTAGAAAAATGAATTCCATATTTGGAATCAGGATTTCCAAATTGTGTAAATAGGTAACTTTTATTTTTAGACATTTTGAATAATTACTGCGGTAAATATTTTATTTACCATGGTTAAGGGTAAATCCGGTAAATAAGGGTTAAAAAATAATATTATAATAATACTAAATTACCCTAAAACATGTCCTAGACTTATTGGTTGATACCAGTTCGACCATAGGCATCTTTGGGTCGATTTTGGGACCCCATGGTGCCACTTGTAGGTGATAGGTACATTTTATTTTAATTAAGTTAAAATGAATACAAAAATGACACAAGCATATATCTTTTAGAAAAATAATTTTTACATAGGGTTATATATGTTGGATTTTAGATTATAAATGTTCATTAGAAAGATAAAAATATTTCCTACATAGTGATATTTTATTTATAATTTTTAGACATTAAATAAGTTAATTTATTTATGAAACAATGATGATGAATTAATTACTATAATAGTGAAAAATTAAAATAATGGATATTATAAATTCCAAAATAAATATAATATAAAACATTTAATAAATTAAAATAATTATCTAGGATAATATGATATATTAGGATTGATTTAATTGACTTTTTTTGAAGTAATCAATCTGTTATGAGTTTCAAAAAAATCAACTATTGAATAGTTTCAAAATTCACATAAAAGATTTCTTAAAACATATATTATATTATTAATTGATATTAAATTCCTAAAAATCTAAGTATCAGCCAAGATACTTATATCATGATAGGTTCATCATTAATGGACCACTTGGGGGTCGCATGGATGTATATAGTAATTTTATTACCCATATTATAAAAAAATACAAAGAGACATTGTAAAAGTGAAACTAATTAACTTAGAGTTAATACTTAAAGATAAGGTTAATATTAGTACCCAAACCTGTCTAAATTCTATTAGATGAGTTGTTTTCGGCCAATCCCCACCTTAAAATTTAAATAATCAACTTTTGAGCCATTAGAAAACGAATATGAATTTATTATAAATTAATATTTCAAGCTTTTCCAAAGGTGCCCCTCACCCCTCTTATAAAAGGGCACTCCTCCTTCTCATTTCTTCACACCTTAAAAGCCTTTTGGTTCGGCCAAACTCTGCCCAAATACTCTCCCAACTTCCCTCACTTCATCCTAGAGGCCTTAGTTTGATCAAAAAGCCAACCTAAGGAGCCCTTTTGATCAAATCAAAAGGAAGAAACCGAAGAAGAGGTAATGATTTCACCACCCTTTTTCAAGTTCCTTTCTTCTTCCACTTCTTCTTCCTTTGTTGTTACCATTATAAACTAATAACTCCAGTATTATATATATACTGTGATGTTATTATAAATATGGTACAACCATATTCATTATTCTATCCACCCTTTGAATAACATGTCACCATACGTGCGTACGTACGGCTTACCGTCTCCACGTCATGGTGTAATTGTTATTCAATATAATATCATATGGATGGGTATAATAATGATATGTAACTCATGTAAATAATAAATATAACATGTTAATGATTCTGTATATATGATATACCATCCATCTATATATTATTTTAATATCAAAAGAATGATATTGTCGCTCGTGCGTACGTACGGACTACCGTCTCCACGAACGCGATGAGATTCATTCTCCATCGTATCCATTAAAGTATAATTATCATTTGATGATTTAAAAAATGATTTTTATGGACTTGATATCATTCTGGATATGAATAATATACAACCTATTCTTTACAAACATGTTTTACGTAACAAAACATATAAAAGAAAACAAGTAAGTTAACACCCGAAACGACGATAATTAAAAGATATTATTAACAAATCAATGTTAAAAGATCATATATGATATCATATTAATATATATGATTCTTGTATAATTTAATAACAATTATTTCACCATTATACAGGAGTTTAACCTACCCCAACCAAGGAAAAGTACAAGGTAAGGGGTTTTCATCTCACTCCTTATTCCCGTGAGATTCATGCCATATTGCCACCATCACCTTTTGTGTGGTGTATGTACTACCCATAATTATATTCTTTGTGTAATACACTCTAATTTATGTGTATTTACATATTCATTGTATGACACCTCTTTCATGGGTTATATGTTTCATAAGTTACCAAATTTGTAAGGGTAATTTCACAATCTCTTCATTATCCGAGGTTGTTTATATGTAATAATCTACTGGGATCTCTTTATCATCCACATCCATGTTTTCTTAAAAATGCATTTTAAACATTTTTATTATTTAAAAGAATATGGGTTAAAGTCATTTATACCCTTGTTTGACTTTTTATAAGAGGAATCTTTCCGTCGTTTTCAAAACAAGGTCCTTTTTAACCTTTTCGACAGAATTAAGGTAAGAATGTTTTTTTAACTTATACGGCGGGTGCGGTTATTTTCTGCCATTATAAAATCTGCAAAGCTTTCCTTACTATCTTATAAGAATATTTTCAAAGAAAATGTTTTATTATATATGACTCTTAAATGATTTCAAAAATAGGAAGAGATATTTCTCTAAAAAGAGTTTTGATTTCACCTATGTCAACATCCTTCGATGGATTTTATGCTTATTTGTAGTTGATTTATTAAGATACAAAACTTCTATATTGTATTGAAGGTTTTGTGATATATTTGACTGTGGATGTGCTATTTTTATACCATTCATAGTTTATGATGAAAGTATTGACATTTCGTATGCAAGTTTTAATATGAATGTTTATGTTATGTTTAAACATTTTCATATGGGAATGCATTGGACTTAATATGTGACGGGTGGAGCCCGCTATAGCTCCTCGCTGCATCGGTAGGTCTCAGGAGAGAAACTAGTGTCTTGGCACAAGGCCTTGACAAAATCTTATTTTTAGTCTTGGCACGAGGCCTTCATTACATGGTTATGATAGTCTGGAATTATTCATTCCATCATTATGAAAGTGGTTATTGATTTTTCATGTGATTATTCGATTAGTAGAATATCCATGTGAATAAGTAAATGGAATTATTTCATTTGATTTATGCCATACTATGTTGAAATTTCAAGTTTGAAAGGCTTTTGTTTTAGTTATACATTTCCTTAAATGTTTATTCTTATTTACGGAAGTTTTCGCTATATTTTTATCCTTACTCGGCATATGAGCTCACCCCTTTTCTATGTTTTATTTTTCCCAGGAAGTGAAGAAGTAAATTATGAATGACCTGCAGGGATATTATGTGAGGATATGGTGTGGAATATGGATACAATATGTTGTTGTTGTAGTAGTTTTTCATTTTATGATGTAATGTAAGACTTATGAATATATCTAGTCTTTCCAAGGCTACTAAACCAGTCGGTCTTTCAAGATTTTATCTTTCTTGTGATCATTCCAATGTTATGTAATAATGCACCGACTCTGGGTCACTAGGGTCGGGGCGTTACATAACTGAAGAGAGTGGTAAAGTGGGACTTTCTTAAAAACACATTCTTAATCATATTATGTACCAAAGAGTGGAGAAAATGGAACCAATACCTGAATATATCATGAATATATGGAGGATTAGAAAATTAATGGTTTATCCTTATATATTTATCATAATATTTCATCAATGGAAGCATAATCAGAAAAAATCTTTATAAACAAAGAAATTGTTTTAATTAACTCTTACCACATGGTACCATAGAATTATAATCCACATGTAATAAAAAGAAATTACAAGAAACATAAAATATAATGAAAACAAGGAGGTTAATTATTTAACATTTTAAAGGTTTTATATACACCTCCAATAAAAATATAGGTTTATGAAATTCAATGTGTCTCAAAGACTTAAAATTAAGACAAAATTAATTAACCAATTTAGTATCTTTTGAAACATAATCCCAATTAATTAAAGATCATAAAATGGATTTTTAAATACCCATAAATTTTATTATAATAATCATATAATACATCAATGTGAAGTAAACACACCACATATAAGAAATAGGTGGTGAATATGACTTGTGTCTCACGAAAAATAAAAGATGTCCAAGAAAACCCTTACAAATTGAGTAACTTTGGAATCATGATCACCACTAAATAATAACACCAATTAAATCTTTTAATTCCATTAAATAAAGTAAATTAATTATATAACATGTCATAGTTAAGTATATGCACCACACAAAAGAAGCGACTGTTGAATATGGCATGTATCTCATAGAAATAAAAAGCGAGACAAAATTTTTTTTCCTTAGGTATTGATATTATTTATAAACATTAAAATATCCTATATAATAAAATTAAATTTTTTATAAATATTCCAAATAACTATATTGTTATATAGAATACCATATATGGTTTTATTGTGAATGTATATTAGCATCTTGTTAATAATTCGAGGTTAAAGTTACACTTCCGGTAATATCTACTTTGTTTTTTATATTTGTATTAATTTGTCTTATTTTTGGTCCTCATAATTGTATCATGTTTTATACAATGTCAATTATGATATAAATATAATATATTTTTAGTATATACATAATTATAATGATCTATAAAATATATAAATAAAAAATGTAATACACCATTTATGGAGACGATAGACCGTACATATGCATGAAAACAGTTTCCATTTTGTTATCGTAATGAATAAATGAAATTAAATGAAATATATATATATATATATCACTATAAATTTAGAATTATTATATCATTTATTTCATATAATTTTACTGAAACTATCCTAAATACATTCCATTTACTGTGCGAAGGAATCACATCACTTTGAGGAGGTGGTAGTCCACACATCTCAAGTGAAATTATTGTATTCAAAAAAATTAAAAAAATAAATTTATGTGATATATAATTATTCTAGGGAAAAAAATTAATGTCATATATGTCATAAAAAAATATTTTCCATCATAATTCCCTACCATGAGAGTTTGTAAAGGAAAAACAAACAACAATGTTTTGTGAGGTGGTAGTTTGCCGTACAAAATGTTCGTTACCCATTAGATGGAATTATATGTCAATGTATTTTGAAATATTAATATAGAAACATATTATTATAGTTATGATACTTATGTAATTAAATAATCCCAAAATATGAATAATTTAGGTGGTGAAAAAAAATAAAAGAAAGGAGTTTCAGGAAGGTTATTACCTCTTATTTGGGTAACTCCTTTTGATTCGCTCAAAAGGGATTCCTTTGATGGATTTATTCCAAATAAATTCTTCAAATAGGAATTTAGATATATTGGGATGTGAATTGGGTATATATTGTTATAAATTATTGTACTTTATAGGTCTGAAGAAGGGGAAGAGTTGGTGGTCTTTTATAAGGGAGGGAAAGAACATATATAGTATTTGTTTGAGAAGAATTGTGTGTTACCCAAGTATTACTTGTTCCAAAAGTTTCCTAATGGACCTTCAGGAACCTTATATGTGTATTGGACGATAAAGGACTTAAAATAGGTTTTTTATAGGCGTATAGTTCATTTGGGCCCTTAATTTTAAGGTTTAGTCTGTTATTAAGCATAATTTTACCTTAATCGTTGTAATTAATATGAATCACTTTCTCTAATTATTTTCCAAAAAAATTAGTCGATATTATTAAAATATAAATCTAATAAATATTAAAACCATTTATGTACATAATTCTAAATTCAGTTCACAAAATAAAAAATAATAATTTTAATGTTAATCTCGCAGACATGGCGAGGAAGCAGTTTTTTTAAAGTGAGAATATTCAAAAGTTCATTATGAATTTATATATTAAATCAACATAAAAATGATTCCAATTAAATAAATTGGATTAATATATTTATAATTGATCGATTTTTACTTTTAATTAATATTAAAAAATAATTTAACTATATAAATAAATAAATCTTGATTTAAAATTCATTAATTTTTACTATTCACCCAAAAAAAATTTATCAGAGAAATGCCAAAGATTCACCCTAAGATAATTTTGGAATTGTGAATTAAAAAATGTAGTTCATTTATTAAAATTAAATTTCAAATATTTTCTATAATTAATTTCATTATTGTTCACAAAAGTACATAAAAAGAAGTTCCTTTAAGAAAACCGTATTTTTAAACATATAAATACTTTATCAAAAATAATATATTTCATTATCAATATGGTTTATTTATATTAAACCAATATAAAATAAATTTAAAAAAAATTCATTAATATTAATATTATTATGTTTAATGGATCTATTTTAAGTATCTCAGTTATATAATTATAATAATGAAATACTTTTTTGTAGAAACATAGTGTTGCGTGTAATGAATGCCAAGTCAGTCTTGCGTGTAGTACAAGATTAACTTGGTGTAGTGTATAACAAAATTTTGACTTAGTGAATTTATATAAAATACTATTTTCAGTTTTTTTTAAAATTATAAATATTAAAATGATTAAATTAATTCTAATAAATAATAATTCAAAAAATTTCAAGGTGTTACATTCTACCCCCTAAAATGAATTTCTCCCTCAAAATTAATCATCGTTATTGAAGGATTTATAATTGAAAGTTAATTTTATAGAAACCAACATCATAAAAATTAATATTAAATCTTTCTTTAAAAAGGGATTGTTGAAAACATAACGGTTACCCAAAGTAACTCATAGTTATGCTTCCATATGGGAGAACATAGGTGGAATGTGAAAATATAGACTTGGAAGATAAATCTTACAATTATGATCTGATGTAGATTGATAGAGAACATTGATTAGTATAAGTGTTTGATCACAACACCATAAATCTGTAACAATCTAAGGGGCCATCTGATTCAGTATAAATAACAGTTTTAGGATAAATATTTTTCAATATCCTTTTCCTAGAATCGAGAAATTATTTTATTATCTAGAAACATATGGATACATACTTATATGATTTCATTAATTTTCACATGTACAATCTCTCCCTATGGATTTTACTTGATAAAATCCCACTTCATCTCTTACTCCAAGGATTTTTGGGGAGTTTTTTATTTCTGAAGAACTGACATATCATGAGACCCATAAATAGAATGATAATTCATTCAATATGACTTTAATTAAAATCATAGAAAAATGGTTATCATATGTTATCAAAACTTAATAAATCATCATATAATGAGATATTAGGTTAATCCCAGAAGTTTAATCTTAAGATTAACATAGGCCCTTCCATAAATGGTTACCCTTGTAACTCTTCTAAAAGATGAAGAACTAAAACATTAGAAATAAGGATCCAAAATTGGATAATAATTGACCCACCATATATCATAATATATATCTTGTTTTTTACATTACAAACTGATGAATATCCTCATCATATATTCTCTAGAAATATTGTAATCAATTAAATTATCATAAATCAATTTTGAAAATATTCACGATTCCTTATTCAAATGATTGATGTATATATTACTAAAATACAAGAAGTTGTAAACTTCACCCATGATGATGTAGAATAAATTTTCAGAAAATCCTTATTTTCTTGTATGTTCAATGATACAATCAAATTAACTTTATCAAAATCAATCGTATCCTCATCCAAGCAAAACACAACATTCTAAACCTCTTGATCACATTAAGGGTTACCTTCCATTTATCAAAATATCACATTTTTATGTCTTTATCAACATTAAACGTATCCTTTTTCAATCATTTATGATAATATTATTTTTTAAATACTTATATATTTCATGATTCTAGTAACATAATCATTGAATTTCAAGACATATACGCATCCATCATCCAACATTATTATTAAACAATTACTTAGGATTCATCACCTATACCTTAAAAACACTCTCATAAAATATAAAATAAGAATCATGTCTCATTGTAACTCAACCTCAATCTAATAATAATTATTATGTTTAATATACACAATACTAGAGGGAAATTCCATACATTTCACAGGTCATTCTCAGTCTCCTTATCTTTTAAAGTATAACCAATACTCGTACCACCTTCCAGATTCTCTTCATGGGATCTACACTTCAAACATTTTTTGTATTATTACCGTCCTTTACATATTTGAAACATTCAATGTTAACCCAATTCATTAGAGTTCCTACTATTGACAAGCACTATGAATCATAGCATGACAGACATTTACCATAGTGGAAAATGTTATACTTATGAAAACTAACATCTAAATCATGTGACATACTTTCTAAATATTTGAAAATATAGGTTTATACATGGATATTAATAGTTATACTCTATTTAAATTCTTCATTATGCTAAATGAAGAATTTCAAAATTCCAAAATAATATCGCCCGGGAGTGTCAAACTAGGTGCATAGTATGACCTGTTATCATGTTCCAGGTAATGCTCAAGTCAAGATTGAAGCATCTTGCCAGATTTAGTACTCCTAGGTACATTTTTTCTAGAAGCACATCCACTTTTAGTATACAAATATGGATATATTTATAGGAAACTACTCAATCAATCCTTTACCAATATTTAATGACAATTTCCTATAATTTTCCTTATCCATATACTTATCTTTAGACATATACCTAGACATATCCTTAGATACATATCTTGGGATCTCACTATAAATTTATCATCCTAGTTTCAAAAGGATGAATAGATTCTTTTATACCAATTATAACAACCCAGTCTTAACATACATAGACATTACATCATTTATTCAGAATACATAAAAAATTACATAAAAATGTTACCAAAATTTGTATTAGTTTATTGCATTTGGAAATATGGAAATATAAACACCAATAAATTATTTAACTACATTATCTCCCACAATATTCTCAAAGAATATGACCCTTATTCACATATCATACGTAAAATATATATTCATAACCTGGTGATGGAAACATAAAATTTTTTGAGCTTAGATGCTCAGTAAGGGTTAAAAAGGGGAGGTATGTAATCATAAACATGAGTATAAGGGCATTAGATAATTATCATAACATTAGATAATCATACCCTACATATTAGAGATCCAAAACATAAATTATATAATAAGTATTAATAGTTAATAAGACATGAATCCTAAGGGTTATAAAAAATTTATCTACGAAGGAATAATCCAGAAAACATATGGCACACACATAAACATTGAAATTATGATTAAAATAATCTTTCCAAGACCTTTATAACATATTTCGATTGGGGTAATAACCTCTGTACCTTATTTGGGATATGAATTGCCTCCTCTGAACCCTCTTGTTTTGGGATAGGTATTCCCTTTCGTGTACCCTCTTATTTCAGGCTTGGGATTCCCTCCCATATACCTTCTTCTTTTAGGATTAATATACATGCTTGTTTTAGGATTGGGATTCCCAACCATGTACCCTTTTTTTTAGTCTTGGGATTCCATCCCAAGAACCCTTTTGTTTTGGGCGTAATATGCCCGCAATTTTGGGATTAGGATGCCCTCCCAAGATCCCTCTTGAGCTTAAAAAAATATATCATTACAAATGTATTGAAGGGAGATATAGGTCACACAAATCTCATAATAAAACCATTAACACATGTCCCACAAGAAAATAAAACATTCAACATATCTGGACCCATAAAAATAGATGAATTTTATAAACATCATATCATAACCGATGAAATGAAATGGGTATCATAATCATTTAATCATATTATATCATATGGAAAATATTGTGCATTGAAAATCATTTCATTATAGAATAATCTCTGAAAGGAGGTGGCTTTCATAAGAATTTATCATTGTATAAACCATTGAAGTGAAAAGGTTTTCATGAGCTATATCATGGTATAACCTATTGACGAGAAATGATTTTCTTAAGAATTAATCATGGTATAACCCATTTATGAGAAACAGGTTGCATAACCATTTATCTAGTATAATCTATTGAAGAGAAATAGGTGCAATAAGAATTTATCATGGTATAACCCATTGAAGATAAATATATTTCATAACAATTTATAATGTTCTAATCCTTTTAAAATAACTGAATTTTATAAAAATTTATCCATTGAAGTGGAAAAAGGTTTCGTAAACATATAGACCACAAGGTGGAAGTAGGTTTCATAAACAACATGAAATCAAAATATAAACCATTCAAAGAAAGAATATGAATGGAAACTTTTGTTCATTTCCCTAGAAAGGTATGAGTTACACAAAAAGATGTCATATTAAACAATAAATAATTTTAAATAATATTTTAAAGAAATTTCATGAGGAAATCACTATTTCTTCTTTGAAAAAATATTTTTAAAATGTACAACCTTTTGAAAATAATTTTCTTGAAATTAAACATGAACAATTATGATGGAATATTTGGAAAAAATTGATAAACATTTTAATTTTAAAACATAAAAAGGATTATTGATATTTTTTTGAAACCCACTTTCCTTGAAAATACATTAAAAACATATAAAAAAGTTTTACAACATTTTGAGAATCATTTTACTATAAAAATAATAAAATAATATTGAAAGAATTTTGAAATCAATTTCATTAAAAATACACAGAAAACATATAAATAATTCTTGAGAACATTTTTAAAACCTTTTTCATTGAATATAGATTTAAAATTAATGAAGAATATGTGAAAAAGGTTTTAGAAACAATGGTTTGAAGGAACATATACTTTGGACTAACAAGAGAGGTAGAGTTAGACTTTCTTAAGAACAATTAATTAATAAACTTCTGTACCAAAGAGTGGAAAAATGGTATCAATACATGAATATATCAGGAATTTATATATGTATTTGAAGAAAATTCATATGTTATATTGATATATGGATCATATTATTTATTCAATGGAAGCACAATGATAATCAATCCTGATAAATGATGAGATTGTATCAATAAACTCTTAACACATGGTAATTTTGAATTATAATCCACATGTTAGAAAATATAATTCAATTATTCTTAAAATAATATTAAAACAATTAGTTTAATGATTTAACATGTCAATGGAAGTATATACACCTCCAAGAAAAATGTAGGCTCATAACGTGTCATGTGTCTTAAAGAAGTAAAATTGAAACAAAATAACTTTACCAATTTGGTATCTTTTGAAACATAAAAACAATGAAATAAATATAATAAGATAGAAATGTAAATATCGATAAACTTAAGTATAATAATCATATAATACATAAATGGTCTGTAATCAAACAACTTATAAGAAATAGGTGGTGAACATGGCTTGTGTCTCACAGAAATTAAAAGTGATATGAGAAAAGCATTACTACTTGTGTAACATTTGAATGAAGATCCCCATGAAATAATAAAACAAATTAAATATTTTTATTCCATTTAATTAATTAATTAAATTATTGATATAACATTTAATAGGTTAGTATATACACCACATAAGATAAGAGAGTGGTGAATATGTAATGTATCTCATGGAAATAGAAACTGAGATGAAATTTCCTTTTTATTAAGTCCAAAAATTATATATAAACTTTCCAAACTCCTAAATAATACAATTATTATTATTATAAATATAAAAAATAAACATATTCTTATATCTATTAACATATATGGTTTTATTATTACTATATTATGTGCGTGTTAACAATTCCATGTTAAGGTTAGGCTACAGGTAAAATTCACTTTGTTTTTCTTACATATATGGATAATATATTATATTGTTGGTCCTCATACATATATCATGATTTCCAGAATATAAATAATGAAAAAAAATTATATATTCATCTCATATGTATTTATAATGATTGATATAATATAGAATGAGGAAATGAAATACACCTTTAATCGAGATGGTAAACTGTACATATTTATAAAGATTATTTCCATTTTTTAATTATTAAAATTGAATGAAATTAAATGAAATATATTTATATATTTATATAAAAATTATAGTAGAATTATTATAACATATATATCATATAATTTCAATATACCCATCCTTAATGCAATCCACGTAGATTGTGAATGAATCATATCTCTTTGAGGAGGCAACAATGCACACTTTCCCAAACAAGATTATCATATTTATACAAAATGGAATGAATGAAATTATGTGATATATAATAATTAAAAGAACATAAATACATAAATAATATCATATATATCATTAAAAAATATTTTAGAGCATAATTTTCAACCATTATTGGTGGTAAAGAAAAATGAACAACATCATTTTTGAGGCAGAAGGTCTACTTACAAAAGGATTGTTATCCATTAGATGGATGTCTATGGAAGTGTAGGTAGAACCATTAAAATAAAAACAAATCAGTATATTGAGGGTACTTATGTAATTAGAAAAGCACATAATAATAATAATTGAGTTAGTGATGAAAGAAAATAAACGAATGGAGCTCAAGGAAGGATGTTACCTCTTATTTGGGTAACTCCTTTTTCTTTTAACAAAAGGGCTTCCTTGGTTGTCTTTTTTTACAATGATATGATTCAAAGAGGAATTTAGGGATGTTTGGAAGTTAATTGCGAAGATATTGTTTAAACTTATGTTACTTGAGAGGTGTGAATATGCGAGAGTGGTGGTGGCCATTTATAAGGTAGGGAAATGACACACTTGATATGTTTTCAAAAGAATTGTGTGTTCCCAAAGTATTACTTTTTTAAAAAGTTTACAAATAAACAATTATGGAACTGTGGAGGTTTATTGGATGAAATATGTCCATAAAATAGGGGTTTCAGAAGTGGATAGGTTATTTGGTCTCTTTATTTTATGGTTTAGTGCCTCGATAATCTTCATTTTACATTAATAAATGTACTTAGTTTTAATCACTTCGAAAAAATAATTCTGGTCAGTAATTAAGTTAATATTATTATAATATAAATATAATACATATTAGAACTTTTTTGGTTCATTTTTCCTAATTAAATTAAAAAAATATTAATTTTAATTCTAATCTCGCAGATGTGGCGAGAAATCTGTTTTTTAATTTAAGAATGTTTAAAAGTTCATTATGATTTTATATATAAATTCAACCTAAAAATGGTTCCAATGACCTAGATAGGATTAATATATTTATAAAAGATATATTATTATTTTAAAACAAACTTAAAATACAATTATCTGTATAAATAAATTAGTTTAAAATGATATTTCTAATTAAAATTTATTAATTTTTACTATTCACCCAAAAAATGAAGTTTCTTAGGAAAATACATATAAATAACCCTAAGATAATTTTGGAATTCAGAATTAAAAAATTATGATTATTTTATAAAATTAAATTTAAAATGTTTCTAAAATTAATTTTATTATTGGTCACATAAGGACATAAAAAGAAGTTCCTTTAAGAGAATAGTATCCTAAAAAATATAAATAAAATATAAAATTTATATATTTCATTATTAATAATGATTTAATTATATAAAACCACTATAAATAAAATTTAAAAGTTTTTATTACTATTCATATTACTATGTTTAATAGCTACGTTTTAACTATCTCATTTAAATTAGTATACCAGTAAAATTATGTTTTGTTGAAACTAAGTGTTGTGTGTACCACAAGACAAGTTGGTGTTTCCTGTAGCACCAGATTACCAGGGTATACCATATAATAAAAGTATTACTTAGTGATTTAATATAATAAAAAAATATTTCCATTTTTGTATAAAATTATAAATATCAAAAAATGAAATTAATTTTTAAAAATAATAATTCATAAAATCTTGAGGTGTTACAGTTATCAGGATACCAGGGTAGTCGGGCTAGTTTGTGATAGATTTTCTATCTTTAAACAAAGCCATCATCAACTGTCAGGAAAGGTAAATCACTCTTCAAATAACAAAGTACCCTCAATTTATATACATTTATAAGGATGAGGATGAATCTCCTTTAGAATCATCATCTAATGTGTGGATCTTATTTCCATATGAGAAATAATATCTTGATTAAATTATTGGGGAAAAGGAGAGAATCATGCTTGAAGACATTCCAATCGCAAGGGAATACACTAATATATTCCCTAAATTATTTCCTCGAATTCCTCATGTATGGGAGGTTTATTTATAAATTTAACTTATTCCCAGATCTCTTCCTATAACAAATACACCGTTTATAATGTCTACTATTGAGTTAGAGGAATTGAAAAAGTAGTTACCAGAGAATCTGGAAAAGGGTTTTATACACCTGAGTGCTTCACCATGAAGAGAACAAGTTCTTTTACTCATGAATAAGGATGGATCAATGTGCTTCATCATTTATTATTGAGAGATCAATAAAATCACGATAAAAAATAGGTATACCCTTCCATAGATAGAGGAATTGTACGATCAACTATCTGGGGAGATTTATTTCTATAATGTGGACCTTCGGTCAGTATATAACCAATCAGAGGTGAGGAAGGAAGATATTCCAATTTTTTCCTTTCAAACATGGAATGAACGATATGAGTTCACAATGATGCCTTTTGAAATCACTAATTCTCTAACAGTATTCATGGAATTAACAAATACAGTCTTTATAGATTACCTTAAAAAATTTAAGGTTGTCATTTTAGATGATATTCTAATATACTCCAAGTGTAAAGGGAACATGAAGAAAATTTGAATTATGTGTCAAAGAATGTGTGAAGGGATAATATTTATAGATAGTATAGTAAATGAGAGTTTTTGATAGAGTATGTATCATTATTAGGTAATGTTATCACTAGAAAAAGAATATTAATGGACCCTTCCAAGACAAAGACAATCGAATAGTGGCCCAGTCCAACATCTATAAGAGATATATATAGTTTCATTGTTCTAGACGGTCTTACTATTGATCTGTGAAGAACATATCATGATTGTAAAACCCATTAACAAATTTGACACAAAAGGAAGAAATGATTGTTTATACTGATGAATGTGAAAACTACTTCAAAGAGTTAAATGGGGTCTTATCACCATGCTAGTATTCAAACTTATGACGAGTGGGGAACACTTTGTGGTATACAAAGACACTTTAAAGAATATAGTATGATGTGTATTGATTCAAAATGATAATGTGATAGTAAATTGAAAATTAATTAGAAAAACATTCTCATGCAAGATCTAGACTTTGAAGCTATGATCCTCGTATTGAAAATATGGAGACATTATCTCTATTAAGAGAAGTGTGAAATATATAATAAACTTAAGATCGTTAAATATATATTCACATAGAAGTATTTTAATATGTTCGTGTGAATATGGTTAGAGCTCATCACTTATTATGACTGCTCAATCTACTACCTTACTTGAAAAGAGAATAAAGTGGTAGACGCTCTAAGTAGAAAGGATCATAAATCATTATCAATGATGAGAATTTATAAGGATCCTACCATCCCCCATGGAGAAAACGAAAAAAATGGGAATCATTAAGGAAGTAACATCAGAAATAATTTCTCAAATGATTTCTCAACCATCCCCCATGGAGAAAATAAAGATTTCTTAAAGAAATGATGTGGATATTCGGATGAAGTTAAAAGATATGAGAAATGGGAAATACATATATTTTTATATCGATGAGGAAGGATTTTTAAGATTTTGGTCATGATTATATGTACCCTCCAATTCCGAGATAATGAATGATCTTTTAAGTGATTCCCTTAGCTAAACCTTCACTATTCACCTAGGGATAACAAAGATGTTTCAAGATCTCTGGGAGAACAATTAGTGGGGAAATATAAAGAAGGATTTCACTGAATATACATCAAAATTATTGTAATTTAAGAAAGTAAAATCTAAAAAGAAAAAATATATGGGGATTATCAAACCATTATCCATACCAACATAGAAATTGAAAAAACATCACCTAAGACATTGTCAGCAGGCTTATGAAAATATCTAGAGGAAACAATTCTATATGGGTTGTTATGGATCATCTTACAAATACATATAAATTTATCATAATTTGATATTAATTCTCACTATATCCTCATTCATTTATATAAAAAATAAACTGGTAATGTTATATGGATTAACACTATCTAATGTATCTCATTGTGATCCAAGATTCATCTACATGTTCGGGAAAAGTATCGAACATTCTCTAAATGCTAAAATGAACTTAACTATGCCTTATCATCCTAAAACGGATCACTAATCTCTGTGGACTATTCATACACTGAAAGAGACGTTGAGGTAATGTTCTATGGACTGAAGAGGAGGATGGGACCAACATTTACCTTTTCCATGATCTCTTACAACATCAATTTCCCCTCGAGCATCCAAATGTATTAATATAAATCCCATTATTGGAATATATGTATATCGGTTGAATTTTGGGTTGATGTTAGTGAACTTATGATGCTAGGACCTGAAATGGTCATTGAAATGGTGGAAAAGGTCGACAAAATTAACCCACACATCAAGGCCACCAAATGTTGATAGAAGAGCTATGCATGAAATCATTGATGAGACATATAGTTTGAGGCTAGAGATATGGTAATCCTCCACATATCTCCGTGGAAGTGGATTATGAGATTTGGGATGAGAGGAAAGATATGTACCAGGAATATCATCCACTTTAGGATTCTTGATCGTGTTAGAGCTGTGGCTTATAGACTAACAATTACACCTACCATGTCTCATGTAAATGATGTGTTCCTTGTATCCCTATTAAGGATGTATATACCAGATCTGTCACATTTATTGAATCCAAAGGTGGTACAGTTGGAATGTGATATCTCTTACGGAGAGTAGTCAATGAAGATCTTAGACCATAGAGATAATGTATTATGAAAAATACTACTCAACTGGTCAACTTACTATGTTAGAACCATAAGTAAGAATGAGCAACATGAGAACCATAATATGAAATTAAGGAGAAGTACCATAACTTTTTTTCACCATAGTATATAAAATTAAATTTAAAGGGTGAAATTTCATAAGGGGAGGAAGAATATAACAACCTAGGATTTCATCAATGTAAAACTCCTTCTTGTAATTATGAAATATATTATAAATAACATAACACATAGAACACAATAAAAACATTATAAATGAACAATTAATTAAATATGAGTAATTTCTAGCAATCATAGAACCAATACTTATAAAATAGTAATTTGACCTTTAGAACAGTAATACAAAAATTAGGAAGTGTAATCCAGCCAATAAAATATAACCTCACTAATGAAATTATAAGTACAATATAGGCATCTAATTAAGTAAAATATGATATAATTATATATTAGTGTATGCAAATAAATATGTTTGAATTGATAAATTAATTGTTGGTATTTTTGTAGGCCATACATATTTAATTAATTTTTTATAATTAATATAATGATTTAAAAGAATATATGTTTTTATTAAAATAATCAAAAAATTAATATTTCTTGTCTTATGATTATAAGATAATTTTATATGACCTTAATTAATTTTTCAATAATTCATAAAATCAGTTTTAATTTTAAATGTTGTAATTTTCAAATAGTTATTATTTTAATTAAAAACTAATTTTGTAATATTTAAAATATTTTTTACATAAAATTGAGGTCATTTTTTATTTCTATATTTTAATAAATGGTTCTGGTTAATTTTTAGTATTTTTCTAAAATAGTTGAATTTTTGCTAAATAATGAAATACAATAAGTTGTGAAATTTAAAAGATACAAGAGTTATTGACTCATAGATGATTTATGGACAATTACAACATTATATATCAAAATCTCCTTCATTATTTTGATATTTTTTTTATAAAGTTAAAAATATTGATAGTCTTGAGACAAAATTATAAAATAATGAACGCAATAAAAAAAACACCTCCTCCTCCCCTATAAATACCACCCCTCACCACCTCTTTTCCTCACACCTTACAAGATTTTAATCATGCCCAAATTATACCCATTTCCCTTCAAATTACTCTTTCCCATCTTTAAAATCCATTGGTTTTGGAAAAATACCAAAACCAATTTCCCTAAGGAGGTTCTCAAGGAGAAGAATTCCAGAGGTAAAATCCTCTTTCATTTTCTTTTATTTTCATTATTTTTTATTACACTATTATCAACCCCTCATCCAAATGGAATTATAACTATAGTAACATATATATAATTTAATTTTATTATGATAATAGAATAATCCATCATAAATCCTCATCTCCTCTCCCTTTTACTCTAAAAATGAAAACATCATTTATGAGGTGTTAAATTATCGCCTTTGAGGATTTCAAGTGTTAATTTTCCTTTTTCACCGTCAAGTCTGGTAATAAATCCATTATAATGGTTTAAATAGATTTAAAAATGTTTTTATAACCTTTTTTATGTTTTTTAACTAAAATATATTCACAATATTAAATAATAAAACAAAACAAGTTTTTTTGCGAATGAAAACCACCAAAATCAATCTTATTTATGGCAACCAACATTTTATCTAATGAATAATAAAAATATCTATGTAAAAAATAAACATAAGACTAATTAAGCTTAATTATGTTCACTAATAACATATAATTTCAATTTTGGAGAATTATTCCCATCTTACATGAACTTTAATACTTTTATACATGTGAATTTATCATAAAAACCAAGAAAATGAACACTCATAAATGATAAAATTTAACTCTACAACTAATAATAATGGATATAAAGGAAATTCATAATTTTATAATAAAAAAATCCATATATATGAGTTTTGATATTTTTTATTTAGTGAATCTAATTTGATTATAAAGATATTAAATTAAAGAGAGAATTCAGACATAAGAAACTGGGACTCCCATATGCAACTCCATTTTATTGGGTTATAACCCTTTCATTCCTAATTTCTGTGTGGATATTTCCTTCAATATTCCTTAAATATAATTTAATTATCTTTCCCTTTTCTTTTCTGGGATATACATTCTTCTAATCTTAGTTTATGAAAAATTCAATTGTGTTTCCAAAATAGCTCTTCTAAAAAAACAGATCCTTCACTTCTCTTGATATTGTTTATTCTTCACTCATGATAGATGATTACTATAAAAGGCATTTTATTCAATTTTAATTTTTGGAATCAAAATGATTATTCATGAATGGATTATGTTTTAAATTATCCTGAAATCTATTTCCTTTACATGGATTATTTTATGACAAATGTTGTTATACGTTCTATAAGGCATGCATGATTACATTAATGAGATAATATGATGGGTTCTCCTAGAATTATATACTACTCCAATGCATTGGGTAATGTGATATATATCATGATATAATGTGAAATATGTGTAAAAATGATTCTATATTTTTTCACAATGATGATATTACAATTATGAACATATGTTACATGTGATCGTGATGCTAGATTTGTTCACATCTATGTGTGGTATTTGACCACTAAGACATGATGTTTTATTTTTTTTCACTTCCACATTCAATGCCTTTTTATTATTCTTCCTCTCATTATTATGATGGTGATACAATGCATATGTTATTATGAATATGACTATGCTCACCCATGTATTATTGATTCATGTTCTTTTTTATCCTCTTAATGGGTTTTATCTCACCTATTCCTTTGATGTATATCCTTTGGTGGCTACTTATACTAATAAGAACATGAGTGACACTAAGAAATTAGAGTGAAAGGTATTAAATAATGCATATTTTTTGTAACACTACATTTATATATAAGCTTAATTTTCATAAGGCACTAAAACATTGGATCCCAGTTTTGTAAAACGATTATACTATATAACGTTAAAATGATGTAATATTAATGTATGAAAAATTAGGGTCATTATATAACTCATAATGTTTCATAGTGTCATAGTTTTCACGTTTTTAATTGGTTATAATGTTTACTTATGTATTTATTTTCCTCGTGCACACACACACATGAAGGTGTATATTAGGGGTTCTTGGTGAGACCCAACTGTGTTTATGCTCATAACCTACATGATCATCTTGATGTGCATGAAAACCTTATGGTTTTTTTTATTTTCAGATCATGGAATGTGTAGAGGATCATGTTGATGTAAATCAATGGGCACGTAGATACATAGATTGGGACGAGGCTTAGGTTTTAGGATAGATTCCTTTTATATTTTTTCTATTTATTTTTTATATGTTTTTATCCTTCGGGTGACTAGTTATTAATTTGTATAGAGGAACTATTTTTTATAGTATTATGTTTATTATTATTCTACATACTTTTATTTATTTATTTTCTTCATTCATACACACACATATAATGGTTTATATTATGTGTTCTTGGCAAGACCCACCTTTTTTATGCTCACACTTTGCATGTGCATCTCGATGTTCATGATAACATTATGATTTTTTTGGTAATAAAATGGGATGTGTAGAGGATAAAGTTGAGGTAAATAAGTGGGTATGTGGAGACATGGATTGCGATAAGGATCATTTTGAAAAATATATTCCTTCTATTTTTTATCTATTTATTTTTTATATATGGTTTTTCATGGGATTATTATTTATATGTTTATATAGGGGATATTTTTTTATATATTTATGTTTACTATTATTCATCATAATTTTATGTTTAATTTGGATGCTTATAATTTAGTTATTTCTGCTATTATTTCAAAAACTACAATGGGGTAATAGTGTCCCCATATATGTTCTAGGATTTTATTGATAGTCAAAAGCTAATGATATATGATGATGTGTTCTTTAGGACCAGAGACCTTCCAGCCTGTACCGAGTTTTAGGGTTCAGGGGAGTCACAAAGTTGTATCATAGGATGTGTTTTATTTCACCATTTATTTGGATGATAAAAAATGGTCAATGAATATGTCATAGATTGTGATGGACCAAGACTAGTGGGGTAGGAACACTTTTTTGATGGGAATTCCTTGTTACCTGCATGATGGGATTGTTTTTGATGGTTTGAGATATTATTATTGATATATTTAATTAATATGACTTGTTGATAGAGATGTGTTTTTTTTCTGGAATTTATATAATTGGAAATAGACCGTGGTTCATGCATTATACAAGGAACACATGACATACCTAACGTGTACCTATTTGTGTGTGATTTCATTGATTTTTTTCTAATGGCTAGTCATGTGAATATTACAGAGGGTATTTATCCAATAGTATAAATACAATACCTTCATCAAGGTATGTATTGGAATCCTAAATGTTTGATACGTGTATTTTATTTTCTGGTAATGACTCAATGGGGGATGAAATATCATTGAAGTGATTTTTGAATGGGAACAGGTTCCCATATGGCTATTAGAATAGTTGAATGTGTTTTTTAAAAGGGACAAGTGATATTCCATGGGGTTTAGGTCTAGATTATATGAGATCTATTTTCTTTGATGTTTGGTGATATGGGATGTTTCATATGTATTATAGGTTAATATATTTAGATGTGTTTGTTGATAGGTATAGGGTGGATATAAAATATTTTAGGGTCAATGATGATCTTTTGTGTGGAAATAATAATTCATTCTAAATAAATAACCTTGTGGGGGGTGACCACACTATAAATCATGGAATAATTGAGATGTATCATTCATATAATAGAGGACTATGGGTGATCTAGTTCGATGGAACTAAGATGTGTGAGAATCCTAATCAGCAGGGTAGGAATGTCAGCCTATAATTCGTGCGATGTTACTCATGGAAGTGTGATTCAAGATACATTATAAGTTTTAATGGGGGAGTGTGTCTATTGGGACTCTTGTGAGACCATATATAACTTTGGGTGAGAACCCATCATAGTTTCAATGAGTATCACCTTATCTTGAGAATGATAGAAGGTGTTAGAATGAACATTGGGAAGGCGTCATTATGAATAAGGGAATCTATGTGTGAGTTTTTCATGGTACCAATTGGTTCATGGAGATGTATAAAAATTTATGAGTTAAACCATTGAGAATATTTTTGGTTTTTGTTGAACCTGAATTGTGTAGAGGTAGTGGTGATATGATGGTAGTTTTATATGGGGACACTCAATGAGTGAGGTGACCGGTTCATTTGACAATACATTCACGAGCATGGAGTCATGGGCCGTTGGTATGTTTTTCGAAATTTATAGTAATAATAGGTGTAAAAGGAGATTTACCATGGTACTATGGTGTATTCAATCTATGTTAGATGTTGATATAGGTATTTTGGGATAGCATGGTATGTAAGTGAGGCTCGATAGGAGCGATGCATTCATAGTGGGGTATATATTGAGATCAATGAACAATTAGTGGTGTAAGGGAATCAATATGGTTGGGATTGAACCATTGTATAGTATAAATTTTTTACTCATTATAAGTATTCTTTTATCGAGAATATAATTCCATGTTAGCCCAAAATGGATGGTGTTTTTTGTTTCACACAGGGATTTTGGGGTTAGTGAGATAGACATGTAAATTCCTGGAATATGGTATTATAAGGATCATGGGTTGTGGGTTTTATGTAGTTAGTTTTGTGGGTGATGATGCAAATACTTCTATGGTGGAAAGAATTATATCTGTCGTTGCGTAATGAACCTCCTATCAAAAGGAACATGGTGTGGTGATATAATTTAATGGAATGTATATGTGAAACTAAGATATAGGTGTGTGGGAATGTCTGATGTGATATTATTCTTTATTGAATAGGATATTCAAGATTCTTTTGAGGTGATTTTGGAGTCAGTGCATTAGTATTAGGCTGAAGGTGGTTGGCATGATCTGGATGTGACTTGAATACTAGATGCAACAAATCCCAATGGGGGTCTTAGGTTGGTCATATGGTGTTTCAATGTGTGAACATTGATTCCTTATTTCATTCAAGGTGTGAATCATGTGTGGAATCATAGTGATAATGTCAGTTGAGAAGATAATTCTTATGTAAGAAAGAGAAGTATGTTTTGTGGTTTGAGGTATGAGAAGGACCCTATGTATAGGAGTCGTTAGTTAGAAAAAAGAGTTGTAGGAAGATGTTTATTTTGAGAATTTTTAAGAGTTTTGGATGATCAGTTTTATGTAAATTATAGGATATAAAATATAATTGAATTATTATATGTGTTGAAATGTGGTGTGGAGGGATCAATAACAAAATCATTATTTAAAATATAGTTGACAGGTCGAAAATACATTAAAGGTGTGTTTTTTGTGGGATATTCCTTTGGTGGGGATAATCATGGATCAAAATATCATTTAATGAGTAGATTATTATGGTTTTGATAATAATTATCCTATAGTTTAATCTGTTCGTGATATCAGAAGACATGATTACTTTGACCGCCATCTAAGAGCTTGCATGGTTGTTGTGTATGTGTATAAGAACCCCATACTTAGTCCGCACAATTTTTTTTTTCAATAAGATTTCTTTTTTTTATTTCCTAGGGAATTATTCATGTCTATAAATTTATAGGATTAGTTCATTACTCCAACATAACAAAACCATGAATGGGATGATAGACACATTCATGGAGTGTCTATTTTTATCATAATATAAAACTCTAAAAATTAAAAACGTTTTTTTAGAAAAATTTTCACGGTTTTCAAAATGAATATATCATTATTACTACCAATACTTAGCATTCTTTGATTTTTTTTAAATTATGGTTTTATTAAAAAAAGTTTACTAAGGTAAATATTTTAAGAATAAAAAAAATCCGTTAGTCCATTTAAAAACCATGAGATCATAAAATGATATTTCTTTTTACATAATAAAATTTTGGATCAAATAATCATTTAAATAGAAATGAAATCATCTCTACTAGAAAATTTTTTCCATAAAAATCATATAATAAATAATTAAAGAAAAATCCTAATGATGGTATTTTCCAAAAAAAACATGAGAAACCACAATTTCTTTCTTAAAAAAATTACTTTTACCTCTAAAAGGAATATTAATTCATTTAAAAAATATAATTACACTGCATTATGAAATAAAAAATACTTCAATGAAAATTGATTTTATGGAAAATAAAGTTTATATAGGTTCCACTGGACATCATCTTCATAGAACCCTTATAGTTTGGATAACATTTTAGGTTAACTCCAACATAATTCACCAAATAACATGACCATCAACCAAGGAATTTGACAACTCTATCTGCATTAAACATCATCAAAAACATTATTGAAAGGCCATCACATAAATAAAAAACATAAAATACTTCATTTCTATTATCAAACACATAAAAATATAATTTTTAAACCATAAATATAACATTTTATGATATTCATATATCCCTTTCTCATAAAACATAATTTTGAAAAATAAAATACCCATAAAAAATTAAGAAAGTTTTTCCTTTTAGGAAAATAAGTATTGTTTTAAATAAATATCAATATCAAATAACTGTTATGATTATGGGAAAATATTTTGACAATGTATACATTAGATAGTTATTCCTTTCATACTTATAAAAGAACATAATTTTTTTTATTTGAAATAAAATTATATTCCATTCAAATACATTCATAAGAAAATAAAATTCGGGCTAAAATGTAAATTTTTATTCATTAATTTAAATATTTACAAAATCATCCATCAATATAATCATAGAGGAAAATAATTAGAAATAAATAATAAAAAATTACTTGGTTTTAAGATAGAATATACCATACCTAATGTCAGACTTGTCACATATATTCATTGTCTTCCTAAATAATAATTTTATAATAATTACTTACTTTTTTAGAATATATTTCAATTCCAGAATTCTTTTTTTATTTCCTTTAGTTGACTTATTACCATTTCATACATATTCAGTTAGTTGTTCAAGGCTACTTCAATTATTTTGAAGATGATGGGTTTATATATCCAAAATGATATTTTTAGGTTGACTATAGTCAAAAGGATCATGATTATACCATTTTTATAATCTTCATTAAGTTGTCATTATAATTTTTATACATTAATTATACTTATATAACTAACTATATTTCACTGTTCTGAAAAATTAATTATATTACAACATGGAGACAATATCCTCTACGTACGCAGGAGTAATGTTCCTATTTTCAAGGAAAATATGGTATGAAATTAATTGTTATTTTACCTTTAAATAATTATAATTATATCATAAATATCATATTATTTACTTAAATCAAAAATATATACTGTCTATGTGAGGCGGTGATGGAAACTAAAAAACAACCATTCATGAGGATGTATTCTACACGTAAAAACAAGCATTATTTTTATATTCATTTAATGGAAAAGAATGAATTAAAATATTTATTTAACATTCCATAATGAAATTATATAATATATATATATATATAATATTATTTAATTTTGATTCATCATTATAAACAACCATAACAGGTGGTGATGAATAAGGAAATGTGTCGTCTTCACGAGGGGGTAGTCTGCAAGTTTGCATGGAAGATGTATTAAATTTCAATTAGATAGACAATTAAATGAAAAAGGGTTATATAATAAACATTGAAACATTTTTGTATATAAGAAATACTAAATTTATTATATCACAGTGGTTATAAGATTCATAAATTAGGAAATAAAATAAACAAAATGAAAACTATGTGTTAAGAACTATAACTATTCTTCAAAAAACTTCCTTAGTTTTTTACTATAATTTTAGCTACCCCTGTTTCAGGTAATTTAGCCTTTAATTATGTATTTTAGATATATAATGTTCTTTGGGGTTTTTTTTCAGTTAGAGGATTTTTGAAATGTTTTTGGGTATTTCGTGGAGGTGCAAAATTTTCGCATGGTTAATATAAATGTTGAATCTTCTTTGAGGAAATAATGAATCCAAAATAGTGGGCACTCGGTAGGTGAACAGTTAGATGAAGAGTTGGGAAAAAGTAGTAATACACCTATTTGAAACCACGAAATGTTGGATAGTGGTTTTTAGAAGAGTTGTTTCAATGTTTTTCTAATCTCTTGAGCCAATCATATGCGGTGGGTTTGGAGGTTGTGGCTCGTATATGGTCAGCACACAGTTTTCTAAATTATACACCCCAACCATGCACGATTAAGATTTAAGTCCATATTTTTGGAATCTAATCCAATTTACCCCTTAAGACTCTCATTTCCCCCAAACAAGTCATAGACCAAACGCCTCTTCCTACAAAGGATTTTGATATCATTCCTCTCTATCCTAGAGATATTTCAAAGATAATTTAGGTGCATTACATGACATTTCTGTTGGTAGGTGATCGTTTGTGGTTATTTTCCATATATTTATTCTCCTTCCATATTTTAAAATCTTGGAACTAATCCTATGGGGATATATTCATGCAGTGTGATGCCAATCATGATGATATGTGGCTACTTTCATGATGTAGAATACTATCTATGGGTGATTTTTGTAGTTTAAAGCATGGTTTTCAGTGTTTTCTGTTGTTATTGATTTTCCCCTATTTTTGATAGGTATGTGGCTTCATTCACAAATTTTATTGATTATAACATGATTTTTAAATTTAAATTTGATTTAAATAGTTGAATTTATTGTGAAACTTATGTGTGATTTAGTGGAACACCTCTCTAGTGATTGTTTTGTGAAATGATTAAAATTGGATGGTTTAGTGGAAAATCTCTTGGTTATAATTTAAAAATGGAGATTTGTAAATATATGGTTTGAATTATCTAAATGGAAAATGATATGTGAATTTGTTGAAAGAAATAATTGTTTATATATTTTTTACAATAAAATAAGTTTTTTATTGAAATGGATTGGCATGGTTGGTTTATCATATTATTTAGAATTACTAGTTGGCGTGAGTAAATTTTGATTGATTTTACCCTATGGATGGGGTTTATGAAATTGGGTCATTTGTCATATGGTTAACTTTTCATGACATGGTTGATTGGTGAGATACCAATAATGAGTATGGAACTATCAAATGGGCATACATGGATTGATGTGAAAAATGGGTATGCCAAATAAAAATGTGAAATGTTTTAATGAAATTTTTTGTTGGTTTACATGGAAAAATATATTTTTTTTATAATTTTTTTTTGTTTAGAAACTATTTTGTGATTTGATATAAAATCAATTTAATTTTTTTTAACAATTATATATAAATGTGATAATATTTTCTATAGAAGTGGTGTGAGTTGGGAATTAATTAGGGAAATACAACTAGGTTTTTAAATCCCCCCCGACTTGGTCACTTTGGTGCATTTGTAGATGATTTATATCAACATAAGTAATAGATAGGTGTCTCTTTTATTTAGTGATACATCATGATACCATGGAAATGGCATGTAGTGCTGGATCATGGAGAATTATTGGGATTTGATGTTTTTGGGTATTGATTTATTTGGGATTTTTTTCATTCTTTCATTTAGTCATGTCACTTTGGTTCTGCTTGAACACTCATATTGTCTTTTTATTTGTTTTTGTTTAGTTATGTTGGGTTGTACTTTTTACTCATAAATCATACATGGGTTTTGTTTTTGATGTTATCCATGATTAGTTTTTTTTTCTCTAATGCAAAAATCATCCCCAAATGGTTGATAAATCCCTTGTAAATTATTTATAGTCATTGTTGTATTGGAGATGTCACCTAATGCCAAGTAGCACACTTGTCACTTCTCAGGCCTATGATGAGGGTGAGGATATTAAAATGGTATTAGCTTGTTCAGTCCATGAGTTAGAAAATAATTTTCTTTTAGTCATTTTATTGGGCTGGTTACATTTATATAGTATTGTTATAACATGAAAAATAGATCATAAAATCTTTATCTAACCTATTTATATTGAACATTAGGTTATCAGGGAATTTTTGTACATGAGTGCTTTGAGAGACTTCTAGGAATTGTAAAATCATTATCATTGGTTTATCCAGTGAGAAAATAATTACATGCATTAAAATAAATGACTTCGCACTATAAGTGTATAGTTAATTTAGTGTATTGATTTTTTATTTGGTTGAAAACTATTGATTTTTAAAAATAATAGAAAATAGTTTGATTTGGAAAATTATGGTAGAATTTCCAAAAATGGTTGAATTTGGAAATTCAGGAATTCTTGAAATATTTTTTATTATATGTTTAATGTGGTGAATTTGAAATTCATAAACCTTAATTTTTTAATGAGTGAGACTAAATGAAATTTTTTAGTTATATAAAATTATACCTGGTAGGTGTTGTAAGAAACAACTGGAAGAGGCTACAATGAATGTGGATGCACCTAATAAACATACATAATAGAAGCCAGTTCAGTGTGTTTTCTAGGTATTTTGGTTGTTTATAGAGTGAATATAAGGGATAAACTAAGGAAATTGGATCATTCCATTCAGTTTCAAAAGAATAGTCCACCCATCATTCGAGATGATTTAGAACTGGAAAAGATGAGTTGTTGTTGAATAAGATGAATTGAATATTATATTTTTTAGGAACACCGGATAATATGAATGTAATGTTGGAAACATACATTCTATAGTATTCGGAAGGCCAGTGGTGGGATTTAGCAGTTCAGACTGAATTGCATTATATAATTGCATATGAATATTTCGAAGAATTATTCAATAAATAATTCTACCCTCACACATTCTGAAATTCTAAAAAAATAGTTTTATTCTATCTAATGTAAGATAACTGCACAATGAGGAAGTATTTGGATAAATTTATGAATTTATTTTTGATTTAACGAGAAGTGACTCGAAGTGAATCCTTGAGGGAATTGATTTTTTTAATCATGGATAAGGAAAGATATTTACTCAAATATTTTGATGGTTTTTATAACAGATTATATAGAGATAGTCAATAGAGAGATGATGGAAGGAAGATACATGTTTGGTAATACGGGTGGAGGAAGAATGTTTATACCTAAAAGAATCAGTGGTAACTCTAATGATGGGAATAACTAGAATAGGGAAAACTATTTACGAGGAAGTTGTATGACTTGTAATTATATGGATATATAATTGAATCATCCTCCAATAACTATAAGTAAGATGTGATGTTTTAATTGTGGATCATTTGAGAATATGAAGCAAGAATTTTCAGAACATCCCAGAGTATGTCAAAATTGAAACAATATGGGACTTCTTATGCAATCTTGTCACAGTGCTCCATTGTTGGGAACTAGGGACATATCAAATGCCTACTAGGCATCATATTCTTGAACGATAAGAGTAAATTATAATAGATCTAATAAAAAACCATGTAATCCATGTTAATTCTAGGAATATCATGACTGATAAACAAGTGAAATCTTAATTGGGTAATAATGAACATTGTGAACTAGGTAATCAATTATATGAAGTTGTGTAGATGATTATGGATGATAAATATGGATCCTTAATGGTGATAGATGCAATTATTTTAAATTATACCCATATACATGCTTTGTTTGATATAGGTTCATCCCATTAATTAGTATCTTCTCATTCTATTGATCATCTATGTTTTCATGGTGTGATGACTCAATATATTTTGAACCACTAATCTTTTCTTGGAAACGGAGAATGTTGAGCCTTTATATACAAAGCATGATCAATAACTATCAATGGGGATGATTTTATTTTGGATTTCTCTATACCTGAGATCGATTTATGTGATGTAATCCTAGGAATGAGTTGGTTGACATTGTTCAAATATAAAATTTTCTATTATACCTGAATTTTTTTACAATTGATGATGTTGTTGATAATATCATTAGAGGATATCATAATGTAATGTCAAGTGGAGTAGGATTATTGGAACCAGTGGTTAGAACTATCTCAAAACAGATAGAATCTTTCACCTTGAAATATGTGTAAGAGATCAAGAATAATTGTTTTAAAACATTTGTTGAATATTTTAATGATGTTTTTTAAAATCATTTATTGGGGTTTAAACCCAAATAAGAAGTTGAGTTTATGACTGATCTCAAGCCGTTGACTAGTCTAATCTCACTTTTTTCTTATCCGATGGAACCATTATAATTATGGGAATATTAATCATATTTGGAAGAGTTTGGAAGAAAAGGGTTCATTTAGTGAACTACATCTCTATGGGAAGCACTAGTTTTGCTTGTCAAAAATAAGAATCATAATCTTCATCTTTTTGTGTATTATAATAATCTTAACTATGTTATGATATAGAATCAGTATCCTCTTCCATGAATTGATGACCTATTTGATCAATTGAGGGAATCCTTATGGTTCTCTAAATTTTTTTAACATTTACGATATAAATAATTGGGTCTTCCAAAGGATGATATTCCAAAAAAACATTTAAGTGTAGATAAGGACATTAAAACTACATGGTTATGCCTTTTGATCTTATGAATTCACCAACTATATTTATGGAATATATAATTTGTGAATTTCAATTGTATTTGGATTCTTTTTTTTATGGTGTTTTATAATACATACTAGTTTATTCTTAAATAGGGTGATCAAGAGAAACAAATGTGGATAATGTCGGGTATCATATAAGATAATTCTATGTATACCAAACATTAAAAGTATAATTTTTTTGAATTAAAGGTACTTTTACATGGAAATTTTGTCTATGAAAATTGTGTGTCTATGGATCCAGAGGAGATATAGGCTGTGATATGTTTGTAACCACCCAATAATGTGTTTGAGATATGTAGATTCCTTGTACTTGATGGTTATTCATGAATTTCCAAAACAAGCTTCCCTAATGACAAATTTGAGAAGGAAAATGTTCCATTTAATTGGAAATATGAATGTCCCAAGTATTTTCAGAAGTTCAAATTTTTCCTTACATCATCATCTATCATGATATTATCAGAATAATGACACAAATATGTGGTGTATTATTACAATTTGGGATGTAGGTTAGGGTGTTTTCTCTTATAGGGGATCACATTATTTCTTATAGATCACAGATGCTATGGTTTTAAGAGAAGAACTACCCTACAATTGATTTTGAATTAGTTACTATCAAAAAAACTATGAATACATGGCATCGTTACATCTTTTTTAAGGAATTTATAGTATATAAATATCATAATATCTGGAATCAAATTTTCTCATAAAGAGATTTAAATCTGAGACAAAGATTTCTAATATAACATTTCCAAATGATTGACATTGTGTTTAGGTATACACCAGGTAAATGAAATTTAGTGGAAGATTCATTAAGTGGAAAGTTTTATAATCAGTTGGCTAAATAATGTTCAAATTAGTATAATTTGATATTGGTGATAGTTTAAAATTACTTAGATTGTGAAGACCGAGGTTGTGTTCTGATTTTATTTTTGGTTTCTTTTTTCCTGATTTGGTTTAGAAGGATTAATAGTCACAAAAATATAATTATGGATGTGTTTCTATGAATTCAATACTCAATGGTGGGGCGACCATTAAGGTATGTAGGATTGATAAAATCTCAGTACTATAGTTCCAAAACATAATGGACATACCTATGTCTTTTCAAGGAAAACTTCTTCATTCCTATCACCATTATTGATGGTTCACTACACCCAAAATAAAAAAGATTTATAAGGTACTAAGAGAATTTTTTTGGTTGATTGGAATAGAGAATATTTCATGATATTGTTTCATGTTTCCACACCTATTAGTCGGTTAAGGCAAAGCACAAAATATCAGCCAGAATGTTGTATTATTCACCTATTATCGGGTGGAAATGGAAGAATATAACCAGGTAATTTTTGTTTGTTCCCTCAAAAAATATTCACAAACACAATTAGATATGTGTAATAGTAGTTAAACTCACAATGTTAGGTCATTTTATCATTATTCATGAATCTCATATGGTAGTGGATTTGTCAAAAATCTATATTTAAAAAGAGGTAAAAAGGAATGATGTTCCTATCTCAATTGTATCAGATAGAGACCCAAGGTTCACATATCATTTTTAGATATCCATACAATAATCCGTTGGGACTCATTTGACTATGTGCATAGCTTATCATCCACAAATTGTAGGTAAATCCTAAAGTAAGATACAAAAATTGGAAGAAATTATTCAGGATTGTGGATTGTATTTATGTGGATCATGGGAGGAGCACATACCATTAGTAGAGTTCTAATAAAACCATAGTTTTTGAGACTCGATACATATGGATTCTTTTTTGAATTATTGAATGGGCATCCTTTTTGTTCTCAATTTTTTTGTGTGGAAATAGGTGAGACTTCACTGGGTATACCAAGCATTGAGCAAGAGAAAATAGAGAGGATTCAACTGATCGAGAAGAGGATGGAGATGAATCTGATTCATCAAAAATCATATGTGGATCATCATTGATGGCCATTTTCATTTTAGGTGAGTGATCATGTGTTCTCTAAAATATTTCCAAGGATTGGGAATAATTGTTTTTGGAATAAGGGAATGTTATCTCCTCGATATATAGATCCTTTTGAGATACATGAATGGGTTGTTGAGGTGGAATATCGGTTGTCTTTGACACTAAGGTTAATTTTAATGCATTGTGAGTTTCATGTAACATAATCAAAGAAGTATCAACCTGATCCTGACCATGTGATTTGATGGGATGAAATTGATCTAGATATGGATGTTATGATGGTTCACAAATTGTAAGGTATTTTGGAAAGTAAATATAAATTCATTCATGTGAAAAGCATTGACCGAGTGCAGGTTTTATAGGAGAAAGGTCAAATTCAGGAAGAAAAAGAGAGATTTAAAAGAAAATAGTAGAGTAATGGCTACCAAATTTTCAAGGAAATATGAGTTTTCAACTTTCACAGGATAGAAACAACAATTGTGGAGGTAATGTAGAACCACCAATTTCAGGTACTTGACCCTTTATATTTTTATTTTATGTATATAATGTGATTGGGTTATGTTTTGGGAGGTTATGAAGAGTTTTATCATTTTTAGAGTTTTTATGGAGGTTCATGGTTTGAGAATAGTTAGTATATACTGTCTAAAAACTCTTAAAAAACTGTGCAACCAAAATAATGGGAACTGGGTAAGAGTATGGTAAGGTGCGTAGTTTGAAAAAACCATGCGGTCACCCAAGAGAAACCATGAAATTTTGGAGAGTGGGGTTTATCATTCATGGCACATGGTTTGTCTAACCATTTGATACAACTATGCATGGTGTTCTTGGAGGTCGTGGCTGAAGTATGATTAAAATTATGCTTCTTAGTCATGAACCCAAACCATGCACCATTAAAAATTAAATCCATTTTTTTGGATCTAATTTGATTTACAACAAATGAATCTTTTCCCCCTAAACAGGTCATAACCAAAACTCATCTTCCTCTAAAGTATGTGAAGACCATTTCTCTTGACCTGAGGGAGATTTTGAGATGAATCTAGGTGTGTTGGAGGCCATTTCTGTAGTAAATGGATTTTTATTAGTTGTTTTATTTATATTTATTTTTCTTTCCTGTCTTCAAATCACAGATCTAATATTTTAGGGATATATTCATACGGTGTGATGTCAATCATGATGATATGTAGTTTTCTGATGATATGGAATAATATATAAGTACAATTTTTGGAGTTTCAAGCCTGTTTTGTATATTGGTGTTCCATTCTTCATTTTTTCTTTTGCTTTAGAGGTAGTTGGATTCACACTAAAACCTCTCGATTAGTTGATTGATTTTTTTGAAATTATTTAAAAATTGATGTGTGATTTGGTGGAAACCTATTTAGTGATGGTTCTTTGAAATGAAAGAAATTGGATGGTGCCAAAGAAAAATCTCTTAGTTATAATTTTAAAAATTTGATTTGAAATTTTTTGGTTTGATTCATTACTTGGAAAATGGATTTTGAAAATTTTTCACTAAAATAATTTTTCATAGAATAATTTTTTGATAATATAAATTTTTTATTGAAATTTATTAGAATGGTATTTGGAATAATTTTTTTAAGTGAGTTTATATTCATTGAATGGACCCCCTGGAAGGGGCGCATGTCATTGTGGCACTTTGTATATAGTTACCTTATGATGAATTGGTAGATCTACGAGAGACCACTTTTGAGTATGGAATTATCACTTCATATTCATGTGTGTATGTGGGAAATGGGTATTCCATTTGAAAATTTCAAATTACTTAATAACTTTTTTGGTTTCCTTCAATGAAAACTTTTCCTTGGTTTAAGAATTTTTTTTTAGTTTGGAATCAATTTTGGGATTTGATTTAAAACCAAATTAAATTGTTTTTGAATTTTTTTTATATAAATGATTTAACATGTTCAATCCTTATGGTATGAGTTGGGAAGTCATTGGGGATATCCTATTGAGTTTTATACCCACCCCATGATTGGGAACATTTATGCATTTGTAGATGTTGTGTATAGAGACACAGGTAATCCTAAGGTATCTCATTTCCTTAGTGATGCATCATGATACCATGCGAATTGATAGTAGAGTAAGATACTGAAGATCGAATGAGAGTTTAATATTGGTTTCTTTGCTTCTTGGTATTTTTTTTCATTTTTTCCATTCATTATATCACTTTGATCCCACTTGTACTCTGATATTGTCTTTTGGTTAGGTTTTGTTTGGTTATGTGGGGTTTTAATTTTTACTGATACATGATATACGGGTTTGGGTTTTTATTGTTTTCTTTATTTATTAATTTTATATCTAATCCTAACATTATATCAAAAATTTATATGAGTCCATAAACATTTATGGTTAGCCTTTGGTGGGGAGTTCACCTAAGGCCCCATATTACACCCGTCACTTCTCAAGCTACTAAGGAGGGCCATGATTTTACATAATGATTTATTAGGATATTATTACTAGAGAGCTAGGAGCCTTATTACATGGGAAGGGATGCCTGAAAAGGATTTTAGTAGGTCCTTGTCGAGAAAAAGAGGTTCTTTATATGTGGATAAGAGAAGAGATGAGGTGCCTTTTTATAATCCATGGAGAGAACATGCTTGTAATTTTTAAAAATATTAAAATATATCAATTTATTACCAAAATAAAAATAGATCCAAAATTTATAATATTTGATTTCGAGATGATATAGGGATTAAATGTTACCATAAAATAGGATTTAGAAATGTTTTTTTCATTGTAATCCTTATAATTTTAGTTTTAACCTATTTTAACTCTTAATGCACTAACTGACTTTTTTTACCAAAGTTACAATACATAATATTAGAAAATGAGGTTAAATTGTTTACCAAATTTGAACCTCCTGATTACATACATTAAATAAATTTTAAAATATAAAATATATAAAGGTGGTAAAAATTAATTTTAAAATTAGAAATCATAACTCGATGAAAAAAATAATATGGTAACATTCCTTTTAAATAAAAAAATGTTTTTTTACCAAATTCAGTGGAATTATAACTCCTTTGAAATTAATTGAATTATATATAACTAAAATGAGCTAATAGAATTTTGAAAATAATGCAAGAAAAATGATAATTTTTAAATACTTGAAAATAAAAGTCATTTTTATTTAAAATTGGAATTTCCTACTATTCACACAAAAAAATCATCATTCTCAAGGAATTCCCCAAAATGCACTCAAATCAAAAATTGAATTTATTATATAAAAAATGATATCATTATTTTTCCAAACCAAATTGTAACATTATGAAATTAATGTTTTAATAAAACAGTATAATGAATGATTCTCTCATTAGTTAGAATAAAAATAATTTTTTTGAAAGAGAAATTACCAACCACTCTTATAATGAATATGGATATATGAAATATAATTCATGAATATTAATAAATAATGAATTTTATCTATTATTAACATTACCAAGGTGTTGACATTATACCCTTTTTTTGTAAATGTTAATATTCCAATTTTTATTCAATTCTTAAACAAGTAGGTATATTTTTGTTTTATACCATTTTATGATTCCAATGTTTATTCTTATATCATACATTTATTTTACAAACCCTTAAATATTTTATTCAATAACACATTCTCTGTATGGTGAAGAATCTGAAAGGGACATTCCTTATATGAAATTATATATTTAATCTTACGAATATGAGACTCAAAAATAAGAGATGCATCAAGCACATGCTTCCTTAATAATGAAACAAGAAACACATCATGCACTTAAGATAAACAAAGAGTCAAATAAAATTGATAAGTAACTAATCCAATAATCTCTAGAAATTCATATGGTCTAATTAACTATGCACTTAAAATTCCCTTTTTACCAACAATCATAACACATTTCCATGGATACAGTTTAATAAATCAAGGTCACCTTCTTTGAATGAAATATCATTCCTTCAGTTATATATATAACTATTATTCCTACCCCAAGATGTCCTTATATACTGGTGAATCATTGTTACATTCTCCAATATATATTCTATAATTTTTGGACCCCAAAACCTTCATTCAGAAACGTTTTTTTCAACAATATGGAGTCTAAAAACGCATTCCATATAATTCCTCAAAACGATCTATCTATGTAGAGGAATGAAAACCATAATTATAATAAAATTCATCCAGTGAATGATTTTGATCACAACTTCATTAATAACCTAATTGATAAGCTAGAATAATGTACTCTAATGTTATCATCATTTTCTAGGACATCTCTTAAAATTTATAATGAAAATATTCATTTAAATTTAATTTAGTACACAATAAATTATGAATTATTTTCCAAACAATAGTTGTAAATCTAAGATCATGATCAGATACAATAGAAAGAGGGACTCTCTAAAATCTGAATATCTCACTAACATATTTACTAGAAGGATAATCTAGAGACATATTATCTCAAAAAGGATGATAATGATCAAATTTTGAAAAACAATCAATAATAGCACATGTCCTATTATTCTCTTGATATGTCTTTTGTAATCCAACCACACAATCCCTGGATATATTTCCCATTTCCATTATAGCACTGAAAAAGGCTGAAGCATCCTATTTAATAATTTTCATTATATTTTATCCAATTGAATAGAATAATAATTCATGGCAATGTCAGCATATTTAATTTCATTCCATCCCAATGGAATTGTTTTTGATGGCCCTTATATATCTTAGTGTTGTCAGGATGAAATGAAAATGGGGAGATACGAGATTCACTCAACAATCCTTTATTTAACTATGATTCATAAGGGAAACACAATATTTTTTTCCATCTTAAAAAACTATATACTTTTAATTTTCAATTCAGGAATCCTATACCTGTTGATTGATTAAACAATTTCTTGGAAACCATGTTCTTCATTCCAAGTCTCCATAATAGTTTTTGAAAATTTTTAACGCACTAATACCTGATCCAAAGCATTATAGTATTTTATATACAAATTTTTTTGGAAAATATTCACCAAATCAATAACCAAAGGCTCATGTTCCCATTATATCATAGTTAGTTATGCATTACATTTTCATCTTAAGGAATCGGATTCAGTATTTTCTATTCCTAGATGGTAGTGAATCATGCAATCATAATCATTAATCAGTTCTATCTGTCTTCAATGCCCAATATTCTATTCTCTTACAATGAATCTATACATTTTTTTCTATTAGTCTATATATGACATTATACTCCACATAATTATGGTCTCCGTATTAAAAAAAACAATATATCCACAAGTTCAAGGTCACAAATATGATAACTTAGTTTACGTGGTTTCAATTTTCATAAAGCATAAAAATTACCCTATCATTGTACATTAAAAAACAACTACATCCTTTCAAAGAATAATAATTATAGATAATAAAATAACTATTTCTAGATAGTAGGAAAAAAACATTTCTTTCACTAATATAGATTTCAATTCCTGGAAACATTTATCAAATTCATTCATCAAAATTAATTTAACCCCTTTTGGTGTTCACATAGTGGTCTAAACAGTGGAGTAGTGTTTTAAAAAACCATTGAAAGTAACCCACAAATATAAGATAATTTTGAATATTTGTGATATATTTAGGTCTTGAAAACAAACCATCCATGTTAGATTTAGATGGATCAACAATTATTTTTTACTTATGTAAAATATAATGTGTAAAGTAATCTGTCGTGACTAGAATTCAAATTTACCAAATTTTCCATATAACATATTTTCATATATGGTTTCGATAAAGAAACTAAAATATTTCTCATGATCATCATAAGAATTTTAATATATTTGGATATCATTATTAAACATGGAAACAAATTTATCAAAGAACTGATGGAAAACACTATTCAAAATGTCCATAAATACAGATGGAAAACTATTCAACCCAAAGGGAATAATTACTAACTCATAATTCCTATAACTAGTTGAAAATATTATCTTTATAAGAACCACCTCCTTTATCTTCAATTTATGAGACCTAGACCTCATATGAACCTTGTGAAAATATTGAGTTCCCTAGTGTTGGTAAAAAAGTTATCTATATAAGTAAGTAGATATGTACTATTAGATGTGATGTTATTCAATGATCCATAATCAATGAAAAACCAAATGTAACTTTTTTTCTTTTTATAAAAAAAACATATGAGTAATCTATAGTGAATTGATTGGATAAATGAAACCGTTATCATGAAACCCTTGTAATAACTTTTCCATTTATAAAAGTTTTACTTAAGCCATAGGATATGTTTTTTATATTATATTATCAATAGATACAATGTCAATAGTAAGTTCAATCATTCGATCTAGTATAATACTGGGATATTAATTATTAAATACATTCAAATATTAATTTACTAAAGGAACTACAATATTTTTAATAGTTTCCATCATCTCAATAATATGTTCAATATCACTAATTATTCATATTTGATAACTTTTTTAGTTTCTTGATATATTATCAAAGGTATGAATTCATCATTACATAAAAACATAATCCCATTCCAATAAAAAATAATTTAGATCTACAATATTTCTTATTATGATAAAAAATCCAATCCCAAAATAAAATATCATCAAAATATTCAAGGGGAAAGAAAACAGGGTTTTTAGGTAAATCCTTTCTACAATCAACAAAAAGATGAATCTTATAATTTTTTATGTACTAATACCTATATATTTTTTACCAAAGGTTACATCTTCATTTATTAAGGAGTAATTTCCAATATACCGTATGTTTCTCATGAATGAATGAATCCATAGATAATAAATCCAACATGACATTGTCATAATTTGAATAAATAAGTAATATACCTAAATCCACGTCCTAGGATGGTTCAAAATTTGGAGACACAAAATGTATTTATCCACACCTGTCTTCTAGTGATCATTGTGAATTCCATCATTCCATATAATATTATAATTAGTACACAAATAATGACCCATTTTATTAAACATAAAAAATATCAATACTAGATTTTCATTATTTTACAAATTGTTATTATGATCCTTTTGATTACTATCACAATACATGTGTCTAAAATTACCAGATATAAAAAACTATATATCTTATATATGTCATTATCTAAGATTTTTTTACTTAAATTATTATAATATGAAAACATGAATTTCTTACATTATAGTTTCATAAATGGTTGCTTCCTCATTTCTTTCCACATGGGCCTCTTTTTCAGCTTGTTGTCACATAACACAACATCATCAATAAACTCCATTTAAACCTTCATGGAACATGAATATTGTTTCTCATATTTCTCAATTCATAATAATCAAATTCTCTTTAATATCTCTAATTAAATATAGTGTAAAAATAATTATTTTTTCCATCAAGATCCAAGATACTATTATGATTTTACATTTCCAATTGACTGAATTTTTCTTCATATGTGAAAAATAAATCAATATCCTTCTATCTCAAATCCATGAATTCTTTTCCATCCAAATTAAAAAATAGGAAAATATTTTTCAAGAAAAATATTATTAAATTTATCCCATTACACAGCACCAATATCTTATCTTTCCCTAAAATAAATTAAAATTGACCACAAATAATCATATTACCCTTTAAAATTATGCATTGAATGAATTAACTTTTTATTCAATGAAAATTCATGACTTCAAATATTGTTTCCAAAACATTAATCCACCCCTCAGCTACCACTAGGTCAGATGATCCACTGAATACTGGGGGGTTTCGTTTCATGAAATGATCTAATATTGAAATCTCCCTCTATAATAAATGTGGATTCTCTTTATCATGGATTCCTCCATTATTAATATCATATTTCAACAGAAACCTCACAATAAACAAATACTTTATTCTAATTCCATCCACACTAGGTTTCTTATTTGGAAGGATATTTTCCACATGTGTCCTTACTAAATAAATTTCTCTATTTGTTATATGAAAACCATTCTAAATGGGAATAGATTAGGTAATAAAACATTGTAATCTTCCAAATACAACTCATGATAAGAATAAATTATATTCTATTAATTCAACTTACAGACATTATCTTAACCTCTAAAATTATCTTAAACCTTATTTTTTACCAACAATAAGGTCACAATCCTTATTCAAACAATAATTTAATTTGTAAATAAGAATTTATTTCATTCATTAATAATGAACCATTCTAGATTATAGTTTTCAAAAAATAGGCTATAAATCTTTTTTAAAAATACCATGCATTTAAAAGTAGATACTTTCCCTTGGTTTCCATTTTTTCAACAATACAAAACCATTAAAATTTAAAATGTTTTCTTTTAATGAAAAATCCACATTTTTTCAATTTAACAACATAATTATTCTTAATATTACTTAAAAACACATCACAAACATTTGATATTGTGGGATTACAACCAAAACTAAACTAAGGGATACATAAAAATATGAAAAGGGAAATGTTAATCTAATTCAAAACCATGAGATAAAATATAGTTATTTTTCCTTAACATTATTAAATTTTATAAAAAATAATAAATTATTTATACATATAGTATGATTTACAATCCCTTTTTTATAAAACACTTTACAGGATGACATTAATGAAAATCATAATCTTTACGGTTTCTTAGAAAACACGAGAACCCAGGAATTTGTTTCCTAAAAAATATACATTTTACCCATAAAGAAAGTAATTAGTCATTTAAACATGTTATAATTAGCTTATATTATGAAATAAAAAAAAATTCCCTGAAAATTCATTTTCAAGTGTATACAAGTCATATATGTTCCTTGCTACATTGTCTTCATATAACCCATAAGTGAACCCCTAAAATAACACTTAAAATGTAATAAAATACTTAATTAATTGAAACATAATTATTTAGAGAATGTAATCATCCCACAATGCATTTAAGAGATATATCATGATAATAAATCATCATTAACAACATAAAAGGACCCTAACATATATTAACCATAGAAAATATTTCATTTCCATCATAAAACTTATATAAATATACTTTTGAACCCATATGTAAATCATTTTTTGATATTGATATATCAATTTCCATTAAAACCTAATTTTAAAAAATAAAATACCCAAGAACAAAAAAAATAAGTATTTATATTTAAAAAAACAAGGAATATTATAAAAGAAGAAAATTATTAAATAATATTCATAGAAGTGGTAAAATTCATTGACTTATTTTAGATATAATAACATTAGTTTTGTACTTTGTAATATAGTGAAGCATTACATATCATATTTGATGGAATATTCATTTAAAAAACGTTTATAAGAATGTTAAAGGAGATGTAAAATGATGTTTCTAATTCATTTAATTAATTATCTTCACATCTATCAAAAAACATGGACATGGGGGAAAATGGTATTATTAAATCATAAAAACATTTTAAAACAATGTTTTTCATATAGAACATCCCTTACCTCATGTCCTAATTGTCATATCTGTTATTTATCATCATAGATAAAAATATATGTAAATTTTTTACTTTATTAATAATATTTTTTCATTATCATTATATTTTTACTATTACTTTTATTGAACTTATGAACATGTCATAATTAATCACATAATTGATTAACTCTACTTCAGATGTTTTGACGATGTTTAGTGTAGAAAAAGACTTCGGTAGGTTGAATATTATTAAAATAATGTTTCTTATATGATTTAAAGAACCTTATTAATTTTATAATTATAATTTTTATATATTAATTAATATTTTATAATGATCCATGTAAAGTGATTATGAAAAATGGATTTCATTACAACATGGAGATTGTAGTCCCTAAATATGCCTGAGTAACGTTTCTATTATTCAAAAAACATGAGAAAAAGAAATAAGTATTATTTCATATTTATAGAATTAAAATTATATCATGAATATCATATTATTTATTCAAATATAACTATATATACTAACTATATGATGAAATGATGAAAAATTTAATACATCAGTTCGTGATGATGTATTTCACAGGTATATATGAAAGATTCTTTTATTTGTCATTGAATGGTAAATAAATAATTAGAATATTTATTTACCATTATAGAATGAAAATTATATCATATATATCATATTTTTATAATTTGGATTTATCATTATAAATGACCAAAAGAGGAGGTGGTGGATAACAAAATAAATCATCTTCACGAGGTGGTAGTATGTATGTATGAAAAAAAGTTGTTTTCAATCTCAATTATATGGATATGTAGATGAAAAATAGTTATACCATGAAGAAATTTACATTTCAATATATGATATATAATGATGTTATTATATAGCAGTTTTAGGAGTATTTTAAAGTATGTAAAATAAGAAATAAATATTATATATTCGGTTGAAAACTATAACTTTCCATTGATTAACCTCCTTAGATTTATACATAAATCCTCCTTAGTATAGTATTCCAATCCATACATGTCCTATATTACATGTGGTTATATTTTAGGGAATGATTTAGAAATGTATTGGTTTAGATAAGAGGATCATTAGGTGTGGATAATAGAGGAGAGGAATTGTCCTTTTAAAAGTGAGGGAGAGGTTGCAATTAGAAATTTCAAAAGACTAAAGAATTTTAATGTCTTACTCCATAAAATCCATAAATATTCAATAATATCATAAGAATAATAATAAATATATCCCATAGATAATCATTCCCACAAAATGTAATGTTTTATTGGACTTGGGGACTAGATATGTCGACATCTTATTTAAAAATAATATTCGTCACTTCGATCATCTTTCTTCACATAAGGTACCCTTCAAGACAAATCACACTCATAACCTTAAATTAAAACTAGTGGATGGAAATCATAATAATGGATGATCATAGATTCATAGGAAGGGTAAAAAAAATAAGATATCAATTATATGACATCATAACATGATTCTAAGGACATAATTACATAATCTTGTTCATGTTATCAATGTAAATTATTCATACCTATGAAAGCATATGTCAAAAACAAAAATATAATTTTAAACTTCCCGACCCTAGTAGCCCAGATTTGGTGCCCCATGTTTTTTACATCGGTATAAATACAAGACTCAAATCCAAAATGACTGATCAATTTATTAGTTTTGGAATCCTGATTACATACATGAACTTTACATTACAATTTAAAACATAAAGTAAAACATATAGAATATTTTGATAAACACCATTTTTCTCCTAGCTTAGCCCATCATATCTTTCATGATATACATCATAGAATCTTATGAAAATTAAATAAAATGAAATGGGTGTGATCATATGCCCAGAAAGGGTAATAAATAGAATGTATGCTAAAATAAACAATAATGGATGGTGAATAAGTAAAAAAATATGCCATTGAAACATAATATTGAACATAATATGGCAGGAATGACAGCTGATTAAATAATTCCACAAATAATCACATGAGATAGAAATATTACCACAGATATTCTACTAGTATAATAATAACATGGACTTTAAATTACCAGTATAATAATGAGGGAATAAATAATTCAAAACATCATGAACATATCATCAATTCTTTTCCCAATACACCATACATAAATGGGTAAAAACCCAATCTAGTTTGTCTCATGAGACCTACCAATCCATTTGGGGGATTTGTCCTGCCCTACCCCTAACATACTAAATAAAATTCATTCCTCATAGGATGGGGTGGAAAATAATCAACATACACATTCATATTGAATAAATCATATTAAACATTAATAAATTTAACCAAACAATAAACATAATCATAAACCATCCATGGAAATACAGTCAATGGTATCCAGATAGTACATACACATAAATAATCATAGAACATTCAATAAAATATGGTAGTTTGTAACATGAGAGTTCAATATCAATAATTAATAGGATTCAAATGATTATTATTAAATGGATGCAAATATTATAATAAAATCATTGGGGAATTCTTGAGAGAAATGCCATTATTTACTTTGAAAAGAAGAGTTCTTTCAGAAAATAATTTGAATTTTTTAAAAAAGAATATTGTAAACATGTATATAAAATAAAATAAAAGGGAAGAAAAAATATATTTTATGCATAAATGATGGTCAAATTAAGTGAAAACATGTAAAAAGTATTTTTAAGAAACATTAGAAATGATCCAATTTAGTGTGGTTTAAGGGAAAATACAAATTAGTCTTTAAATCGGACAATGGAATAATTTTTTTTCATAAAACCAGAAATGAATTAAGAAATATTTTCATGATTTAAAAGATTTCTTTTAGGAAAATACTTGTGTCTTTAAGCAGTTTATGTAGTGTACTTGAAAATTGTTATGAAATTGGGATGTTCCTTTTAACCGGGATTTCTTTTCGGGAGGAAATGAATATGGAACCTTATAAAACATGTATTTCAACATAAAATAAATAAGAAATAATCTAGGTAAATATGTTTGGAACATAAAAAAATATAGGAGGAGTAAATAAGAATAATTATGAATTAATTTGGGGTAATGAGAGAGAATGTGTAACCCAAATGAAAAATGGAGGTTTTAGATGAGATCCTTACCTTATGCCTGAAATCATTATGCAGTTGTACTTAATGTCCTAGATAATGAAATTTGATTCATTAATAATTTAATTCATTACCCATTAAAAATTTATTTTATTTATTAGAGTTTTATTAATTTTTATGGTATTTTTTAGTTATAAGATTCAATTTTTTTGCTTCTCCCTCAGATTCAATTTTGTCATTCAAAAGTATTCATTTCCTTGGTTTTCATGATTGGTTCACTTGAATAAATTAACAAAAGAGCATGTGAAGTGGGAAAAATTATCCCTAATTGAAAGTAATTTTAATTAATTAATTTATAGAATATTTCGTGGTGTTATATATATATATTCTTATATATGAGGATAATTAATTATATAAAATTTTATTGATAAATATTTGTATGATTTTTTCATTTTTTTTGATTATTATACATTCATTTTATTTTACTAATAAATATTATTTATATATAATGATTCCATATATTTATGCAATTTATAATGAACATATTATAATATTTTTTAACCATAAAAATGTTTTTATGACTATAATTAAAGGAAATATTTTAAAATGTTAAAATGTCATCCATAATGATAGTAAATTGGCACATCACCTATGATGTTTTAATTTATGGAATAAATGAAAGAGGATATGATAAATGATGGTGTAATTTTTATTAAAATAATAAAATTATTGTATATATAATATAATATAGTTATTATGCATTTTTAGATAGAGGAGGTGAGTAGATTACAGGAAACCAAAAGAATGTCTATAGAAAATTAAGAAAGCGAAAGATGATTTTACCTCTTAGATTATTCTCCATGATAACCTCCTTAAGGAAATTGGGTTTTTCCTTTCTTTCATGATAAAAATATATTGGACATGGGGAAGAGTCCTTGGGGGAGTATTGGTCATAAATTCAACAATATTCAATGATTAATAAGTGTGAGTAGAAGAAGTGGTGAGAGTTGTATTTATAGTGGTGGAGAGGGGTGTTTTTTATTATTTTATTCATTAGTTTGATATTTTGGATAAAAATCAATAGAGATTATTACATTAATAAATAATGTAATTAAGGAAGGATATTTTCTGATTTTGGTGATTACATTGGCTATGACAAAAGGAATAGTGTATTTAACCTATAATATACATATACTCTGTAAATTGTCGTATTTCACTATTCACAAAAATTCAACTATTTAAGAAAAATCCAAAAAATTCACCCTAACAATTTTTTGACTTCTAGAACTTAAAAATGCTATCCATTTTATTGATATAAATTTACAAATATTAGATAATTAATTTTTAATTAAAATCATCGTTTACTCAAAAAATAAAGATTCTAAAATTATAATTGTTTTTATGATACCATGAAAAATTACTTATGGTCTCATCAAATTATAATATAATAATAAGAAAAAAATTATTAATTTGAGAATCTATTTTATGAAAATAAATGTTATTTTTAAATCATTATATAAATTATTAAATTTTAAAGAAACGTTAATGTTTCACAAAAATACCAACACATAAGTTATTGTTTTTAAAAAATTAATTCACTTGTTCCGTGATATAAATATACCGTATTTTAATTTATAAGTCACACAAATTTTATCTATACTTTGATAGGTAAAATTACTATTCTTTTGGTCATATTTCTATTCATAATGGTCACATTTCAATTCCAAAAATCATATTTAATAGTATATTATTGTTTTAAACCTGACATTGTGTGAAGAATAAACTATCGAAGATATTAAATTTTAAAAGAGACATACGATAACATATTGGGGTGTTACATTATCCTCTCCAAAACTTTTCATCCTTATAATTTCTAGAATATCACCTCATAAAAATATTTGGTCAGTTCTTCATCATAAATTCTTCTTGTTCCCACATCATCTCTACAATTTAATGATTTTTCCAAATTAAATATACTAATAGAGTTTCCTGATTCCTCAACATTAGCTCTTTATTGTCTTGAATCTAAATAGGATCATCATTGTAAGATAAATTAGGTTCCAATTTTATTCCTTGAGAGGTGAGGATATATGTGGGGTATGGAATATACTTCTGTAACAAAGATTTGTGGAACACATTCTGTACATTAGAAAGGCTAGCTGGCATCACCAAAGGATAAGCGATTGCTCTAATTATCTCTAGGATTTAAGAAGGTATAATGTATATAGTGATCATTTTCCCTTTCTTTCCCAATCATATAACACCATACCATGGATATACCTTCAAGAATACCTGATCTCCAACATGAAAAATCCAAATCCTTCCCTTGGTTATTGGTAGAGATTGTTTTATTACGTTGGCCTACAATGATAAGTGTTTGAATAGTCATTACATTTTAATTTTTTTACTTCACAAGTTTTGGGCCAACAAGTTTACTTTCACCAACTACATCACAAAATGTTTGTGTATGAAATATCTTCCCGTAAAATGCTTCATATGGTCCCATTTGAATATATTAATCAAAACTATTATTTTAGGGAAAACTATACAAAAGGTAAAAACTAATGCGACATACCTTTAAAGTCAAGTGAGCATGATCTCAACATGTCTTTTAATGGTTCATTGGTCCTTTCAGATTTCATGTTAGATTTTGGGTGATAAAATGTACGCCAATGAATCTCAATATCTAAATATTTATAAAGACTTTTTCAAAATATCAATATTAAACATGGATCATGATAAGACACAATTAAATGAGGTGCTACATGATGTATTAGAACTTCATTAATATAGTGTCTTGCAAGGTTCTACATTGTGAAATCCTCCCTTAGAGTGAGGAAATGTGCCAATTTGGTAAGTTGATCAACAACTACTTATATTGCATTATTTTTTCATAGAGTTCTTGGTAGTCCTTTGATAAAATCCATTATAATATCCTACCATTTAGAAATAAGTATAGGAATTGGTTACATAAATCCTCTAGGATGTTATATTTTATCCTTCACCTGTAGAAATACTATAAATATATGTTTCCAATTATTTTTGCAGGGAGCACACCCGTCTCTCGGAGGACATGTTGATTTGTTTCCATGCATTCCCGCTTTCAAAATGCTGGCGGAATCCTTCACTTATTTATGAATGTTTTCTCCTTGATCGAAACATGATGATGGGATATCAGTTCATCCTTTTGTGGATTACTCCACATAAGTCTTTACCTAGTACATTTATCCCTCATAAACATAAGACGTTGTTTGTGAAACTTTTCCCAGTGTCATGTCTTATGGACACCGGTTAATACATTGCTTCGGTCAGGACATTACAAGGGGTCCAGTCAGGGAAGCAACCTTAGGTCATGGGAGTTGTCACGTTGGACATCGCTGGCAAGTCTGGATGCTATAACACTAATGCATCTGGATTTATTCCCCTTAGATAAGGCTTCTTGAGGGAAGGAAAGACTGATGATTCCCAAGTCGAATGCGGGAAATTTTATTCCATAGGGATGTCTCTGAGGTATTCCCCAACTTTCAATATTTAAAATAGGGTATTTTGCAAGTTTTATTTCTAGAAAAGAAGGATATGACAAATACGAACACTGACGAGAGTGGATCAGATGGGTGAAACCCCTGGAGGGATCACTGATGATGGGGCTAACCCATGGTTAGTTACCCGATTACTGCTAGGTTCTGCAAGAATGTGGGTGACACAATCTCACCGGGATAAGGCTGCCTGGGTAAGAATCATGATGGATATGGATTGTTGAGAGTGGATGGAGAGTGAGATGGATATGAAATGAGGGTAATGATGATGTTGGGATTGATCCTCGAAGAGACTGCCGACGTATCATCATGGAATGGAATCAAAGTTAATGTAGTTCAGGATAGGGGTACATAATCAGGGTGTACACATAGGACAATGACTCGATGGTATACTAGGGTTAATGAGTGGTTAGAAGCCCGGGTTGGTCTGATGCCCGAGGGAAGACTAGAGATGTGTGTCCTAGTGAAGGGGTCTACAATGACTTACCATTGATTGCATACTACAACGAATTATTGGGGGATAGGGCTGAAATGACTTACTACCGGTTGGGGGTCAGAACAACTTACCATCAATTGGGGAACACAATGGCTTACCATCGATTGGGGAATACAACGGATTACTGTAGATTGGGGCACACAATGACTTACCATCGATTGGGTAACTCAAAGGCTTTCCCTCGATTGGGGCACATAATGACTTACAGTCAACTTGGTTTGGACCTCTGGGAGGCTTCCTACATACCTTGTCTGTGAGACAAGGATCAAAGACCATGTAGTTCGAATGGGTACAGTTACTATCTTGCAGGATGAAAAGGGGCTTACAGATTAATGGCATGTGGGAAAAAGGTGAACCAACCTAAATGGGTTTGGACAAGTAAGTGTTTGGATTGAACCTCAGGGAGGATTCCTACATATCTTTCCTAGGAGAAAAGGATCAAAGTCTACATAGTTAGGAATGAGGGATACAATCTAACGTCTTGAGGGACGAATGTGAACCAACATGAAGGGGTTGGGACAAGTAGGTTTTGGGCTTCAACGTCAGGAGGCATCCTACATACCTTTACTAGGAGACAAGGATCATAGTCCACATTGTATGGAATGGGGGATATAGTTTAACATCATACGAGATGAATGTGAACTGAAATGAATGGGTTGGTACGAGTAGGTGTTGGGATTGACCCTCAGGAAGGTTTCCTACATACCTTGACTAAGAGACAAGGATCAAAGTACACATAGTTAGGAATGAGGGATACAGTTTAATGTCATGCAGGATGAATGTGAATTGACGTGAAGGGGTTGGGACAAGTAGGTGTTGGGATTGAACACCAGGGAGGATTCATACATACATTTCCTAGGGGACAAGGATCAAAATCCATGTAGTTTGGAATGAGGGATACAACTTAACATTATGTGGGACAAATGTGAACTGACGTGAAGGGGTCGGGACAAGTAGGTGTTAGCCTTGACCCTCAACGATGCCTCCTATTTACCTTTCATAGGAGACAAGGATCAACGTCCATGTAGTTCAGAATGTATATAGTATAGCGTCACGTGGCATGAAAAATGGGTGTACATTTTAACGTCGTGCAGGATAGGGGTGAACATACGTATAGTTGTTGGGACCGATGGGTGTTGGGATAATACCTCAGAGAGGCTTCCTACATATCATTCTCAAGAGAAAAGGATCAATTTCCACATAGTTTTGTATGAGGGATGTAGTTTAATGTCATGTTGGAAGAAAGTGAACTGATGTGAAGGGGCTCGGGACAAGTAGGTGTTGGAATTGAACATCAGGGAAGATTCCAATGAACCTTGCTCAAAAAGGGAAAGGATAAAAGTCAACATTTATAGGAATTGGTGATTAGGGAATACAAAGAGGACCTGAGATTTGGGTCCAAACAAAGGGAACTGCAATGGCCTACCATTTCTTGGGAACTGCAACAGCTTTCTGTTGGTTGAGGTTCCAATGACTTACACTTGGTTGGGGTTCCAACACCTTACAGCGGGTTGGGGTTCCAAAAACATAATACTGGTGGGGTTGAATCTTAGGGAGTCTTTTTACGTACCCTACCCAAGGGGAAAGGATCAAATCCCATGTTGTTCAGGATCATATAGTTTAACGTCATTCAAGACGAAAGGGGTGTATAGTTTAACGTCATGCGAGACGAAGGTGAACTGATGTGAATGGGTTGGGGAATGTAAGTGATGGGATTGAACCTCAGGGAAGCTTCCTACATAACATGCATAGGAGACAAGGATCAAAGTCCACATAGCTTAGAATTATGGATACAGGTCAACGTTATGCAGGATGAATGTGAACCGACGTGAAGGGTTTGGGACAAGTAGGTGTTGGGATGGGACCTCAGGGAGGCTTCTTATGTACCTTGCCATGGAGAAAAGGATCAAAGTCCACATAGTTCAGAATGGGGGATATAGTTTAACGTCATGCGGTATGAATGTGAACTGATATGAAGGGGTGAGGACATGTAGGTGTTGGGCTTAAACAATAGGAAGGCTTCGTACGTACCTTGCCTAGGTGACAAGAAACAAAGTCCACAAAGATCATAATGAGGGATAAAATTTAATGTCATGTAGGTAGAATGTGAATCGACGTGATGGGGTTGGGACATGTAGGTGTTGGGAATGAACTGCAGGGAGGCTTCCTACATACCTTTTCTAGGCGACAAAGATCAAAGTCTATGTAGTTTAGAGTGGTTTGGTGCTTAGACGCTAAGGCGGCCCATGGGATGCCTTGGTCAATGTTTACTCTAAGAACATGTGATTCATACTCGGTTTGAGAAAAAAGAGGTAGAAAAGACCTGACAATAACTTCTTGAATGTTTCATCCTTAGGAAGTAGAGTGGGGCTTAAACATGGTTAGCTGTCCAAATTGGAAACAGGGGCTTACGTGTGGTTAGCGGCCTAGAGAGATGGAGATTAAAAATTATTCCAGGATGGAGGCCCGATGGAGACAGAGTCTGGAGGGTGATGGAAGGGGTGATGAATTTCCCTCTTCACATCTCTCCTATGGTCTTTGGCATGTAATAAGTGAGGAGGATCATGGGTTCTACCTCCCCCAAGAAAGCCTATGGGATTACACCAATATGGATGCCCTTCCCCGCGGACAGGCACCACTCCAGTAGAGAGGATCTCATTCCATGTGAGGAAGATCTCGGTCCTTTGGAGATAGGAAGTCATAGAGAATGTTTGAGATGGTGTTCCATATATTTATTTCATGGTGAGATGCCACAATTTAATGTCATGTGCTAAGGATGATCGTGCTTGGCAGTTTAACATCCGCCATCTCGGATGAGGCGGGTTCACTCTGCACCCATAAGACTTACATAACTGATACCCACTGACCATTGGTTAAGGGAAGGAATAATAAATAAAATGGAATCGTGGTGTTGTGTAGTGATCCATTTAGGGGATAATGTTAGCATGGCTATGTGAAGAATAAGTATCCATTAGCATGTCTGCATGAAAAAGCATAAGGCTATGCAACACAGCATGAATCACCACCCAATGGTCCTTGAAATCACTTCGTAAAAACTTGGAGGGTCGTACGAGAGAAAGGTGCATGAAACAGGTGTGTTGCACACAATAGGGGCTCAGAAATGGTGGCTTAGGTTATGGAAGGCAAATGACGCACACAAAAAGGGACACACGCAAGATGAGAGGCTATAAGCAAGATGGAAGACTTGTGCACAAACCGGATAGATGCATGCAAAATATGTCCGATACAGGGGTAACATGCGTGTAAGATAGATATTTTGCATGAAAATGATTTAGTTTAAAAGTAAATGGATGAGGATCATGCCCAAGAGGGCCCAACCTAAGTAGGACCCCTTGGGGACCTATCGCGTAACAACGAATACATTGAGGCCATAGTGTTTTTCACGTAGTCGCAGAAGAGGTGTCCTTCGCGTAGAAGGGCATCGTTTCGTCTTCCGTCACCATCCTTGAAGGTTAGGGGGTAGGCTTCAATTTATATAAGATAACCACAAAGGCGGAAAATAAAAGGGGATGCGTGAAAATGACCATTTTATGTTTCATTGGGCGCGCAAGGGTTTGCATGCCTGGGAAAACATGCATACTTGGGGGAAACTTGTGAACCACAATCTCTTCCTCTATGCCCTTGCCATGGCTTGTTTTTTTGAGAATGTGGCTAAAAACAGTTCCCATTGATGTAAAATTTGGTGCACAAAAACATTCATACCAAAGGAAATCTGGCACGCCAACCGGGAGTCTGGCACGTTAGTGCCTTGGCATGTTTGCGGCAGGTCGCTGCACAAGCCTTCATTTGACATCGCATTAGGTGCGCAAGGGTTTCCATGCCGAGGGGAATCTTGCGTGCACCCCATATTTCTTGTGTGCACCTCCATATTTTATCATGAAATTATCCTTTTAGTTTCAAGATTCCATTGGTTTCCTCAAAAGATACCACTCATGGCCCTATCTGAAATTCTGCATCAACAAATGCCCCCCCCCCCCCCACAGAATTAGAGCAGAAGGGGGTCCCGAAGGTTGAATTCTTAGGGTCAGACAAAAAAAAGCGTCGAGTTTGTGTGTGAATAAAAGTTGTTTGGGTGAGAAAACCACTTCCACATGTGTGAAAGGTGCAGTATGTGTATATAAATACACTTATCCACCCTAGGTCACCCTTGGAATTTTCTGAACAATGATCTTTTTCCCTCATGTGAGAAAAATATCAACATCGGCACGCAAGTTCTCATTGACAATTCTGAGTTTTGTGTGCACCCCAGTCACTTTTGCGTCGTCATCCATTTTCATGTAGACTGGCATTCTTGCACACCACCTGCTGTTTTGTGCACCGATTATACTTTATTTTGTGCACATCCCTTGGGGTTTTTGAAAACTTGCCAAAAATGGATGCCCAACAGATCGTCCCTAAGAGGGAGGATACTACGGCTGCAAGGAGGACTCAGATGTTCACGAACCCCCCAGATTCTTCATGTGAGGAGGGTCATGTCTAATAATATTTTTTTTTTCATGCTTATGCCAGATCAAAAAGATTACGTCTTAAGTGATATCTTACCGATATAGAACATCGGCACTTGGGAGGAGGTGGTGATGCCTTGCTTTGAAACTGATACACCACAGTCATGGGTTACACACAATGATAGCCTTCCAGAGTTCCAAAACACAAAAAAATGACATCCTATTAGGGAAAAATAGAACACAACCTTCTACATCCTGGATCCAAAGACTAAAATATTGTAGGGAGCAATCTGATTCCTGAGGAATCCCCAGCTCCTTACACGAGAAACTTCAGAGGCAACATTACTGATGATATGAATGATTGGAAGTAATGGGACATGAGGTCCAGGGGAAACTTTAAAAGTGAATGGGAATTGAAATATTATGTATGCCAAACATGTGAGGAGGTAGGGACAGAGATACGGTCTATCCGTCTTTTTGAATCTGTATGGACATCCCAATTTCACGTCATCTAACAACAGGACCAGATACTAGAACTATTCTGTTGTTGGTCTCCCAACACCAACACCTTCCACCTCTACCACAGAGAGGTATGAATCAGTCTGTGGGAGGTCCATTGCATTGGGGGAATACATTTGGAGGGGTGCTAATGTGTCGAGTTCCTCCCAATAGGGAATGTATTGGGGGATAGGATGCACACCCCATCCTGACATCGTATCTAAAGGAGCGGGATAAGGAGGAGTAGAAAATAAAATATGTTCTAAAGGACATATCTTATTAGGGATGGTTCAGACGTTTTCTGATGCAGGAAAAGGCTATGAAGATGCCAGAATAAGGGATGAAATTCCCAAACACATCTCAATGGGGAAAGGTGAGATCATTTTGGATTGTCCTAGAGGTAAGAGAGTATCGATCATGGGGCTTCTGCATAAAATAACTTCAGGACCCAAATGTATGATATTATGTCTTCCTTTTTGCATTCTTGAGTGGGTGGATATTTCTAGTGATGGATATGAGGATGGGGGTCCACTCAGAGACATTAGTGATGATTGATATCATGGTGAAGAAGAATAAGGTTAACCTTGGGGGTTCCCGTATTGGATGGGATATACATCATTCTGGGGCATATCTCGAGGGGATGTATGCCCGGAAAGATAAGTGGGACATTCTTGATCTTTCATGGTTGTGTCGTAACCCACTGCGGGGGTATGACTTCCCAGAAGACATTTGCCCACTGGGTGACAGCATGTGAACATCCGTCATGAACATTGCTGGAATCCACCCACATACGCTTAGAGAATAAGGGATCATGCTCATGATTGGCATAAAAACCCATTTCTACATTCATCCATTGCAGACCCCAGTTTTTTAGATGGTAGATAATGTGTAGGGACCTTTGGAGTAGAGGGAATACATACAAAGCATCTGGGGTGGTGTGCTGGTAGCCCAAATCGATGGAAAGATTGTTTACGAACCGTACATGCCAAACAGGTTCTCCAGGTAGTTTGGGTGGACGCTGCGGATTCCAATGAAATTTTATACAGAGGTTAGAGAATAGATACATCCATGCATTATTAAAAAACTATATCTTATGTTCATGACTATATGCCTAGGTGAAATCATCACTCTCCCCCTACCGATGTTAGTGCTGGCCTGTCAACAGAGTATGCCGAACACTGGACAAAAACGTACCCCTAAGCGATTCTACAGAAATGTATCTAGAAAATCAAAGTGTCTTGTGTGGATCCTGAAGAGAGGAGAGGTATAAGAATTTATATGCGATAATTGAGATGATGAAAATACATAGTGGACAGTATAACATAGGATGACACTTTATCGATAAGAGCATCGCAAGGTGAGAATGTGCCTCCATCTTCTAAGGAGGGGTGGTCCCACGGGAGACCTCGTGGGCCAAAGAGGGAACATCATGGGAAGATAATCAGGCACCACTTGAAGACCACTTCCAATTCAATCTTCCTATTTCTTTGGCCTTCCTGGAGGAAGCTGCAAAAAATCTATGTCCACCGAAGAGTTGTGGTGGAGGCTGGTGCTTACCGAGATTGACTTTCCAGACATAGGGAAAATCCAGGTGGTGGATAGGGTAATCAGTAATTTCTATCATGCATACATGACATCCATTGATATCTACACATGCCAGTTGGCCAGTATGAAGAGTCGAACCTCCTGGTTAAAGTGATTCTCAAACAAGAACATGACCCAAAAAAGCTTCCATCCGAGGATGAAGATGTAGAGGGGGACGAAGTGGAAGAGGAAGAGGAAGAAGAAGATGAAGAATAATTAGAAGGCGGATAAGAAGAAGAGGAAGAAGAGGTTTATGTTCTTAGTGGTGGAGGAATTTTAGATAAACATGCTCTCCTGTGAATCCCCTGTGATAGTGGTGAAATTGCAGGATTCAAAGCAGAACTGGATGAGTAGCTCAAGGTGAGTTTTTCTATTGTGTACGATGGCCTATCCCTTCTCATAGTCCCAACATGTCGACAAAATATCATCCTATTTAGGAACACCTGGATGACGGATCTTAGGAATCCGTCCTCCTGGGGGTGAAGACGTGCCCATGGAGGCAAGATAACATCCCCAGGAACCTATCCTCAGAACTGATCAAGGTGGGGAACCGACTATGGTTGGATTAGGTGATGATGACCAAAAGGGAAGATATGAAGTGGGGGCCTCCATGTTTACCACCTATCCCATCATTTAGAAGGAGTCGGTGCTGGTGATGGAGTTAAAAAGTGTCAATGGATCTCCTATGGTGGTGGCTCCCGCTATGACACAAGTAGTGGATACTACCGTGCTCAGCTCTAGTAAGTCATTGTCTTTGTTAGAACTTATTTTTATTAGATAATTCAGCTATCCAAGATACTGATTCCCAGTGCAGTGATAGCGAGGTTGTAGGATTGGAAAACCTATCAAGTCTGGAACATCTACATGAGCCCCATCAATGATTACATCAGCTCCTGTAGAGCCAACTATTTGAGTCGGCCCCTTACTAGTACTCGATGAGCTTGAGGCTGCAGTCATGGGAAATTATGTTACAATGGTGGAACTTCAGTTCGGTGAGGGAGAAGTCTCTGATGAAGAATGAATTCCAGAAGTGTACCCTAACACTGATCTTCAGGATAAATTTCCTCATTACAGGAATGCAAACCTATAGAAAATAGAAAATTCTGACCTAGAAGCGGCTGAGGAGAGCCACCTGATGCGGTGCAAGGCATTGAAATGCATCAAATTATTTCTCAGTTAGCCACATGAAAAATGGATAAACCAAATGTGGTCGTTGCACACCTAGAAAACCATCCCATGCGCTAGAGGGGTAGATGCTCACAGTCTTCATATAATGATACCTGATTTCATGGATGGGAAAATACAGGAATATACAGATGCTCTAACATCGCATGATGCCAGAAGGAGTAAGAGAATACAAAGGAATTACTTAAGGCTGATCGAGATGTTTGATTCCTTGAATACAAATAAAAATATAGGAAGACATTCATCACAACTCACTCTGAGATCATTGAACAGATGAGGGCCTATATAGTAGATGCCCATGAGAAGGTAGTAAAGGTGAGTCAAAAAATGATTGTGCTCTAATATGAGAATGTGAAAGAACAGGCTAGGGCTAATAAGTTATTATCTGAAGCTACTGATGAAGAGAGTGATCTCAGGGGGTGGGAGGCAGTCCTGGAGGCCACAACCCCAAAGGTGGCAACATTAGAGAAATCTATCAAAGATGCTAATCCTTAAGGGCCCTGTTTTTGAAAAACTCACAATCAAATCCTTCGTTGTTTCTTTTTATTCTGAACTACATGCATGGATGAATCACTTGTTTGCTCATTTTTTTCAATGCATTTTGACCATAACCAAGAAGTGATTAACAATCGATCCCTCATCTCTAATGGGTCGTTCCTGATGTGAAACACAAGGGATGGACATATCATTTCTTCATTTGAATGTGGGAGTTTCAACTAGTATTCTCGCATCTGGAGTGTAAAAGCCCCATTTGGGATTTCTAGATGAAAGGGGAAATCCTGACTGGAGAATGTGATTCCCAGAATAATCAAATTGTTGTTTTTTCTAATGTGATCTTGTGCAGGAGCGGGGTAACACCAAGGGAATTAGAATAAATACCAATATAGGGGAGTGTAATTTTTGAATCAAAATACCCAGAAAGTGGAACACTATAGGGGTGGAATGAAAATGGAGAATAAATATTGACCATATTTAAAAAAAATCATCCATACTACGTTATCTTGAAATGGGGACACCAAATGAGGGTCGACCGCGGACCATGTTCGAAACACATGACCTAACTCGAAATGCTTTGCATTATCCTTTTGGAACATTAGCCTAGTAAAATAGGTGAGCCATAGGCTAAGAATCCATACTGTTAAGGGGTTCTTTCAGGCATGATAGAGGATGAGTGTCCAAATAACGGGCACACAAAGTGTGGAGGGTGGAGTGATGGGTTATCCGAATAGAGTCCAACACTCTTGAAATTACAACACCATGGTGGAAACACATCAGGTGGGTGCATCAGTATAATCAAGGATCAAAATTACTCCAAAATAGGACCACTCTGGTGAAAACCTAGTATTACATGCATTTTTATTTCATACCAAAAAGAAGATAGACACCTAGCTCAAACATTGTATGGTGTGGATGGGACACATAGATTAAAGGACATGCGGCTGGGCCCAAGGAAAACTGCCTGGACATCGCTATGTATTCAATGAGGATGGGAATCAAGCCGAGCATATTTCTTTATTACAACGTGGTTAGAGACCAATGATGGTAGGAGAATCCACTTTAAAGAGGAAGTTGATGCATCCCATTGTTACCATGGGGCATCCTGAACTAGTTCTGGGTAGAACCAATGTTTAATGTCATGAATCAAGGAATTATGGAATCATGTGGTTTAACATCATATGATAGGATGGGGAGTCCCAGGGGAGATTCCAAGAAGGGAGTACGGTATTCGGTATCTATAAACTTGACCTGAATGGGGACATAAAGAGTAAAAACCACACCACGTATCCCCGAAGGATGTTTGATAGGTCAAGGGGACAAAAATGAATATTGGTATAGGGTCGAGACTAAGTTATTGGGTGTTCTTAAATATCCCATTAGGATGAGAATCAAGCTGCACAACGTTCTTGGATCACAGTTTAACATCATGCGGGATAAAAATCCTGCATGGTAAAATTGCACTAGTACAAACCCCACCAAAACCACTAAACACACATGAGTTGTGATTGATGTGGGAAACAAGGAGTAGTGATGGGATTTCCCTTGTATAGGGGGGCACATATTAGGGGAAATAGAATTTTAGGGGAATGACATCCCAAAATTATTGAACGGACTACTTAACGCACATAGATGCGCGAAGGTGTAGAATCGAGTTTACTGGAATTCCACTTGAACATAAGGGAGTGAAATGATTTGAATCATGGAACTGGATACCTGGATCACAATGATGGAAGAATGATGATAATGGATAACTATTGACCATGTTTGAAAAACAACATCAGTTTCATGTTTTCCTGGCATGGGGATATACAAATGAGGTTCGACTGTTGGCCATGTTTGAAACACAAGACATGTCGCAAAATATTGCTTGGGGTCTTTCGGGGAGTTGGCCCAATAAGGTAGGTGAGCCAATGTGACAAGATACTAGACCATGAAAGGGATCCCTTTAGACATGGAAGAGGATGTGTATCCAAATAAAGGGATCATGAATCTTGTACATTAAATAAGAGAATTTCCATGTGAAAATTCAACAAATTGGGATCTTTTTCATGACACATTTGAGTATGACAATAAGACGTATCAGATGGAGGGAGTCAAATCCCTTTCCAAGGACAAGGGTCCTAGGGTCACATGCTCCTAGATTAAGGTGATAGAGTAGACCATTAAAAAGGGACCTATTTTAAAGCAATGATCGTAGGGTGGAAAAGTAGTCAAACCTGAGGCATAGTTCATATAAAGAGATATTTGTTTAGGGTCATAGAACTCAAACTAGCATTCAAAGAGACAAGGAAGAAACATGGTGTGGTTGTTTCAAGACCCAATTCAAATAAGAAAACAAGAGTTTCTCACCACAACACATGCTTCCAAAGTAGCATGGACCATGGTGCCAAAAAAGGTGTTGGATTTAAGATTCATAGGGATGGACCAGCATATGGAATGTCTGGGAATTCTTACATATCCCATGATCATGTGAATCAAACCATACATAGTTTTGGAAAATGTCGTGCAACTCGGTGTCCTGTGACAATGAGAGTCAGATATTATTTTTAATGTATTAGACCTCAGACCATAGATATATAGGAGGGATGGAGACATGCAGTGTGGTAATTGCAAAAAAACGATGTGAATGAGGATGGTAGGAGTCCATATCACACCATGTGCTCCCATAGAGGTTTTAGGTCGAGGGACCAAAAATAAAAGTTGGACTGGGCCCGAGGTAAAGTTCCCAAGCATTCTTACATACCCCATTATGATAGGGATCAAGCCATACATTATTTTAGAAGTGTAATGGTAGGGGTGCCAATTCTAGGTAAATAATTTCGTGTGGGTCCGGACCACACTCCAATAAAAGCGGAATTTATTAGATCTTCATTGTTCTTTAAGATGGATGTGGTTGTGAGGAGAAAAACCTAAAAATAATAATCTAGGCAATGCTACATAAATTAATCCATATGTAGGAATTGAAAAATGTTGTGGTGGATAGCCACTACAAAACCTGATGTCCCCTCAAGTGAGGACATCACAATACAGTGCCATTTTTCATTGTGCGGCTAGGACAATAATGTTATAGTTTAGTGTTGTCTGATAGGACCAACCCCTACATTTTAATGTATGGATGTAAAAGTGTAACGTTTTAAAGTCATGTGAGACTAGGAAACATAGTTAAAATTCATATAGAGTGGACACATACCAAAGAAACATGGTTTTGAATAGAATGTGCATGGATTGATAATGCATACCAGACATGCATGAGGACATAATCTCATACCACACCACACAAAATTCTAGGAAAGAAGCAATAGGATGATGGGCCAGTAAAGGAAAAATAATATGGGGCTGGACCCAAAGATGAAATGTCTAGGTGTTCTTTCATTTCCCATGAGGAATAAATCAATCCATACGTAGTTATGAGAGTACAATTTAACATCATCCAGGATGAGAGGTAGGGGAGACTAGTTCATAGAAGGGGAGTACGTGGTATGAATATTGAAAACCCGATGTGAATGAGGACTTAAGACCATACCACCACCCCATGAAATTCAATGAATGCCAGGGCCAAAAGGCCAAATAGAAGAGAAAATTAGGGGGAATGTGATATGGACTTGAGGACAATATGTTCATGTGTTCCTACGTATCTCATGTGGATGAGAATCAAGATATACATTGTTCTAGGTATGTCATGCAGTTTTATGTATTTCAGAAATGATGTGAAGAGAACTTATTTATATGGTCTTAAAACTCATACCATAGAGAAGCAAGACTCTTCCAAATGGGAAAAAACCTCCACCAAATTCCTAAGCCCATGTTAGCTATACTCAATGTGGGAAATAAGGGTGGAGAAGGTCTTGGAAAAACGTGGAATACATGCAATGGGGAAAATGGAGTGGATCCCGAATGGTGCCTTAGTGTGGATTTGTCCTCCTAACGCACAAACACACAGAGAGGGAAAGCACCAAGTGTGTCGGAATTCCACTTGAAGAAGATGGAGTGGAAAATGGCATGAATTCTACAACCAACATTTATGGATTGATGGGGTTGGTTTAACGATGGGGAATAACTAGTTACCTTCTTTGAAACACAATATACATATTGTGTGACCTGAAATGGGAACAAAAAATGAGCATCGACCAGTGACCATATTCACAATGCGAGACGTATATCAATTTGTAATTCTAAATTATCGATGATATTATCCCAAGATGGTAGGAGGGTGTTAGGGCTGAGAATGCATACCGTTTATGGTTCCTTTATAAAGTTAATGCTGATTAAATCCCAATTGAAGGAGAAAATTAAGCCTAAAATGGGTGATAACTCGCTATGTAGAATCCAACACTCTAGGTCTTAAACTAGAGTGCACTTGGTAACATTAGAGAACTGCCAATGAGGCTCTAGGGGCCCAATTCAAAATCAGTCGAATTGAAAAGATGAGTGTAAAATAGGTTGAAGGAAGAGTTCTTAGGAGGGAGAGGCACATGGCATTGGTTGTCACAAACCCAGTGTAAATGAGGAAATAATCTCATACCACACCATACAATCCAAAATAAGGAAATGGTCTACGGGGCCAAAAGTTCAAAGAATCTAAGATTGGGAGCCCCATCCAGTTCGAAGTTTAAAGCCTTTTGGTGAGGATGAAGGGGTATTTTGGATGTGAAAGTTGAAGAAGAACCAAATAAATGGAATGTTCAAAGCTCATATGTTCCTATGTATTTTAACATCGCGAGGGATAATAAAAAAGGTGGAGATCTCCTGGATGAGGGATACATTCTGCAGTTATGATGAACTTGACATGAATAATGGAAAAAGCATGCACCACACTATGTGTTTCTAAAAAATGGGAGATCCTAATGTTTGGGGATGGGCCTATGGGTGAAATGTCTGGGCGATCCTATGTATCCCATTTGGATGGAAACCAATCCATATATAGTTATGAAAGGTCCAATTAGTTTTACATCATGCGGTGAGGACATGAGAGAATAGAAGAATGAGGAGGGGAACATGGTGCGATCATCGTAACCCCGACATGAGTGGGGGCCAAAGAAGCCTACACTACACCATGCTGGATCCTCCAAGAGAACTACCCCCAAGGGGATATAGTCAAAGAGAAGATATTAGGGATGAAATCTAAGACAAAGAATCCAAGCGTTCATACGTATCCAAAAAGGATGGGAATCAAGACATACATAGTTTTAGAAGGTTCCATGCATTTTAACGTCATGCAGTGATGAAGTTGATACCGAGAGACCATATTTGAAGGTATTAGGTATTAGACCATAATGTTATATCTACCACTCACAGTTTAACATCATGCATGATGAGTGCTGGGTAGTTTTACGCCCTTTAACTTGGACGAATCACAAATTTTAACATCATGTGGCACAGACGGAACAGTTTAAGGTCATGCGGGAGAAGATAAATCTTAGTTTATGGTCATAGTGCACAGACCATTTTTCAGTTTTTCATCATGTGGGATGGAAAATCAGTTTAATGTCAGGCATGACGCAATAGTTTAAGGACATGTAGGAGTCTCACTTACTTTGGAAAAGTACTTCTTGGGGAATTCGCAATTGGTGGGAGGAGTTTTGCACTCACCATCCATGGTAAGTAGAGAGTACACTCCATTAGGGTAAATCTTTTGAATGATGTAAGTTCCTTCCCATTTGGGATCTATCCTGGCTGGTTTCCTACCTGGTATCATTGGTTCTCTTATGGAAAATAGTAGGTCACCTTCCAAGAAAGTGCAGAGGTGAACTCTTTTGTTGAAAGCTCTGGCTATATTTTTTGATGCGTTTCGAGATTGTGCAGGGCTGAAAACCTATTCTCATCAAGAACATAAAATTTAGAAATAAACATTCAACTACCTTATCTAGTTATTTATGATCATAGATAGTAGTGCCTAATATAAGAAATTGACTCTCGATGAGCAGGATGACCTCCGTTCTGTACACCAGGGAATGTGGGGTCACCTGCGTGGAATTTAGATTTGTTGTCTGATTGGCCCAGAGGGCATTAGGGAGTTTGTCAATCCAAATATTCATGTTTTGGAAAAACATTTTTTGCAATATGTTAGAGATGGTTTTTTTGAACACCTGAATATTCCCATTTTCTTGCACGTGATAATAGGAGGTTTGGTAAGAATGGATGTTGTAATTGGGGTACAATTTCTTCAACTCGGCTTTCCATAAGTTGGTTCTGTTATTAGTGAGTATAGTGTGAGGTACTCGAAATTGATAAAGGATGCTGAATCTCACAAATTTAATGATAGAATGGGCCTTGACATCTTTGAGCGGGACTGCCTCCCCCCACTTGGAAAATAAATCTATAGCAGTCGGGACAAACTTGCACTGGCGAGCTGTCGTAGGTGGATATGGTCTCATGACATCGAATCCCCAAACTGAAAAGGGTTAAGAGTACATGGTAGTGTAGAGAGGATCTGGTGGTCGATGCCCAAATTTATCATGAATGTGGCATGCATGAAACCTCTTGGAAAACTCAATAAAGTCACAAATCCTGGAGGGCCAAAAAGACCCAAACGTCATGATCTAGTGAGATAATTTTAACCCATCCTGATGAGCCCTGTAGGAACCAACATGATCCTCCAGCATGGCTTGAGAAATCTCACCTTCTTGAATGCAATGGAGGAGAACCTCATCAAACCCGCACTTGTTGAGGATGTACTCAATACTGGGACCAATCTAGAGGGTAAACTGTAATGTAAGACATCAGATTATCTCACACTCGACAAGATATACTAAGAGATTACTATGGTTGAGGTAATAAAAAAGGGTTTTCTATAGTTAGGATTCACTTCCAGCACTGCATCAGGGGGAACTGGGGGTCCTGACGTGCAGGCACCGACAGTAAGTTGGGTTACATGTGGGCTATCATCATTGTCTGGAGTAATGGGGTCGATAACTCTCCAGTGTGCCATTTGGATAATGAAATCATCCTGATCAGGCTCCACAAGATATGCAGCTAGGATGGTCAAAGCATCGACTTGACCATTCTAGGATCAAGGTACATGGGTAACTTTTGGCTGAGACTGGAACTAGTCCATAAGCTGGTGGGTACATTCCAACAGTGGTATGAGCTCTGGTTTCCTGATATCACGGTCACCATTGATTTTTCTAATGACTAGTTCGAGTCCCCTTTCACATCAAAGTGGGGAATATCTATTTCGAGGGATAGCACGAGACTAGGGATGAGAGCCTGATACTCCACGTCATTATTGGTACAACCTTTTGTCAAAAAGAATGAATATGGAAGAACGGCTTGCGCTGGCATGATGAAGACAATAACCAGGCCCACCTTATTGAGTTTGGGATCATTTAGTCTTCTACCGTCATGACTTTGTGAAGCACCATAAAATTGTATTTTCCATCACAGAATGGTTTTGTCTACGGAGATAATTGACTTATCAAGAAAATCATGATCTAGATATTGGTCCGCATGAGTTGGATGTGTGGCAAGGAAGTATAAAAATGATTTCCCCTTAATAGAATAATAGGGGATGAACTTGATGTCATACTTTTGGAGGATTACTACCCACTAAGCTAGACGACCTGTTAACATGGGGTGGTTTAGAATGTACTTCAAAAGATCCACTAAGGAAACTAACTATATCTCATGGTGTTGTAAGTAATGTCACACATTCTGCACTGTGAATACCAGTGCAAGGTAGCATTTATCGAAAAAGGAGTATTTGGTCTCTGTATCTCCGAGCATGCTGCTATGATATTATAGACTATTCGTCATTCCCTCGTTGTTCTTTTGAGAGATAAGGGCATCGATGGATCTTTCCAGGGTGGTCACATAAATGACCAGTGGATTTTTGGAAATGGGTTTCATCAGGACCGGAGGATGTAATATGTACTACTTGACTTCCATGAATGAAGTATGACATTCCCCATCCCACTGATAGAAAGTTCCATTGTTCATGAGATGAAAAAATGGCATAAACATGCCAAAATAATTCGTGATGAATCGTCGTATATATTCCATGTTTCCTTGAATGTATCATAAATTCTGAATTTTTCTTAGAGGAGACATCTGTCTGATGTCCTTAATCTTCTCTAGATTTATCTCGATGCCTCTGTATCTGAAAATGATGCCATGAAACTTCCTAGAGGTGACCCCGAATGAAAACATCAATGGGTTCATCTTCATATGGAGAGAACAGAGTAAGAAAAATACTTTCTCATGGACTTTGAGATGGTCCTCACGCTGGCGGGATTTTACTATCAGATCATCCACATAGAATTCAACCAATGTCCCAAGGATCGGCTTAAATATTCGGTTCATGTCAAGCTAATAGGTGGAATCTGCATTCTTTAGACCTAATATCATTACCAGGTATAAAAAAGAACCCTGTGGTGCCCTGAAGGCTGTATAATCCCCATAATTAGGTCCATTCAAATTTGGTTGTACCCAGAATACCCATCCATGAATGAGAGAGCCTAAAATCCAGTGGCTGTTTCAATCAACAACTCTGTCAAGGGAAGGTGAAAATCATCCTTTAGATAGTAATGGTTGAGATCCTATAAGTCAATACAGAATCTAATTTTTCCATTTTTATTCATGACATGCATGATGTTTGAAAACTATCTGGGGTATTGGATCTCTTTGCAGAAATTTTATCTAATGGGCTTATCAAATTTTTCCTCAACCACGACACTATGAGAGGGATGCATCTTTATGGGTGTCTGTTTGAACCCAAAATTATTTTATGGGAGACTGAGGTGGTGGATGGATTCCTAGGATCTAGTCCTGGTATTTCATCATAAATATTGGAAAAAACATCATGATGCTACCTCAAGGGGTCCACAAGTTGTTGTTTCTCTTTAAAATGCATAATGACACTAATCAACGTGGGTTTCATATTGGTCTCATTACCGAGGGTCACTTGTACGAATTCATCAACCGTGGTGGAGAAACCCTCATCGAATATAGGAGGTAAATATTCCAAATATTATCAGACACTTATGGAGGAGGGATCCTCAGCAGTAAGAGATAATTTTGAGTCAACAGATCCCAATGGAAAGCTTGTGCCACCCTAAGCTGTAGTAGACACTACTTTGGGGGAATCGTCTGCTACCACAAGCATTGCAAAGAAAGTTTTCAATCCAATCCTATCTAATCATTTGCACATTGGGCCATGCTTGATGATATCAAATCAATAGTGGTGCATTGGCTTGAGCCGGTTTATCCCAGCTCGACATAACAAGCATGTATGACATATTTATGTTACGATGGGGTGTATATCCTGATACATTATGGGAGTAGGGGGCTCTGGGATCACTCGAGCCTGATTCTTGTAGAAATAAGTGGTGATCCTCTAGAGTCACTTAGACTTTGGAATGTGCTTCCCCCTTGATCCATAAAAAATGAAAAATTTCTCTAGATCTGCGGTAGTATCCTCCAATCTGTGGATCGGAAAAATGTAGGCATCATCTAGGTATGTTGACTGGTCGGTTGCAGTGGTAGTGTGTTTGACCTCATTTGCCTGATTCTACTTATCCTTTCTCTTGTAATTGTCATCATCCAGATTGTAGGCTTCAAAATAGGAAAAAGTAGACACGTCACATTAGAGTACTTCGACTCAACCATTAAGGGAGTACATAAGGTACTGGTGATACGATGATGGGACCACCACATATAGTCGGAGTCAGGACCTACCCATGAATGCATTATAGGTTGTGTCCTAAGAGAGAAGGATGAACTCGGTGCTGGATACCAGACTAATGAATTGGGAATTCAGGCAGATCATTGAAACTGGTGCATGTTCCTTCCTATCATAACCATTGATTTTCAGGTTAGAGGGACTCATATCATCCTCGGATAACCCCATTTTTTGACGCGTCTAGGTCAAAATTTGGATGATATCATAACCACTATCAAAAAGACAGTAAAGAAACTCCACATTGTTGAAGTGTCCAGTGAAGTACCATAGGAGGATGTTCCCTTATATGGAAGAGAATTCATATTCTCCAGAGAAAGAGATAATGGCCAAACATTCTGCTTGCTCGACTACCTCATCATGGAAGGATTCTTTAGCTTCTACCCCTCCATCAAAATAGAGGGGACTTCTTAAATATTCGTCGAGGTATTCACTCATATAAATTGATAGTAGAAGGGCCTCAAGGATTCATAACCTCATAGGAATGCTGGAAGGATTCTTGAGGATATCATACTTTCATGTCAAGCATGATATTATTCTTATAGGAGGTCATTGTGTAGAGGGGGGTATGAAGACCCCTTTCGGCTGAACCAGAAGATGACTGGTGTTGGGAATGTCTCACTGATCACTAGTTGAAGCTTGTGGAGTGACTACCGGATTTGGATCAGATGATTGAGGCTAGTCTGTAACATAGTGTGGATGGTCGCGGCATGGTCGAGGCAGCTCTTCCAGATCAAGTAACAAAAATGGCGAAGAAGGAAGACCAGATAACACCAGATGAGAAGGCTGTGTATACTATGATCTTCAGTGGTCCGGATGTATGTTTTCAGTGGCATTAAAAACCTAGGTGGAATTACTGATCGAGGAACTCCGACGACCCATATAGCCACGGGCTCGTCGACGCTAGAGAGAGATGGGGACATTAGGAGGATCCGTATGGCACTCCACCCCATCAGAAATCATGTAGGGTTTTACCAGCACCATGGTGATAACTGAAGAGTACACATGATGGTCACTCAAAGAATCCTCCACTACTGGATGGATTCTAGGGAAAATTTCCATCTCTGGGGTCATGAAATTGTCGATGCTTGCTCTTTTGGGAAAAGGATGACTGAGCCATTGATGCAGAAGTAGCGGTTATAGGTTACACTCTATCCTATGAAGGATTAGATCGATTCAGACATGTATGGATAACACCATGGGGAAGGTCTACATCCTTACGATCTATCAAATCATCATTCATCTGGGACGTATGTTAAAAAACCTGGTGCCACTCACATTCGATGTCATTACTGCTGTCTGGCTTCACGAATACACATGCCACATGTGCCTGAGCTGGGCCTAATCTGACTATGTTGTTATCATCCTAGTCTTCATTCCAGTTTATAAACACATAACACTATTTGAGGGTGTTCCCCAGGGTCTGGTCATAGGGCGTGTAATTGGGGTTATCAATGAGATATGCCTCTTCTGGCCTCTTGTATTCAGGCAACCGTATAATTCCCTCCACCAAGGAACTTTGGAAACAACCGAGGACACATGCCCCCTTGAATGAATAGGTTAATCATCTCTTATCTAGGAATGAGGTTGTGGGAACCTTTCACTAATGAGGGGTTGGAGTAGCCTGTCGAGGAGGTGGAACATGGTTATCTCCCCTAGGTGGTGGTGGCATGTTACGCGGGGGATCATACCATTTTTAGGGAGGGAACCTACCAGTTTTGGGGTGGGTGCTGCTAGGCCAGAGGCTGTGCCTAAGGTGGATTCCCCCTATGGAGTTGCGGAGGTGGCTCCATTGGTCAAACTTCCAGCTGCCTAGGGACATCTATTTGTGCCACTACAGCGGTGTCAGCTTTAACTTCCCATCTATCGAGAATTTTATGAGGCAATAGATGTGCCTTCTTGGCCTGCTGTAAGGCTTTCTCTAGTAACTGATCCATATAAGAAATGTCTCAAAATTCCCTAGGGTAATTCTGAATAATGATATAGGGGACTAGTTTGGTTTTGATATTCCCCACACTCATTGTCAGCAGCTATTCCTGAATCAATGAAATATCCAAGGAGTAGGTGAGGCCTTTCCACTAGGAGACAAAGTCAGAAACGAGCTCATCAGGATTCTTCTTGCATTTGAAGAGGTCTGTAATACTCTTCTTCTAGGTGGTATAGATGAACTAATAAAGGAACTTTCTACAGAGATCTTCCCAGCCGGTGACTGACCCATTGGGTAGCTGGTTGTACTAGAAAAACACCTTCTTTTCCAATGTCTATACGAAACAGTAGATTTTGGAGGCCTCTAGCTATTCTAGAGTTCCCATCATGGGTCCACACCTTTAGATGAAATGGGAAATATGATGTTGTGGGTCTCCCATCACATTAAAATGGGAAAGGATGGGGTTCACGAAACTCGAAGGTGATGGCATTTCTTCTACCCACACCGGATATGACTTTCAATCTGGCGGGATTTTTTCCAATCGAGTTTCCAAACACCTCAAGGATAAAAATAACAACTACCATTGGATCATCTGGGCAGGTATTTCTATATTGATGAGGGTCCTTGACCACCAGTGCATTGGAAGGTTCTTCAACATGATAAGTGGGCGCAACGACACATGGAGCGGCTGGTGGGATGACCTGTAGAGCGGCAGGGGGAACCACTGCTAGGTCCCGAGGATTATCACAACGCTCTAGTGGATTGGGAGACACATAACATGCCCTCTTTACATAATTTATGACCACTATCCCATATACATGGGTATCATGGTTAGGGTTATCAGGGTAAACTTGCCAGTGGAAAGTTGTATCTCACTGGCTACCCCGACCGAGGATCACCATGGTCCAGTCACCGCTCTGCGGCCCATTCAGCAAAGACGTCATCAGCCATATTCATGTGATCCATGAGCTGTTGAAACAATGCTGATTTTTCGGGATCATCCTCTATCTTCTCCACTGATCCAGATGGGTCATACGGTTTGATGGCTCCTAGGTGTTATTTTCCCTTATTGGGATTCTATTTGAGGACTAATGCCTTGGTGTGCACATGAAGTCCTAGTAGTTTTCACTACAAGTGAGTAACCCTTCCAAATGGATCCAATCATTATGGAACTCACCTAGGGGGGGTATGTTCTCATCATAGAGATCTTGATCATTCTCCTCCTCTGATAGGTAATCCATTCTAATAGAGACTCTACCTGGAGGAAAATCCTCAATATCGCCTAGAAAATCAGGCTGATGCTAGATAGAACTGAAATGGAGGGCAGCATACTACCTCAACCATAGACCTCAACATGGGGGAATCCTCGATGATAATTCTGTAGAGCATTTTAAAGATCTGAATGCATCATTGCTAGAGGGTCTGCTGGTGACTGGGCAACTGAGGGCACTGGGCCACATAGTGTGCAGCCAAGTAAACCAAACATCATTTTTGGTCAATATCATTGAATTGTGCCTAAATCGTGGGGTAATCCACTCAACAATAATAGATATGGAAGAGAATATCTCATAGGGTTTGTTGAAAGGACACGACATCCTCCAGGGTAAGCGATTTCGGTGCACCGAAGTTCGTTGTTGCGATTGGCAAAAACATATCTAGGAACTGATCCACTACAAGGATGTCCCAAAATCTCTATGGATCAGACAATGGATCTTGCCCGGGGATTCCTGAATCATCTAATAGTGTTGGATGCAGGAATGAAAAATATACTGAAGAAGAACACTAGGATGGTAGACCAGATGGTGAAGAATAAAACAAACGAGTTGTCAAGCCACAACCTCTCGGGCTGTCCTGCAACAAATGAAACGACTGAGCCACTATATATCAGTAAGATAGGATGGAGACCACAACTTATGGCACATGTTCTACAGTCACCAATTGAGGTCTATTCTATTGTCCAACCTTTATCGTTCCCCATAATAACTCTTCATGATCTCTAGTTGAGGTAGAGAATGACCCTGTTGATGATAGGGAGGATTGCATTGCCAGGCCCTGGGAAGGGGCCAAATCATTCACCTCCTTGATATATATATAGAGGGAGTAGGGTATCTATTTGACCTCAAATTCTTGAATGATGAGGCTGATATGTCTTGTTCCAAACCTAACCATCGAAATAGAGGATCAAAGAGAGGGTTCCATTGATGAATCACATTCTACCTTGGAATCTGAGAAGAAGACGAGATTAATTGTGGTCTGAATCTTCTCATCTATCTTTTTATGGAATCGGTGGCCCGACCTTCTGCCCCGGGATGACTCTTTCGGACAAGGTATATTTTTGGCTGGAGGTGGACCTTTGGTTGAATTCATGTTGGGGTAGATATGAATTATTCTTAGGCAAGCTGGGGTGCAAAGAGAACCTAGAAAAATGTCAAAGGGAGCATGAGGAGGACCTCCTTTTCCACTACCTGATGCACAGAGGGAATCTCCATGGGAAGTGATGGAGTGTGTCAAACCCCCTTTAAAGCTAGTCGGGGCATGTACAGGGCCTCCATACGTGTTACCTCTGGCAGTGATGGTACGAGGAAGGTCCCTATACTAGTCAATCTAGACAAGGGGATGACCTCTGTGTTGGGTTCCTATAAAGCTATGCAATCCTTCACTTCTATGATTTTTGTGATGAGGATGAACTATGTTGGTTACTGTAAGGACAAGAGGAATCCCCCATGCTGAAAATTGACCAAAAGGGTAGCATCTTCACATCGGTGACCTCTGACAGGAGGAATGAATCCATACCTGAGGCCCTAGGTATAGAAAAGGCTTCTGTACTGGGTGACAATGCAGTGGAGAGGACCTTCAATCAGATTAAATATGTCATGGTGAGTACCTCCATGCCGATATTGGGAGAGTCGATGGACCACATGCTCATTGGTGATTGTACGGGGAGGACCGCCATACTAGTTGTCATTACCGTGGGTCAACTAGCAAAGGATGCAACCTGTGTAGTTGACCAACAATGTTGACACACCATGCCCATGTGGTGGTTGGGGCATCACCCCAGTCTGGGCATACAATTTACCCCTCTTGGCATAAATAAGGGACTGATGGTATACGTTAGTGGTGGCACAGTCCACGATAATCGTTGATTCTAACTCCCCTCGATGGGCATCTTCCTCAGCCTGTGCATGATGGTGTATTTTGGTTAACCAGACCGGGGCCAGTGGTGTAGGCACATATTTCACCCACTCATCAGCTCGTGGGGTCAGGTTGCAGTGCTAACCCGACCTTGTGGCAGCCCTCTTTGGGAGCCCCTATAGCAGGATTCCATATGGGTTGGCCCAGACATCCTTCACCTCATTGAAGTAGGGGATGGAGTCATCGAAGCATTCCGGAGAGAGGCTCTCGATACGATTATACATCAGAGTGGGGAGTAGTGGCTCACTTTGCGGCCCTTGGGGGTGACAGTGGTGATGAGGCGCATATGCCTCCTTGTCTTGTTGGGCGATATCCCAGGTTGGTAAAATCATCTTCTCCTCATATCTTCAAAAGATATAGTTAATTAACCTTCTCTAAATGAATTATTATCAGGAGATGGGGCATGGGTGATGATCCAATATAGACAATGAGGCTTCCATGGGAGAGATTGGGCTACATGGGATTTCTGCATTGATGTTTCCCTTTCCCCTCCATCGGTGGGTGTGTGGTGATTAGTTTCCTATCATGATAGCTTGGGTCCTACAAAGGAGGGAGATTCAGCAATTAGTAATGAATTAATGAAAGAGACTTCCAATTCTGCAACACCATTCCATCTTCTTTGGTTGGTAAGTAGGATTCACTCTAACAACATCGCAGACCGGGATTTCCAACATTCAACTTCCCCAACTTCTCGTGAGTTTCATGACAGGTCCACTATTTTATTGGAAGAACCCAACACTGGATAACTAGATCTAGTGCATGCTAATGCAATGTTGTCTTGAGAACTACTAATCTCTATATTGAGGAGAATAATTTCATATCAAGTTCACCATTTCTTTTTCTAATGTTTCTCCGGGGCACACATCCATCTCTCAAAGGACGCATAGATTTGTTGCCCCGCATTCTCGCTTTCCAAAGGTGGGCGACATCCGTCTCTTATTTAGGGACCTTTGCTCTTTGATTGAAATTAGATGATTGATGTCGGTTACTCTATTTGTTTATTCTTCCTCGGAACTCATTACCTAGTCCAAGTCTCCCTAATAGACTTAAGACATTGTTCATGAAACTCTTCCAAGCATCTTGTCTTCCTGGTACCTGTTTATTATGTTGCTCCTATTAGGACATTCAGTGGGGCCCATTCAAGAAATCATCCTTTGGTTGGGGGAGTAGTCACATTGGACATCGCTGGCATGACTGGACGTTTGAAAACTAATGCATCTGGAATTTTTCCCCTTATGATAGGGCTTCTCACGGGTGTGGAAGCCCAAGGCATACCATGTCGAATGTAGGGAATGTTATGCCATAGGCATGTATTTGAGGTTTTCCTCAGCTTAACATGCTTAATAAATGGTATGTCGTGAGTTTAACGTCTAACAAAGACAGATTATACTGATCAGAACATTGATGAGAGTGGATTTGATGGGTGAAACCATATAAGGGATCACTAATACTGGGGCTAATGGATGGTCAATTACCCAATAACTGCAAGGCGAAGTGAGAATGTGTGCGAAATGTTCTCACTGGGATGCGGCTGGAAAGGTAATAATTAGTATGGATATGGATTGTAGAGAGTGGATGGAGAGTGATATGGAGCCAATGTGACGGTGGCAGTGATGTTGGGCTTGAGCCTTGAAGAGACTTCCTAAGTATCCCTATGGCAGGGAATCAAAGTTCACATAGTTCAGGATGGGGGTATAGAATAGGGGTGTACACATAGGATAAAAACCTGACGGTATACTGGGGCTTACACATGGTTAGTAGACCGGGTTGGTCTGATACCTGAGGGCAGACCAGAGATGTGGGTCCAAGTGAAAGGTACTACAATGACATACTGTTGATTGCGGACTACAATGAAATACCTCTAGATGGGGCTACAACAACTTAGCATAGGTTGGGGATCACAATAGATTACCATCAGTTGGGGAACAAAACAACTTACTGTCGATTGGGGAACACAACAGCTTACCATTGATTGGAGGACACAATGGCTTAGCATAGATTAGAGAACATAATGACTTACCATTTATTTGGAAACACAACAGCATACTGTCGATTGGGGTTAGACCTCATGGAGTATTTCTACATACTTTGTCTAGGAGACAAGGATCAATGCCCACATAGTTTTAATGGGTACAGTTTAACATCTTGTAGAATGAAAAGGGGCATACAATTTACTATCATGTGGGAAAAAGGTGAACTGACATGAATGGGTTGGGAAAAGTAAGTGTTGGGCTTGGACCTCAAGGAGGATTCCTATTTACTTTACCTAGGAGACAATGACAAATGTACATGTAGTTCTGAATGAGGGATATAGTTTAACGTCATGCAGGATAAATGTGAAACGATGTGAAGGGGTGAGGACTAGTAGGTGATGGAGTTGAACCTCCGGGAGGATTCCTATGTACCATTCATAGGATACAATGATCAAAGTACATGTAGTTTGGAATAGAGGATACAATTTAACATCATGTGGGAAAAATGTGAACCGATGTGAAGGGTTCAGGACAAGTAGGTGTTGGGGTTGAAAATCAGGGAGGCTTCATATATACCATTATGAGAATACAAGGATCAAATTTCATGTAGTTTGGAATAAGGGATACATGTAATGTCATGCGGGAAGAATGTGAACCGACATGATGGGGTTGGGACAAGTTAGTGTTGGGATTTAACCTCAGTAAGGCTTTCTATGTACCTTTCCATGGAGGTAAGGATCAAAGTACACATAGTTCAGAATGAGGGATATAGTTTAATGTCACGAGGGACGAATGAGAACTAACGTGAAGGTGTTAGGACAGGTAGGTGTTGGGCTTGAAACTCAGGGAGGCTTCCTACATACCTTTCATAGGAGACATAAATCATAGTCCACATATTTAGGAAGGTATACAATTTAGCATCATGTGGGATGAAAAGGGGGTGTATTGTTTAACTTCATGCATGACAGGGGTGAACCAACGTAAAGTGGTCAGGACCTATGGGTGGTGGGCTTGAACCTTAGGGAGGCTTCCTACGTACCTTTCCTAGAATACAAGGATCAAAGTTCACATAGTTCTGTATGAGGGGTTAAGATTAATGTCATGCAGGATGAAAGTGAATTGATGTGAAGGGAATCGAGAAAATTATGTGTTGGGATTAAACCTCAGGGAGGCTTCCTACGTACCTTTCTTGAAATGAGAAAGGATCAAATTCCATGTATTTCAGAATGAGGGATTTGGGACTACAAAGTGAACCAGAGATGTAGGTCCCAAAAAAGGGGAGCACAACAGCCTATTGTTGCTTGGTAAATACAATGACTTACTATTGGTTGTGGTTCTAATGACTTAACAGGGGTTGGGGTTCTGAAGGCTTACCACTGGTTGGGGTTACAATGGCATACCGCCGGTGGGGTTAAACCTGAGAAAGGATTCGTATGTACCCTATCATGGGACATGGATCAAAGCCAACGTAGTTTGGCAGCATACATTTAAATTTCATTCAGAATGAAATGGGGGCATAATGTTTAACATCATGTGGGATGAATGTGAACCAACATTAATGGGTTGGGACAATTATGTTTTGGGATTAAAACTCATGGAGGCTTCCTACGTACCTTGCATATGATACAAGGATCAAAGTCAACATAGTTAGAAATGAGGGATACATTTCAACGTCAAGCAGGATGAATGTGATCAAACTTGAAGGGGTCGATACAAGTAGGTGTTGGGAATGAACCTCATGGAGGCTTCCTACATACCTTACATAGGAGAAACTGATCAAAGTTGACGTTGTTTGGAATGTCAGATACAATTTAATGTCATGCGGGATGAATTTGAACCAACATGAAGGGGTCATGACTTGTAGGTGTTGGTCGTGAACCTTATGGAGGCTTTATATGTACCAATCCCAAGTGACATGGATCACAATACACATATATCAGAATGAGGGATTTAGTTTAACATCATGTAGGATGAATGTGAGCTGGAGTGAAGTGGTCAGACAAGTAGGAGTTGGGATTGATCCTTAGGGAGTATTCCTACATTCATTTACCTGGAGACAATGGTCAAAGTACACATAGTTCAAAATGGTTTGAAGGTTAACATGCGAAGGCGGCCCATGGGATGCCATGTCCAATGCTTACACTAATCCCATGTGATTCATACTCAGTGTGAGAAATAAGAGGCAGCAAAGACCTAACAATCATGTCGTAGAAGGTGTGTCCGCATGAAGTGGATTGGGGCTTACACAAGGTGAGTGGACCAAAGAGGAAACAAGGGATCATGCATGGTTAGCAGTCTTGGGAGATGGAGATTAGGACTTATTCCAGGATGGAGGTCTGATAGAGACAACTTCTAGAGGGAGAGGGATTGGGTAACGAAGGTCCTTGTGCCCATATCTCATCTTGTATTTGGTATGAAATAATAGAGGGGGATCATGGGTTCTACCTCCTGCAAGAAAGGCTAGGTGATTACACGAAGATGGTTTCCCATCCCAACGGACAGGCGCCACTCTAATAGAGAGGATCTCATTCCATTTGAGGTAGATCTCACTCCTGTGGAGATGAGAAATCTTAGATAATGTCAGAGATGGGGTACCCCACTTGGATTACACAGGTAGAGGCCATAGTCTAACAGCATGTGCTGAGGAAGATGGTGCTTGGTAGTTTCGCGTCCTACAAAACAGACGAGGCGGGTTCACTTCGCACCCCTAGGACATACATAACTAATACCCACCCACCTTTGGGGAAGTGAAGGCATCAACAATGTTGTGGTGTTGGGGTGTCGTGGAGTTATCCATTGAGGGGATCACGTTACCGTGGATATGAGAAGAAGCAATATCCATTAGCATGCCTAGGTGAAGAATCATAAGGCTAAGAAACAAAGTGTGAAGCACCACCTAAGGGACCATGAAATCACTTCATAAAAACATGTACGGTAATAGAAGAGAAAGGTGAAAAAAACACTTGTTTTTCATAGAAGAGGGTCTCAGAGAAGGTTCCTTAGGATAAGGACGAAACATGGAGTGCACAAAGAGGGACACACACAAGATGGGAGGCTCTGCACAGTATGGAACAACTATGCACAAACCAAATGGTTGTATGCAAAAAAGTCTGATTCTGGGGAAACATGAAAGAAATAAGGCTATCTTGAGTGAAAATTACTTAGGGTAAAAGGAAATGGATGAAGTTCAAGCCCAAGAGGGCCCACCCAAAAGGAGGACCCATGGGGGACCTGTCACACAAGATCCAATACCTTGAGGCCATAATGTTTTTCGCACCATCGCAGAAAAGGATTCTTTCACACAGTAGAACATCATTTTGTCTTCACTCACTGTCCCTGAAGGGCGGGAGGTACACATCATTTTATAGCTAAAAACTCTAGTGGTGGAACAAAAGAGTGGATACTTGAAAATGACCATTTGACTTCGCATTGGGTGTGAAAGGGATTGCACCCCTAGGGGAAACTTTCACTCCAAACTCTTTTCCTATACACCCTTGCCTTGGTTGGTTTTTGAGAAGGTGGCCGCAAAAGGTTCCCATTGATGTCGCATTGGGAATTAAAATGATTGTGCACCACATGAAATCTTGAATACCCATCTAGATTCTTGATCATATGTGTGTTTGTGTGTTTGGGGCGGGTCTCTGCAGAAGCCTTCATTTGACATTGCATTGGGTGCGCAAGTGTTTGTGTGCTAAGGGGAGTCTTTCTCTCACCCCTCCTTTCTTGTGGGAACCACCCTCTCATGTCATGGAATTATCCATTCACTCACATGATGCCTTTGGTTTCCTCAAAATTTCCCACTCATGGGCCTATCCGAATTGTTTTGTCAACTATCTTGATACATAATCATCAATTTCCCAATTCATATTATCCCACTAGAAATAATCCTTCAAATCCACATACATCTTAGTGCTACTAGGGTGTATAGAGAAATTAGAGCTATGAAAATCATCCAATAACTTACTATTTAGCTCATGTATTGGGGGAACACAAATAATTTCCCCAAATTTTATAATTCTCTTCTATTACACGAAGTCTGCTAACTTCTCATCATTCAATTGTTTAATTTTCTTTTAAAACTTCTCATCATCAAACTGAGAACATTTAATATTTTACAATAAATATGGTTGGGGAACCAATTGAAAGAGTAATAATGTTTCACATTCTTTGATAATTCCGATATCCATCATTTCTAGAACCACATACATAAGATCCTTGTCAATCCTCATTTTTTAGAAATTCTTTATCCATCATAATCAATTTACCAGCTACCTTATTCACCTTCAATGGGTGGTAGTGTATTGATAAAACATAATCATTGAGAAGATCAAGCCATCGACTCTTCCTCATGTGGATTTATTTCTTTGAGAAGATATATTCCAATCTCTTGGGGTCTATATATATCTCACAGATTTCACCTTATAGATAGTGTCTCTATATCTATTGAGAAAATATTATGATTAATAACTCTAGACAATGAGTAGGATAGTTTTGTTCATGATATTTTAACTACCTTGAGGCATAGGTCATAACGTAATCATTCTGAATAAGGATACAACTGAGTCCTTTATTTTATGTGTCACTATAAATAAAAAATCCTAAATCTTCTAGTGGTAGATTAATTATATATTGCAAAATTTACAAATACCCAATTCAATTATTCAATGAATTCATCACATTAAATTCTCCAAGTAAACATAACCCCATTATGGCTATGCTTGGTTAACAAGTTAGCAAATCAAGAAAAATTATAAAAGAATCACAAATAGTGATATAATAAAACATTGAAAATATGTACATAGGTTATTTTTTGGTGTATTCCATTTATGAACAGTATTTTTCATTAAACGATCAACTAAGATTCCATCCATAGAGATAATATGGCCATGAAAAGAGACTGTTTGAATCTAGAATTCACACTTTCTAAACGTCCCATATAACTCTTTTCTTATAAGTGTCTCAAGAAAAATCCACTAGTAGTTCTCATGGTCCTCATATATTTTAGAATATATCTAGATATCATCAATAAATATCACAACAAAATATTCAAGATATTCCTTGAACACTATGTTCATAAAATCCACAATATCCAAGGGAGAATTAGTCAGTCCAAATTACATTACTATAATCTCGTAATATATATACTTGGTTCGAAATGGTTTCATTGAAATATCTTACTTATTTAAATGAAATTGATGATATACATATTGGAGGTTAATCTTAAAAAAATGATCTATGTGAATTTGACCAGACAATCCATCAATGCAAGGAAAATGATACTTGTTCTTTAGTTTAATAACATTGATTTCTCTATAGTAAATTCACAACCTTAAGGATCCACAGTTTTTCTTGACAAAGAAAACATTGGATCCCCCTAGAGAAACACTAGTGAAAATAAATCCCATATTACTCAAATACTATAATTGTTTCTTAATCTCCATTAATTCCAGAATGGACATTCTATAAGGAGTCTATGATATTGACCTTGTATAAGGGATTAAATCAATAAAAAACTCAACATCATACTCTGGATGATGTCTCTGTAAATCCTATGAAAATACATCAATGTATTATTATTCAATAGGTACATCCTCAAATTGAATATTCCATTCCTCTCCAATAGATGATGTTTTCTATTTCTCCCAATGAATTTCATTTAGTTGAGCAATTGTGGGTGGATCAGGATAAGAATAATAGGATGGAGACTCCCCCCTCAAGATAATAAATTTAAAACCTTCATCATGAATCTTAATTTAATTCTCTTCGAAATATAATTTTTTTTATACATAAAAATCCATTCTATAAAAAATAATTATATAAAAATCAACCATATGAATCTTTGTAATATGAAAAATTAGAGGATATTTATGAGTGATAATAGGAACTAAAAGATACATATTTTCTAAATAAGGATTTCACTATGAGTCATTACTCATAACTCCCTTGTTAAGGTGAGTTGGAAATCTCTACTTTTTAAAGAAAAGAGGTATGATATAATGGAATGAGATGATCCAGAATCAAATACTGCCCTACCTAAATTTGAGTAGATGACTAAGTACATGCCACCAGATCATTAAAAACACCATCCTTAGTTATTGTGATCACATAATCTTGTCCTTTATCATGTGACATTTTCTAGTGAATATCTCCTTGAAGATTAAGATAATTATTTTCTTAATGTCTCATTTGTTTACAATGGTATCATTTAACATTGGTAGATTCATTCATTCCATTGAAGCCATGGGCTTGAGGGTCTTTTTTGGAACACTTTAAACAAACTCCCTTCCCCAATAGATATGTTCCTTGTTGTTTCTTTCCACATTTATTTAAGGATGGAATGTAAACTCTTCCATTATTTTCATATTCATTATTTAATTTTCTAATGTGTTTATAAGTCCTTTATTTTTATTCCTTCCTTTTAAAGTCAAAAGTCTTAGAGAATAATCTCACTATCTTAATCGCACAGAAGACTATATCTTCGTATGATATGAATGTTTTGGAGACCAGTGCCCTTTAGATGAATTATTTTAACACATAAAATAATTGAGGAATAACTCTATTTAAAATGAATATTAAATCTAATGCTTTCCTTTCTAACCCTACAAAGATGAATTAGTACATAGAAACATCCTCATCCTCCTTTTTCACCAGATTCATGAATTGGCTCTCAATATCTGATCACTATTTGGGAGGGAAATATATTTCCAATAAAATTTACATTATATCCATCAATTCCATGTTTTCTATTTATTCCTCCTCCTTTCTGTTTTGAATTAATGATCACCCCTGATCTGCATCTCCCAAGAGATGATAAATTTCTATGACAACATTCTCCCTTTTTTTACTTCCTAATGTGAGAAATATCTACTTTAAAGAAACATATCCATTGGTCTACTACAAATGGTTTGGTAGTGCCATTGAAAGTTTGAGGTGGTTTTTTCATGAAGTTGCATTGTTCCACAACATTGTGGATCATGATGATCTATATGGGTAAGGTTAATGTTCCTAACCTGAGTAATCTATCCCAGCATAGTTATATATTTCCATCTCTATTTGTAGCCCTAGATACAAAATCATTATCTTTCATAGGAGGAAAATCCCCACATGGAATATATACATTGATATATTTTCCATTCTATCCACTAGGATCTATTTAAAAACTATTTCATGATTAAATTAGGTTATGAATCATAATGGATAATTTCAAATATGAAAAAACATAACATGAATTGGAAATTTATGCATAGCTAATATCATAATCATAAAAATGGTTTCTTTGGGTACATATTCACTTTTAAATATTTCATATTGGTTTTTATAGAAAATCTGAATTATCATAAGAATATAATAAAGTAGTTTCAAACCTTTTCACATTAAGGCCCGTTTTCATGTACCAGGTTATATCGAGTAAAGAAAATCACACCTTTTTAGTGTTGTTAACCCTAGGTAATTGTAAGTTGGATCCATGTAAAATTCTTGTATATTTATGTTGATGAATTACTTAGAAGACCAACATAATCTCTAACTTAACAAAATTCTAGGATGTCTTTCTATGTGCATCCACAAAAACTATATTTGGGTAATATTCCCCAATATATGTTTAATAAATCTAGTTTCCAAGGTTTATACTTACATTTATTTGATACCAACCATAAATAACCCAACTATATTAGCCCAGAGCTGGTGCATCCCTTTACTACATTGGCATAGAAACAAGACTATAATACCAAAGGACTGATCAGTTTCGTAGTTTTATAGGCCATATTACATACATGAACATTAAATTACAATTTAAAACATAATGTATAACATATATAATCCTTTAGGAAACAAAATTATTCTCCTAGATTTACCCTAAATATCAGTCATTATATAAATCTTAGGATCATAGGAAAATTAAAACAAAATAAAGGGGTGAGATCATATGCTCATTAAGGCTATGGAATACATCTGATGCTAACCTAAATAATAAATCATGGTGAATAAATAAAAAACATTCTTTTAAGACATAAACATGAGCATAATATGGTGGAAATAAAATCCAATTTAATAATTCCATAAATAATCATGTTACAATGAAACATAACATTGGATATTCAACTAGATGAACAAAAAAATTGAATATCAATTACTAGTATCATAATGTCAGAATTTCTAATTCTAGGCATCATGAATATATGTTCAAGGATTCAGCCAATAACCCATACATAAATGAGTAAAACCACATCAAGTTTGTCTCATGAGACCTATGAATACATCTAGGGGCTATAACGGCCCCCTCCTATCACTTACTAAGTACAATGCATTCCTAATATGAAAGGGGTGGAATATAATGTACATATATTTTCATTTTGAAACTATCATGTGAAATATTAATTGGTTTCCCCAAAAAAATAAACATGACCATAAACCATCTATAGTAATGTGAAGAGTGGTAATAAGTTATTAAATCTCCATAATTAATCATAATCCATTCAATAAAATATGTTAGATGGAAACCAAAGAGTTGAATATCAATAAATCATATTATTCATGTAACATCCCATTACCTTGATCGGATATGTTTTCCACCCTTTCTATGTTTCCTTTCAGTTAAAAATCCTTTTATGTGATTTTTTGGGGTTTACTGCTGACTCTAGAATAGGTTTACACCCTATACCTGATGTACACGTCATGTACGTGGTGCTAGTTGCATGTTGTGGACTGGGAGATCATGTCCCTAGAAGGTACACATCATGTAGGGGTTAAATATCAGTTTTTAATCAAAGAAAATTGGTTTTTTGGCTTACTTTATCTAGCATGCACTAAACATCGTGACCCTAGGGTACATGTCATGACCCGGGCCATGTCCTATTTTTAAAATCCATGATAAGTAGTTCTTCTCAGTCCTTTTCATTCCAGACCTCTTGGATCTCGACTCTAGACCCTTCCTAGTAAATTTTTAGAGGATCCCTCCTTCATGTTTTATCATATCTGCGTTGGATCATTGATTCTATTGTAGTGTGATTCTTGGGTAAGGGTTCTCCCTCACACTTCAAGTTTCTCTCCTTCAATCCTCTTGGATTTTCAATGGATCATCTAGGAATTAATTGATATATCCCTGGTGGTGTGGTATCATGCTTCTAGGTTTTTATTGGATGTCTTCTTTACCTTCATTATCATTGGTGGGTGTTGTTGCGTGTATCGTTCTTCCAGAAAGAGGTATGTGGTTCCATCTTGACTTTCCAAATTTCTTTCCATCGTGTTGATTTATTTAATTAAATTGATAATTTAAATTAAATCTCCTAATAATTCTTTCAATTTATTTGATAAAAATCCAATTCCAATTAATTTTACGATTTGAAATGGTTTTAGCATGGGAATTAGGAAGACCCCCAATTTAAATGAATTCGGCTGGGGTTGTGAAAAGTTAATTGATTTAAATTGTTGATTTTAAATGGTGGAATTTTATGGAAATGTATTCAATTAAATTTTTGCGTTTAATTTTGGAAATAAATTTTGAAAAGTATGGAATTGGTTTTTAATGGATTTAAAAGTTTTGAAAATGAATTAAAATTATTGATAGAAATCCACTGGTTTTATCTCGTGAAAAAGAATTTTTTTTAATGTAACTAGTTTTGGTTTTAAATGGAATGGAGTTGTAATTTTTGAAATGGATTAATGGAAGTGATCATATTTTATGAAGTCCTAAAATAGTTCTCCAATCATGTAAGAGTGCATGCTAGCCTTAGGAAGCTAGTGAGTTATTTTGATACACTCTACACTATTACAATGTTCTAAAATATACATGAAACGAGTCCCAAACCTGATGGGTTAGAGACAAGTCTTTTTTGGCCAGTTTCATAGAGATATGGGTATACACATTTTCTAATTTCACATAGAGAGTGTGGAATCCTATAGCTGGTTAATATTATCTTACCTTTTGATATATGACCATGTTTCTCACTTATTTATTTGTATTTTATTTATAAATGTATGGTAAGGTTTTTTAACAGTTTTTCATGCATGATAAAATTATATATCTTATTTTATATAAATATTTCACCTTTTCTATTTTTTAGAAATATTCTATTACTTGTAAAGTAAATCTTGTGTGTTGAATGTATTTCATATCATTTTGAAAGAGTATAGCATGTTTTGTTTAAATATGCTTTTATTTTACCAAAACAATTTTTTCTGAAAAACTAAAGGATTTTATTTAGATAATATATATTTGGAATCAATTGGGGAATCCTTGGGGGTATCATACTGGTCTTAGACTCACACCCTCCTTTTTTACTTCAGGCGTTTGTAGACATTATTCTTCCAAGCTCGAGAAAATGGAAGAGATCTCTTGGAGGTGGATCCAACATTTGAGCTTTGGACTTGGTGAGTTGTTTCCTTAGGTACCTTGGGGATGTTGTTCTTATTTAGTACTTTGGGCTGTAGTGATTTTAATTTTATGCCTCATTGTATTTATAGTACCTTAACTGACTGTGGAGTTTTCTTATTAATATTCATACCCTCATTTATCTTTTTCTTCTGCATTCTTGTGGAAAAAATTCCCACTTTTATATTGTATGATGCCAGGTGATATTGGCCAACCAGTGAAGATTGGGAATGCCCTTCGGTTCATGTCAGGGATGTCTTGATTATCAGGTTATCATGGTACCTGGGCTAGTTCATGAAAAATTGGTATCAGGGGAGGCTGATTATCTTTTCATTGAAGTCAGTCTGAATTTTTGAAATCTTGTTGGGACTTAGGAGGTAGTTGCAATTGAGTGCCTGGATAGCACTACCCACAATGAAACTTAAGACGCTAGGGGTGGTTTCAGAAATATGTCTCGTGGATTATTTATATTATTTTCCCTGTTGATATTTGGATAGAGAGAAATTAAAATCATATTTGTCCAATCTATTGAGAATATTTTCTCTTTCTACTCAGATTGAGTGTTAATCTAATGTCTTCCTTTTATCTTCTGATGTTTTATATCCTCATGCATATGAGAAGACTTGCGAATTAGATTTAGTAAGAGGATAATACTAAACCTCAGTAAGAAAATCATGTTGTTGATCTGAATATGGTTGAGGTGATTGTGAAAAATGTCCAAGATATGGGACAAGAAACACCTCTAGTTTCAGATCAGGCTCTAGCATTGAATACTTAGGGGGATATGTTTCGAATTCATCATCATGTCTTCTTTTTCAAGAATCTAATAGTCTTAATAGGATCCACTAATCTGCAACATGCTATTGAAGGGTTGGGAAATATAGAACACATTTTTGTGTTCCTGGGGACACTAGAATTGATCAAGTTGAAGTGTTCCCCCTTCATGCTGGAGAGTCCAAGCAGGAGATGGTGGGACATGATGGTGACATAAGGGAAACATGAGGAATTATAGTGTAAAGACTTCAAGATTATTTTCACCAATCAGTTCTTTCTAGAGTTGATGGTGTTGGATAGTTTGGTGGAGTTTTTCAAGCTTGATAAATATGACAAAACTGTGACTAATATTTCAAATCTATTTTTTTGAGATGGAACAGTTTTCTCCTTATATTGTATCTAATGAGAGGATGAAGGATAAATAGTTTGTGTTGGATAGTTGATCATATATCTATTATTAGGTTTTCTTACTGAAGTTGACCACTTATTCTGATGTTCTGGATAAGGAGATGATGGTTGATATGGAATTGGAGGGTAAGTCAGGGATAAAGAGAGTTCCATTTTCTCCTAGTGGTAGAGTCAGTTACATCAATGGAAAACAGAATCACGATGATCCTCAAAACTGTTCTCAATGAAAGAGTCATTCCAGACCTCCTACATCTCCAGGAGTATGTTCTTTGACTTGATACGAGTGTGTCAAGCCAGTATATTCGAGGACTGATTGCACTGAGGTATCTAAGCGTTGTATCTCTTGTGGACGTTTAGGACACATTCATGGTTCTTTAATCACTTCTCTACTCCGTGTAGTGAGACATGATCATCACTTCCTCTCAAAAATGTGGTGAAATCAAATGGTTCAATGACAAAAGGGATCCATCCATAGGCATCTATAACAAAGCTTATTCATAGAGGGTAAGAGTCTATTGAGTAAGTAGGCATGGGTCAAGTAACTCTGAGAGGCACCATTACCATTAGTTCATCATTGTTGTCTGATCTTTTTGATATAGGTGCTTCTCACTCTTTTATTTCGACCCATACCATTAATCTGATTAATCTTCCTATGAATAAACTATATCGTGCAATAGATATTACTACACCCCCTATAATGAAAAGAGAGTATGGTTTTCATCATCCTTATTATGTCTTCTCTCTATTAGATGTTGAGATAGCCTAGAGATTTCTGGTTCTTGATATTAAATCTCTTGACATCATATTTGGGATTGATTGTCTCATTTCCAACAAAGCCCAAATTTAATGTTTTCTATGACAGGTCTACTTTACTACACATAGTGGTGAGATGGTTGGATTTCAAGGAGAATGGTATCCAAGGTTGAGTAGAGATAGAACTTGTTATCTAGAGTTGGGTATAGTGAATCAATGTGTACATTTAACATGGATCAAGATTCAATGGGTGGTGGTCTTCCACTAGTCATTTTTGAGTTTTCCGATGTGTTTCCTTCAGATTTCTCCTATTTTCTACTGGTGTGAGAGATTGAATTTTATATTTACTTAATGCATGGAACTCAACGAGTCTCTATCCCATCTTATCACATGAAACTAGCTAAGCTGAAAGAGCTGAAGTCTCAGTTGGATGATATTCTTGAGAAAAGATTCATTCATCCAAGCGCATCACCTTGGGCATCATCAGTTCTCTTTACTAAGAAGGTTAATGGATCTCGTCGCTAATCTGTTGATTATTGAAATATCAAATGAGTTACAATAAATAAAAAATATATGTTGTCATATATTGACAATCTATTTTATCATCAAAAATGGGTGATGTGGTTTTCAATGATCGACCTTCAATTTGGTTACCATTTGTTGATGAAAAAAAGTTCACATTCATAAAACCTCCATTCATAGACGGTATGAGAACATTGAATACCTTTTTATTCCCTTTGGTTGGAAAAATGAACCTACTATTTTTAAATATTTAATGGACATGATTTTTCATGAGTGTCTGGATACCTCTATGGTAGTCATTGTAGATGACATTCTTGTCAACTCCATGTACGAGGAGGATCATAGGAAACATATGAGAACAATTTTGGTTTTTCTATGAAATAAAATCCTTTATACCAAGATTCCAATGTGTGATTTATGGATTCAATAAATGAAGTAATTAGTACATGTGGTGTATGAATGGGGTGTATATGTTGATCCTGAAAAGGTGAAGGTTGTTATGTTTTTGGACAACAAAAAAATGTCTTCGAGGTCTAGAGATTCTTGAGCTTAGCCAGATATTACTGTAGGTTCATGAAGCACTTATCAAAGTTTGATTCCCCAATGACTGCTCTGACTCAGAAGGGGGTGATGTTTTAATGGGATGAAAAATGTCATAGTTGTTTTGACGATATGAAACGTTTGTTGACTACTGCGCCAAGGTTGAATCTTCCAGAAGCTGGGCAGGGCTATGTGGTCTTTTGTGATGCATCAAATTCTTTCTTAAGTTGAATTATTAAGCAGTGTGATCATGTATTAGCAAATGGATCTCTTTATATTAGGACACATGAGAATAATTATCCTACCCATGACCTGGAACATGAAGTTGATATGCACACACTTAAGAGTTAGTGGCACAATGTTTTTGGTGAAAGGTTTACGGTTTATTTAGGGAATAGAATCTTATGTTATATCTTCTCTCAAAAATATTTGAATCTTCGGTAGAGTCATTGGGTGGAGTACCAATAGACTTTTCACCTCAACATCACTAATAACATTGGGAAAGGGAATGTTGTTGCTGACGCATTGAGAAGGAAACCTGTGACCCAAGTATTGAATTGATGTCTACTCTTCTTGAAATGATTTTTCAAGATCCAGATCTTGATGATGAGTTATGCTTCATTAGATAATCCATTTATTGTGGGGAGATAGTTTCCCAGTGGGTTTTCTCCAAAGAGGGTGTTCTATGCTCTTGGAACCACTTCATTGTTATGTTAGTGATAAGAAAGGTAGTAATTATGGATTGACATTATTCTCACTAGGATGTCCACCCCTGAACAACAGAAAATGTTCTATGATATGAAGCGACAGTTCTGGTGGCCATGTATGAGACATGACATTTAGTAGTTTTTATTTTGTTTATATACGTAAAAATAGGTGAAAGATGAGCACCATAAATGTTAGGGATTTCTTCAACCACATCTAGTCTCTACTTAGAAGTGGGACATGATATCTCCGGACATTGTCAATGGGTTTTATCATACCTAGAGAAATAATAAAGAAATATTGGTTTTGATTGACATGTTGACCATGTCGGCTCACTTTATACCCTTTCGTGATAAAACCAATTTAGAGGAGTTGGTAAATAACTATGTGAAATATATTGTTCGATTTTAGGTATTTTAATATGATTTTGTCTCTCATAGTGATCCTTGGTTCACTTATCACTTTTGGAGAGGACTTTCGGAGGAACTGGGATCTCAGGTTCATTTTAGCATGACCTACCATCCGCAGTCGGATGTCCAGACAGAAATATCTATTTAGACTCTTGAAGATATGCTTCGCACTAATTTCGTCAATTTCAGCGGGTCATTGGATGATCACTTAGGGATGGATGAGAGAGTAGTGGCCTCATCTCATTGGCATGGAAGCTTCTTCATAGGATTTCTGGGGGTAGAATGTTTTTACGGTGGGGGAGGTTGTAACTTCACTTTACCTAGATCTGGTATGTTTTCCACCTTTTATATGTTCCCTTTCAGTTAAAAATCCTTTTATGTGATTATTTTGAGTTTAATATAGACTACAGAATAGGTACACATCATGTACCTGAAGGAAACTTTGTGTACTTAGTGCTAGTTGCATGTCATGGACTGGGAGACCATGTCGTGAACTAGGAGATCATGTCATGAGAAGGTACACATCTTGTACATGAGGTACACATCATGTAGTTATTAAGTGTATGCTTTTAATCCATGTTGACATGTTTTCAGTGTAGCTTATTGAGCGTGGACTACATGTCATGACCCTAGGGTAAATGTCATTACTCAACCCACGTCCATTTTTAAAACACACGTTAAGTAGTTTTTCTCAGTCTTTTTCAATCTAGTCCTCTTGGATCTCAGCTGTACACCCTTCCTAGGAATTTTCCAGTGGCGCCCATCCATCCAGTTTGATCAGATCATCTTTGGATCATTTCTTTGCTTGTGGTGTGATTCCCTAGTAATGCTTCTCCCTTGTTCTATGATTTTCTCTCCTTCCATCCTCTAGGTTTTTAAATTGATCAATGAGGAATTGATTGATCTGTGCCTAGTGCTATTGGATCATGCATCTAGGTAGTGTTTAATGTTCTCCTTCACATTTTTTTCTTGCTGTTGGTTGTTATTTTGAGTGTTGTTCTTCAATAAATAGGTAGGTGGTTATGATCTGACCTTCCCAATTGATTACCATAGTATTTATTGATTTATTTTAATTTATTATTTAAATTAAATTGATTAATATTTCATTCAATTTCATTGATTAAAAACCAACTCCAATGAATTAATGGATTTCAAATGGTTTGGAATAGATATTTGGAAAACCCCCAATTCCAATGAATTGGGGTGGGTTTTTAGAAATTTAATTGATTTAAATTATTGAATTTAAATGTTTTATTTTTATTGAAACATTTTCAATTAATTTATTTAGTTTAAAACTGGAAATAAATTGTGAAAAGGATGTAATTGTTTTTGAATGTATTTAAAACACATAAAAATGGCTTAAAACGATTAATAAAAACTAAGTGGATATATCTCGTAAAAAAGGCATGTGTTTGAATGAAACCTATTTTGGTTTAAATGTAAAGATATTGAAATTTTTGAAATGGAAGAATGGGATTGATCGTATTTTATGTAACTACCCAAACTTTTATCAATGAAAATTCTTCTTGATCTAATTAAACGACTTATTATGAAAAATGGCTATATAAAATGTGTACATACTTGGTTTTATGTTTTTGGGTTTCAAAATATCATTAAGAATTGTTATCATTTCTAATATAACCATTAAATAGTGATCAAAAGATTAGTATAAATATAGGGCCTTAACAACTCCAATTTACTCAGATAAAGGAAGAGATAACATCATCTAGTAGACTTTCCCCATACGAAGCCCATTTGTCAGAGCTCAAAAAGGAGGTGGCAACACTGGGATTCCCTCTTGACTAAGCCCAAGCTTAGCTTCAACACATTAAGCTCGAACAGAACCACCTATGAAAGAAGTGGAAGTTGATAGAGATTACCACTCGAGAAATGTTATCCGAGCCACCCCAAGAGCCTGTCACCATATGACACCTAACCCTTCAGAATTATGTGGGTGTTATAAGGGGTTATGTAATGATACCATAGTACTATGATTAAGTACATCATTTTTTATAGAGAATATACTTTCATTTTATTATTGTTACTTTGTTAATTGTTTTTAAAGCACACATAGTATTTTTAGTTAATATTAAATTAAGAAATAGTTTGATGAATTAATGGATTATTGAATTAAAAAATATTTTGATTAATTATTATTAATAAATTATTTTTTATATAATATAAATGATAGTATAATTATTAGGAATACGAATGTGATTTTTATTAAGGTTTCAAAGCTATTTTTGTTAAAACCCATTAATTTTTGAAAAATAACGATTTTTATTTCAGAAGTAAAAATTCAAATATATAGAAAATTATTTATATAAAATGAATATTGTTTTTTTGAATCAGGACTATGAAATTATCCAACGGTGAATTTTTCATAATTTTCTGTGACAGTCAAATTTTTGGGAAAAAATTAAATGCTGTTTAAATATATATTGTGTTTTACGACATCATAATGAACCAATAGTGATATTATAAAATACTATAAACAATATGTTCAGTAAATATTTGTTATAGTATTAAAATAATGCGATTTTAGTTTTTTTTTATTTTACAATGCTTTAGTGGACTCTTCATGAATTATAAAGCATTTTACCTTTTTAAATTGATTTCCTTGAGAGGGTGACTAACCTCCACATAAAAAAATATATTATTTTTAGAAATTAATCCATTAGACTTATAAAATATTGTATTCCACCCCCTTTGGTAAAACCCACTGGCAAAAACCATTGTTTGGTTTGCGGTTTGTATTAGTTTAATGTGAAGTGACCTGAACCTAAATAATAATGAATTCCCTCTCCTTTCCAATATAATCTCAATCAAGTTTCCACTTCCTCTTCACTAAAAGACTTTATAGATGGACAAAATCCTTCCATCCCCTCTTTATAATCCTCCCAAGGCTCCCCAAGCTCTCATGAATCCTCTCTCGAGCCCCTCCCAATCCTTTCGAATCACACTTCCACGTAACAGATTCCTTCTTTTCTCATTTTATCCATTTTTTTTAATATTGTTATGCCCTTTTATTTTCAATTATAAATGTTTTGGTATGATTTATAACCTCCCCATAATTCTATATTTATTTTTAAATGATGAGATACCCATTTTATCCCTCATTAATTCCTCCCATGTACACTCGTTTCCATGCTGAAATTCTGTAAGGAATTTCTCTCTCCTCATTTACATTCAAGCAATTATTTTGTATTATGAATCCAAATCCCATTACATATGTTGGTAAATGTATCTATATGACCTCCTTACTGTCCATTTAATGTAAATATAATGAGACACAATTTTCTCTCCCATTAACCTTTTTTATGAAGTCTTATGTCACATCGTTATGATGCCGAAATTACACCACCATTTTCCAAGCCAAAATCGTTATGTAATGAATACCATGCCCATTTATCTATGGAGGGTGTTCTAATTAATGAAAATTTACTTATTTATTTAATATTTTCATGTATTATATCCACATTAATTTACCATGGAATAAATTATGATTTTTAATGAATCTATGTTGTATGATCTTGTGGAACACTTATTCTTGAAATTAGATGTTTAAGAACGGTGCGCCCTGATAGCCCTTCAATGCATTGGGTAGCGATTAGTACCATGATACATCAAGTGCAATGAGGTTTGAATCATTAAAATTAATGTGAAATGAGGGTATACTTATACTCCATGTCCAAGGAACATTGGCTCAAGAAAATACCATGTTATGTGTTGTTGCCACATTTACATGTTATGATAATAATGATATATCATGCCTTTATGTTCATGTTTATTTGATGCTCCATTGATATGTCTATTTCCAAAAATATATTTTATTCTTCATTTTATTTATTATTTAGTCCCTTATTGGGCTTTATATCTCACCCTTTACTTATGAATTTCTATAGGTTATCCCATGCGATGCTAAGCATGAGAGAATGTAGTGGTCAGGTAAAGGATGTTTTCAAAAAAGATGTTGTGTTTCATGTTCAATGTCCTCATGTAATGTTCCTAATCCTCAGAGACACTACACCATTCAATATTATATCTTGTATCAAGTGAAGAATTTATGTAATAAATCACATTTAAGTGTGTAATAAAGAGCGGATTTGTTATAGTTGATATCAAAGAATAGGTTTAGTTATTATTTGGGATTAGGATTAGAAAACCCTAGTGAAAGACTTCGAGATAAGACTATGTATAATAAAAACATCTCTAAATTTTGGTGAGTATTGAGTAAGTGGTTTATCAATCAAATATATCCCTGTCTAGATATGAGTAGGTATAGGTGGCTATAGAACAGATGTACATAGGAGTGAAAACTCTAAAAAGGAGTTTCGGGCTTGATCCTGGGTATCCTGGTACATGACAATGAGACTTTCTACACTCTCGGTTACGACAATCCCGAGGGATATGATTTGGTAAATTCACAAGCATAATATGAACCATTATTAAGGGAATTAAAAAACTACCCATAAGAATATATGTTAGATAGTAGACCATGGATAACATAGATTTAAGCCTATAGATTCATATGTTAATGGAATAAAATTTAATTATAAGTAGTATGTTTTTTTCCTTAGATTACCCTTTATGTGTTACCCCTAACTGTAACAACCCGATATTTTATAAGATACATTATTTTTAATTTCATTAATATCTAATGTTGTATGATACACCAAGATTATCTTGCGATATACGCAACACCGTATTAGCTTGCAGTATACGCAACACTATTCTTGGCTTGTGTTACACACAATTTCATGTTCGTTTGATAGAGGTTATTCTATGCAACATTGAGTGTATATATATATCTATTCAATGTATAAATAAAATATGGTTGGATTCTGTTATACGCAACAACAAAGGAGTCCCGCACTACACGCAACCCTGACTTGGCTTGCATTACACGCAATCGCGACCTTCCCTAATAGCCTGTGTTGTACTCAATACCGGGTTTTACTAAACAACAATATATTTTTATAATCTTGTTATGAACTAGCCGTTATGAATAGTATTAATTAAAATTTTAATTTTATAACATTATTATTCATATTACACATTTTCTATAACATGGTATAAGAACAAAATAAATTTTTCGGGTAATATAAGTATTTTTCAAAAAAATACAGTTTTGCTACCTTTTGATGGTGCAACCACTTTAAATATAGTTTTTTAAATGTTTATAAGTTCCATTTGACAAAATAAAATTATTATTTGGAATCAAGAAATAAACATTTACTTTGGATAAAATTTTCATTTTATTCTGATAACATTCATATTTTAATGAATAGTAAAAACACGCGATATTTTAATTAAAAACAACTTTTTTCATCGTAATATCTTATGTGGTTAAATTATAAGATTTAATGGTTTTAAATTATAAATAGAATATATTTTTACCATTTAATATAATTTATGTCATTAGCATTGATTTTACCTTGAATTCGTAGGTTAAATCAATTCAATCTTTTGCAATGTTTTAAAGAAAAACCTGTTTTCTTTTGACAACGGGATTAACTTTAATTTAATTTATGAAACTTTTATGTATTGAATTTGGAAAAATGGGTTCCATATTTGGAATCAGTGGGTCCAAATTATGTTAATAAGCTACTTTTTATTTTTGCGCATTGTAAATAGTAACTACGGTAAATTTTATTTACCATAGTTAAAGGTAAATCAGGTAATTAAGGGTAAATATAAGATTATAAAATTACCCTAACACTTGGAAAAATCCTATTGGATGAACAAAGGTTGACCCATATCACCTAAGGGTCAGATTAGATTAATTTAATAGACTTTTTTCCATGAAAATAATTTAATTATTATTAAAACCAAAGAAAGTAACTACATGTCACTCTCTTAAATACTATAAGTATAATAAATTTAAGTTAGTGATAAACTTCATGAAACTTCGAAAATTAATAGTCTAAAGAAATATAACAAAATTATATACATCATGAGAATTTATTTAAAATTTTTTGGGATTAAATAATTATCATTAATTTTGACACAATAGTGATGCAGAAATTATTTATCTAGTGAGAAATCAAGAATATAGTTTTTATTAAACTAACAGTGACCATAAAAGGCACAAAACCCTGACCAAAACTTATTGGTCATGTAAATTAAAACTATAAGAATCCAATGGTCGAATATGTGACCATTTGGAGTCTTATACAAGCAATTATGACACTTATATTATTTTATTTTAAATGATGCCAAAGTTGTCACCTTCATAATTTAATAAATATAACAATTTAACTATTGTGATTTTAAGATGATAAATTAGAGTAAAAGTATTATTGTGAACGTTAATAGATTTATCTTCATTATAAGATTTTATTTTTTATTTTTATGCAACATATAAGTATATTAAATAATTATACAAAAATGTTGTAGTAACTATTTTATTAAGAGATAAACCAAATAAATGGTTTTAAAAATAATAAAATAAATATTATATGAACGATTTAATGTTTTCCACTAATTTTCTAGATACATATGGAATTTTATGAATCTATTAAAGCTTTCAGTTTGAACATATCTTCTGTATATATTATATTTAAATTCATATAAATGAATAGTGTCAAAATTGACACTATTGTTATTTTATAAAAATAACATATTATAAAACTGTTTAAAAATCACAAAAATATTTAAAAATTATAAATTTAAATTTACATGGTCTAAAATGTTATAAAGTATCCAATTATTGACAATTCACAAAACAAGTAGTTTTTTGTTATATGTTAAAATTTAGAATGTTATTACCACAAATAAAATTAAATTGATTAAGTAAGGATAAATCAAGTTGATAATGTTTATAATAATTTTCTAACATGTCTAAATTTTATTGGTTGATGACATTACAACCCTATAACATCTTATATTCGAATATGAGTCATTTTTTGAGGTTTTTAAGTGGGGGTAGATTTATTATAAATTAATATTTTTAAAATATCTAAAGGTGCCCCTCTCCTCCCTTATAATAGTGCACCTCATCCCTCTATTCCTCACACCAATTTGAGCCTTCAAGCTCGGCCAAGTCCTACCAAATTCTCTTCTCCACTTCCCTATAAACATCCTAGAGGTCCTGGTCTTCTTCAAAGACCAATTTTAGTGCCCTAAGAGGAGGTCTCAAAGAGGCGCTTCAAAGAAGAGGTAATGTTCGTTACCGATTCTTTCAACTTTATTTCTTCTTCCACTTCTTATTCTTTAGTTGTTTCATTATGAAATAATAACATAAGTATCACTAATATACTGATATGTTATTATAATTATGAAACAACCCTATTTCACAATTTATCCATCCTACGGAAAATGAAATCACCGCGCATGCATACGTACCGAATACCGTCTCCACGTCGTGGTGTAATCTATTTTCCACCACCACCTTACTTGGATGGGTATAATGGTGTAAATAATGACTCTATATTATTATTGTAAAGTTATATTGATTCTTAAATATTATACATACACTTGAATACAATTCCACGATCATGGGAATGATATCATCGCTTGTGCGTACGTACGGACTACTATCTCCACGACGCGATGAGATTCATTCTCAATGATTAACCATTCATGAATGATTATAAAGTATATATAAGAAGTAATAATGAAATATATGACATAATAATGATACTTTATTTATGTATATATATATATGTATTTCATCAACTTAGTTCCATTCAATTCAATAAGGAAACGAAAACAGCATTCATGCGTACGTACGGCCTACCGTCTCCATGAACGGTGTATTTCTTTACATTTATCGATATATTATATATATATTCTGAATATATATTATATATAAATCATGTTTTAAATTCTGGACATAAGTAATCATGATCCATGTAATCATATTAATAATTACAAGTTAAAACACGAATGACAAATGAGACGATTTTACCCAAAATGATACTTTAACATGAATTTACAAAAGAACTGGTAATATAAAGTCATAAGTGGACCATATATGATATAATAACAATGAATATGATTATCTAATAAGTCAATAACATTATTTAAATCATTATACAGGGGGTTTAGATACGTACGAAGCATATCAGACCTATGGTAAGGGATAATTGTGCAAATTTCATTTTTATCCGAGATTGCTTATTCGTAAGTATTTACTGGGGTTATTTCTATCATCCATGTCCATGTTTTATAAAAGTTTTTTCATGTATGTTTAAAGTCATTTTTACCCATTTTTGAATTTTACTACATGGTATTTAAGGAATCGTTCTTTTGTTTACGTTACGAGGTACTTTTTGACTTTTCCAGCAAAAGTACGAAAAGAATGTTTTTCTTTTAACTTATATGGAACGAACATATTATTACGGTTTTATAAAGCCTTATTTTCATGAAGCTTCATCTAAAATATTTCATGACTATTTAAAAAAAAATCCTTTTCTTTTAAAATTAAATGGCATTTTGTGAAAAGAAAATGATTTTCAAGATGAAAAGATATTTTCCTCAAGAATTCATTTCAAGTGCTTTATCAAAACCATTTTCGATCTAAGATGATGTTATTTCATATGTTTATGTTTCAAGTATCATGTCTCTATGATTTACATGGTTTCACTTTTCTTATTATGAAATGATATCCATTTCTTTTATATGGATTATGTGATGATGGGATGATGTTTATGAAAGCCATTTTATTTATTGGGTTATTATGAATGATGTATGTTTATTTTGTGGCACAAGTAAGAATGATTTCATTATGAGATGGGTGGGACCTATATCTCCCTCCAATGCATTGGGTAAATATTTTATATCTCATGATATAGACCTGGCTGGAACGGTAAGTTAATCCGGTTCAGTGTTACAGGACTGAAACGAGGAGTGAACTCGATTTAGAAATGGACTTTTTCCACCAAGATGGTCTTGGCAGAAATGATTTGGCTACTATGGAAATGATGACATGGGCTGAATGGTTTCCACAATTACATGTTTTAATCCCATTCTATTTTATCATTTTTAATATTTCTTTATGATCTACGACATACATACTTTCATGTTTTATGTCATTGCTCAAGCTTTTGATGTTTTAACATTATGTTCATGTTTTTAATTTCAAATGTATATGGTATGTTTTATTTCATCCATGCTTACCCTTACTGAGAATTTGAGCTCACCCTTTTTATGTTTTCTTTTCCCCCGGATATAAAGAAAGGTTTTAGGGAAAAAAATGGGGAAGATCTTTAAGGGAGATGTTGAAGATCTTTCACCACGATTAGAAGATTACGTTCCAAGTTTCCAAAGACACTAGACTACTACGGTCCTTATGTGTCTGTTTTTGTTATGTATTAAATATTCTGCAAATGTAATGTAATGTTCATGTACATCAGGCTTCAGGTCTCTACAGTTGGTTTCAGAGGAAAGGCTTAGTCAACCTTTGGAAACTAGGATACGAAAACGTTAGTGAGATCCCTAGAGATATTTCTAAGGTATGTCTAGGGATGTCTCTAAGGATAAGTATACATATAGGTAATAGTTCTAGAATTGCGCTAAGGATCTTATAATTTAACCTAATATGTTATATATTGAGGGTACTCCCCCTTAAATATGTTTTTTTCTCTAGCATGAATTTGCCTCTCACAGAATTCTTTTTGTGTTTTAGTTAATGGAGGGAACCAGAAGGAATTCGGTTAACATTGAATCCAATGGACAGATTGGTGACTATGAGCAACAAAATTGTGTAATGCCTAGAGAGAAAGATGTTGTGATTATGCCGAATCAGTCATCGTGATATATGATTAACAAGGTGAAATTTAGTAGTATGCCTAATTCATCAAATAAGAGGAAGATAGACTATTTTGCATGTTCGCATATTGAGGAGCATAAAGAAAGGAAGATTGAGATTTCTAAAGAATTGAAGAAGAACCTTGAAGAATACCTCAAATGGATGGACCGATGTTATCTGTGTGGAGAAATGGTTCATAGAGTGACAGACTGTTATGGAGTTCAATGTATTATTTGTGGAGAACATGGGAATTAACCAACTCAATGCCCTGACCTAAAAAGTTACCTCTAAATCAAGGAAGGACTTATTTCAGGACAATAATTGAAGAGGATGGATTGAAGTTTTTATGTATTGGTATTCAGGAATAGTGTTGTTGAGGTACTTTTATTGTGTATTGGAATATTTTTGTATTAGTCTATTGTGGTTTTCAATAATTTTAAGGTACCGGTAACCCTGAAAAGTGATTCAAATATTTTGGAAAGCAGATGATATACGCATAATGAAGGATAAGGAGAAAATGAAATGTTTGACAGTATTCATGAGCTCATGATTGATATAAGGACTAAGTGATAACATGGTTTGAGTATATAGAATTTTGAGGATTTTGGTATGTGGAAAGTGTTAACTTTTAACTGCATTCATGTTTTCACTATGGTTCAATGGGTATTCATTTTTCAAGAGAATACATGATTAAGGTATTCACATGATTGGAATGTGACCAACAAGATATATGGGGGATAAATGATGATATTCGCATTCTTGGTTGATGACATTTCAAGTAATCGTTTTCTTTATACTATGAGCTTGGACCAAAGTATTTTAGACCAGCCTAAAGATTGGAATGAATTATGTTGAACATAAGTTAGTATTGTTTAAGGGTAGAATTGTTTTTGATATTATTGATGGGATGTTATAGTAATGTAGTTTTAGAAAACGGAAAACCTGCAGGACGGGCGATAGCCCATCGCGTCGGACAAGGCTGTGGGAATCAAACCCACAACCAATGTGCGACTAGCCTTTCTCGCCTACCACTGGCCTACAGGAAGTCCCTGTTTAGTAGAAACGAGTTTTATTATATTAAGCAGTATGATATATGAAGTATAAGTCTATTTTAGGAACCATATATGATTAATCTCACTATATATGGACTTATGTATTTTTTTTGATAACTTTTCTAACCTTTTGTTTCAGACTGATGGAATGACCAATAATTCTATCACATGATCTGCTAACACATCATGAATGAAAAATTCAACTTCATTTCTTTAAGAGATGAAGTGGAAATTGTCCAAAGAACGACCAATGGTTAGACTATACCAAAATTACAAAAGTATTTATTCCAATTCCAATTTCATCATCTTTAGGGAAATGATCTTGATAACCAAAAATGTTGTCCTAGTGCCTTTATATCCGATGAATCATATGGTACCTTAGATCATCAAAAATTTATGGCTTTGTGATTGTTGGATTTTTCATAGCCATGTTCTCTACCACTCTCTATCCGAACATGATGGTTAGATTTCTCTTCCATATCCATATTTTCACCAATGTTATCCTATATGGAAACCCAGTGATGAGTTAATTTGGGTAACCGTTATATTTCATACTTTAGTTTTTAAAGTTTAGTTTTGGTATTTCTTTTTACGATGTGGGTTTTTATGAATAGTAAATGATTTATAACCCCGATGAATTTCGAGGGCGAAATTCATTTTAAGGGGGGTAGAATGTAACAACCCGATATTTTATAAGATACATTCTTTTCAATTTCATTCATATCTTATGTTGTACGATACACCAAGATTATCTTGTCTTATACTCAACACCGTATTAGCTTGTAGTATACACAACACTATTCTTGGCTTGTGTTACAAACAATTTCAAGTTTGTTTGATAGAGGTTATTCTACGCAACATTGAGTGTATATATAAATATATTTATTCAATTTATAAATAAAATATAGTTGGATTCTGTTATACGCAACAACAAAGGAGTCCTACACTAAACTCAACCCTGACTTGGCTTACATTTCACGTAATCGCGACCTTCCCTGATAGCGTGTGTTGTACGCAATACCGGGTTTTACTAAACAACAATATATTTTTATAATATTGTTATGAACTAGCTGTTATGAATAGTATTAACTAAATTTTGAATTTTATAACATTATTATTCACTTACACATTTTCTAGAACATGGTATAAGAACAAAATAAATTTTTCGGGTAAAATAAGTACTTTTCAAAAAAAATACAGCTTTGCTGCCTTTTGATGGCGCACCCACTTTAAATATAGTTTTTGAAATGTTTATAAGATTAATTTGACAAAATAAAATTATTCTTTGGAATCAGGAAATAAAAATTTACTTTGGATAAATTTTTCATTTTATTCTGATAACTTTCATATTTTAATGAATAGTAAAAACACGCTATATTTTAATTAAAAACAACTTTTTTCATCGTAATATATTATGTGGTTAAATTATAATATTGAATGGTTTTAAAGTATAAATAGAATATAATTTTACCATTTAATAAAATTTATGTCATTAGCATTGATTTTACCTTGAATTTGTAGGTTAAATCAATTCAAACTTTTGCAATGTTTTAAAGAAAAACCCGTTTTATTTCGACAACGGGATTAATTTTAATTTAATTTCTGCAACTTTTGTGTATTGAATTTGGAAAAATGGTTTCCATATTTGAAATCAGTGGGTCCAAATTATGTTAATAAACTACTTTTTATTATTGCGCATTGTGAATAGTAACTACGGTAAATTATATTTACCGTAGTTAAAGGTAAATCGGGTAATTAAGGGTAAATATAAGATTATAAAATTACCCTAACACTTTCCTATTGGATGAAAAAAAGTCGACCCATATCACCTAAGGGTCGGATTAGATTCATTTAATAGACTTTTTTCCATGAAAATAATTTATTTATTATTAAAACCAAATAAATTGACTACATGTCACTCTCTTAAATACTATTAGTATAATAATTTTAAGTTAGTGATAAAATTCATGAAACTTTTAACATTAATAGTCTAAAGAAAGCTAAAAAAATTATCTACATCATGAGAATTTATTTAGAATTTTTTGGGATTAAATAATTATCATTAATTGTGACACAATAGTGATGCAGAAATTATTTATCTAGTGAAAAATCAAGAATATAGTTTTAATTAAACTAATAGTTACCATAAAAGGCACAAAACCCTGACAAAAAATTATTGGTCAGGTAAATTTAAACTATAATCATCCAATGGTCGAATATTTGACCATTTGGAGTCTTATACAAGCAATTATGACACTTATATTATTTTATTTTAAATGATATCAAAGTTGTCACCTTCATAATTTAATAAATATAACAAATTAACTATTGTGATTTTAAGATGATAAATTCGAGTAAAAGTATTATTGTAAAATTTAATAGATTTATCTTTATCATAAGATTTTATTTTTAATTTTTATGCAACATATAAGTATATTAAATAATTATACAAAAATGTTGTAGTAATTATTTTATTAAGAGATAAACCAAATATATGGTTTTAAAAATAATAAAATAAATATTATATGAACTATTTAATGTTATCCACTAATTTTCTAGATACATATGGCCTTTTATGAATCTATTAAAGCTTTTAGTTTGACAATATCTTATGTATATATTATATTTAAATTCATATAAATAAATAGTGTCAAAATTGACACTATTTTTATTTTATAAAAATAACATATTATAAAATTGTTTAAAAATCACAAAAATATTTAAAAATTATAAATTTAAATTTATATGGTCTAAAATGTTATAAAGTATCCAATTATGGAAAATTCACAAAAAAATAATTAATTTTTTGTTATAATTTAATGTTTAGAATGTTATTACCACAAATAAAATAAAATTGATTAAGTAAGGATAAATCAAGTTGATAATGTTTTAAATAATTTCTTAACATGTCTAAATTTTATTGATTGATGATATTACAACCCTATATCATCTTATATTCTAATATGAGTCATTTTTGGTGGTTATTAAGTTGGGTTAGATGTATTATAAAATAATATTTTTAAAATTTCCAAAGGTGCCCCTCTCCTCCCTTATAAAAGGGAACCTCCTCCCTCTCTTCCTCACACCAATTTGAGCCTTCATGCTCGGAAAATCCCTACCAAATTCTCTTCTACACTTCCCTAGAAACATCCTAGAGGTCCTGTTCCTCTTCAAAGACCAATTGTAGTGCCCTAAGAGGAGGTCTCAAAGAGGCGCTTCAAAGAAGAGGTAATGTTCGTTACCGATTCTTTCAACTTTATTTCTTCTTCCACTTCTTCTTCTTTAGTTGTTTCATTATGAAATAATAACATCCGTATCACTCATATAATGATATTTTATTATAATTATGAAACAACCCTATTTCATAATTTATCCATCCTACGGAAAATGAAATCACCGCGCGTGCGTACGTACGGAATACCGTCTCCACGCTGTGGTGTAATCTATTTTCCACCACCACCTTACATGGATGGGTATAATGGTGTAAATAATTACTATATATGATTATTGTAAAGTGATATTGATTCCTAAATATTATACATACACTTTAATTCAATTCCACGGTCATGGGAATGATATCATCGCTCATGCGTACGTACGGACTACCGTCTCCACGACGCGATGAAATTCATTCTCAATTATTAACCACTCATGTATGATTATAAAGTATATATAATAAGTAATCATTAAATATATGACATAATAATGATACTGTATTTATGTATATATATATGTATGTCATCTACTTAATTCCATTCAATTCAATAAGGAAACGAAAACAGCGTTCATGCGTACGTACGGCCTACTGTCTCCATTAACGGTGTATTTATTTCCATTTATCGATATATTATATATATGTATATTCTGAATATATATTATATATAAATCATGTTTTAAATTCTGGACATGAGTAATTATGATCCATGTAATCATATTAATAATTACAAGTTAAAACACGAATGACAAATGAGACGATTTTACCCAAAATGCTACTTTAACATGAATCTACAAAAGAACGGGTAATATAAAGTAATAAGTGGACCATATATGATATAATAACAATGAATATGATTCTGTAATAATTCAATAAAATTATTTAAATAATTATACAGGGGGTTTAGATACGTACGAAGCATATCGGACCTAAGGTAAGGGATAATTGTGCAAATCTCATTTTTATCCGAGATTGGTTATTCATAAGTATTTACTGGGGTTATTTCCATCATCCATGTCCATGTTTTATAAAAGTTTTTTCATGTATTTTTAAATTCCTTTTTACCCATTTTTGACTTTTAATACATGTTATGTAAGGAATCTTTCTTTTGTTTACGTTACGAGGTACTTTTTGACTTTTCCGGCAAAAGTATGAAATGAATGTTTTTCTTTTAACTTATACGGCACAAACAGATTTTTACGGTTTTATAAAGCCTTATTTTCATGAAGCTTCCTCCAAAATATTTCATGACTATTTTAAACAAAATCCTTTTCTTTTAAAATTAAATGGAATTTTGTGAAAAGAAAATGATTTTCAAGATGAAAGGATATTTTCCTCAAGAATTCATTTCAAGTTCTTTATCAAAACCATTTTCCATCTAAGATGACATTATTTCATATGTGTATGTTTCAAGTATCATGTCTCTATGATTTACAAGGTTTCACTTTTCTTATTATGAAATGATATCCATTTCTTTTATATGGATTATGTGATTATGGGATGATGTTTATGAAACCTATTTTATTTATTGGGTTATTATGAATGATGTATGTTTATTTTGTGGAACAAGTAATAATGATTTCATTATGATATGGGTGGGACCTATATCTCCCTCCAATGCATTGGGTAAAGATTTTATATCTCATGAGATAGACATGGCTGGAATGGTAAGTTAATCCGGTTCAGTGTTACAGGACTGAAACGAGGAGTGAACTCGATTCAGAAAGGGACTTTATCCACCAAGATGATCTTGGCAGCAATGCCTTGGCTACTATGGAAATCATGACATGTGCTGAATGGTTCCCACAATTACATGTTTTAATCCCATGCTATTTTATCATTGTTAATGTTTATTTATGATCTATGCCATACGTACTTACTTGTTTTATGTCATTGCTCAAGCTTTTGATGTTTAAACATTATGTTCATGTTTTTAAGTTCAAATGTATATGGTATGTTTTATTTTATCCATGCTTACCCTTACTGATTATTTGAGCTCACCCTTTTTATGTTTTCTTTTCCCCAAGATATAAAGAAAGGTTTTAGGTAAAAAAAATGGGGAAGATCTTTAAGGGAGATGTTGAAGATCTTTCACCACGATTATAAGATTACGTTCCAAGTTTCCAAAGACACTAAACTATTACGGTCCCTGTGTGTCTGTTTTTGTTATGTATTAAGTATTCCGAAAAAGTAATGTAATGTTCATGTAAGTCAGGCTTCAGGTCTCTACACTAACTTTCCTATTATTCCAAGAAGTTTCTGGTAATAGGAGCACATGGGCTAACAACTGATGCAAAGATCAATATGAGATGCCCAATCCGATGGGAGTAGGTATCAAGAACTTTTCCCTGATACTATCTCAGTTAAGTCACACTTTGAATAGAAATATGCGTCAAGAAGAACATTTAACCCCCCCCCCCCAAGAAAGAACAAGTCACAATTGGGAGCTTTTTGAGACAACAACCTCTTTCTTTTAATGGATCATCTGATCCCTGAAATGACAAACAATGGATCAACTCCATTGAAAATATCTTCTCCACCCTTCAATGTTCCAAACAAGATAAGTTTCTTCTAGATGCTTGTCTTAGGGAGGGTTAAGTTGATCAATGGTGGACATTGATCAATAATAAGAAGACTTAGGAGGATATTAAGGCTTTGGAATGGAATGATTTCTGGAAAATGTTTTTCGATAAATATTTTCCATACACCCTCCGGCTTAAGATGGAAATGGACTACCTTTCCCTCATGAAAAAAAGCGACGAATCCATTGGAGCATACAACGAAGACTTCACAAGGCTTGAAAAATCAAACTTCAACATTGTCTTTACCCTTGAATAAAACGTTGACCTCTGCTTTGGTGGGATGAAACCTAGCCAACAGAAAGCCCTGGCTATCCATGACTTCGATAGATATGATGAAATTAACAGATGTTCCCTCAATGTTGAAATGGATATTAGTGAATCCTATGGGTATCATGTGGATAAGAAGCATAAGGTGGAATTTAATTCTAGTGGTATGATGGATAAACCCAATGGTTCAATGAAATTCCAACACCCCACTTTCCAAAGGTGTGGAAAGAAGCACCCTATAAATTTTCTGAAGGGGATGCGAATATGATTTAGGTTTCGAAAAAAAAGTCACCTATCTGTTAACTGCCATCTAGAAAAACCTTCATTTGTGACAGAGGAGAGGAATGATCTGTTAAACCCTCAACACATTTTTTATTTCATCAACTACAAAGAAAAAGTTCACATTGCAAATCAATGCACTAATCCGAGGGGTTTCGAAGGCACCCAACATCCTCCAAGGCAACAAGGGCGAGTATTTCCATCACTACTATCAATTTGGATGCCGACAACGAAGTGGTGACAGGTATGCTAGTCACTCATTCAATAATAGAAAATTTACATTGTGATTTTAGTTCTACACATTCTTTTATATCCCAAATGTTTTGTAGAACAATCCCAGCGCCACCCCAAATCATGGAAGTAAAGATGTCAGTGAGTATAGAAAATGGGACAATCATTGAATCCCATGAATATAACTCCTCCCCTATCATAATTTATGGATTAAAAATCCTTGAGAACCTCTTAATACAAACTATAGTATAATTTGATGAAATTATCAGCATGGATTGGCTTTCCTTATAGCCAACATAATATTCTGTGAGAGGGAAATCACTCTCTATATAAAAAATCGACCCCCCGATTCTATACAATTGAAAGGAGAAAGATGAATCTTCTTTAGCACCATCATATATAGCATGGATATTACTTCCCTATGAGCATGAGTATCTATCTCAAATGATTGAGTTTAAGAAAGTAACCATCCTTGAAGACATGGCTACTGTGAGGGAATTTTCTGAGGTGTTTCTCGAGGAATTTCCTGTTTTTCCTCATAGAAGAAATGTTTAATTCTCAATTGACCTTGTACCTAGGGCGTTTCGAATATCCAATAATCCGTATAGAATGGTTTTTGTGTACATTGAGGAGTTGAGGAAAAAAATATAGGAGATTTTGGGTAAAGGTTTTATACACCCAAGTACTTCACCATGGGGTACACTAGTCCTCTTCATAAAGAAGAAGGATGCGTCATTGTTCCTTTTCATTTATTATCATGAGATTAACAAAATCACGATAAAGAACAAGTATCTGCTGCCACGAATTGATGACTTTTTCAATCAGATACATGGAGCACAATACTTCTCCAAGGTCGATTTATGGTTGGGATATTACTAAGTAAGGGTGAAGAAGGTGGATATCTCCAAGACTGCTTTTCTTACAGGGTATGGGAAAAATGAATTCATAATAATTCCTTTCAGACTCACTAATGCTCCTGCAATCTTCATGGATATGATGAATAGAGTCTTGAGAGATTACCACTGAAAATTTTTGGAAGTCTTTATAGACGATATTCTAATATACATTAAAACCAAGGTGGATTATGAGGATCATATAAGAATAGTAGTAGAGACCTTGAGAACGGAGAAGCTCTATGAAAAGTACATCATGTTTGAGTTCTAGTTGAAGGAGGTATCAGTCTTGGTCCATATCATCACATGAAATTGGCTATCTATGGATCCCTCTAAGACAAATTCAATTGAGGGGAGGTCGAGGCCAAAATTGGTAACAGATATCCATATATTACATGGGATAGTGGGATATTATCTCTGATTTGTGAGAAATTTCTCATGATTGTCAGAACCTCAAACCAACATAACTCAGAAGGGGGTAAAGTGTTCTTGGAGTGAGGAATATAAAGAGGGCTTCATGTAGTTGAAAAGGAGACTTATCACTACCCATACTCACACTACCTATAAGTGGAGAACTCTTTTGGGGTGTAAATTGATGCTTAAAAGAGGGGTTTAGGCTGTGTAATAATGAAAATGATAAATTTATAGGCTATGCCTCAAGGAAGCTGAAGATCCATGAGATACACTTTCCAACACATGACCAAGAGTTGGCTGTATTGATCTTCACTTTGAAAATTTGGCAGCATTACCTCTTTGGGGAGAGGTTTGAAATATATACGGATCCAAAAATAATAAACTATATATTTACACAGAATGAGTTTAACATGTGCCTATGAAGATGGTTAATGATGATAAAAGGCGATGACTGCTCAATCGATTACCACCCTGGGAAAGTGAACATGGTGGGAAATGCTCAATGTAGAAAGGATCCATCAATTCTATCATCAATAAGAATTGAAAATGATCCAATCTTCTTGGACTTAATGAGGATGGACATGGGAATCATAAAGAAGGGAATATCATCAATCCTTTAACAAATTATTGATCAACCATCTCTTTTGGAAAGGATAATGTATGCTCAAAATGATGATGTGGAAATTTAAAAGAAAGTGGAAACTATCAGAAAATGGAAATCCGTGGATTTCAATGTTAATGAAGATGTAATTATGAGATTTGGGAAATGATGATGTGTTCCCTCAAACCCCGAGATGAAGAAGGAACTTTTGGATGATGCGCTTACTTAAATTCTCCATCCACCAGGAAACAAAAAGATGTATCAAGATCTCTGAGAGTATTATTGGTGGGATAACATGAATAAGGATATCGCTAAGTATACATAAATGTGTCTGGTATGTCTGTATGTGAAGGATGATAGGTAGATGTCTAGGGGGATGATTCCACCACTACCCATACCAGCTTTGAAATGGGATAACGTCCCTAGGGAATTTTTTAATGGACTTATGAAGACATCCAAAGGAAGCAATGCTATCAGGGTTATTGTGTATTGTATTATAAATATTTCACACTTCATTTCAATTTTGGAGGATTTTTCACTGCATCAACAGGCATATATATATATCATAGATGTGGTGACACTACTTGGGGTACCACTATCGCTTGTATACAATCTAGATCCATGATTCCCCTCTATATTTTGGAAGAGTATACAACATAATCTGGAGGCTGACCTGTACTTCAGTATGGCTTATCATCCTAAAACTGATGGCCAATCTGAGCAGACTATCCAAACAATTGAGGTAATGTTGAGAGAAAGATCAATGGACTTCTATGGAGGATGGGATAAATATCTTCCTCATGTTGAGTTCCCACACAACAACAATTTCCACTCAAGAATCCAAAATGGATCATTATGTAGCCCTCTAGGGGAAGAGGTGTAGAACACCAGAATGTTGGGATGAAGGTGGGGAGAGAAAACTCCTAGGTCCAAAAATGGTCGATGAAATCATAGAGAAGGTTAAGACCATCCAGTAGCACATTAAATCTTCTCAAATTCAACAAAAGTGCTATGACTATAATCATCAATAAGACCAAAAGTTTGACATCAAAGACATGGTACTACTCCTCATATCACCATGGAATATAGTTATGAGATTTTGGAAGAAGGGAAAGCTTAGTCCAAGGTACATCGGCCGTTTTGAGATCCTTGATCACATTGGAGTAGTGTCCTATCGACTAGCACTCCCACTAAACCTATCTCAAGTACATGATGTTTTAAATGTATCACTCTTGAGGAAGTACATACCCAACCCATAACATGTACTCAATCTAGAGGTGGTACCATTAGAGAATGTCCTCTATTATGAAGAGAAATTGGTGAAGATCTCATATCGTAGGGAAAACGTTCTAAGAAATAAAACAATTCCCCTCATCAAGGTGTTGTGAAAAAAAGATAAAATAAGAAACATGGGAATCAGATGAAGTGATGAAGAAAATTTAACAGAATCTATTTTAGTATGGTAAAAGGAAAATTTGAGGGTGAAATTTCTTAGGGGGGGAAATATTGTAACGACCCAAACTATTATCAATGAAAATTCCTCTTGATCCAATTAAACGTATAATTATGAAAATATGGTTATATAAATTATAAACTTCCTCGATTTTATGTTTTTGGATTTCAAAATACCATTATGAATTGTTACAACGTCTAATATTGTCGTTGAATTGTGATCACATGATTAGTATAAATACAGGGCTTTAGAAAAACAAATTTACTCAGAAAAAGGAAGCGATGGCATCATCCAGTAGACTAGTGACATACGAAGCAAATTTTTCAAAGGTCAGAAAGGTGGTGATTTCATTAGGATTCTCTCTTGAACAATACTAATCCGAGCATAAACATGTTAAGCATGAGAAGAACCGCCTACAGGAGAAGGGGAAGTTGATATAGATTACCACCCGGGCAATGTTATCTGAGCCACCCCAAGAGTCTATCTCCTTCACACACCAAAAACATTAGTATTATGTTGGTGTTATAAGGGTTTATTTAATGAGACCTTATTACTATGATTATGTACATTATTTTTTTATAGATAATAAACATTCATTTTATTATTGTTACTTTGTTAACTTTTTTTAAAGCACAAATAGTATTTTTTAGTCAATATTCAATTAAGAAATCTCTTTTAATGAATTAATGGACTTTTTAATTAAATAATATTTTAATTAAATATTATTACTAAATTAATTTTTAGATTATATAAATGACCATATAATTATTATGAATACAATTGTGTTTTTTATTAAGGTTTGAAAGATATTTTTGTCAGAACCCATGAATTTTCTATTAATTCTAGTTTTTATTTTAAAATAAAAAATTCACATATTTAGAAAATTGTTTAGGTAAAATGGGTATTATTTTTGGAATCAAGATGTCGAAATAATCCAATTGTTTTTTTTTCAAAAAATTCTCAGCGTCGAATTTTTGGGTAAAAATTAAATACTGTTTAAATATATAATGTGTTTTATGATATCATAATGACCCAATAGTTTTGTAATAAAATTATAAAAACATTATTTTGGAAAAATATGTGTTTTAAAATTAAAATAATGTGATTTTTGTTTTTTTATTAATTTTACAATGCTTTATTGGACACTTCATGACTTATAAAACATTTTACCTTTTTAAATTTATTTCCATGAGAGTGTGACACACCTCCACATTAGAAAACCTATTATTTTAAGAAGTTAGGCCATTGGCCTGATAAAATATTTTTTTTCCACTCCCCTTTAGAAAAAACCATAGGAAACACTATGGGCTAGTTTGTGGTTTGGATTGGATTAATGTGTGGTGACACAAACCTAAATAATAAAGAATTCCTTCTCCTTTCCTTGATAAACCCACCCAAGCTCCCACTTCCTCTTCACACAAAGCATTTGGAGCATGACCAACCCCAACCCTAATATCTCTATAATCCTCCCAATGCACACCAAGCTCTCAAAAAGCCTCTCTCTAGCCCCTATCATGCTATTGGGATCACACTTCCAAGTAAGGGATTCCTTCCTTTATCATTTTATCTAATTTTATTAATATTTTTATTCCCTTTTATTTTCAATTATAAATGTTGAGGTATGATTTTGAACCTTTACCGTACTTCAATTTTTATTTTTAATGATTAGATACCCATTTTCTCTCTTTTATTAATGCCTCCAATGTGCACCCGTTACCATGCCAAAATTATGTAAGGAATTTTTCTCTCCTCATTTATGTTCAAGTAATTCTTTTGTATTATGAATCCAAATTCCATTAGTTATGTTGGGACATGTCTCTATATGACCCCATAGATTTAAATTTCATTTACATATGATGATACACCCTTTTCTCTCTCATCATCCTTTTCTATGAAGTCTTATGTAATGTCATTATGCGGCTGAAATTGCACCACCATTTTCAAAGACAAAATCATTGTGTAGTGAATACCATGACCGTTTCTCTTCCAAGGGTGTTCACCTTTATTCACACATACTTATTAATGGAAGAGTTTCATGTATGAATTTTATATTACTTCTCTGTGGAATAAATTATGACGTTTAATGAATCTATGTTGTATGATCTTGTGGCACACTTACACATTAAATAAAATGTTTATGAAGGGTGCACCCTGATAGAACTCCAATACATTCGGTAAAGATTAGTATAATGATTTGTCAAGTGAAATTAGGGTTTAATCATGCTTATTAAAGTGAAATGAGGGTTTACTAATGCTCTATGTTCAATGATACTTATCTCATGCTAATACCATGATAAGTGTTGTCTCCACATTTCCATGTTATGATAATCTTGCAATATCATTCCTTTATGTTCATAGTTCTTTTATTCTCTATTGATATGTCTTTTACCTAAAATGTAATGTATTATTCATTTTATGCCTTGTTTACCCCCCTTACAGGGATTTATAGCTCACCTTTTTATTATTCATGTCCTCATGTTATCCCATGAAATTTTATGTATGAGGGAATTTAGTGGTCATGTAAATGATGTTTTCAATAAATATGTTGCGTTTCATGTTCTAAGTCATTAATTAATGTTCCTAATCCCCAAATACATTATACCTCTCTATATTCTATCTTGTATCAAGTGAATATTTTATGTAATAAATCATGTTGAAGTGTGTATTTAAGAGCGAGGTTGTTATATTTTAAGATGTTTTAAAATAGTCACCCATCATATAAGAGTGCATGCATGCCATAAATAGTTTGTGAGTTATTTTGATACACTCTATTCTAGTAAAATGTTCTAAAATATACATGTAGTGTGTCACATCCCTGATGGGATAGTGAAAATTCTCTTTTGGCTAGTGTCATAGGGGCATGTGTATACACATTTTCATGGGTTTATATAGAATGTGTGAAATCCTATAGTTGGTTAATACTATCATACCTTTTCAATGAGGACCATGTTTCACACTTGTTTATTTGTATTGAGATATAAATGTATGTCAATTTTGTTTTAACTTCTTTACAAGAATTCTGAATTTATATAAACTATTTTATATAAATATTTTACTTAATCGATTGTTTACGATATATTAAATCTCTTGTAATGTAAATCCTAGGATTTTAATGTATTTTCCATCATTTTAAAACTATGTAGCATGTTTTGTTTAAATATTATATTCTGTTTCCAACCACATTTGTTCTGAAAAATTGTATTATTTAATTTAGATAATCTATATTTGGAATTTGTTATGGAATCATTGGTGGTATCCTACTGGGCTTAGTCTTACACCCTTAATTTTGTTTTGGGTGTTTGGAGACTTTCTTCTTCCAGGCTCAAACAAAGGGAAGTGGTCTCTTGGAGGTGGATCCAGATATTGAGTGTTGTACATGGTGAGTTGTGTCCTTAGTTACCATGGGGATATTTTTACTATTTAGTACATTGGGTTGTAGTGACTTGGATTTCATGCCTTGTTGTATTTCTAGTACCTATAATCTTTGTGGAGTTTTCTTATTGATATGTATACTGTATTTTACCTTTCACTTCTACAATAATGAGGAAAAATAATTTCCACTTGTATGTTGAACGATGCTAGGTGATAGTTTCCTGCCTATGAGGATGAGGAATGACCTTGGGGTCACATCAGTGCTAGCACAGTTATCAGGTTACCAGGGTACTCAGGCTTTTTATGATAATTCAATAGATTATTTTGAAATAGATGAAAATATTTTAATTCAATCATTGAGGAATTTTGAGAGAAATACCCTTTTCACATTGGAAAGAACCATTGTTTTGTAAAATCATTGGTAATTTTCAAAAAATCATATTCTAAACATGAATACCCCAAAAAGGGAAAAAACTATGTTTGAGGTATATATGATGTCCAAATAAAATGAAAACACGTACAAATTGTTATTAAGAAATATTATAAATGAGAAACTTCAGTGTGGTTTGAAGGAAAATACAGATGAAAATTTAAATAATACAATAGAATTTTTTTTCACCAAACCAAAAATTAAATAAGATATATTTTTATGATAAAAAATTTTGATTTTAAGAAAATACTTGTTTCTTAAAATAGATTATCAAGTTTAGTTGAAAATAGTTAGCAAATTTGTTAGTTCCATATAATTAGGATTGTTTTTTGGAGTAAATGAAAAGAGAACATTATTAAACATGTTTTACCCATCATATAATGATTTGTGCATATAGATAAATAAATTTGGAACCTAAAAAAATAATTTAGGAGGTGTAAATATAATTAATTAAGAATTTATTTGGGGAAAATAGAGAGAAAGCATAACAAGAAGGAAAAAAGGAGGTTTGGGAAGAAACCATTACTTTATTTCCTTGTGCTTTTAGAACTTGTACTTAATATGAGTGGGAAACTGCTGATGATTCTGAATATAGGAATGAAATTTATAATTATGTTATTTAATTTTATTATCTGATGGATGAGGGAAAGTTTCCTTTGTTTGACATGAAGGCCTATTTCTCGTATGTTTTCATATATTTTAAGAAAATATTAGAAGATTTTCTTTGGGTAGAAAATGTCTGGTATAATTTTATTAAGTTCAATTTTGATATTTTTGAGGAGTTATAAGATCAAATTTTGTCTTTCATAAGTATTTGTTTCCTTTGTTTTCAAGATTGGTTCACTTGTATATATGTATGATAGATCATTAGAAATTATAATAGTCATCTAGAATTGAAAATATATATTATTAATGATCTCATAACAAAATTAATTATCTAATATATCATTTTTTATTAGGTATTAGGATAATTCAGTACATAAAACAATAACGATAACCTTTTGGTTTATTTTGACATTTTTCAATCATCACACATTAGTATTGACTTATTAATTAATATTATATATATTTTTTGGTTTCATAACCATAAATAATTTTTAATACATATAATATAATATGGATTTACTATTAAATTTTTTTTATGTACAACCTTGGCGGATGAATTGAGAATGGAAAACATGTCATACACAATGGTGGTTAATCAACACCTCATGGTTGAAGTTTTCATTTTGAGAATAAAAAGAAAAGGATAAGAGGATTGATTGTGGATTTTCCATTGACATAATAAAATTAATGTATATATAATTTAATTTTGTTATCTTTCAGGTTTGGATAGAGGGGTTGGAGAGATTATAAGAAAATAAAAGAAAGTGAAAAGAAAATAAAGAAAGTGAAAGATGACTTTACCTCATGAATACTTATCCTTGAAAACCTGCTTTGATAAATTAGTTTTGGTATTACATTGGGACCAGAACCTCATGGATGTACTGAAGAGGCATGTGAAGAGAGCTAGGAATAAATTAGTCAAGCTTCAAGTCTTAAGAGCTGTGAGGGGAAGAGGTGGTGAAGGAAGATATTTATACTGGAGGAGATTGGTGTTTTTTGATTATATAATTCATTTTTTATTATTTTTCATAAAGAAATTAAATTGTGATTATTCCATGAATAAATATATTAAATATAGAATGACATATTGAGATTATGGTACTTACATCAATGATGGATCAAGGAACAATGTATTTATCTTATAATGTGTGTTTATATTAAATTATTGTATTTCACTATTCAAAAAAATAACTATTTTAGGAAAATCCAAATAATTAACTTTTACCATATATTGATGTGAATAATTCAAAAATGGAGTCCATTTTATGAAAATAATTTTCTAAATATTAGAACATTAAATTTTATTTAAAAGATTCATTAACTCGAAAAATTCTTATTTTAAAATTATAAATGTTTTTATGACACATTAAAAAATTAATTAATGTCTCATTGAATTAGATTATAATCATAAGAAAAAATATATATTAATTTATGAATCTATATTATGAAAAAAAGTTCTTTTAAATATTTATAATAACTACAAAATTGTAAAAAAAACATTAATGTTTCACAATAATACCTACAATTAATTTATAATTTTTAAATCATCTATTTACACATTCCATCTTATAAATATACAATATTTTCATTTATAAGATACAAAAATTGTATTTATACTTTCATATGGAATATTAATATTAAAATTTTCATTTTAGACTTCAAATTATCAAATTTAATAGTATATTATGGTTTTTAACTCGCCATTTCATGAAGCATAAAATATCAAAGATATAAAATTTGAAAAGAAAAAATAAAATAAAATTAAGGTTTGTTCGAATAATCCCATATAAAAATTCAATATTACTACGGGTGTAAAATTAGTAATCCTAATTGAAGAGTCGTAGAATAGATATGTTTCATTATAGGCCAAGGAAATCATAAACATGTGAACATAGCTATTTGAAATCATATTCATGAATAATATCATGAGAATAACAAGCAGAAATCATAATCCTACATCCAAATGTGAACATAGATATTTAAAATCAGGCTTACACATAATCTTCTAATCCAATGTAGAATAACTCAATCTCACACATATAAATTTGAAAAAATACATTCACAATCATATCCATGATAATCATCATGATCATCTCATTAAATATCTATATAACATTACCTAATGCAATGGGGGGATATAACAGACCCATACATCAAATAATCGTAACCTATTAGTATTAATTACACAATATCCTTAATTAATTCATCATTTCATAATAGATTAACCCATGGAATGAAAAAGAGTTTCATTAGTATTTCCTCATCATAATCAATAACCATATAGGGAAAGAATAAAAATGGTATTACTGAATCGTGTACCCAGTGAGGCATAAATATAATCAAAGTCTATTTTTAAAGATGAAAACACCATTATAAAATTTCTAGAATATTCCTAACATAAAATACCATTTTTATTTTGAAACCACTTATTTAAAATATAAATATTTCCATAATATCCAGAAAAAAATTACATAGAAAAGAAAAACATAATATTATATTTTCATCTTAAAAAAAGGAGTATTCATGATAGTGGAAAAATTCATTCAGGTATTATTCATTAAAAAATAATTTTTGTTTTCATTGTTGATAACAAATACACTTTCAAAAAAAGACCATGAAATTCCATTTAATTTTTTTATACAAATTAAAATAAGGGAAAAATGAAATTAATTTATAATTATTGAATAATTAAATTTTATAAAACAAATTAGAGTAATATGAAAATATTTTTAAACATTTTTAAGAGAAACTATAAATGTAAGAAAGAGATTCTTGAAAATAAATTAGATTGTTACATAAATCCCTCAGCTCGAGTCTTCTCTTTTTTACATGTAAACAATTTTTGTATAATAAATATAAATATATTATACATAAATTAATGATAAATATTCCTTCAGAATATAACATTAAAAATTGTTTAATAATTTTAAAATTTCCTTTTATTAATAATATTTCATTAAAATGGTCTGTTAGGTGAAAACTAGTCTGTCTTCCATGCATGTTTTAGTTTGATGGTTCCTATACTTGAAACATGATCAATCATTAACCATATATATGATATTAATAATGATATCATTTTATTATTTATTCAATATACACACTTTTATAATCATTCATATAAATAGTTAATGAAAAATGAATTACATCACTTCATGGAGATGGTAGATCATATATTCCCATAGGTGATGATTACATTGGTTGATGGAAATAATAAAATAAAGGAAATTTACAATTTACCTATACTTTATAATAATTATTTCATTAAAATAATATATATTAATTAAATATAACCTTATTAACATACATTTATATAAAAAACTAAAAATTAATCGCATCTCTTTGTGGAGGTGGTAGTCCACACTTACGTATGAGCGACGTAATCATTTTACAAATATGAGAAGGAAAGAAGTTGGATAAGATATTAAATTTATTGAAAAATAATTATGTCATAAATAAAATATATAAACCTTAAATCCATCATTATAACCAAATATGAATAACAATTATGGAAAATGAATCACATCGTTACATGGAGACAACAGTCCACATGAACGCATGAGTGATGCATTCATTTCCCATTTGATAGAAAAGAGTTTGAAAATGGTTGTGTAATGAATACAAGACAAATAATTAAAAATATGGTAATATATTAACCATTTAATTATCGATAAATTTGGTTTAGAAAATTTGTAAGAAGAAATAAAACATAATGTACTCTGTTAAGGGTTATACTTATTTATTGAGAAACCACCTTTTTCTTACACATTAAGCCATGAAGGGATTATATTATGATCAAAAGACAAATTCTTCGAAATGGGTAGGTTTGTTATTATTGTATTTGGTTAGTTATTTCTTTTTATTAGTGGCTCTATAAGTGTTTATAATATAATAGATTGAGTGTCCATTTAAAAGTGGGGGAGAGAACACACTTTGACTTTTTTAAAAGATTAAAATATATGAAAGTATTATTCTAAAAAAATATCTCCAAAATGACTCGTATTATAATAAGAGATTATAGAGGGTATAAATATTACCATATAATATTATTTAGTGATTTTTTTATTATTTTCATGCTTATTATTTTAGTTTTCCTCCTTTCAACACATTTTAACTCTTACCGGGGTAACTTTTTTACCAAACTTATTATTCATAATAACCTAAAATGAAATTGGTCTCAGTAAATTATGAGAAAATTTTGATTAAAAATATGGATTAAATTATATCAAATTAAATTTCTATAGGAATAATAAGTTATTTTTAATATCCACCAATAGGTGATGAAAAATATTTCCCAAAAAAAAGCATTTTTAGGAAGAAAAATTAATTTTTTATTAAAAAATATGAAAATATAGATTCCAATCTAATTAATTATTTTATATTTAATATAATATAATAAATTAAATTATAATATAAAATCATAAAATTTTACTTTGTAAATAATTGAATGGAAAATGCCATTTATTTTCTAAAATTGGAATGTTTTTTACTCCTCAAAGAAAAATTAATATTATTAGAAAAATAAAACATATTTACCTTAAGATAATTATAATATGATGTTTTGAGAAACGTTATAATTTTTATAAAATAAAATTTATATTATTTTAGTAAATTATATATCATTTCCCCATGAAAAGTACAATAAAAACCATTTTCGAAGAAAATATATATTTGAAGTATAAAATTACATTTCTGAAAATTGAGTATTTATTTATTTTTAATTAATAAATAAATTTCAACTATATAAATTTTTTTATACATGTTGTGACATAATATTTCAATTCCTATTTGTACCTCCAGTTTGGAAGTTATGTTTTAATGGTATACTAGACCATGGTTCATTTCAAATCGAGGTTGTGTATGAAGAATGATATCAAAAGATTCAATTTTATTTAAAAGAAAAATATGAAAAAACATTTGGGTTTCACATTACAACTACATAAAACAAATCCTCCCTAAAAATTTCATCACTTAGATCTGAACAATTAAGTACTTTTCTACCTCATCAAATCCTCAGTTTCCCATATAGATTCCTCAAAATTATTTTTTCAGCACAACACTCTGACTAGTTGAGTGGCCTTGTTTCAAAAAAATCTTCTCTATTATATCTATTATCTCTAAATTTTGTTCCTAATAATATAGATCATGTTCCATGGGTACAACCTCTGAGTTCATTACATGCGATAAATCTAGCATGTACTTTCTCATGATAGACACATGGAACACATTGTGAAACTGAAAGTGATATGGTGGAAGAATCAAATGATTTTTAACTCTTTCTATATGAAAATTAATTTTTATGGGATACATATATCAAGGTATCATATTGACCTTATTTCAAAATATCATAAACATAATCCAAAGAGTTATTCGAAAGATGAAATTGTCACCAACTTTTATCTCTTGATCTGACATATGAATCTTTGGATAAATTTTCCATCGACTCACAAATAACGTTATGTATTATTTAATGACTCTAATATTATATTCCACTTCCTTAGATATATCATTTACTAATGAAAATGTTTAACTAACATTATCTCATCACATTGGAGTTGTGAAATTCTATCCCTAGGGATCTTTTTAAGAGGAATCTAAATTCTTGAGTGAATGATATCAATCTATGAAAATTTCAATGAATTAATGTGTTAATAAAAAACCCCATAAAAATACATATATAAATATATTATAATTTTTTATATATTTTTAATGGTATTATCATAATGAATATATACATGAGTATGATAAATAGTAATGAAACTCAAGAATAACTCTGGAGGCTACTGAAGATATATCTAAAACCTAAGGTAAACCTCATATCCTGATCAAATTCAATTGGGAGTGGTACACTATGAAATCATAAAGATGCATTAATGCATATCCAATTAAGTTAATCAAGAGATAAATTTCATTTTATATTAATGAAATATACTTTTTTTAAAGGTGATCAACTACAACCCAAAATGGACTTGTTCCCTTTATATGTTTTGGGGTGTCTAATGATGGAATCCTTAATGGTGTATTTACATTTCCATATTCGTATGGGTAATGGTTAAAAAATCCCTTTAAACTTAATTCTACAACCATTAACTTTTTGAAATACCAATCATCAATATACATACTCTAAAATATTATATTTAATATTATATCACTATAAATACTCATTTAGATGTATGTACATCTTCATACTTGTCAGATAAATATAAAATGATGAAATATGGGGTTCATCCAACAACTTATTATTATTTTTTGGTATTGATGGGGAAAATACTTAGTTCCTAAACAATATCATTCCATTATGATCATTGTTGAACTTAGGAACTTTCCTCACCTTCTTCTAAAGTTAATATCTTTATTATGTGTCTTATTATCATCTCATTTTGGGGTGGTTGAATATTTTCTTGTCAAAGGTATGATTTATCCCCTTTCATCATTATATTTTTATACATATTCTAAAAATACATAAATAATTTATCTCTTTAAATCCCCATCATTGACATGCTTTCATGGTCATTTTGATTCACAGCAACATCCACTTTGTTCACCTTCCCTGGGGGTTAGTGTGTTCACAGATAATTATTTGAAATCAATTTAAACCATATACGTAGTGAATATTCCAGACTTTGTATGTGAATATATACATGGGGAATTTATAATCAATTTATAAATCCCTTACTTCACCATAAAGACAATTACTTTAGGTTTTCAACTTTAAAATTGCGATTGCCAACTCTAAATTGTGATTTAGGTAAAATTTCACCTGAATTTTAAATTAGTGTGTGCCATAAGATTATACAATATCATTCCACATGAGGAAATAATCTAATAACATATTTTATGATTCAATATAGATCACTAACCCTTCTCCACTATAGGTTAATATAAGAATTGATGTGTTTACCAACATTCCTTTCATCACCTCAAAATTTTACACATATTAATTTTTCTAAAGTAACTAGAATCCATTCCATTTCAAATTGGACAAGGGGTTATATAGTAATGATAAATCCTTCACAAAGAACTAGATTAATCCTACAAAACCCTAAAAATGTTAAATAAATATTATAGTGGCTGGTCTAAGACGTTTTTAAATAACATCCTTTTTTAAAGGAACCATTGATATAACCTTACATAAGATTATATGACCTAATAATGTGACTTTTGGTATCCAAAACTCACACTTATTAAATTTAGTATATAACTTCTCCTTCATCTAGGTCTTCATGAAAATCCTCAAATGTTTTTCATGCTCTTCAAAAGGAATGTATAAGAATATCATCAATAAATACTACCGCAAACTAATGGAGGAAATTTTAAAGACTCTATTATTTAAATCCATGAAGATAGTGGAGGCAATCATAATTCCAAATTGAATCACTATAAATTCATATGACCATACCTCATATGGAATGTATTTTTGGGTATATCCTCTTTAATGAACCTTAATTGTCGATATCCTAAAAGAATTTAAGTATTGTAAATGTATTTAACTTTATGAGACTGATAAAACAAGTCATTAATACATGGTAGAAGAAACTTACTCTCGATAGTGATATTTTTATGTTCTCACTAATTAATGATTATATTCATTTACCATTATTATTCTTAATAAATAAATAGTTTTACCCTATATTTCCTCACTAGGGTGTACGAATCCATTATCATGATTCTCCTGTTGTTTTTTCATTAATTCATACAACTCAATCAGGTTTATTATAAAAGGATTATTTAAAATAGGTGTAGCACCTGGAATAAATAATATTGAAAAATTAACATCAAAATTTATGAAAATACATAGAATTTGGTCAGGAAATAGATCAGTATAATCCCAAATGATAAAAATATGATCTACTTTGGGCTTATCCTCACCAACATGAGATAAATAACCCTCGTAAATATTTACCAAGAACCATTGACCATAAGAAACATCCAATAGAATTTTATATTCTTCCTCACATAGAAAAATGGTCATAAGTTGATTTGAAATATCAAAATAGAATTATATTCATCGATAATTAATATAGGATCTATGTAGCGAGATCCAATCCATGGCTAGAATCAAATAAAATTCGACCAGAGTGAGAATCAAAATATTTAATGGAATTAAATTCCCAAAAACTTCTATCGAAGTGGAGAAATAAACATGATATTCCATCCTCATTAAATTAGGTTTTTTATTGATGACTAAAAAATATAATCATTGATGATTTTAATGAATAAATCAAGATACATTTTGTGATATAAATGAATTCATATGAATAAAAAAATAGACTTTAATATTTGAGCATTACATTCATCACCTTAACATCATCATTCTATAATTATTGCCTTCTAAAAACAAAATGGTTTGCATGATCATCATATATTTATAATTATGGTAAAAAATCGTATGATTATACAAACCATCCTTTTGTTTCCCTAATTTATGATACCATATATTCAATATATAGAAACTTAGATTTATCCTTGGTCATTCATGGTCATAAACTATTCAAATATTAAAAAATGGGTCATAATGATGATGTGATTTAGCCCAATAATATCCCATAGGTTTTTATAGAGAGGGTTTTCATCTTAGTTTCTCTCATTATGAACTGATAAAAATTGAGTTAATAACCACCCATCCCATTTAGAGTTGTTACCCATAGGTATATCTATTCTATAACTAGATACACATTTTAGTATCTATATAGGGATGAGTTTTAATGTAACATTAGGATGTTATACTATACATAGACTTATCCTTATAATTTTCAATAAATTTACCTAATATAATCTCCAAAAATAACTAAACAATTATAATACACCAACTATAAATACCCAATCATATCTTACATATATATTATATCATTTAGACTAATAATTAATATATGTCACAAATAAAAATGCATGAGAATTGTAAAGGATTACTATAATTAGAGACTAGACACCTAAACATATTATTTATGAACAATATTAAACATCTAAAACATATATCTTCATATAAAGTACCCTTTTAGGATTATTTCACTTATTACCTTCCATAAAAACCTAGTGGAAGTAAAATATATGATTGGGTGAGATCAGATACTCAGTTAGGGTAATCATGTAATGTATTAATCATATGAGATCTTAAGGTGATTATAATGGTGTGATAACATAATCTAAGGAATGTTCTCATTGAGAATGATTTATACTGATAAATCATTTTATTATAAACTATAAAATTAATTCATATAGAGATGCATGATTAATAATGTTGTTAAAAATGTAATCACTATTCATGATTCATAACATATGCATGTGTAATGCCAAGAATAATAAATCATAATCTTTTCAATATAACTATTTCAAACCATATCCATTAATAATCTTGTAAGAATTGATATAAGAAATCATATTTATGAATCAAAATTTGAACATATCTATTCACAATCATATATAAGAAAAATATTGCATTTAAAGCACGAAGCAATCACACTCACACATCAAAATGAGAACAATTATATTAAAAATCAATTCCATTATCATCACAATCATTATCTCATGAGATATCAAAATTATATTACCCAATTTTTTGGAGGTCTATAATATAATAAAGCATTATATAATCAAAATCCATTTATATGTATGGAATAATGTCATAGAAACATTCATCTTTTCATTATATCTTAACCCATAGAAATGAAAAAATGTTTATATTGATTTCATATTGATAATAAATAAGAATTGAAATACATAATACTTATTGTATCATTGTATGATATCCCTATTTAAGTATAAGGATGTTTTCATATATGGAAATTCAATTAAAAGATCACTATAATATTTGATGAGGAAAATATCTGTTCATTTTGAATGAAAAAATTTAAAATCTAAAAAATTCCAGAATATTAAGAAAGATTTTTCTTTTACATAAAATATAGAATATTGAAATGGACTCTTCCAAATAATAAGTAGTCATGATAGAAGGAAAAATGATTCTGGCCATATTTGTTAAAACACAGATTTTTTTTCACATCATTAGTTAAATAATACCTCATTCAGAAATTATTAAGAAGATTCCTTTTATAGTTTTTTTAGAAATTGAAACATGTGTGAAAATGAAATTAATCAATTATTATATAATATTAAAACCATTATAGAAAATATTTTAAACATTACATGAATGAAAATTATTCTTAACAAAAATGAAAATAAAGTCTATTTTCTAAAAAAATAAAGAACATTTTAATTTAAAAATGTAGTAAAATAGTACTATTATATAAAAACTTTTGGAATAACAATGGATAATAAAATAAATTTTTTATACAGTATATTTTTCATATAATTTCTATCAAAGAAAATTTTTTATAGACAATACAAAAAATAATTGTTATTGAAACCTAAATCCCTTACAAGAAGTCTCACCTTCTATTATATGTATTGAAATATATTATATAATAAATATAGATATATTAGAAATATATTATATAAATATATTAATTTATAAAATAAAACTTACTATTTCTTTGTAAATTCCAACTGTTATTTTATTAAAATATGTTCCTTAAAATGGCAATTTATGTGAAAAATGGTCCGCTTTCAAAAAGGTTTCAGTTAGATGTTTCTAGTCCTTACTCCTTGATCAATATTTCATTATATATAGAATATTAATCTTGAAATATGTATAATATTTATTCATTATATACAATTTTATAACCATAAATATAAATTAGTGATGAAAAAGGAATTACATTACTTCACGGAGGTGATAGTCCATACATACGCACATGTGATGTCTTACTTTTTGATGGGTAGATTGAAAGAATGATAAATTTTAATTCACCCATATAGAAACACAATTATATCATTAATATAATATATAATATTTAAATATATCCTTGTTATCATCTATTTAAATAGGAATTGAAAAATTAATCACATATCTTTGTGGAGGTTGTAGCCCATATATACGCTTGAGTGACATTGTCATTTTTGAAAAAATTTGATGGTAGGAAGGTAGATAAAATAATATATTTAATGAATCATAATTATTTCCAAAAATTAATAATATAAATATTAAATGAATAATAATAACTGAACATGAAATATGAGTATTGAAAATGAATCATATCGCTATGTGGAAGTGGTAGTCGACACGTACACACATGTAATATTTTGATTTCCAATTTAATAGAAAAATGGTGGAAAATGGATGTTAAATCATCTAAAAAAATCTAAATATATTTATGATACATTATTAATAATTTTATGATTTATAATAAATTAGATATGGTGGAATAATAAATAAAATTGAAAGCACTCGGTCAAGAGTTATAACTCTTTGTCGAGCAACCTCTACTGGCTAACATCTTAATCCTTGAAATGATTATAATATGTTAAAAAAACGACATATAATACATGGTTAGGGATCTTGTGAAGTTATTTTGGTATGTATTGTATGATGTAATAGGTTATTTAAGAGTGTATAAGATTAGAGAGGGGTGTCCTTTTATAAGTTGGCGAGCAGACACACATGTAATGTTTTAAAATACTAAAATATATTATTGTATAACATTATAATAATGGATCCAAAATGAATCATATTAGAAATAAATATGAGATAATTTTGAAATATTATATTCAATAGGATATAGATTAGTTTTAATGTCATTTTAACTGTAAAAATTTTAGTTTTATCCAGTTTTCCCTCGTACCCTAGTAACTGACTTATATCCAAAGTTACTATTCCAAATGACCAATAATGAAAATGGATTCATTACCAAATTTGGAAAATGAAATTAAAAATATTGAATAAATTTTATAAAAATCAATTTCTATAAGTTGAAGCAATTAGTTTAAAATCATACCCTCAAAATGTGGTAAGAAATAGATTAAAAAATGAATTTTTAAGTATATAAATGTTTTTAAAACAGAATAAATAATAATTTGTGTTCCAATGAAATTTATTGAATTATGATTGATCAAAATGCACAAATTAAACTTTAGAATTGATAAAAAATGGTAATTTTTCAATACTTGAATGGATAAAATTGTTTTTTTATCAAATACATTTATTTTTACTATTCATTTAAAAATCAAAATTTTCAGAAAAATCCCAAAACCTCCATAAGATAATTTTGATATGATGACTGAAAAAATGTTATATTTTTTATAAAAAATTAATAAATTGGTTGGAATTAATTAAAATATCCTAAAAAATAATCAATTAAATATAATTTATTAAACAAATATTTTTATATACATAAAATGACATAACTGAATATTATATATTTATTAGATATGTATTAATCAATATATTTTGATTATATAAACAATTTATATATATTTTCTCATAATTTGGTTATTACTATTCATATAAAAAATGTAATGACTAGGTTGTAATAGAATATTATTTCACAGTTTATCAGGTTTCAAGGTTCTGTGTAAAACAAGCTATCAAATACTTCATGTTTATTTCAATTAAATATATACATATGTAAATATATAATATATGGTTGTTATAAAATGAATGAAATGGATAATAATTGAATAGTAGATTATATAGGGTCTAAACATGAATATATATTTTGATTTAGACAAATTGTTTTTCCATTTTAACCGTTATAATTTAGGTTTTAACCACTTTAATCAGTTTTATCTATAACCATGATAACCAATTTTTTTTACCAAAGTTAATACTCATAATGAAAAAATTAAATTGGCTTCATTACTAAACATGGAAATTATGATTTCAAATATGATGTCCATTTCTTCATATTCAATTTCTATAAGCAGTAGAAATTACTCCAAAAAAATCTTCAAAACACGATGAAAAACATTTTTCCAGAAAAATTATTTTTGACCATAAAAATATATTTATACCAAAAAAGTATAATGTAAATTTAGATAAAATTAATTTAACTATTGTTTATAAAAATGAAATAATTAAATAATTTTAAAATAAAATGGGTCACTTTAATGACTTTAATGGAAAATCATTTTTTATTTATAAAATAGGTATATTTTTAATATTCATTGAAAAATTAATCTTTTTAGAAAAATCAAAAATTTTAACTTTAGTATAATTATTATTTAATTTTGATCCCAGCTCTTTCAGGAACACTTTCTCATATGTATGGATAATAATTCATAAGCTTAGTTGGTTATATTAGCATCCCCAGATTATTTGGGACATAGCTTCGTCTGTTGGAAATCCCATTAGATTAGACAAACAGACTGATAACCCCAACTTTGGTATCTATGATAGAATACTGTTAGAGGTTGACATGTATAGTGTTTTAGTTGAACATGTTGTCTTCACTACTAGGGATGATAGTATTACTCTAGAGATTGGATACGAAAGGAAACCCAAATTCTGTCTAAACTGTCACATTTATGGTCACACACTTTCTGAGTGTAACAAAAATAAATTCTGTTCATCATGTAACATAAAAGGTCCTGATGACTTTCACTGTAGAAGGAAAGGGAATGACACGGGTCAGCCTGAGCCCACTATGGAGGCTTCTTCTGGGGAACAGAATGACAATATGGAGGTTCAGAAAGAACCAGTGGTAGTTATTGTGGATGCTCTTGTTAGTGAACAAAATGACAGTCAAGATCCCCCCAAGAAGGATGGGGAAGGTCAAAGCCAAGATGCTTGGGAGAAGGCACAAGGGCTTGAGGAGAATTCTAAAATGGTAAATGCTCAATTTGATGAAAGGCCTCAGGATGTGCTTCCTTTTGAACCTAATGTTAATTCTGTGCTTCCTAGTTTGAATGAAGATCAGGTGGCTGAGAAGGATGAGCAGGGTAAAACCATTAATGCTGGGATTAATATGATGACAATACAAGGAACCAGTGATATAGCTGGGAAATTCTCCCAAGTGCAATACTCGATGGTTGCAAGGAGGAAACTCCCTGATACCTTAATAGGCCCAGTCAGTTCAGACAATAGGTACTCATCATTGTCTGATGATGATATATCCAATGCTCATTATGGAGGCCCCCCAAATGAATAAGGAGACAATTTTTTGCCAGCTGGAAAGGGAAATAAATGTCCCAGGCTAGTAGGATCTATCTTGGGAACTAAGTCATCACCTCAATGTTTGTGTACTCCTTCTCACATTACAAGTGGCCTACTGCTTTGATCAAGGAACGTGATGGCATGATCAGAAACTTTATTTGGACTGGTTTAAACCAACAGAGGAAATTGGTTACTGTTAAGTGGATGGACTGTTTCAAGCCTCTCTAAAATGGTGGAATGGGAGTCAAGGATATTAGGGTTTTTAATAATGCGTTTCTCCAAAAATTTACATGGACAATCCTTGCTAGTACTGACATTGCCTTGGAGTTTCTTTCTAACAGATTTTTTGACAGGTTACATAGGAGGTAGAAGGTGTATCTGAGATCCTCTGTCTGGGCATCAATCAAGAACACTTATACTGATCTTATGTCACATTATAAATGGTTGGTCTATTTCAGCTCCCAGCTGAATTGCCGGACAACACAGTGGTTTTCCTGTCCTATTGATTATACAACTAACATTCCTCTATATTTGAGGAACACTACTATATCTGATTTGTAGGGAAATACACAGTCTCAAGTAGTAATTCCTGCCAATCATCAAATTAAAATCTCTGCTTATGAATATATGGATGAGGAAACCCTGATTTGGGAACCTGATATGACTTTTTTATTCTCCAGCCAACTTTCTAATGCCATACAGTGTGGAAATGCACATCCAACATCTGCTTGGGTGATGGAGGTGAGGAAGGCTTTCATCCTTCCAGCTGATGCTCTTCTTATATGGCGTATCTGAAAAAACATGATGCTAATCCAATCTTCCATTCGAAGAAAAGGTTTGAATTTGGCCCCGGTATTATTTTTCTGTCTTGCTATCGATAAATCTACTGATCATATTTTCATCAACTTCTCTTTTTCTGCTCAGTTCTGGAGGTATTTAATGGATATTTTTCATTTTCAATTGGTCTTCAATTCTATTTTCACCCTGTTCAATTCTGTCATGCATTAACAAAATAGTGTGCAGGTTCACTCCTTGATCATTATTGCTGCTATTTCTGTTATATCTTATATTTGGAAGGCCCAGAACAATATAGTATTCTATGGTGACAGGCCCTCTTTCAAGGAGGGGATGGTGGCAATTCATCAAAGCATTAAACTTGCTTTGGTGAAACAGTCTGGCTCTACGAACAATAACATGTATGATTTCCTATTATTGAGAACACTTGGTCTAAGTGGCAGGTAGAGGAAGCCTAAGGTGATGAAATATATTAGGTGGATCCCCCCAATCAATGATTATATAAAGGTGAATGTGGATGGGGTAGCCTCTGGCCCGTCAGGACCTTCTGTATGTGGTGGTGTCTTCAGGACCTACCGAGTCTTTGTAAATGGATGTTTCTTTTATTACATTGGAAATGGTGATGCTTTAGAGGCAGAGCTATGGGCTATGATAAAGGCAATACGGTATGCTACTCACTATGGCTAGAGGAAGATTTGGATAGAATCAGACTCTTCTGTTGCCGTGCAGATCCTCAAAGAGCAGTCCAGGAATGTCCCATGGTGGATACTTCCTACTTGGATAGGATCTTTAAAGATTGCAGAACTTATTTCCCTTAAATATTCTCATGTATACAAAGAAGCAAATCAAGTGGCAGATGCACTCTCAAAAAGAGAAATCATGGATGTGATCTCTAGCTGGTCCTTTGTTCTTCCTGATTATTGCAATGATCTTGTTCACAATGATAGAATTGGTACTGTGTTTACAAGGTTGTGTAAAGCTCCCCTTTCCTAAGTGGTTTGTACTCTTTAAAGTTTTCTTTATTTAATCTTATGGGAGCAGGTCTTCACCTAGCTCTCAGAATTTCGGGGTATAATTTTGATATTATGATTTCTAAAATTATATCCTTTTTAAAAAAGTTAAATTTCTAATAACTTTATAAATTAATTATAATATCAACACACAATATGAAGTAGAAAAAATTTTCAAATAAAACATTTTTTTATGCATAAGATGATATTTTTGAGAATAGTGTATTTATTAATTATCAATTAATAAATATATTTAAATTATATGAAACCTGAGTATATATTTTTTTATTATATTTTTATTCATATTAATACCACCAACTTAATATCTATGTTATAATGGTACACAATATCATGGTTCATTTGAACCCAAGGTTGCATGTAAAGAAAGCTATCAAATACAAGATAGTAATTTCCATGGAAAAATATATTTATATATTTCTATGGTGTTAAAAAATGAATAATATAATAATATGAGATAATATAGGGTTTATATATGACATTATAATATTATTTATACTTGTTTTTATTCCATTTTAGCACTTATAATTTTAGTTTTAACCCTTTTAACCCGATTTAACCCTTACCATTATAGATTGATTTTCTTTCCCAAAATTGAATTTTCATAATGTCAAAATATGAAGATAGGAAATTTAAAAAAATTGGGCCAAAAAATATAAATTTTAAAACAATTTTCAATATTCAATCTCTAAAATAGGGGAAAATAAATTTTAAACTTAGAACAAGTAGCAAGATGAAAACAGTTTTCTGGATGAATACCTTATTAAGTATATAAATGAATTATCAGTACAAAATTAATGTATAATATTTATATGAATGAAACAAATTGATTTATGTATAATTATAAGGAAATAATATAATTTAAAAATAAATCCAAAACAAAATTAAACTTTTAAAATACTTAAAAAGAACGATTGTTTTCCGAGAACCGATATTTTCTTCATTCATTTTTGTTCCTATTTCCCAAAAATTCCAAAAAATTACTGTACAATAAATTTTTAATCTTGATTTATAAAATTAAATATCTTTTTTAAATTCAAATTCTATAATTTAGTATTTACTCTATTTTATTTAAATTTAGAAATCATGAAACTCAGTTTAATTAGAACTAATATATTTTCCTTTGACTGGAACATTACCTATTATTATTATAATGAAAATAGATCTATGAAATATTATTCAGTAATATTAGTAAGGAATAAAATTTATCTATTAATAATATTAACTTGGTTTTCATTCAGTGGATCAAAATTTTTGTAATAGTTCATGCTTTTTGGAGTTGCGCAACAGAAGCTTGTTTGGATTTTGAAAATGGAATGCATTGAGTAATCAATTAAAGAATGATCATGGAAGGATGATAGACATGGTTATAGGATTATAATAAATTCTCATAGTTGAGAAGAATTATGGGGGCTTTTTATATTTACCCACATCATTATATTTGTTAATTCCCAAGAGAATTTGAAATTTTCATATGGTGAGTAGTTGATTTGAAGAAATTGTACATGGAATGGATTTATGAGAGTTTGGACATCCCTAGTGTGTTTATTAATAAGTAATATTTCATATTTTATTTTGTGGGTGTTTTTTAGAATACAAAAGAAGGTTTGGGATTATTGGGAGGTATAATATTTTTCAACCTGTTTCCATTCAAGGAACGACCAGCTGGTTCATGATATAAAGGAGGAAAGAAGGATGGTTAGACCCTCTGCCTAATGTACCATTATGTGAGGTAGGTTCACACCATGAATGGTTTTGGATAATGTGGGAGTAACCCTAGGTCCCAAAAATTTCCCTTCACAAACCTCTCGTTTATTCAGTAAAAATTCATTGGTTGGTTATTTTTGGATATATGTATTCTGGATCTTTTCAGGTTGGGATCTTATTTGTTTTATACTAAAACAAGGTTAAGGATGATCCACTTAGGATGAATAACCTTTACCAATCATCTCCATTAATCCTCATTGAGAGGGCATGTATAATCTTGTGATCTAGTGTAAGATCATCCTTTTTCTTTCATTTTTTTTCTACATTTTATATTTTTGATTTGTCTTATTTTGTGAAGGTATCTAATAAAAATCTCACCATATTATAATGAAATCATCCTTTTTGAGGAGGTTTTCAAGAGGCTTGGGAAGAGGATTTTCTGTGATGTTGATCATAAAACATCATGAACCATTTCAGTGTTCTATGTCATCAAATGAATTTATTAATTTTTTATTTATTTTTGTTGAATTTGAAATATTACATATGTTAAATGATAGGGATTTTTCCAGATATGATTTCAAGGACACCTTATAGGACTTCTACAGGTAGTTTATCACTATTATAGTGTATTGTTAACACTAATGAATATTTTATGAAATATTTCTATTTGGAATTAGATTAAAAATATAATTATAATTTTATTTTAAATTAATTAGTTTCATTTCATAGAATGTGATAGGTGTATAGAAGCATGGACGAGCTTTTGAAGGGGTTTTTAGTCCTTGAAAGGGTTTTTATGAGATTGGTGAGGTTAATAACTCATTTTGAGGATGTTTTCCCCAATGATACAAAACCACCTATATGTTCACAAATGGTTGTTCATGGGTGTGTCCATACTGCATGGGTTTTTATAGAGTAGTTATGGACTTAGATATCCTTAGACATTATGATGTGGTGAATTTGAGCTCCAAACATGGGATATGTTATCATTAACAGTTGGGTCAGTAGGGATCATATGATGACTATGTTTCGATGGGGTGAGGTATTTTTTATGCTAAAACGATACCTTGGGTGGTCTTGGGATATGAGTATTGATGTGGGTAACCTAGGATGGAATTCCTATGGCTATTACGGTTGTTCTGAGAGGATTATTTATAACATTGATATATGATACAATCTTATGTATTACCCCAAATGATTTGCATCATCATGAGGGTGGTCATGGTCCTAGAGACCCTCATGTGAATGTTCATTCTTTCGAGATTATATAATGTTCATGGATAATAGTTAATTCTAGGTGCTGACTAAGAGATATCCTATATAATTTATGTGATGAGGACCAAGTTTAGGTTATGTCCTTGATAAAGACATAGAATTAGGATTTTGAGGGGCGGTAAGTGTGATGGTTTCAGATAGTCCCAATATAGTAGGAATAAGGGCAATGAGAGACCTAAATGAGGTGGACAAAATCATGATGTCTGTTTCAAGAGGGGACAATGTGTCATGGTGTGAACCAAAGGTGATGAAGATGAGAAAATATTAATTATAAGAGCCCATGAAATATATAGAGGACCAAGTGGATGCCTTACTATGTGAGATAAGATATAAAGAGTTTTTAGAGGATAGTTAAGGACCTAGATTAGATGTGTTTGAGTTGTTTTTTGGTGTAATGTTTTGCATTCATGGTTTCTTATATGACCTTGTTATGATAGGGTGGTGTCTACCTATCCGTATATGGTTGAGAAAGAAGATAAATTTTATGACCTTATTCTTATTATATATTGTCTATCCAATAATGTTATAGTTGAGTCATGTGATGTTTATATGTTTCGTGGTTTATATTTTACTGTGGCTATACATAAATGGGATGGTTGAGTTATAAGACTTTTAGATTTAACTTTGTGTTGATTATATGGTGGGTATCCATAAACAATGTCATTGGGACATGGGTTGTTTATATGTTGACATGTTTAGATTTCATGGTAGATATTCATCAGTGAGATGGTTGAGTAATGGGATGAATGTGTATCCTTTTTATAATATTTCCATAACAATGTGGGTAATGCAGGGGTATTACCATGAGTATATGAGTATAGATTTAGACTTGTGGTCTAAGACAATAGAATATTTAGCTTAGTGCTGAAGATGGAATGGTTAGGTGTTCTAGAGGCCTATTTAACACTTGGTGACCTGATGGGTGCGTGTAACTCATCAAGTGGCGTAGTGTCTAGGTTAACACATGAATAATTGATGACCATGCTTATTTATGTATTCATTTTCCTTATTTATAAACACATTTGATTATGTGTATTATAGGATCTTGGTGATTCCCCACTGTGTTTATACATAGACCCTCAAAATGTGTCTTAGTACATGTAGATACCCTATATTTAATTATTTGATTTTATATTAGTATGACTTGTGGATTATGATGGCAAAACTCTATGTTTATACAGATACTAGGTTTGGGATAATTCTCCGGGTTCTAGGAGAGAATGATTGTATTTTATTTTTACTATTTACCTCTTATATATGGTTGTCCTAGTGGGTGTATGGTTTCATATTTGTATGATAATATAATTTGATATAAAAATGTGTTTATTATTAATATTTAAACATTGATGTCTATTGTAGATTCTTATCATTTATTTATCCCTAATGTCATTTTAAACTATGATATGGCATAATAGTCTCCCCAATTTGGCTATATTCCCTCACTACTAATTGGATGTCTTTAACTATATAGACACACACTTGAGGTCCAGTTACAATCCACTCGAGAACTGATAATTTATATTGGGGAATTCATAAAAAGTAACTAATTCTCTATATTATTGACACCACAAGATGAGTAATAAATTACTTTTAGAATCAATTATTAAATTTCCTCATTATTTAAGGACACAATCTACTTGATAATTCTTCTTCCCTGTTTACCAATTTTTGGAATGAATTTTAATTTTTGTCTTTTAATCTTAAAATAACTTCCACTTAGAGTTTCATTCATTCAATGAATATAATGAGTGAATTTACCAATTTTAAATAATTAATTGAAAAAACCTCCCATCCTACAAATTCAGAACATAGATTAAGTTGTTTACATTGAAGTAAAAACATTAATGTTGTCCATGTCACTTACATGAATTCATAAATACCATGAAACATGGAAAATTCTTTTATTTTATAATTTAACCTTGGATTTCAATAACAAAAACACAAAATATCATTCAATAAATCATAATGTTCAAAGTACTTGATCCATAACACTTGAAAATTCCTCTTGATGCACCTATCATGAGGTGGTATACAATATTATTTATATTTTTTCAAGTGCAGCAGTGTGGGTGACCAATGTCATCTCTCTTGAGGACATTTTTTTAATCACATATCACTCCTAAAATCATTTTAAATTATTAGTGATTTCTATTTAAGAAATCCTTATAATGGGATGGGTTTAAAGAATAGAATATAAAATGTTAATAAAATAGTTTTTTAGATTATATTCAATTTTTATATTTTATGTCATAATATATCGTCATATTTTCAAGATATATCAAATAGATGCAAGAAATATTTTATTTAACATAAATATATTCAAATACATGTTTACAATATAACCCAATGTTTTTTAATTTCCAAATGAGATTTATAATGTTTATAAGTTAAAATGTTCCATTTATGTATTTAATAAAGATTTATATAGATAATTTATACTTTTAGTGCTTCTATAAAAGAGTTTTGTTTTATTGAAAAAATGGTGATTCCTATGTATATTGGAATTTAGTGGGTGCATCATGTTATATTTTGTAGATTCTGTGGATAACATATTACTTATGAAAAATATTTTCATGAAATTACATTCTATAAATATGTGATTTTGAAAATGTTTCTAAATGAAATATTTCAGTAAAACAACATGTATACTATGTATAAATATAAATAAAGATAGAGAAAAAAGTATTTTGGGATGAGGAAAGCACATGTACTGGTAAAGTGATCGAGTGGTGTAGAATATGAAACTCTTAAAGTGGCTTTTTCCAGTGTTTCATGGCATAAATCATAGGAATATCCATAATCCTTAAAATTATCTCTAGAAGATGGTAACCAATCCTTATGTACATGCCATATGATCTGTCACGTATACCATCATATGTATTCGACATAATATTTCTTATACTCTAAGAATAAAAATCATATACCCATTTATATAAGTTTATAGTTACTCTATTTCTATATAGATTATTCTTAAGTACATGAAAAGAATTAATTACATGTACCCTGTCTATGGAGGGGATGATGAGTTCATTGTAAGCTTCTAAACGAATTCTAGTTTCCAAATTGATAAATTTTATATGAGATCTCAAGATGGATTCATGTTCTCTCATGATAGTTTTACCATTATTTAGAGGATAACCAAATAATAAAATATATATGACTCAAGAAAAATTTCAGATTACATACCTATATCATTTATTGTGATGGAATCAGTTATTATCAAGAAGTTTGATGGTGAACATGGGATGGTTTCAAGAATTAACAAAGGAATTGCGCTTTACTATGAAGAAAATGGAGCTATTACTCAAATTAAGAAACCTATATCTCACAAAAGGACCTAAAATATCCTTTAAAATACAATCTCTTTATATATATCATTGATAAATGAATGTAAATATTTTTTTATGTGGATATATAAGAGAATTTAGTAGATACATTACAGAAACTATCACTATAGAAAATATGTGGGTTATATTTAATCTCATTGTATTGGATAGATGATAGTTTCGTTTTAATGGGTATAAATTGTATAATGATTATATAATAAATTTAATGTAATTTTATTTATTTATTAATGTATTCTATACCTGTAAAACATCAACAATGGAATGATAAAACCCTCTCAAAGTATGATATTGGTTTTTCATTAATCAAATATCATCATAAATACGTACAGATTTTGATGAAATATAAAACTATCATGATTATAAGTCTCATATATTGTATAGAATATAATCATGATAAACATAGTTGAGGAATATTATCTAGACATACTTTAGTAAATATATGAGATGAAATGTCATGTTTTCATTGATATACTTAAGGGTGTTTTCCTATTATCAAACCCTTATTACCGAAGGTTTCTAAGATATATAACATGTGAAAAATCTTAATTTAATAACTTATTTTTTTACTATCCTTGAGGATTATCTAATAAAGATAAATGCAGGTAAGTTGTTGATCTTGTTTTCAATTGATATTAACCTTACCTGTTAGAAGCATTTTAGCACTACACAATAAATTCTTAAATATCATAGTTTTATATTTTAATAATAAGTTAACGAAGTTCCTAATAATTAATAAATAATTATGGACTTTTAGTTTTTGGTATTAATGCAACAAAAAATATTTTTTGGATAAGTCTAGTTATGAAAAAAATTGTACTAGTTTAAATGAGAAAGTTTAAGAATTTCCATTAGCTCTCTATGTCATTTTTATTGATTGAAGGGTCTCTGTAAAGATAATTTTTTTACAGAGAATTTAATTTCTATAAAAAATTATTTTTTTGTAATAAAATTAGATTAATTTTTATTTTGGGTATTACTTGACACCAACAGTATCCTTCATAATAAATTTCCCAAAAAAATCTACTTGTCTCCCTTATCCGTTTCAATCCCTCTGCTGCATCGAATGCCCCTACCCCCACTAAATTAGGTAATGGAGATGATTCATACTACTTATCTCGAAACACATATAATAAATTATCTTAGGTCATATCTATATCACATTGGAGTCCCCCTCTATTGTTGAATCTAGCCATGAAGTAGATTTATATCCCCCACAAAACCCATTGAATTTATATATAGAAGTTTATTCATGATTTTTTAAATGAAATAAAAATTTATTCCATATGAACATGAACATTTTTTGGTTCTTATTTCCACAAATGAGACATTTTTAATAGACCAGCTCTAATTATAAAAACTAAAAATTTTATTCAATGATTAGAAGGATTCATTTTTTTTTAATTTTTCTAATTTTGTATGTTTATTTGTTTTGTATGTCTTAGGTTTTTTATTTTTCTATATATTACTATATTGGATGATGTTTTTTGGATTTTAATTATTTTTACAATTATTTTTTTATTCATTATATAGTTTTTTTGACTAATTTTTTTTGTAATATAGGGGCATGTTGTTTTGAGGAAATATAAAAAATACAACCATATTAGAGATATTATTTTTTATAGTAGATTTGATTAAGGTGTATGTTATGACCCATCCTTGGGGCCCCTGCCATGACTATCCCAAGACCACCTTCCATAAGCCAGGGGCTGGCAACTAGCCCCAAGGCGTAAATCCCGATAAAAGGGAAGGCACTACCTTTATAATAATAAAAAAACACAATAGAGTACACAATAGAAGTAAGCACTAAGTAATAATGAAATAAAAAAGTAAGTGAAGAAATGAAAGGGTCCAGAAATACAATCCCAATAGTAAGTACAATACAATTAAAAAACTAGTACAACAAAAGTAAAGTAATGAAGCAACCACTGAATCGTCCTCCGGGTATCCCACCTGAAGGGTGGGTATAGATGGTCTCCTCGGCACCTCGGGTCCGTCTGTCTGCTCCGTGTACATCTCACCAAGTGGTCCACCTCCCTGTACTATACATATCCTCAAGTCTCCACCTCGATCAGTGATGTCATTTGTCTGCATCCCACACAATGTAGTACAGGCAAAGCCCGTGCAAGGGTGAGTATACGATACTTAGTAGGGACCCCGAGTCCCACGACGGTCTCCCAGAATCCCCAAAGGATATACCACAGAAGAGAGATACAATAATTAAATATCAACCAAAACTACTTAGGTATATGCCCATACATATACCTAAGTTATCAATCTCAGTTCAGCTCCAAACTATCAAGCGCAAGCACAACTCTGTCCACAAAGGAAACAATTCAATCACATCGATGATAATGATTGGAAGTCAAGACATAGCTCACACAGGTATACAAATCACGAAGAGGAGTGGAGAAGATTAGATGTATCCTCTGAATCATCTTCTCGGCCGAACCCACATAGGATCCTAGTACAGAAGTCATCGCTGCCGAACCCATGGAGGATACAAGTACTATAATCATCGTTGCTGAACCCACAGAGGATCCATGTACAGTAGTCATCACTGCCGAACCCACGGAGGATCTAAGTACAGTAGTCATCGCTGTTGAACCCATGGAGGATCTAAGTAAAGTAGTCATCGTCGTCAAACCCATGGAGGATCCCAGTACGGTAGTCGTCGCAGTCACAACCAGCTCAAGGGTTCCCACACGCAACACGCTTGATTCTGGGAGGGTCTGCTCCTTGAGCCAAGGGGTTGATACATCAACTATGACGATGTCCAAAGTTGATGTATCCCCAAGTTTCGTCTTGTCAAAAGGAACCCAACGCAACAGACGACACGTCAATCGGACGCTCGGTCTGAGAGATATTGGCTTTTCTGTTCCAGGGGCCCGGTTGGAATTACCCTCATTCCAAACCCAGCCATTTTCTAAAGTTCTCCAAAACTCACTTAGAGTATCGCAAAAGGACAACTTTTTCATGAGGGTCCCAGTTCCGCAGACGGTGTGTTGATCAGACATGCAATCTTAAAGTTATTCTTGTTTATGTGGATCGGGCCCGACCCATTAACCCTAGTGGCCTGGCCGGTCGGCCCGTCCCTATTTGGCGGGCCCGACCTGGCAGGGGGGTCGGCCCATCCCGGTGGGGTGTGGCCTGGCCAAGAAGTGCGTGGCCCGGCCCTACGTGGCGCGGCCTGGCCCAGTGGGCGCGGCCCGGCCTGGCTGGGCACGGCTCGGCCAGCTGGCCGAGCGGACTGGGGGGCACGACCCCAAGTTTTCCGAATTAGAGGTGCAGAGCAGCGCCGCTCTCTTGTCCGGCCGGCTGAAGTTGGGCAGTCTTCCTGGCGCGAGTGGCCATCACGGGTGGCCCACTGTCCTCCGGCGCGGCACCTGCGGGTGCCGCGTCCTCTTCAACCAAGCCACCTGACGAGCCGACCGGTTTGCCACTGAAGTAGCCTGCGGAGCGCGGACCGCGGTCCTCCAGCCCGGTCAGCTTCTGCCAGCCGGTTCTTCTTCGGCCGAGTGGCCTGCAGATGCGGGCCGTGATTCCTCTCCACACGGCTGGCATTTGGCCGCTGCTTCCTCCGGTCTCCACCACCTCTTCCATCACCGCCTCCATCGAAATAAAACAAGGATCATCAGAGGGTCATCTGGCCATGTTTGTTTGGTACGCGCCCTCCACGTTAGGTGGAATCACATGGCCAGAGATAAAACAAGGTTTCAACGAAGAAAAATGAACAATTTTATTCAATTAAAAATTAAAGCAAACCCCCTACCTTTTAATTGACGTCGCACGTCGTCGAGCCGCAGAAAATGAGCATCGTGGTAGTTGGGCATCATAGAAGAGCGGTGTCGTCCCATCAACATTGGAGGAAGATTCATTGTTATAGGTGATGCTTCTTGCGAGGGGTGACTTCTCCCTTGATGAAAACGAAGAATAAGGTAGGAGAAGTCAAGGAGTGTTCTTCTTTGAGAGAGTATGTCATTCTTCGTGGAAGAAAGAAGCTCTCCTCTAATTCTCCCATGGTCCCCCCACCAAAATATTTTCTAAGGAAAAAATTATATTAGGCCTCTCAATTTTAATTGATTAGCCATGAAATACAAATTATTTCAAAAGAGAGATGCGAATTAATTAATGAGGTTATTAATTGGATGTGGTGGCATAATTAAAGGGTTGGAGGTGGAGAGGCTCCACCATAATGAGTGTAGGTTTTAAATAATTAAGGGAGAATGTGGAGAGTTATAAGAATTAATAAGGGGGTTACATGGGAGTTTAAGGAGAAGTTGAGGGGTTAGGCTCTCGTGTGGGCCACACCTCACATTATCCTCTCATGGGAGGTTATGTGGGTGTGGGCCCCACCTCTATCTTCCCCTTTTAATAAGTAACCACCAAAAAAATAAATTAAATTCTGTACATTAATTTTATTTAACTTATGAAAAAATCCCAAAAAATTAACTTCTCCTCCCGAGCAAACGCTACTGTAGTAAAGGTCCCCTTAAGAAAAAACTAGTGTTGCGAGTTCATCGGTGCCCTCTGATTTCAATTCCGAACACCGGTTCAAAAGATAGAAAAACCCACATGTACGTTTACTGAACGTACCCAAACAAAACTTCAGAAAATGATTCCGGGCACACCAGGCCTCAGAATCAAGTGCCATTAGAAACCACATACTCATAAAATTCAAATGTATTTAAGAAAAAAAATTCGTCTAATTTTTAGGTCTTTATATTACCCCCACCTCAGAGATTTAAGTCCTCGTGAAGCTACAAAACACACTAGGGAAACAAATGGGGGTACTGAGCATGCATCTGAGCCTCCCGCTCCCATGTGCTCTACTAGAGGTTCCCGTGCTGCCAGCGAATGCACACCATAGGAATCGACCATCCACGTAGGACCCTCTGCTGTCGATCCTCGTTCTCCACCGTAACCTCCATGATTTTCACCCCATCATCAATGTCCAGCTTTCCGTGATCGATGATGTGTGATGGGTTGTGGATGTATCCCCTCAGTTTAGATAAATGGAAGAAGTCGTGCACCTAGTGCAACTGAGGTGGAAGGTCCATGCGGTAATCCACATCACCTACTCTGTTGAGGACCATGAACGGCCCGATGAAGCATGGAGATAAATTTTTTGCCTCAGCCAAATCTCCACAGAACTCATCGAGGTGAGACCAATGGGAAGACGTGGCCGCCATCCTCGAACTCATGTGGTCTCCATGTCCTTTCAGCATAGGACTTTTGTCTTCTCTGTACAATCTTCATCCGCTCCTGGGTGATCTGCACCTTCTCCGTCGTAGCTTGCACCATCTCTGGTCCTAAAAGTGTTGACTCCCCTAGGTTAGTCCATCATAGAGGTGATCTTCAAGGTCGGCTGTACAGTGCCTCGTAAGGGGCCATCCCGATGGTGGAGTGCTAACTGTTGTCGTACGAAAACTCCTCCAAGGGTAGGTGATCCTTCCAGCTGCGACCGAAGTCAAGGACACATGCATAGAGCATGTCCCTGAGAGTCTGAATGGTCCTCTCTGTCTGTCCATCCGTTTGAGGTTGGAAGGCAGTGCTCAGACGTAACTACATCCCAAAATCCTCTTGTAACCCCTTCCATAGTTGGTAAGTGAATCGATCATCTTGATCAGAGACGATAGTCGATGGCACACCAAGAAGTCGTACGATATCCCAAATGTAGAGGCATCCCATGATCTCCACATAGCCCTACTCTTTGATCGGTAGGAAGTTGGCCGACTTGGTGAGTCGGTTTACGATCACCCAGATAGAGTCATGTACCATGGATGTACATGGATATCCAGTCATGAAATCCATGGATATCCCATCCCACTTCCACTATGGGACCTCTAAGGGTTGTATCAAGCCTGTTGGTACCTGGTGCTCTGCCTTCACTTGCTGAAAAGTGAGGCATCATGAAACAAACACTACTACTTCCTTCTTCATACCCGTCCACCAGTGCTATCGTCTGAGGTCCTGATACAACTTCTCCACTCCTAGATGTACTTCTTGAGGGGAAGTGTGGAACTCCCTTAGCACCTCCACCTGTAGTGAAACTGGTACCATGGTACATCCTCTGAAGAGGATGTCATGCTACCCACCTTCAGAAAATCCTTCAGGCGCCTACCCTGAGGATATCTGAGCACGTTGCGTCTCACAGTCAGTGCCCCTATGATGAGGCTCTCTAACTTGCTGAAGGAGTGGAGTAGTGACTGTGAGAGACTGTAGAAAGGCTACTCCATCTCTATCCACAAAGGATATCTGCAACGCGGCTAGCTACTCTGGTCCCTCTCCTAGTAGCTGAATACCCGATCTCCTGCTGAGAGAATCAGCTACAATTTTCCCCTTCCTAAGAGTATAGAATATCTCAAAGTCATAGTCCTGGAGGAACTCGAGCCATCACCACCGTCTCAGGTTCAGTTCCATCTGAAAGAAGATGTACCTGAGACTCTGGTGGTTAGGATAGAATGTAAATCGCTTGCCCATTAGATAGTGCCACCACATCTTCCAGGCGAAGACCACTACAACTAACTCCAAGTCATGGGTAGTGTAGTTTTTCTCGTTCTTTCTCAACTGCCGTGAACCATATGCGATCACTAATCTATCCCGCATCAGGACACACCCGAGTCTGGTACCTGATGTAGTGCAGTGAACTACGTATCCTACACCCTCCTCTGATAGCCTCAATATGGACACACTAGTCAATCTCTGCCTCATCTCTTGAAAGCTCTGCTGACATCTATCTGACCACACAAAGGTTTTTCCCTTCTTTGTCAAGGATGAAAGAGGTTATGAAACTCTGGAGAAGTTTAGCACAAACCTCAAATAGTATCCAGCCTGACCCAAGAAACCCCACACCTCCGTCACACTCATGTGTGGATCCCAATCAAGCACTACCTCGATCTTCACTGGATCCACTACAAGTCCAGCCTCTGAGATGACGTGTCCCAAGAAGTTAACCTATCGAATCCATAACTAGCACTTCTAGAGCTTACCATAAAGCTGGTGCTCTCAGTGTGTATCCAGTACAACCCACAAGTTGTAGGCGTGCTCCTCCTCAGTAGTCGAGTAAACTAGTATTTCATCGATGAAGACTACGACAAAATGATCAAGGTAAGACTAGAAGATCATGTTCACAAGACTCATGAACACTACTGGAGTGTTGGATACGCCGAAGGGAATAACCAATAACTTGTAGTGGCCATACCGACACCTGAAGGCATTCTTCTACACATCCTCGTCTTGAACTCTGAGCTGCTGATATCCTGACCTGAGGTCTATCTTTGATAACCAACGTGCTCCCTTGAGCTGATCAAAGAGGTCATCAATCTTTGGGAGTGGGTACTTTTTTTTCACGGACACCTGATTCAGGTGATGGTAGTCGACACACAGTCGCAAGCTCCCATCCTCCTTCTTGGCAAACAAAATCGGAGAATCCCAGTGTGAAACACTGGGTCAGATAAATCCCTTACCCAACAAGTCCTCCAGCTATACCCGCAGCTCACGAAGCTTGGAAGGAGACATTCGATATGCTGGAGTAGATATCGGTGCTGTCCTGGGGTACAGGTCAATGTGGAGGTATACCTCTTTGTGAGGAGGTAGTCCTGGAACATCATTAGGAAGAACATAATCATACTAATCCCCCACAATAGGAAAACTCTGACTCTGCACATCAACTGCTCTGAGGATGAGACTAGCCAACTGATGTGTGATCGGCTGCCCTCTCTTATGCGTAAGTCTATCCTGCACTGCAAAGGCTACCTTCTCGCAAGTGAAGGTGAACCTGGTCCCATCTGTGTGGACACACCACACTTTGTTCCTAAGTCAGTTGATTTGAGCATGAACTATAGATAACCATCATATACCCAAGATGACGTCATAAGGCCTCGACGCTGCTACAAAAAGATCCCAACCGAAACTCTCATCTCTTAGAGTAAGCTCACACTGCTAGAACTAGTGCATAATCGTTGAGTCTGCTCCCGTATGAGTCTCTAGCCATAAGGATCGAGCCAATGGCTTTGTCACAATCACCAAGCTCCGAACAAGGGAAGTGGATATAAAATAATGACTCACACCTGGGTCTATAAGTAATGCAACAAGGGTGGAGTAGTCACAGATAGTACCATGAATCATATTAGGTGCACCATGGTCGTAGGCCTCGACTTCCTGGAGCTGATCCCACCTATGTTCGCCAGCTCCCTATGGTCAGGGTGGACCTCCTGGTGGTGGTGGTGGTAGAGGCTCGAAAAGTCGTCCACCACCTGCTACTCGTCCAGCTTCTCTGTCTCGTCCGCCTACTCCCGACGGACCACCACGGTTGAACCTCTGCCTCTTCCTGGGGGTCCCTCTACTGTCTCTGACTCATCTGCATGGTGGGGCGTGCAGTCTCGAGACATGTGACCCTGCTCGCCGCATGCATAGCACTGTCTGACCCTCTTATAGATGGCTCTATTTTGTATTCCCTTCACATCTGAACCAGTATCTTGAGGTCGCACACCTGATGGCCAGATCCGCATGGACCTCTATGTCAACTGTCTACTACCGGTTGTAGAAGATTCTGCTCTTTGTCATCCTGTGGTGGGTCTCGCCACTGTCGACTACACAGCGAGAAAGATCTCTACTAGAAGGGCTCGCTCCGGCACCCCAACCTACGTCAAGATGGTGAGGGGAATCGTCAAAGCCCTGATCTCGTGCATCAATCCTTGCTCAAAATTCCTGGCCCTGAAAGAAGGGTCCCACACCATATCCGTGGAGTAGCATGAGAGTTTAGTGAACCTCATAGAGTACTGAGCTACTGTCATACTGCCATGCTGCAGATGAAGTAACTCCAGAGTCTGCACCGCACGGAGGGTGGCTGGAACAAACTCCAAGAGGAAGAGACTCTCGAAGTCCATCTAGAGTAAAGATGCCTCTTCATAAAAATAGAGTATCAGACTCCACCATATACCTACTGGCACATGCAGGAGACTCGTGGAAAGGATCACTATAAGGTCAGCAGCTATCCCTACCAATATGAAAACTCTAATGACAGCCTCCATCAAATCCTCAGCTACATGTGGATCTGTCTCTCCGTGGAACCTAGGCGGCCTCTTTTGCTGGAACTCGTACAATGCACTCAGGCAACGTGCACAGTCTGCTACTGGGACTGGTGGTATTGGTGGCCATGTGGGTAGAGGAACCACTGGTGCCTCTGCTATGATGGGGCCCTGCACTGAGGCCTTATCGCTCGGTGGGATACCATCTCGCACGTGACTCAGAACCCTTGCTTACTACCTTCATGGGGCCATCCTGAAAAAAATAGGGGTGCCATGGTCAAATAGTATACCTGGTGAGATGACACAAATTAATCCCAAAGAATACTTTTTGAAACACACATGAAATTAGTGTTTTCATGAACTGAGTTGGAAATCAGAGGTCAGGGTCCTAGTGTATGGATACGTTGGCCGCCGTACCAACATTGGACTCCCAGGACTGAAAACCACACTCAATACTCTTAACACTATTGCTTCATAGTAAGACAAATCAGAGTCCTAAGTTCTGTGGTAGAACCAACTCCTATGATACCAATTTGTCACAACCCGTCCTCGGGGCCAGTGCTGTGACTACCCCACACCCGCCTTTCATAGGCCAGGGGCTGAAGACTAGCACCAAGGCATAAATCTCAATAAAAGGGAAGGAATTACCTTTATAATAGTAAACAAACACAAGAGAGTACACAACAGAAGTAAGCACTCTGTAATAATAAAATACAAAAGTAATTTCTAAAAAGAAAGGGGTCGGAAATACATGCCCAATAGTAAGTACAGTACAAATGAAAAACTAGTACAACATTAGTAAAGTAAAGCAACAACGACTGAGTCGTCCTCTGGGTATCCCACCTGAAGGGTGGGTATATATGGTCTCATAGGTACCTCGGGTCCGTTCGTTTTCTCCGTGTATGTGTCGCCATGTTTTCCACCTCTGGGTACTGTCCAGCTTCTCAAGTCTCCACATCGATAAGTGTTGTCCGTCGTCTGCATCCAACACAACGTAGTGCGGGGAAAGCCCGTGCATGGGTGAGTATACGATACTCTGTAGGGACTCCAAGACCACCGAAGGTCTCCCAGAATCCAAGAAGGTTAAACCACCAAAGAGAGATACAATCACGAAGTATCAACCAACACTACTTAGGTATATGCCTATACATATACCTAAGTTATCAATCTCAGTTCAGATCCAAACTCTCGAGCCCAAGCACAACTCAGTCCACACAGGAAAGAAGTCAATCACATTGATGATAATGATTTATAGTCAAGACTCAGCTCACACAAGTATAAAAAACTCGAAGACCGGTGGATATGATTAGATGTAGCCTCTGAATCATCTCCTCTGCCGAACCCACGAAGGATCCTAATACAGAATTCATCGCTGCCGAACCCACGGAGGATCCAAGTATAGTAATCATCACTGTCGAACCCATGGAGGATCCATGTATAGTAGTCATCACTGCCAAACCCATGGAGGATCCATGTACAGTAGTCATCGTCATCAAACCCATGGAGGATCCCAATACGGTAGTCGTTGCAGTCGCAGCCAGCTCAAGGGATCCCGCAAACAACATGCTCGATTCCGGGAGGGTCTGCTCCTCGATCCAAGGGGTTGATGCATCAACAATCACGAAGTCTAGAGTTTATGTATCATGAAGATCTGTCTCATCAAAAGGAATCCAACGCAACAGATGACGCGTCAATCGGACGCCCGGTCTGAGAGATATTGGCTTTTCTATTCCAGGGACCCAGTTGGAATTATGCTCGTTCCAAACCCAACCATTTTCCAATGTTTTCCAAAACATACATAGAGTATCAAAAAATGAACGATTCATTTTGAGGGTCATAGTGCCACAAACATCGCGTCGATCGGATGTGCGGTCATAAAGTTATTCTCATTTAAGTGAATTGGGCCCGGCCCGTCCAGCCCAGTGGGCTGGCTGGTCGGCCCGGCAGGGTGCGGTTCGGCCCGACGTGGTGCGACCCGGCCCGGGTGGTGCGGCCTGGCTGGGCACGGATCAGCCAGCTAGCCAAGCAGTCCAGCAGGCGCAACCCCAGGTTTTCCGAAACGGCGGTGCCGCCTTCCTGTCTGGTGGATAAAATCTACCGGTCTTCCTGGCGCGAATGGCCCGCATGGGCAGGCTGCTGTCCTCCCATGCGGCACCTGCGGGTTCCACGACCTCTTCAACCCGGCTGACTGATGACCCGACCAGTTCGACGCCGAAGCGGCCTGTGGAGCGTGGGGTGCGGTTCTCCGCAGCGCGTCGCCTTAGAAGTGCTACGGTCCTCTAGCCCGACCGGCTTCGGCCGACCGATTATTCTTTGGCCGAGCAGCCCCCAGATGCAGGCTGAGATTCCTCTCCACGCGTCTGGCATATGGCCGCCGCTTCCTCTGGTCACCGCCACCTCTTCTGTCACCGCCTCCATCAAAATAAATCAAGGATCATCAGAGGGACATCGAGCCATGTTCGTTCGACCCGCACCCTCCGCATTAGGCGGAATCATATTGGCGAAGATTAAACATGGTTTCAACGAATAAAGAAGAACTATTTTATTCAATTTAAAATTGAATCAAACCCCCTACCTTGTAATTGATGTCACACGTCGTCGAGCCATGGAAGACGAGCGTCGCGGTAGTTGGGCATCGTGGAAGAGTGGTGTGGTCCCATCAACGTTGGAGGAAGAGTATTTTTTGTAGTTGATGCTTCCCACGAGCAGTGTCTTCTCCCTTGACGCGGAGTAAGAAGAAGGTAGGAGAATTCATGGAGCATTCTTCGTCGAGAGAGTATGTTGTTCTTCATGGAATAATGAAGCTCTCCTCTAATTCTCCAAAGGTCCCCCCACCAAAATATTTCCCAAGGAAATTATTATATTAGGCCTCTCAATTTTAATAGATTAGACATGCAATTAAAATTGTTTCAAAAGAGAGATTCCAATTAATTAATGAGGTTATTAATTGGATGTGGTGTCATAATTAAAGGGTGGTAGGTGGAGAGGCTCCACCATAATGAGGGTAGGTGTTAAATAATTAATGGATAAGGTGGAGAGTTATAATAATTAATAAGGGGGTTTCATGGGAGTGTAAGGAGAAGTTTAGGGGTTAGGCTCTCGTGTGGGCCCCACCTCACATTATCCTCTCATGGGAGGTTATGTGGGTGTGGGACCCACCTCTAACTTTCCCTTGTAGGAAGTAACCACCAAAAATATATAAATAAAATTGTGTACAACAATTTTATTTAACTTATAAAAAAAAATCCCCAAAAATTAACTTCTCCTCCCAAGCAAATGAAACTGCTGTAAATTTCCCCTTAAGCTAAAACCGGTGCTGCGAGTTCATCGGTGCCCTATGATTTTATTTCCGAACACCGATTCAAAAGATAGAAAAACCCACACCTACATTTATTGAACATACCCGAAAAAAACTTCATAAAATGATTCCGGGCACACCGTGCCTCGGAATCAGGTGCCGTCAGAAACCACATACACGTAAAATTTTAAAGTATTTAAGAAAAAAAATTCCTTGAAATTTCCGAGTCTTTATATTGTAAATAAAAAAAGTGTGTTCTACCAAATAATCATGATACAATTTTATGGAATAAATTTTAAATACTAGTAAAAAGTACAATAACTATTATTTTTTCAAAATGTTAATGACCAAAATTCATGAATTGAAACATATCTTAGAATCATTTGACCACACTTTTAATGAGTGGTTTAAATAGAATAAAAAATAATTTTATGATAATTATTCTAGTGGTCTTGTCTAATAATATTTAGTAATTATTTTTAAATGAGTATGAGTTTTTGTAGTATCTAATAAAAAAATATTATAATTATGTAGGTTATTATATTTTATAATATGTGTAATTACATATTATATGATGTAAAGATCTCATAAATTGTGAACTTTTTTACAATACATAATGAATTATCATAATGGAGAACTTATTATTGATCACAGGTATGTGATGGGGGTTGATGAATGTTGGCTAATATTTGGCTCTCTAATTTTAGACATGCTTGGAATGATCATATATTTTTTAAACCATATGATACTTCATATATTAATAAGTCATGGGATCGATATCCCACATAATATGGGACATATTATTGATTATATGGCTAAATTATTCTTGGGGTAACATATATTAATATTAATATATATTACTAGATTTAAAAAAATTTAATTACTTATATTATTTTATATATATTGGGTTGTATTTAAATCAAGCATTGTACCATCATACATTTTTAACAATAATTTCAATGTTTTTTTAAAAATTAGTCTAAACACAATTCCCAATTTGATAAGGTCAACATATTTTAGTATATCAAGGATAAATATCATTATAGAAATTTCATCCCATTGATAAGGCATTTTAATGATAGTGATATGAAATATGTGTTAGATTTGAATGAAAATACTTACATGGTTGATATTCCATATGATTTTCTTCAATTTTCTATAAATTATTTAGAACAGGTAAATTCGTAGGGGATTACTAGAGTAAGAATTTATATTTTTTAATTTTTTCCCATTTTTAACATATCTCACGGATGATATTTGTTGTTTAATATAGAAATATGGGATTTTGGGAGATTAGTTCGATCATAAAATAATGAAACTTTATACATACTTTACGATGGTGTGTTTCTTGGAAATTATTAATGATGCACATGATCTACCTTGTGCTATTTAGTAAGATATTTTTCTTAAATTTTTTTTATATATTTTATGTAAAGTAATGTTTAGTAAATTTATCATTAATAATTATTAAGAAGACATTAAATGTATCAAAGGCATTCTTGGGGTTCAAGAAGTAGAAAAAACATCTATAAATATTTTTATTATTTTGGTTAATATTTATTATAATTTATAGAAAGTGCTGATAAACCCATAGTCAATTGTATATTTATATTGGAAATAAAAAATTATACAGAACACCAAATTATTTGAAATATGATAAATTTGGATTATTTTACTTGTTATAGCACACTTATTATATTTTTTTATGATTTACCTTTCAATATGATGTATTAAAATATTAAATGTGTTCTCATGTTTAAGAAAACATTTACATTAATTTAAAACATTGCATCTGAACCAAAAATGTGATTTATCAGCTATACCTAACTTTTTTTATCATGGTAAGAGAAATAATATTATATTATCTACAGTGCAATATCCCACAACATGAAGTTATTTAAGGTATTATATATACTTCTACATATGAATTATATTTTTATATTCATGTTTATTTAATTCCAAATATTTATATTATAATTTTTAATAGATAGTATGATTCCATTAAACGATTAATTCAAAGTTCACTTTTTTATTTATAGAAAAATAAATAAAATAATTGGGGGTGTTTTTTATTAATCTATGATGATTTTTAATTAGTGGTCCTATGCTATCTCACTATAAATTTATTTTCATGTGGCATATGTCACATCTCCCTCAAGCATACTTTTTAATAATAATATATTAGTAAATTATTTTTTCTATCATATTTTTAACAATAAATATCATGTTACCTGACATATGACCATGTTCTTTCCACAAATAGGAATTATATCCATAAATAGAGTGCAATAATCTCTAATTAATTTTTTAATTAATTGTTACTCATCAGTTTTGTAACGACCCAATGTTTTTCAATGGAATTTACCTTCTTATAAATATTCCATAAAATCACATAAAACCAAAACATAATGAACTACTAAGTGCTAAGTGACCATTAAAAATAATATTGTCACTTCTGTGTCTTGAATTTTAAAAATCTGACATACACGGTTGTGTTCAAGATGATTTTTGGAGTCTAATGAAACAGAAATACTTTTCAGTGAATAGTAACGTACCCATTGTGAATAGTAACCTACCCTTATGAATAGTAACATACCCTTATGAATAGTAATATGACCCTTATTAATTGTAAATAATCCAACTTAAGAGTAACCTTAACCATGAATAATTAAATAAAATTTAGACATCTTAGAAAGTGACAATTTGACCATAGAAAACATTTGGGTATTTTGTAAGTCATAAATAATTAATTATAAATAAATAAATAATTTAATAGAATATGTATTTTCATAAAATTGTTAATAAATTATCGAATCAATGACTTATAGTTTTTAGATAATTTTATAAGACCCTACGTAATTTTTGAAAGCACTATAAAATCAGTTATAATTTCTAAAAACTATTTTTAAGTAAATTATGTTTTTAATTAAATATTAAATTAATAATATTTAGAAAATTATTTTTGAAAATTGGACTTCATTTTTGGATTCTACAAGTCAAAAAATTGTTGGGGTAAATTTTTGGGAATTTCCCGAGATACTTAAATTTTTGTTGAATAGTGAAAACCATAATTTAAAAAATAAGGTAAATAAGCTAATTATTGAGTCATGTGTGATTTTCTACTGATGTAAGCCCACTTGATTCTGGATCACATGATATAATTACTATTCTTGGTCATTGAAGACTCACTATTATTTCTCTTAGGGGAAATTAATAATCTAATGAATTTTATATTAAGGAAACCCCTCTCCCCTCCACTATAAATACCACCCTTCACACCCTCATTTCCTCACACCTCTCAAGCTCCAAGCCTTCTCTAAACTCTGCCCAAACATCTTCCTTAACCCTTTTCCCACGTCCAAGAGCCATTGGTCTCATCAAAAGACCAATCCCAGCTTCATTAAGGAGGATCTCAAGAGGAGGGTTTAAAAGGACATTAAAGAGAAGGAAGCATTCAGATACAAGGTAAGGGGAAAATCTCGAACCCGATTTTCTTTCTTCATGTTCTCCCTCTTTCACTCCAATTAGGTATGGTAACTTCATAAAAATAATTTATTCATCATTATCATACCTTTTTTGGGATATACATGTTTTCTAATGAAGTTTATGTCAAACCAAATATTTTCCAAAAGAATCCTTCTTTTAAGAACTCAACTTTTACCTCTCATTCATGGTTAATGGTTGTTGTATCCCCATTCCATACCGTGGGTTAGTTATGTTCATTATAGGTATATTTTCTAAGTGGAATTCATGATAATGATAATATTATGAGGTAACAGGTGTGCCCAGAATTATATAGCGCAATATGAATGTTTGAATGTGACGGGTGCACCCAGAATTATACAACGCTCCAATGCATTGGGTAAAGTGATGAATCACATGAGTAAATGTGAAATGATTTGTTAACAAGATGCTAGCTTGGTTCACATGTATGTGTGGTAGTTAACCACTAAGGCATGATGTTTCATTTTTATACATTTCCACATTTCATGTTTTTTATTTATGCTCCTATCATGTTCATGATCTTTTTACTATGTCATGATTATGCTCACCCCATGCTATATTCTTCTTATCTATCCTCTTACGGGGATTTTAGCCCACCACATTTATTGTATACCCTCAGGTGGAAACATGTACTAAGGAGAGGACAAGTGCCAATAAGAATCTAGAGTAGAAGAAATTAAATAAATGTTTATGCTTGATGTTGTAATTGTTATGTATGCTCCTAGTTTTCCAAAGACACTAAACAATTAGTTCCTCTATTTGTAATAAAATTATGTTGTTTATATTTAAAATGATGTAATAGTAATGTAAGAAAAGGCCAGGATGCTATAGTTGGTATCAGAGGGAGGTTTTGTTTTTTTGGGAATTATGATTAGTGAACCCTAGAGAAAACCTCTAGCATGAGACTAAGTACCAAAATGCATAGAAGAATATTAACATTGGGATCCCATATGTTATGTTTCTGGTATAAATTGTTTAAATGAATATTTTATTCATGACTTGTTTACTTATGTATTGTTCTGACAATTTCTATTTTAGAAAGTGGTGGGAACCAGGAGAAATCAGGCCAACAACTCATGCGAGGGCAAATGCAACAATTTCTTGAATGACATCCCCAATGATTTGAGAGGTGGAGTTCAAAACATCATGGTAATTCTTACCCAATTATCTCAGATTTTGAACAATAACCATAATATTGGGGAATGTCCTCCTTCACCAAAGAGGGAGCACCTGGCTATCAAATGTTTTATGCGGCAATGACCACCGACATTTAATGGATCTTCTGATCCACTAGTTGCGGAACAGTGGGCCAACTCCATGGAGAAGAGCTTTTGTGCTCTTCACTATTTTGATATGGAGAAGGTGACCCTAGACATTTATCGTCTAGATAAAGAAGCCGATCAATGGTGGGAATTGATTAAGAATACCAACTCGAGAACTCTTCACATGAATATGGAGAGAGAATTCATAAAGCTCAAGGAAAAATAAGGATAATCTATCACAACCTATGAAGAAAATTTCACCAGTCTTTCATGGTATTCCTCAGGTTTTGTTATCAACAATGATAGAAAAATTGATTGATTATTTAGTGGATTAAAACCAAACCATTGAAAGGCTCTTGCAATTCGAGACATTGGGAGTTATGAAGAAGTTTTTCGATGTTCTCTCAAAGTGGAAATGGAGTTTAGATAATGGTCCCATGGCTATGGTGATAAGAAACTATAGATGAAGTTTCAAGATGGAGGATCTAATGATAAAGGTTTGAAGAAAATTCAATGAACCACATGCCAAAAATGTGGAAGGTTGCACCATGGGAACTTCTTGAAAGGGATGGAGATATTCGTCAAGTGTGGGAAAGAAGGACACTATGCACAAGAGTGTCGAAAATACATGAAAAGGAAGGATAATTTAGCTGAAGAAAGGATAGAACCACTCATGGTTCAATGCTACAACTATAGGGAGCTAGGGAACTATACAAGTCAGTGCACGAATCCTCGAGGTCTTGATGGTAATCAACATCAGCAACCACCAAATACAATGGAACAAGGGACGGCTTATGCCATCACTACTGCAGAAGTGGAGAAAGATAATGATGTCATACAAGGTACACTTTCTATTAACTCGTGAATGGAAAATTATTATTTTATTCTGGTTCTACGCATTCCTTAATATCATGCAAGTTTTCTAGAACTATAGAATCAATTCCCCAAAACCATGAATTAGAGATATCTGTAAAAACACCTAGTGGTGCAGTCATTGCAACCCAAGTGTTTGACTCCTCTCTTGTTGGCATATGTGGGAAGATTCTTCCATTGAATCTTGTAATACTTTGGTTGAATTTGATACTATAATGGGAATAGATTGTCTCTCATTATATAGAGCACATATCAACTATCATGAAATGGAAATATCTTTTAATATTTCAAACCATCCCATGCTTCTCTGAAAATGCAAGGAAGATCATGAATCTCCTTTGAAAAATACTTCAATGGAGTGGGTGTTTATTCCCTATGAAGAAGAATACCTCTCCCAAATAGTTGAGTTGAAGGAAAGTGCCAACATTGGGGAAATTCCCATAGTGAGGGAATACGATGACGTATTTCCCCAACAGTTACCCAGAAGTCCCCCGGATCGTGAGGTAGAGTTCTTAATTGAAATCATGCCCAGAGCTAATTCTATCTCGATGTTTCCTTATATGATGGATCCTATCACAATGGAGGAGTTAAAGAAGTAGTTGCAAGAGCTTCTGAAAAAAGGGGTCATATGCCCTAGTGCATCACCTTGGGGTGCACCAGTGCTCATTGTAAAGAAGAAGGATGGAACAATGCGGTTATGTATCAATTATCAGGAACTCAGAAAGATCAACATAACGAAAAAGTATCCTCTTCCAAGGATTAAATACCTGTTTGATCAGTTAAGAGGTGATCAATACTTCTCAAAGGTGGATCTTTGTTTTGGATATCATTAGGTAAATTTGAAGTGGAAAGATATTCAGAAGACTGCCTTACGAACATGGTATGGGCACTATGATTTTTTTGTGATTCCCTTTGGACATAGTAATACCACTTCAATATTCATGGATTTGATGAATACAGTCTTTAGAGATTACCTTGAAAAATTTGTGGTAGTGTTTATTGATGATATTCTCATCTACTCAAAGATCAAGGAGGAACATGAAGAATATCTAAGATATGTGTTTGTGATATTAAGAAAGGAGAAGTTGTACGCGAAGTTCAGTGAGTGTGACTTTTGGATGAATCAAGTCACGTTATTGGGACACGTGATCACAAGTGAGGGAATTTCTGTGGATCCTTAAAAAACAAAGGCAATTAAGGAATGGCCCAGGCCCTCTAGTTTCATAGAAATCCATAGTTTTCTTGGATTAGCTTGGTACTACCGATGTTTTGTGAGAAACATCTCATGATTGTCAAGCCCAATAACTACGTTAATAAGGAAATGGGTAAAGTATGTATGGATGGAAGAATGTGAGGGAAGCTTCAATGAGATAAAGAAAAGGTTGATCACTACACCTGTACTCACTCTACCGAAAGTTAAGGATGTTTTGTGATATACAGTATTGCTTCAAAGAAAGGCTCTGGTTGTATACTCATGAAAAATGACAATGTGATAGCCTATTCCTCATGACAGTTAAAGATCCATGAGAAAAACTACCCAACACATGATCTAGAGCTGGTAGCTATGATTTTTTATTTGAAAATCCAGTGGAACTACCTTTATGGTGAGAAGTGTGACATATACACCGACCACAAGATCCTAAAGTATAAATTCACACAAAAGGATATAAACATGTGTCAAAGGAGATGGTTAGAGAAAATAAAGGATTACGATTTCTCTATTCACTACCGTCATGGAAAGGAGAACAAGGTAGCTGATGCTCTAAGAAGAAAAGAACCCACTACTCTATCCATGTTACATATTGAGAAATTCCCTATCTTTATAGATATGCAAATGATGGATTGGAGAGTCATAAGGGCAGGGGATACATCCTACCTTTCTCAAATGATTGTACAACCATCCATCCAGGAGAAGTTTAAGGAAGCACAAAGGGATGATGTAGAGATAAAGATGAGGGTGAACGCAGTAAAGGATGGGAAGCTGCTTGAGTTCCATATCGGTGACGATTGTGTGATTCGGTTTGGAATGCGGCTTTGTGTGCCTTCATCACTAGGGATAAAGAAGGAGCTATTGGAAAAGGCACATAGATCAAAATTCTCTATCCATCCTAAGAGTACCAAGATGTACCGCGATCTCCTAGAACAATTCTTGTGGGTTAACATGAAGAAGAAGATTATAGAATATATATCAAGGTGCTTGGTATGGTAGAAAGATAAAGTTGAGCGACAAATGTCCAAAGGTATGATGTAGCCATTGAATATAACCAGGTCGAAATGGGAAAAATGTTACTATGGTCTTTGTCGGAGGTCTCCCAAAGATGTCGAAGGGAAATAATGTGATATGGGTTTTGGTTGACTGACTCACCAAGACTGACAATTTTATCGCTATTTAGGAAGATATATCACTTGAAAAACTTGCAAAGATATATGTGAAGAAAGTGGTGAGACTGCACAGTGTTGCACTCTCAATTGCCTTTGACTGTGATCCAAGGTTCACATCTAAATTCAGAAGGAGCCTTTAACATTGTGTGATTGCTGAATTAAATTTCTACATGGCCTATCACCCCGAAAATGATGGCCAATCTGAAAGGACTATTCAGACGCAGGAATATATGCTAAGATCCAGCTCTGTTGAATTCAAAGGTGGTTTGGATCAACATCTCCCATTGGTTGACTTCTAATACAACAATAGTTTCCACACGATTATACAGATGGCTCCATAGGAAGCTCTGTATGGAAAGTGATGTAGAAATCCAAACTGTTGGGATGAAGTTAGAGAAAGAAAGCTACATGGACCCGATCTTGTGCAAGAGATGACAGAGAAGGTTGAAGTCATCTAGAAACACATCAAGGCTGCTCAATGTCAGAAAAAGAGGTATGCTGACAACCATTGATGGAACTTGGAGTTTGATGTTGGAGATAAAGTCTTCCTTAGAATATCACAACGGAAGGGAGTCATGCGTTTTGGAAAGAAAGGGAAGCTATGCCCAAGGTAAATTGGCCCCTTTGAGATCCTTGACCGCATAGGAGTCGTGGCCTATCAGCTTTGACTTCCACTAAATATGGTTCAATTTCATGATTTTTTTCATGTATCACTCATGAGGAAGTACATAACTAATCCCTCACATGTACTAAACTCAGAAGTGGTGCAGCTGGAAGATAATCTCTCCTATGATGAGAATCCAGTAAAGATTCTAGATTGGAGAGATAAGGTTCTACACAACAAGACAACACATCTTGTCAAAGTGTTATAGAGGAACCATAAGTTTGAGGATGCAACTTGGGAACCTGAAGATGCGATGATGGTGAAGTGCCCTCACCTGTTTATGTAAAATGAAATTTCAAGGGAGATATTTCAAAAGGGGGGAAGAATGTAACGACACAAATTTTTTTAATGGATGTTACCTTCTTATAAATATGACTTAAAATCAAATGAAAACACAATATAATGAACTACTAAGTTCTTTGTGACCTTTAAACATAATTTTTTCACTTCTGTGTTTTGAATTTCAAAAAATCGACATACATGGTTGTGTTCAAGATGTTTTTTGGAGTCTAATGAAACAAAAATATTTTTTTGTGAATAGTAACATACCCTTGTGAATAGTAACCTGCCCTTATGAATGGTATCATACCCTTATGAAAAGTAATATGACACTTATGAATAGTAAATCATCCAACATAAGAGTAACAATACCCATGAATAATTAAATAAAATTTAGATATTCTAGAAAGTGATAATTTGACCATAGTAAACATTTTGGTATTTTGTAAGTGATAAATAATTAATTATAATTAATTAATTAATTTAAAAGAAAATATATTTTCTTAAAATGAGTTTATAAATTATAGAATCAATGTCTTATAGTTTTTAGATAAATTTTAAACCCTGCGTAATTTTTGAAAGCACTTTAAAATCAGTTTTAATTTTTAAAACTTTTTTTTAAGTAAGTTATGATTTTAATTAAATATTAAATTAATAATATTTAGAAAATTATTTTTTAAAAATAAAATTCATTTTTTGATTTTACACGTCGAGAAATGGTGAGTGTAAAATTTTCTGAGATATATGAATTTTTGTTGAATAGTGAAATACCATAATTTACGAAATAAGCTAAATAAGCTAATTATCGTCATGTGTGATGTTCTGCTAATGTAAGCCCACTCAGTTCGAGATCACATGATAAAATTACTATTAATGGTCATTTAAGACTCACTATTCCTTTTATTAGGGGAAATTAATAAACAAATGAATATTATATTAAGGAAACCCCTCTCCCCTCCACTATAAATACCACCCTTCACACCGTCATTTACTCACACCTCTCCAGCCCCAAGCCTTCTCTAAACACTGCGCAAACATATTCCCTAGCCTCTCTCCCACGTCCAAGAGTATCTGGTCTCATCAAAAGACCAAGACTATATTCTTTAAGGGGGATCTCAAGAAGAGGATTTAAGAGGACATTAAAGAGAAGGAAGCATTCAGATACAAGGTAAGGGGAAAATCTCGAACCCAATTTTCATTCTTCGGGATCTCCCTCTTTCACTCCAATTTGGTATGGTCACTTCTTAAAAATCATTTTTTCATAATTATCTTACATTTTCTGAGATATACATTTTTTCTAATAAAGTTTATGTCAAACCAAATGTTTTCCAAAAGAACTATTCTTTTAAGAACACATCTTTTACCTCTTGTTCATGGTTGATGGTTCTTGTATCAAGTTTGTTGTTCCCACTTTCTTTTGGGAACCCAAATATTATGAATGTATTCTTATGATATGAAAACCATTCCTTACCATGGGTTAGTTATGTTCATTATTGGTATATTTTCTATGTGGCATGCATGATAATGATAAAATTATGAGGTGACAGGTGCACCTGGAATTATATAGCGCAATATGAATGTTTGAATGTGATGGGTGCGCCTAGAACTATACAACGCTCCAATGCATTCGATAATGTAATGAATCTCATGAGTAAATTTTAAATTATGTGTGAACAAGATTCTATCTTGGTTCACAAGTATGTGTGGTAGTTAACCACTAAGACATGATGTTTCATTTTTATGCATTGTCACATTTCAAGGCTTTTATTTATGCTCCTCTCAAGTTCATGATGTTTTGCCTATGTCATGATTATGCTCACCCCATGATATATTCTTAACACTATCCTCTTACTAGGATTTTATCTCACCCCTTTTTATGTATACCCTCAGGTGGCTACATGTACTAAGGAGAGGATAAGTTCCAATAAGAAGCTAGAGAAGAAGAAATTAAATAAATATTTATTCTTGATGTTGTAATTATTATGTACGTTCCTAGTATTCCCAAGACACTAAACATTTGTATCCTCGATGGGTAACAATATTATGTTGTTTTTCTTTAAAATGATGTAATAGTAATGTAAGAAAATTTTGGGATGCTATAGTTGGTTTCAGTGGGAGGTTTAGTTAATTTGGGAATTAGGATTTGTGAACCCGAGAGAAAACCTCTAAGATGAGACTAAGTACAAATACGCACACAAGAATATTTACCTAGGGATCCCATATGTTATGTTTTGGGATAAATTGTTTAATGAATAAGGTATTCATGAAATTTTTACTTATGTTTCATTCTATCCTTTTCTATTTTAGAAAATGGTTGGAACCAGGAGAAATCCGGCCAAAAACTCATGCGAGAACCAATTCAACGATTTCCAGAATGACATCCCCAATGATTTGGGAGGTGCAGCTCAAAACATCATGGTGATGCTTACCCAATTATATCAGGTTATGAAAAATAACCATAATAAGTGGGAATTTCCTCCTTCACCAAAGAGGGAGAAACTGTCTATCGAATATTTTATGCGGAAATGACCACTGATGATTAATGGATCTTCTGATCCACTAGCTCTTGAATAGTGGGTCAACCCCCTGGATAATATATTTTCTGTTCTTCACTATTCTGAGATGGAGAAGGTTACCCTAGCCATTTATCTTCAAGATAGAGAATTCGATCAGTGGTGGGATTTGATTAAGAACACCATGCCAAGGGAGGAAATTGAAGAGATGGAATGTGAATACTTTATGATAATGTTTCTTAACAAGAATTTCCCAAGAACTCTTTGCATGAAGATGGAGAGAGAATTCATAGAGCTCAATAAAAAATAAGGATAATCTATCACAATATATCAATCTAATTTCACAACGCTTGCAAGGTACGATTCAGGTTTTGTTATCCACATTTATAGCAAATTTTAAAGATTCTTTATTTTATTAAAATTTCCCCATAAAAAGGCTCTTGCAATTCAAGACTATGGGAGTTATGAAGAATTTGTTCGATGTGCTCTCGGAGTGGATATATAGTTTAAAGAATGGACCCATGGCTATGGTGATAAGAAACGAAAGATGGAGTTTCATGCTGGAGGATGTAATGATAAATGTGGGAAGAAAACTCAATGACCCACATGCCAAAAATGTTGAAACTTGCACCATGGGAACTGCCTGAAAGGGATGGAGAAATTCTTCATGTGTGGGAAAGAAGGAAACCATGAATAAGAGTGTCTAAAATACATGAAAATAAATGAGAATGTAGCCAAAGAATTGAGAGAACCACGCATTGTTCAGTGCTACAACTGTAGGGTTCTAGGGCACTATGAAAGTCAGTTCACTAAACCTCGAGTTCTTAAGGGTAATCAACATCAGCAACCACTAAAGCCAAATGAACAAGGGAAGGATTATGACATCACTACTGTAGAAGTGGAGAAAGATAATGAACTCGTACAAGGTACACTTCCTATTCACTCAAGAATGGAAAAAGTCTTATTTGATTCTGGTTCTACACATTCCTTTATATCTTGCACGTTTCCTAGAACTATAGAATCGATGCCCCGAAACATTTAAGTAGAGATATCTGTAAAAACACCAACTGGGGCAATCATTTCAACCCATGTTTTTGATTCCTCTCATGTTGGCATATGTGGGAAGATTCTTCCAGTGAATCCTGTAATACTTCTTTTGGATGAATTTCACACTATAATGGGAATGGATTGGATCTCATTATATGGAGAACATATCCACTGTCGGGAAAATGAAAAATCTTTTCATATTCCAAACCATCCCATGCTTCTCTACAAATTCTAGGATGATCATGAATCTCCTTTGAAAAATCCTTCAATGGCGTGGGTGTTGATTCCCTATGAAGACGCATACCTCATCCAAATGGTTGAGTCAGAGGAAAGTGCCAACCTTGAGGAAATTCCAATTGTGAGGGAATGCGATGATGTATTTACATAAGAGTTACCTAGAATTCCACTGGATCGTGAGGTGGAGTTCTCAATTGAACTCAGGCCTGAAGATATTCCTATCTCGAAGTGTCCCTATAGGATGGATCCTATCAAACTGGAAGAGTTAAAAAGCAGCTGTAAGAGAATATAGACAAATGGTTCATACACCCTCGTGCATCACCTTGGGGTGCGCCAATTCTCTTTGTGAAGAAGAAGGATGGAACAATGCAGCTATGTATCGATTATCAGGAACTCAACAAGATCACCATTAAGAATGGGTATCCTCTTCCAAGGATTGAGGACTTGTTCGATCAGTTAAGAGGTGATCAATACATCTCAAAGGTGGATCTTCATTCTGGATATCATTATGTAAAGGTGAAGAAGTAATATATTCATAATACTACCTTCCAAACAAGGTATGGACACTATGAGTTTTTTTGATTCCCTTCGGACTTACTAAGGCCCCGACAATCTTCGTGTGTTTTATGAATAGACTCTTAAGAAATTACCTAGAAAATTTTTTGGTAGTATTTATTGATGATATTATCATCTACTCCAAGTGAAAGGAGGAACATTAAGAACATATAAGACATGTGTTGGAGAAATTAAGAAAGGAGAAGTTGTATGCTATGTTCAAAAAGTGTGACTTTTGGATGAAGCATGTCATGTTCTTGGGACATGTGATCACAAGTGAGGGAATTTCTGTGGAATCATAAAAAACAAAGTCGATTGAGTAATTTACTAGTCCCTATAGTGTCACATAAATCCATAGTTTTCTTGGAATAGCTGGGTACTACCAACGTTTTGTGACAAACTTCTCACGATTGTCAAGACTGCTAACTAAGTTAACAAGGAAAGGGTTAAAGTATGTCTGGACGAAATAATGTGATGGAAGCTTCAATGTGCTAAAGAGAAGGTTGATCACTGCACCTGTACTCACACTACCAAAAAGTGGAGGATGTTTTGTGATATACAATGATGATTCAAAGAAAGGCTTGTGTTGTGTACTCATGCAAAATGAAAATGTGATAGCCTACGCCTCATGGCATTTGAAGATTCATGAGACGAACAACCCGACGCATGATCTAGAGCTAACAGTCATGATTTTTGCATTGAAAATCTTACGGCACTACCTTTATGGTGAGAAGGGTGACATATACACTGACTGTAAAAGCCTAAAGTATATATTCACACAAAAGGAGCTCAACTTTCATCAAAAGAGATGGTTAGAGCTAATCAAGGATTATGATTTCTCTATTCATTACCATCCAGGAAAGGAAAACAAGGTATCTAAAGCTCAAAGAAGAAAAGTTCCCATTACTCTATCCATGTTATAGATTGAGAAAGACCCTATCTTCTTAGATATGAAAAGGATGGATTTGGAAATCATATGGGGAGGGGATAGATCCTACCTTTCCCAAATGATTGTACAACCATCCATCCATGAGAAGATTAAGGAAGCACAAAGGGATGATGTGGAGATACAATAGAGGGTGAATGTAGTAAAGGAAGGGAAGCTACATGAGTTCCATATCAGTGATGATGGTGTGATTCAGTTTGGAACGAGGCTTTGTGTTCCTTCATCACCCAAGATAAAGAAGGAGCTATTGGAAAATGCAAATAGATCAACATTCTCTATCCATCCTGGGAGTACCAAGAAGTACCGTGATCTTTGAGAACACATCTGGTGGGATAACATGAAGAAGGATATCATGGAATATATATCAAGGTGCTTGGTATGTCATCAAGGTAAAGCTGAGTGACAAAGGTCCAAAGGTATGATGCAGCCATTTCCTATACCCATGTGGAAATGAGAAAATGATACTAGGGAATTTGTCTCGGGTCTCCCAAAGACGTCGAAGGGAAATAATTTGATATGGGTTGTGGTTGAACGACTCACCAAGACTGCCCATTTTAACACTATTCGGGAAGATCTCTTGCTTGAACAACTTAAAAAGATATATGTGAAGGAAGTGGGGAGACTGCATGGTGTTCCACTCTCAATTGTCTCTGACCATAATCCATGGTTCACATCTAAATTCTGCAGGATCCTTCAATATGAATTGAGGGTGGAATTAAATTTTAGTATGACCTATCACTCCCAAATTGATGGCCAATCTGAAAGTAATATTCAGACGCTTGAAGATATGCTAAGAGATTTCTCTCTTGAATTCAATGGTGGTTGGGATCAGCATATCCCATTGGATGAGTTATCATTCAACAATTGCTTCTAATTGAATATTCATATGGTTCATTTTGAATCTCTATATGGAAAGAGATGTAGAACTCCAACCTGTGGGGATGAAGTTGTAGGAAGAAAGCTACTTGGACCCGATCTTGTGCAAGAGACGACAGAGAATGTTGAAGTCATTCAGAAACACATAAAAGATACTCAAAGTCAGAATAAAATCTACGCTAACAACCGTCGAAGGAACTTGGAGATTGACGTTGGAGATAAAGTCTTCCTTAGAATATCACCATGAAAGATATTCATGAGGTTTGGAATGAAAGGGATGTTAAGCCCAAGGTACATTATCCCCTTTGAGATCCTTGAATGCATAGGAGCCATGGCCCATCGGCTTGCACACCCATTGAATATGGCTCGAGTTCATGATGTTTTTCACGTATCACTCCTGAGGAAGTACATACCTAATCCATCGAATGTACTAAACTCAGAGGTGGTGTAACTGGAAGATGATCTCTCCTATGAGGAGCAGCTAGTAAAGACTCTAGATTGGAGAGATAAAGTTCTATGCAACAAGACTACCCATCTTGTCAAAGTGTTTGGGAGGAACCATAAGTTTGAGGAGGAAACTTGGGAACCAGAAGAGGCGATGAAGGAGAAGTACCCTCACCTATTTATGTAAAATGAAATTTCAAGGGAGAAATTTCATATGGGGGGAAGAATGTAATGACACAAAGTTTTTCAATGGAATTTAACTTCTTATAAATATGCCATAAAATCACATGAAAATACAACATAATGAACTACTAAGTCCTAATTGACCTTTAAACATAAATTTGTCACTTCTGTGTTTTGAATTTTGAAAATCCGACATACACGGTTGTGTTCAAGATGATTTTTGGATCCTAATGAATCAAATTTTTTTCGGAGAATCGTAACATACCATTATGAATAGTAACCTACCCTTATGAATAATAACATACCATTATGAATAGTAATATGCTATTTATGAATAGTAAATCATTCAACATAAGAGTAACCTTACCAGTGAATAATTAAATAAAATTTAGACATCTTAAAAAGTTGCAATTTTACCATAGTAAACGTTTTGGTATTTTGAAAGTCATAAATAATTAATTATAATTAATTAATTAATTTAAAAGAAAATTAATTTTCCTAAAATGTGTTCATTAATTTTAGAATCAATGTATTATTGTTTTTAGATAATTTTAAATGGCCCAACGTAATTTTTCAATGCACTATAAATTTAGTTTTCATTTTTAAAAATTGTTTTTTAAGTAAATTATGATTTTAATTAAATATTAAATTAATAATATTTTTAAAATTATTTTTGAAAAATGGAATTAATTTTGGGATTATGAATATTGATAAATGGTTGGGGTAAATTTTTGGGATTTTTCTAGGATGCTTGAATTTTTGTTGAATAGTGAAATAACATTATTTTCAAAATAAGGTAAATAAGCTAATTATAGAGTCTTGTGTGATGTTCTGCTGATGTAAGCCCACTTAGTTCAGGATCACATTATAAAATTATTATTATGGGTCATTAAATAATCACTATTTCTTATCATAGGGTTAATTAATAAACCAATGAATCTTTTATTAAGGAAACCCCTCTCCCCTCCACTATAAATACAACCCTTCACCCCCTAATTTCCTCACACCTCTCAAGCTCCAAGCCTTCTCAAAACTCTTCCCAAACATCTTCCCTACCCCCAATATCACGTCCAAGAGCTACTAGTATCACCAAAAGACCAAGCCTATATACCTTATGGAGGATCTCAAGAGGAGGATTTAAGAGGACATTAAAGAGAAGGAAGCATTCAGATACAAGGTAAGGGGAAAATCTCGAACACAGTTTTCTTTCTTCGGGTTCTCCCTCTTTCACAACAATTTTGTATGGTCACTTATTAAAAATCATTTTTCATTATTATATTACCTTTTATGGGATATACATGTTTTCTAATTATGTTTATGTCAAACCAAATGTTTTGCCCAAAGAACTCTTTTTGTAAGAACTCAACTTTTACCTCTCATTCATGGTTGATGGTTCTTGTATAAAGTATGTTGTTCCCTATTTCTTTTGGGAACCAAAAGTATATGAATGTATTATTATGAGATGAAACCCATTCCTTACCATGGGTAAGTTATGTTCATTATTGGTATATGTTCTACGTGGCATGCATGATAATGATAATATTGTGAGGTGACGGGTGTGCCCGAAATTATATAGCAAAATATGAATGTTTCAATGTGACGGGTGCACCTGGAATTATACAGTGCTCCAATGCATTGGATAAAGTAATGAATATCATGAGTAATTGTGAAATGATGTGGGTACATGATGATATATTGGTTCAAAAGTATGTGTTGTAGTTAACCACTAAGACATGATGTTTCATTTTTATGCATCGCCACATTTCAAGTCTTTTATTTATGGTCCTCTCATGTTCATGATCTTTTGCATATGTCATGATTATGATCACCCCATGATTTATTCTTCTTATCTATCATCTTACTGGGATTTTATCTCACCCATTTTTATGTATACCCTCATGTGGCTACATATACTAAAGAGATGACAAGTACCAATAAAAATCTAAAGAAGAAGAAATTAAATAAATGTTTATGCTTGATGTTGTAATTTTTATGTACGGTCCTATTTTTATAAAGACACTAATCCTTTGGATCCTATATTTGTAATAATATTATGTTTTTTATCTTCTAAATGGGGTAATATTATTGTAATAAAAGGTCAGGATTCAATAATTTTCACAATTTATCTTTTATTCTTGATATTTTAATTACTTAATGATTGACCATGAAAGGAAAACTCCTGGTGAAATAATTTTTATGTTCAACATTTTTGGTGATTATGGTAGGGTGGAAAATGTAGTTAGAGGACTAAACACCATTGAGTATTTAGATTCTTTAGTTTCATTATTTTAATAGAATTTTTGAATAGTTTTTTTTCATAAACAACGACAAAATAATTAAATGAATTATCTAGATTGTGATTTAGTAATTTTTATTTTATGTTTTACTACAAATTTTTTTCATGAACACCAATGGTTTTTTTACATGATAATGATGTATTTAGGTAAAGTGTGATTTTATGATATTATAGTATATATTGAGTGATTGTGGTTACTAGTTGTTTCTAATATATGAGAAACAACATTCATCCCGACAGTGAGTGTGAATTTTGATCCTCCTTTAGTAGATCCTCTATATAGTTTCTTACAATTTGTTTCCTTCTCAGATTTCCATATTTTATTATAAATGTAATTTCATTGGTATGAATCACATTTGTTGAAGAAGTAATATTGTATATTTTGTTTATGATATAAATATTTTCACACCTTTCTACTCAGGCTGCCAAACCTATATTTATTCATGAACCATGTGATTCATCTATGGTGCTTCTTGGGGAATGGTATGACATTCCTCCTACTCTATTAAATTGATGAATAAAATTTCATTATTGAATCATATTAAGTGTAATAGAGTTCAATCATCTCTCCCCATTTACATCTCTTTTTTAATAACTCATCACTTTATATGAGTCTCGAAAATTGGTGAGGTGATTTGTTGTTTTTCTTGTAGATATTCTAGGACTGATTATATTAAATGAAACATGTTTAAATAAATTGAAAATAGAAAGGGTGGTTAGTGATTTAGTTTCAACATATATTTACTTTCATTATTTTATCCAAGTGTTGTTAAAATCATTAGTGAATATTGTTTCATTATTAATTTTTTTGGAGTTTGAATTTGGGGGACAACCACCATCAGTCACAAATATTTTAATTTTAGACCCCTAATGGTAATAAAAAAATAGTTAAACCTAAATTTCAAGACCCATCCACATACAAACCCCACTAGGGTAATGAAAGGAAATAAGGGTATCATATTAATCTAACCTCTAATAGGCCATTTATTAGTGACTAGAACATATGGTATCTATCAAAGGAAGAAGAGTTATTACCCTATTAATCCCCATAAAAATAAAACAAACCCTCAATCAACACTCAAAGATCCCCAAGAAGGATAGAGTAAGTTTCACTCACCCAATTGTTACTTACATGATATATAATAATCATCAAAATTAATTCATTAATGGAACCAAAATGCTCTAGATTATCATACAAATACATCCAAGATACCTGAAAAACATCTCAAATATCCCAAGGTCTACTCTAAATGGCACATAATAAAAAATGGAGGGGTGAGAACTTATGAGTTCTTTGTAGGATCATATCTCTACTAAAATATATATCTATGGTGATTTTAGGTACTAAGATAAAAATGCATAAAAATATTACGAGAATAAAGATTATGAATTTGTTAGTGAGAAAATAGTACTTTATTTAAAATAAATCCTTAATCAGATAACCATATAATCTTAATCCATGTCATATCATAAGAATGTAAGATAAGAAATATATTATTTCTTGTCACTTATAAGAACAAGAGATGGAGTCCAAAAATTTAACTTCATCATAGTGACATGGAATCATAATTACTACCATTACATCACTACCTTCAAAATATTATTGAAAAAATGGGGAAGCCCAACTCTCAACCTATATTTATCAACACTATCAGATAATCTTAAAGTAGGTATACCCAAATCAAATATTATATAAATAATGCCATCATCCCATCATCATTACCTTAAGAACAACATCAACACCAAAATATATTAAACACTATATACAAACATCATCACATCAAAACCGTAGAAACATAAGTTATAAACTTGAGCCATCACATCTAAAACCACAGAATAAACTCAAGACATAGAAAACCCCATGGAAAATATGTGAATGTTATAATATAATCCATTAAAACCATAAGATAGTTTCACTTTTCAAAATATGCATCCATTACATCCCCCGTATATATAACTACACTTCTATATAATCTATTATAATTCTTATGTCTATAAACTCTAGTTGTACCCACAACCCATTACAACCCAAAAATAAATATTTTAGTAATAAACATAAGTCATTAAAACCCATATGTATGACATAAAAAACATATAAAAGAAAACATATATATGAAAAAAATTCACCTGAAAACTATGTAGTAAGAAATCACGCACCCAATACAATAAATGTTATGTTAAAAATGTACAGAATAAGAGAAAACCACAATATTTAAATGTAAATTAAACATTTTAACCCACAATGAAATGTTTTTATAAAGTAGTATATCGTAAATTATGTACAATATTTATAATCAAAATATTAATCACTATATATATTTATATTCTAAAATTTACTAGAATGGAAAACATGTTAGTAATTTATTTTAACATTAATTTTAGAGCAGTTATATTTTGTATACATCATTGATTAACTAGACAAAAATTCCTAAATTTTAGAACTAACTATGTTATTACACTAAGACCTTTATAGTATCAACATAACACTTAATTAATGGTATCATTCCCTATATTTCATAATACTAAAACAAGTTTTAAAATAGCTAAACATAATAAATACCCCACCCAACCAAAAAATATAATTCCAACTCTATAACCACCTAAACTATATTTCATACAAAAATACCAATTAATATAAATTCAAGGATAAATTCTAATTCATACTCATTATAGAGAACTCTCCAATAATTTAAATTTAATTACATGCCTGTAAATTTATTATTACCACATTCATCATACATTCATATAAACTCTTGATTTTTATTGTTCAATGTTATTACAAGGTCATGTTAGAAATTTATCTATTATTAATTTTCCAGTTACCCTACTCTCCCAAACAGATTTTAAAGATTAAAATTTTGGAAATTGTGTACCAACATGTGTTGTAATATTTCAAATTCATATTTTTCCGACATTCAATGTAGATATATATATTATATTATATTATAAAAAATGCATATTTAATTATAAATATAAAAAATGTCATACATTCCATCCACCAAAAAATTTATGTTTCGAATTCATAATAAAGAACTATGATTTATTCACATATGATGATGTAATAAAATTAGTGAAACAATATATATAAATAATTTTAGAATGGAATAATGAGAGAAACATAATCAAACATAATTTTTTCTTCCATTATAGATTTACCTTTCATTTATATTTCCTAAATTACCTATCATTTCAGACGAATAGATATATACCATAGTATGATAGAATCAGTTCGACTTGTTTCATGTAACAATGGGGAACACAAAAACATTTCATATATCAATTTAGAGGGGAATAATAAGTATAAAAAAGAAACATAAATTAAGAAGACATTTAATAAAAATAAACATAAGGGAATTTAAAGAACTTATCCCATGAACGAAGAAAGGGTCAGAGAGAAGAGTCTGGTTGAAAATTGAAGTATTAAAATTGGTACCCATCTCCCCAATAAGAAATCATCCCTAAAAAGCCTGAGGAGTGAGTAAAAACATACCAAATTAGAGAAATTTTATTTGTGGTTGATCATAAAAGGTTGATGTGTTACAAATATATGGAGTTTAAGATCTAATGGTTCATTTAAAAAAGATGAATGATCATGAATACCATAACTCATTTTTATGGGCAATAAATCTTGGTTAAATATAAAGAAAAATATAATTTTCAATTTCATTGGGATGAAAATAAAAATGTAAATTCATAAAAAATGGGTAATTAGAAGAAAACATAACCTAATTATAAAGATTTATATTTGAAGATATATCAAAATAATATAAATCCTCTACCAGTTATGCTGCACTACACCAGTATAGAAAGATAGAGATATTTTACATATCTTGGAACTTGAAATGAAATATTGAATCTAAAGAAGTTGACAACATGAGAATATTTAGTATGATCATCTGGTTATCCGTAGTCATGAAACATTCTAGGAGAATCTAGAGGATATGAGTGTGGGGTGTGGGTCACATGTATATAAATAAGAATAGAACATCACAAATTGCATTGAATTTTAAATATTCCGAAATTGTTTTTTCCTATATTAAACCCATTTAGTTATTATGTATTCTGTTATATACAATAGAAGGAATGTTACTACACATTAATTTTACAAAATAAAAAACTCTTTTATATGTTACTCATTTCATAATAGATAATTCTTCTAAATTCCCATTAATATTTACTATATTATATCAAATCACTTTATAATAACAAATTTATTTAAATGACCTAATTTTAGTATCTTGGGAATAATATTTATGATGAAAAAAATTCATTAATTCATGATTTCTAACATAAATATATTTTTTAAAATAAATAATTACATTGTCTAATAACATTGGAAGAAACTAGAAATTTTATACTTACCTAGGTAAGAATTAATTACATGTGAGGTTATACATATGAGTAATATAGCGTAACTTTGTGCTAAAATATTTGTGTATGTAAATTATATATGATTCTACCTATACATAGTGGTAGAACTACATTTTTGTAGGGAAGTGTCAACCTTTACCCAAGAAGAGCTCAAATAATGGAAAATCATGTTACCATTATATAAGAAGGACTAACATAAGGTTATATAAATTATATTTTAATAAATATCATAATTGATTTATTCACATCTATATGTGATGATCTCATTTAAAGGAAAATTGGGTTTTATTTACATAGATAACTAGTAATTTTCTAGGGTAAGTAATATTTTAGTGATTAACCCTACACAAGTATGGGGTCTTATGTAAGTGTAAATTACAGCGAAAAAATATAAATGAGAAACCAAAAATAATGGAGAATTCCATGATTTTCCAAAATAAAATATTCAAACAAAAAAAGGAATTTCAAAAAAAAATATTTAAAAAAGATTTAAACCATCCCAAAACCATAAGAATATTGTAAAACATAACTAGACATAGTCAATACATAGAAAAAGACAATGGAATGTTTAAGTAACATATGATTCCTTTCATTAAATACATTTAAAAAAATTTGCATCATCACGAATTAAAACTATTCCCAAATTAGAAGTAACCCAATTTAATAGTCAAGGGATGATTCCTCTCAAATGAGTTCTTAGTTATAGATAGAAACTAAAACATATCAATGAAGATTAGTTTTGAAATGGTTACCCATTTTACCAACTGAAAAACCATTTAGAATCACCTACAACATTTAATTATTTAAAAATGTTAAAAAATTAATCCTTTAACATACTGCTACATATTTGCATAATGGATAATTCATAAATGTTTATAGGAATAAATAAACACCCACTTTCAAATTAGATATTAGTTCATATTAAAAATTATGTTCCACAATCTAATTTTTAGATATCTATTTGAAAATATATATCCCATTAGAATAGGAAATATTTTATTTAAAACCATTATTTTTTTAATACAACCCCATAAAAAATTAATGTGTTGTAATTAATTTTAATAAGAAGATTTAAAATGTATTGCACCCCCATTTTTTAATTCTATATTTTTGATTAAAATAAAAAAATTAACCTTAGATATATGTAGTGGAAGGAGTATATTTATCAACATATGTTAGAAATTTCTCACTACAACTACCAATTAAATACGGATATAATCATTTATCCTCATATTTTTTATATTAATTATGCCATATAAACAATGAGAATAAAATAATGAACCTCGTCCGAGGCATACAACACCATCTATATCTAATTGAAAACACTACATCACTCATATTTTAGTAGTTTTTTTGTATCATCAATCATTTTATTGAAATTTTACAGGGTAATAAATATATTATGACACGTCTCTAAAATCATGTCAACATCATATGAAACATGACCACCCTTCACTAACCCAAAATTCGGTTTTTGTTTAATCTCACAATATGAATTTATTTTGTAGTAGAATATAATGTTGGTTAAAAACATTTCTAATTCAACTAGATCATGCAAGAATTATGAAATCATATGTTGATTATATTTATTCTCCATAACTAATTCATTCTACATTATCTTCATCTTACCATTTTTAATTGATATACGTTGTTTCTAAAAAAATTATTGTACATTTAGTATCATAAAAAATTTATAAATATGTATAAATAATATGGTGATTTTTTATATCAATTGATTTGGGGAAAATCATGATGAACTAATTATAAACAACTAATAAACAAAAATGCGTGAACTGTTAATTAAACAAATAGAGGTAAACAAATAAAATACTAGTATCTAGACACTACCCTTATCATAAACCAATATTCAATTTATCTATATCACATTTCTATATTAATAATAATTTTCCACAATATATCGCATCTATCACGTCATATCATATTAATACATATAATGATGTCACCATCATTTTAAGAGTTCTATATATTGATATAACTAAATAAAAAACATACATTCTTTCTAGAGTCTTAAAGAAGTAGGTTATTAATAATCCATACCAATACATAATCATTCAAAAAAATATCAATCAGTCAAAACTAGATGTTATATATAATTTAGAGTATCATTCCATATGGGGACACATAGAACATTTAGATTCTATTTTTATATAATTACTACAGGAAAATAAATCTCATATCATGCTTGCATAAGAAAATTCTTACAAGATATGTAAATTTTTGACATGTAGTATGAAATATTTAGTTCTTTTTTATCAATATATTTCTCAATTTAAGTAATCCATCATTAATTATCCTTACATGTATCTACAAATTCATTATCACGATAGGTCAATTTGGAAACTAAATATGTAATTATATTCTAGAATTCACATTTATAAAATAATTAAATACTTTCTAGATGAATTAAATTTAAATAATTACTTCAAATTAAAAGTTATATGAACTAAATAAGAACATTTAAATTAGTAATATGTTATAATTTCGAATATTTTATTAAATAATTCTATTCAAAACATTTAATACATATTTTATAAAAAAATTCATTTTCAAATAGGAATCATTCAGAAAAAATTCATTGAGAAACATAATTTTAGACATGTATTGACAATATAAAAATCATACTACCATAAAAGGATATATTTTTTAAATATTAATCTTTAATTCTAACATGATATTTTCTTACTATTATTTATCTTTCATCAATATTTTAACATCCCAAGAAGATAATTTTTTTCCATTAAGAACATAATGTATTTAAAAGCTTGATTCACACAAACCTCTAAACCAAAAAAAGATATGGAACATTACATAACAATTAAAATGTAGTCATAATAATAGTGTGTAAATATAGATGTTACATAATTGTAAAAATTTGTTTTTAAATACAAAAATCATTATCATTACCCATGCATTTATGAAATATTAAATTAGTATAGAAAAATAACTAATTAGAATAAATCATTATTTAAAATATATCCTTTATAAAATTTATGTGTTTTGGTTTAAGAAATTAAATATAATATGGATAAAATATTTTTTAATTTTAATAATATATTAACATCAATTTTATTAGTAATTGGTATGAAATAATAATAATACTAGTCAATATTTTTAAAAAAAGTTATTTTCCTAGGAAATTATTTTCATTATTTTTGATGAATTTAATATTAATTTTAAACCTGAAAAATGTACAATTTTAATTTTACTAGAATTAATTATTTTATATATATAATAAAATTTTTACTTTATTATGAATTTTAGGTATTTTTTGATGTAGCTAATTTTAATGTGAATGGTGAAAAAATACTGAGATTGATAAATTCATAACTTTTGTGACATTATAATAACACAATAATAAATTAAATGTTTATTCAAATCATTTTATAAGAATTATGTGTATTTGTATGTAAAATAAATCATTTAAAATAACTATTTTTTATTTGTAAAAAACACACATACACACACAGATATATATATATATATTGTTTTGGAGTGTTATGTAATATTTTACTCTATAAACTATTTTTATTCATTTCTATAAAAAATTTCTTTTCAATACTTATGAAAACAAAACAAAACAATTGATTTTATATTTTAGATCATTGGTATAATTTTATTTAATAATTTAATTTTCATTTTACTTCTTAAAATTCTGATTATTATAAATATAGTGAATCATATTGATAATAGTAAAACCTTTATTTGAAAAGATTTATTTTATTAATATAACATATATAATTTTTAATAAAATAATCTAATATCTTTTCAAGATTGAAATCAAGATAATTTATTAAACTATTGTTAAATAAATTATCCCACATTCAATTGGTAATCAATATTAAATAAGATTATGAACACTTAATGGTGAATGTATCATTTCTCTACAAAATTTTTTTTCTATTAATAAAATGTACTAATATAATAATAAAATTTATCTTAATAAGAAATTGAATTAGATTAAATTTATACAAAATTTGCGTTCGTCACCCCCAATGTCATGAACTTCCTTCACCAAGATGAACAAAATTTCAGAAACTTCCTCCTTCATGATGAAGAATAGATAATGACAACCCGAGTTCCGCCTATAATAGGCCCCACAATGGCAACTAACACCAAGGGTATAAAATGTCACATAAAATGGAAGGCATTGCACTTTTCATTTAATATGATTGATAGATAAGATGGTAAGTCTCAAAAAGCTCCAAAAATAAAAAGTAAAAGTAAAGACAAAAATCTATTCCAATATGCTTGTTCAAAAAAACTAATATATGGTACAAGAAAACTATGATGAAAAATAAAAAAATAAAGAAAAGCTGCAACGACAACCCCTGAAGCCCAAGCTAGAAAGGTTTGGCACAATCTTCAAAGACCTCCTAGAAACTAGAAAGATGTTTTATATATGTAGGGTGAGTATACATATATAATCAGTAGGGAAAATCAAAATATATCATGAACTAGTGGGGAGGCATTCTAATGCCCTACGAGAAAAAAAGGAGATAACTAAAGCACCTAGTAAAGAAACTATCCACCAAACCCCACCAAGACACACTACCCAAATAATTTTAGTTAGGTAAAGTAATAATAATATTACATCGATATTTTGGTACCCCACACCTCTTTCTCATGAGTTATTTAGGACATCGGATGCATCATAACTCCCCCACATGTCTCACTATAGCCCCACTACTACCCCAACAACAACCTTAGGGGATATCACAACCACACATCCCGACCCTAGAGCCCTGGTCCACCACAACCACACACATACCCTCTCGAAGACACCCGAGCCACAACAGCCACACACATCCCCGCCCTCAGACACCTGGGCCACGACAACCAGTGGACACCTGAAGACACCTGGGCCACATCCCAATGACACTGTGGAAACAAACCCTCTTGAAAACACCTGATCCAACCACCGCAACACAACCTGCCCGAAGAGTCTTGGGCCATAATGAACCTTACGCCATCACAGCCTAGCCAAAGAATCTTTGGCTACCTTTGAGAGGGATCATAAAGGAGCTAATAACTAGACACTCATAAGAATGTCGGGAAAAATCACACCCCATGAAATGGGGGTGCTCGGCATGAAGTTCTCAACATTGGTGGGATGTGTAGAATAAATAGAATAATTAAACATTATACATATTGGAAATAAAACACTCACCCTACCTAAGGGTTTCAAAACAAGAAACCAGCCTATACATAAATAGTCTCGTTACTATTCTTACCTTCATAAACACACGAAAACCACAACAGGAGCACATCCCATTTCTAGTAAGCAATGCCCCATTGTACCTGTTCTCATTATTATGTTAAAGTGATTCCATTGAAATATTCCTTCCCTAAAAGGATACAAAGAGGCACAACTAAAAGACAAACAACACTAAATGTAAACATCCAAGCAGCAATTTATGCATTCACACCCAGTTATCTTGTAAATTAACAACAACAAAACAGATCTATGAGATCCCTTGAAGTACTGAAAGCAAACCAATACCCAACATATTGTCTCCACACGGGCTCTGATACACAAAAAAAACTACTGGAAAAAAAGAGACCATATCCCTATCCACGTCCCCCGCAATCATCAACCAGAGAAACCATACATATTACCATAACAGGGCAAGGAAGTTTTTAGATTTACCCACACCATTCATTATGTTCCTATTTTCTTTTTTGTTAACCAGGATGATTAAACAAGGATTCTTATTCATTGGGAATCCATTTAATCAACTAAGATTACATGATTAACCAGTAACCATGTTATAGCTATTCAATAACATGATTATCAAGAAAAAATAGGATCATTAGTGCACAAGAGAGGACCACCAATGACTACTATTTTCAGTGGGCATAAGACCATACAATTCACAACAAAAAAACAATGATAAGAGGATAAAGCAACATCATCATCATTCAGACCCCATCATTCTTTAAATGTACGTTTATTATCTTCATTAAGGTTTGGATTCATCTATATCCTAAGGGAAACATTATCATACCCACCCCCACTTGATTCAAAATAAAGAGAGATGAAGGAAAAACCCTACTCGGATGATCAATGATCGATGTATTCTTCTCGTGCTAAGAACTGGGGATACAAGACATGCAGAGGAAGAACTCCAAGGGATCCAAGGCTGAACGAGAAGGGTTCTAGAATGGGAACATGACTTGTCTCAATAGTAAGTATCAAAGGTGTACTTAGGGGAAAAAAGAATTATGAATAGAGGATCTCAGCTTAAGAAGAGGCAAGATCCTAAAATTAGGTAGAATATTTGGAAGTACGTGAATTGGGGTCAGGGATTGACCACGTATTTGGGTAGTTTCCCATGTCGGGATTAATTTTTATTTAATAATTTTCCTTGTAGATGGTGGAGATAACAACTGTGATTTAATATATATCTTCAAAGAAAAACCCATTTAACATGGGCGAATGTGGAAAGCATGAGGACGAGTGTAACACTAAAGAAAAAGTCCACACCTTTTGGTAACTAAAGTGTCTCCCAATTATTGTGGGTATAAAACATCTTTTAATGGATTTAAATGTCTTTTAAAAGGGTAATAAAAAAATTTACATCTAATGTTACATTATCGATGTAGAATTGGAAAAAATTGGGAAAACTGGTAAGTTTTTTTAGAAAAGGGAGGGACACCATTCTATGAGACATTGTAATCATGACACCATCATGGTGCCACCGTCATGGTACCACCATGACTAGTGTCACTATAACAGTTCCACTGTTTCAGTGGAACCCTTTTGTAGAACCATTTTCTTAGAATAATCTTGGGAAAGAAGCCACATGAACCCTAAGAACACTACAACCAGTTGATTTTTTACAAAGGAAGAGCTCGGGAAAACTGGGTCATTACATCAGATACCTCTGAAACAATTATCATCCTCGAGAATCCATGAATAAACCTGGATAGAAGATATGAGTCCAAATAACCACCTTTTAAGATACCTCTCAGAGAGAAACCACATGAGAGTTGTTTGAAAGCTGGAACAAGCTTGGCATTTAGGAACACCACTCCATCATCGATCTCCAGAAAAACTATGGGTATACTACCTCCCTTCTCCCCCATGTAACCACATGAATTTATAATGTTCAAAATGTCCACACTCACGGATTTGAGAGTCTCTTTTCAGATGTCAAGATAATATCTACTTTGGGCATCCCTGACTCGCCTGTATGGGTTTGATAGCATTCACCTTAACATGTCTTGATTAGTGATTAGGTCCCCTGGTCCCCATAATCTTTAATTTCCACACACATTCATATAAAGGGAAATATCCCATCTCATAGTTAACAAGGTCATGAATTACATCACAATAGAGTGCAAAATGAATATAAAATAAAAATAAAAATAGCTCTAGGTAATGGGCACTCATATGTGCCTCATGTTCCTAGGTACTCTAATTGAGACTACCATGCATCCACAACACAGGAACCAAGGGAATGGTTCATTCATGAAGAACCTTCTCCTCATGATCCTCAATCCTCACTGGTCTCTCCATGAACGTTGCATCATCCTCGATATCTTGCTCTCCCCATTTGAGGATGCGGGAATCATCGTGTAGATACCGAAGAAGATGAGACACATGAAAGACATCATAGACCCAATGTATCAGTGGTGGTAGATCTAGTTGATATGAAATTTTTCTGATTCGCCACAACACCTTGAAGGGCCCAATGAACCAGGGAGAAAGATCACTCCCCTTGTTGAACCTTAAATTCCCATGCTGACAAGAGACCATTAAGAACAGATGGTCCCCAACCTCAAACACCAAGGGTATCCTACTATGATTGAAATAAAACTTCTTCTAATCCTGAGCTGCCTTCATCCACTCACTCAAAATTTGAACCATCCCTATCGTGCTCCGCCCCACCTCAGGGCCATGAACACCTGCCTCCTCCATCTAGGTCTAGTACACTGGTGAACAACAAGGCCTTCCGAACTGGTCTTTGAATGAATCCATGCCAATGGTATAGTGATAACTACTGTTCTAGGAAAATTCTACGAAAGTTAATTGTATTACCCATGATTCTATGAAGTCCAAAACACATGCTCACAACATATCTTCAAATTTATAGATGTTCCACTTTTTCTACCCACCTATATGTGGGTGGAAAGTAGTACTAAGGCATAATTGGGTGCCAAAACCACATTTTAATCCCTTACAGACTCGTGAGGTACACCGTTCATCCTGATCCAAGACTATGGACCAAAAAATTCCATGAAATCAAAGAACCTCATCCACGTAACTCTATGATATGGAATCCACTACACTCGACTCCTCGATTTCTAGGAAGTGAGCTAATTTCTATATCCGGTCTACCAATACCCTTATAACATCACATCCTCCTAGAACCATGGGTTGTCTCATGAAGAAGTCCATCGAGATGTCGTCCCACTTCCACTCCAGGAAATCTAAAGGCGGCAATAATCCTCCTAGTACGTGGTGTTTATCCTTCACCAGATGACATACTAGGCACTATTCCATAAACTCTTCCACTTCCTTCTTCGCCTTGGTCCACCAAAACTGATCCCTCAGGCCTTGATACATCATGGAAACTCCAGGGTGGACTACTAGGGGATGTTATGGAACTCAAGAAGAATGCCCCCATGAATCATCTGTAAAGACCCAAATTTTCAATGTAATTTTTTAATTATATGTAATTATTACATGTCTGTGATAATTGACGACACGTGATTTAGAGGCGCGGTGTGCTCAGAATGAATTTCTGAACATTTTTAAGGTACTTTCAGTAAACAAGTTAGCATAATTTTCTAACTTTTAAACTGGTGCTCAGATTAAAAATCCAAGGGCACCGCTCAATCCACAACACCAATATTTTCTTAAGGGAAGTTTCACTTTGACCGCAGTATGCCTGGATAAAATGTTATGTTTTGAGACCTTTTTTTAAATTAATAAATAAAACAACATTTTTATTTTATTTTGGTTTCTATCTTATCCTCCAAGGGACAAGCGGTGGTAGGACCAGCGATGTGTCATCCCATTAAATGGCTTGACCCTTCATTACTACGTAACAATATCATTGGATAATTGGTAAGCATCGTAATAAATGGGCCCCCATTAATACCTAACAACGTTAGACACCCTCCAAATATCTTATTTATACGGATCTTGTAGAGAGGAGTCATCATAGATTCTCCAAGAATCAAAGTGCTGAAGGAGTACCAAAAATCAAAACCCTTGGAGGACAAAGCCGGTTCTTGTGAGTGGTGATGAGAGACACTGAAACCCCGAATCGAAGGACAATGTGCAAGCAGCAACATTGGAAGCTTGTGGCAGGAATGAAGATCTCTAATCCACCTTTATGATCGGATGTTTTCCAATGGGTTTACGAGGTAGGGTTTTTTTAATTCATGTGAATTCATTGAACTATTTAATCCACCCTCGTGATTATAAGCTAACACAGAGGGTACGAGCCTAACGAACCTAGCCCGGAGCCCCACTACCTTACTACCCATGTGTTCTCCATGAAATACTACGAGTGTGGCAGCACCGACTAGATACAATGGAGGTGGCACACTATCACACACCACAAGATGAGATCACAGTGGTCAGCAGAGTGGCCGAAACAGGTGGGCCGCAGAGGAGGTGTGGCGTGCCATCACACACCGCCTAAGGAACTGGCCGTGGCTCATCATCCGCAGCAAACAGAAGATGTTTTTGGCACACCGTCTGGATAAAGAAGGTGAGGAAGGCATGACCAGTGCACTGCCAGGTGAGCCATGGTGATGGGACACACTCGGGTCACGCGGGTGACTTGGCATCGCTAATATGTGCTGAAGCTTGGTCTTCCGAACGGAGGGGGTTTCTCCCCTCCCATGCCTGCTCGGGAAAATCATGGGGGTCTGTGCCCCACGCAGCCAAACTGCACCCCAGAAGGGGTTGGGCCATCTCCCACCACGGGCCGGGCCTCACCCCATTGTGGGTCGGGCTACCCCCTTGCAAGCCAGGGTGCCCCCATGTGGGCCGAGCCGCGCCCCTCCGTGGGCCGGGCACCTCTTTACAGGTCAGGCCACACCCCTCCACGAGCCGGGCCACCCCATGTAAGTCAGACTAGACCTTGGCCCAGTGGGCGAAGTCCACCGTTCCCTAGCCCAGTCAGGTCAACCTGAACCGGTTCAGGTCAGCCCAGACCAGTTCGGGATGAGTCCGACCAGACCCGGGCCCCACCGGACCCAGAAACACATAAAGGCCCATAAAATGAAATATGGGCATCAGTTTGATGAACTGTATGTGGCGCTGGGATCTTTTAATGGAGATGGTCCTTTTAGTATACTCGACTTGAGTTTTGTAGATAGTTGGAGTATTTCCAGGTTGGATCGAACCCGAATCCAACCGAGCCCTTATAACTAAAACACTTACTACTCATAGACCGAGAGTCCAATTGATGTGCCATCTATCACCTTGGAAGCCATACGACATGGAATCCCTTTGGGTTACTTCTTTGTGGAGCTTAGTGGTGGTCGAGGTATGAATGATATCTCGAGGGGCAGATTCTACGGAACTCGAGTACACCAGGTGTGAGGAATTTTTTGGCAGACTGTAACGTGAAGAAAGAACATCGATCATGTGTGGGTCAACATCTATTGATCCTGTGTGGTTCTAAATCTATCAGATCCTATGCGGTTCAGTGCTCAGTGATCCTGTGTGGGTCAACGCATACAGATATAGTGTGGGTCAGATCATGTGTGGGCCAGCGCTCAGCAATCCTCTGTGGGTTATCGCATACCGATTCATTGTGGGTCAATGGGGGTTAGTTACCTATCGATCCTGTGTGGGTAAGTGGGGGTTAGTTACCTATTGATCATGTGTGGGTCAGCAACAATGCCTCTTTATAGAGTAAGATAGTCTAGCTTATGACTAATCATCTATACTTTTGTACGTAAGATATACCTAAGTGTGAGATGAGTATTTTACATGTGTGGTACTTCAATCTTCATGGTGTTATCTATGTGGTACTTCTACATTGTTGGTGTTGTCTTCTTGGTGTTACCTGTGTGGTAATTATAGCTTCATGGTGTAACCTGTGTGGTACATCTACCATTATGGTGTCGTCTTCATGGTGTTACTAGAGTGGTACTTCTATCTATGTGGTGTTACCTGTGTGGTACTTATATCTCCATGGAGTTACATTTTGGGTATTTCTATTTTCTTGGTGTTACCTTTGTGGTATTTTTTCTTCATGTATGAGATGAGTATATCTTGATAACATAGGTATATGTATGGGCATATACCTAAGTAGAGTTGATGTCTTGCTTTTTGGTTTTTCCTTTTTGGTACTCTAGGAGACCTATGGTGGTCTTGGGGTCCCTATTGAGTATCGTTATACTCGCCTCTGCACAGGCTACAACCATGCTTTGTTGTATCTTGTACAGACAATATACAATGTAGATCGAGGATGATTGAGCTAGGATCGGATGATGCTTGGAGGTGGACTATTTGAGCTGACGTGTAGTGCTGTGGAGATGATCTCTACCTACCCTACAATCAGGATCCTTAGTGGATGATCCATGAGCTGTTTTGTAATTCTCAATTGTACTTGTATCATTTTCAGTTGGGCTTGTATTCCATCCCATTTTACATTCATCACTATTTTATGTTCATCACACTTTTAATATAGCAGTTTACTTCGTGGTTGTTTCTTTTTGTGTTCGTGGGATTTTTGTCTATACAGGTTAAAAGGAAATGCCTTCCCTTTTTTAGGGATACACCTTTCTGGGGCTTGTCTCTAGCCTCTAGCCTATGGAAGGTGGGCTTGGGGAAGTCATGACATGGGCCCTGGGGGACGGGTCATGACAATTTTGTATCAGTGGAGTCAGTTCAACCGAAGAACTAGGACTCCAATATTTTCTATGTAGTAATAGTGTTATGTGTTATGAGTGTGGTTTTTAGATTGGGGAATCCAGTGTTAGTGCGGTTGTAACGCCCTGAACCTAGTGACCCAGAGTCGGTGCATTATTACATAACATTGGCATGATCACAAGAAAGATCAAATCTCGAATGACCGATTGGTTTATTATCCTTGGAAACACTAGATATATTCATAAGTCTTACATTACATCATAAAATGAAAAACTACTACAACAACATATTGTCTCCATATTCCACACTCATATCCTCACATAATATCCCTGCATGTCATTCATAATTTACTTCTTCACTTCCTGGGAAAAATAAAACATAGAAAAGGGGTGAGCTCAAATGCCCAGTAAGGATAACAATATAGCGGAAACTTTCATAAATAAGAATAAACGGTTAAGGCAATTTATAACTAAAACAAAGGCCTTTAAAACTTGAAATTTCAACATAGTATGGAATAAATAAAATGAAATAATTCCATTTACTTATTCACATGGATATTCTACTAATCTAATAATCACATGCAAAATCAATAACCACTTTCATAATGATGGAATGCATAATGCCAGACTATCATAACCACATAGCCAAGGCCTCATTCCAAGACTACAAATACGATTTTGTCAAGGCATTGTGCCAAGACACTAGTTTGTCTCATGATACCTACCGATGCATCGTGGAGCTATAGCAGGCTCCACCCGTCACATATTAAGTCCAATGCATTCCCATATGAAAAGGTTTAAACATAACATAAACATTCGTATTAAAACTAGTTTACGAAATGTCAATTCTTTCATCATAAACTATGAATGGTATAAAAATATCACATCCACAGTCAAACATATCACAAAACTTTCAATAAAATATAGAAGTTTTGTATCTTAATAAATCAACTACAAATAAGCATTAAATCCATCGAAGGATATTGACATAGGTGAAATCAAAACTCTTTTTAGAGAAATCTCTATTTCCATTTTTGAAATCATTTAAGAGTAATATATAATAAACCATTTTCATTGAAAATATACTTATAATATAGTAAGGAAAGCTTTGAAGATTTTATAACGGCGGAAAATAACCGCACCCGCCGTATAAGTTAAAAAAACATTCTTACCTTAATTCTGTCGAAAAGGTTAAAAAGGACCTTGTTTTGAAAACGACGGAAAGATTCCTCTTATAAAAAGTCAAACAAGGGTATAAATGACTTTAACCCATATTCTTGTAAATAATAAAAATGTTTTGAAATACATTTTTAAGAAAACATGGATGTGGATGATAAAGAGATCCCAGTAGATTATTACATATAAACAACCTCGGATAATGAAGAGATTGTGAAATAACCCTTAAAAATTTGGTAACTTATGAAACATATAACCCATGAAAGAGGTATCATACAATGAATATGTAAATACACATAAATTAGAGTGTATTACACAAATAATATAATTATGGGCAGTACATACACCACACAAAAGGTGATGGTGGCAATATGGCATGAATCTCACGGGAATAATGAGTGAGATGAAAACCCCTTACCTTGTACTTTTCCTTGGTTGGGGTAGGTTAACCTCCTGTATAATGGTGAAATAATTTTTATTAAATTATTCAAGAATCATATATATTAATATGATATCATATATGATCTTTTAACATTGATTTGTTAATAATATCTTTTAATTATCGTCGTTTCGGGTGTTAACTTACTTGTTTTCTTTTATATGTTTTGTTATGTAAAACATGTTTGTAAAGGATAGGTTGTATATTATTCATATCCATAATGATATCAAGTGCTTAAAAATCATTTTTTAAATCATCAAATGATAATTATACTTGAATGGATACGATGGAGAACGAATCTCATCGCGTTCGTGGAGACGGTAGTCCGTACGTACGCACGAGCGACAATATCATTCTTTTGATATTAAAATAATATATAAATGGATGGTATATCATATATACAGAATCATTAACATGTTATATTTATTATTTACATGAGTTACACATCATTATTATACCCATCCATATGATTTTATATTGAATAACAATTACACCATGACGTGGAGACGATAAGCCGTACGTACGCACGTATGGTGACATGTTATTCGAAGGGTGGATAGAATACTAAATATGGTTGTACCATATTTATAATAACATCACAGTATATATATAATACTGGAGTTATTATTTTATAATGGTAACAACAAAGGAAGAAGAAGTGGAAGAAGAAAGGAACTTGAAAAAGGGTGGTGAAATCATTACCTCTTCTTCGGTTTTTTCCTTTTTATTTGATCAAAAGGGATCCTTAGGTTGGCTTTCGGATCCAACTAAGGCCTCTAGGTTGTAGTGAGGGAAGTTGGAAGAGTATTTGGGCCGAGTTTTTCCGATCCAAAAGGCTTTGAAGGTGTGAAGAAATGAGAAGGAGGAGTGCCCTTTTATAAGAGGGGTGAGGGGCACCTTTGGAAAAGCTAGAAATATTAATTTATAATAAATTCATATTAGGTTTCTAATGTCTCCAAAGTTGATTATTTAAATTTTAAGGTAGGGATAGGTCTAAAACAACTCAACCAATAGAATTTAGACAGGTTTGGGTACTTATATTAACCTTATCTTTAAGTATTAACTCTAAGTTAATTAGTTTCACTTTTACAATGTCTCTTTGTATTTTTATATAATATGGTTAATAAACATACTATATACATCCAAGAGACCCCCAAGTGGTCCATTAATGATGAAACTATCATGATATAAGTTTCTTGGCCGAGACTTAGATTTTTAGGAGTTTAATATCAATTAATAATATAATATTTGTTTTAAGAACTCTTTTATGTCAATTTTGACACTATTCAATAGTTGATTTTTGTGAAACTCATAACAGATTGATTACTTCGAAAAAAGTCAATTACATCAATCCTAATATATCATATTATCCTAGAAAATTAGTTTAATTTATTAAGAGTTTCATATTATATTTATTTGGGAATTTATAATATCAATTATTTTAATTTTTTACTATTATAGTAATTAATTCATCATCATTGTGCCATAAATAAATTAAATTATTTAATGTCTAAAAATTATAAATAAAATATCATTATGTAGGAAATCTTATTATATTTCTAATTAATATTTATAATCTAATATCCAACATATATAACCCTATGTAAAAATTGTTTTTCTAAAAGATATATGCTTGTGTCATTTTTGTATTCATTTTAACTTAATTAAAATAAAATGTCCCTATCACCTACAAGTGGCACCATGGGGTCCCAAAATAGACCCAAAGATGCCTATGGTCTAACTTGTATCAACCAATAAGGCTAGGACACGTTTTAGGGTGATTTAGTATTATTATAATATTATTTTTTTAACCCTTATTTACCGGATTTACCCTTAACCATGGTAAATAAAATATTTACCGCAATAATTATTCAAAATGTCTAAAAATAAAAGTTACCTATTTACACAATTTGGACATCCCGATTACAAATATGAAATCCATTTTTCTATATTCAAAACACAGAATTGGCAGAAATTAATTTAAAATTAATTCCCGCTGTCAAAACAAAAAGCGTGTTTTTAAGAGATAATAACTATCAAAAGATTGACACTTGTTTATGTTCGGTTTAATTGTAAAATTATTTCCAATGACCAAAATAATATTAAATGGTAAAAATATATTCTAAACATACTTTAAAACCACTCAAATTCATAATTTATCACTATTAATTATTTTGATTAAAAAAGTTGTTTTTAATTAAAATTTAGTAATTTTCACTATTTATCAAAATATGAAAGCTATCCGAAAAGTACCAAAATTTCACCTTAGGCTAAATTCGATATTCCGAATCCAAAAATGAAGTCCATTTTGAAATATAAAATATATATAATTTCAAGAAGTAGGTATTACTATTAAAAATGGCTAGTTTGATTGGTTATAGTGTGTTAGAACTCGGTGTTGCGTACAACACACACTACCACATTATTCAAAGAGAAGCGTACCGTAGAAGCTTGGGGTGTTACATTCTCTCCTCCTTCAAATAATTTTGTCCTTGAAATTTCTAGAATAATATCGCATGAAAAGACTCGGGTGGTTCTTCATCATAAGTTCCTCGGGTTCCCACGTTGCCTCTTCCATCTTATGGTTTCTCCACAAAACTTTTACCAGACGCGTCATCTGGTTTCTCAGTACTTGTTCTCTTGTATCAAGAATCCTGACGGGCTCTTCACAATAGGAAAGATCGGGTTCCAGTTATAATTCCTCATAGGTGAGTACATGCGTTGGGTCAGGCATGTATTTCCTCAACAGAGATACGTGGAACATATCGTGATCTTTGGAGAGACTTGGCGGCATTGCCAATTGGTAAGCCACAGCCCCAATTCATTCTAGAATTTCGAAAGGTCCGATGTACCTGGGACTCAATTTACCTTTCTTACCAAAATGTATGACTCCCTTTCATGGAAATACCTTCAGGAAAACATGATCACCGACTTGAAATTCCAAATCCTTCCTTCGATTATCGACATAGCTCTTCTGCCTACTTTGAGCTGCTTTGATGTGATTTTGGATTACCTTCACCTTTTCCATCGTTTCCTCCACCAGTTCTGGGCCTACAAGTTTTCTTTCACCAACGTCATCCCAACAGGTTGGTGTACGACATCTCTTTCCGTATAACGCTTCATATGGTTCCATCTGAATACTCGAATGGATGCTATTGTTATAGGAAAATTCTACAAGTGGTAAATATTGATCCCACATACCCTGAAAGTCAAGTGAGCAAGATCTCAACATGTCTTCTAAGGTCTGAATGGTCCGTTCTGATTGTCCGTTTGTCTGAGGGTGGTAAGCAGTGCTCAAATGAAGTTCAGTATCCAGGGATTTCTAAAGATTTTTCCAAAATCTTGAAGTAAAATGGGGATCACGATCAGAAACAATCGATAGGGGTACTCCATGAAGGCTCACAACTTCATTAATATATAGTCTTGCTAGACGTTCCAGGGGTAGATCTTCTCTTATAGCATGAAAATGTGCTGACTTGCTAAGACGATCAACAATAACCCATATTGCATCGTTCCTTCTAGGATTCTTTGGTATCCCCATGACAAAGTCCATCATAATATTGTCCCATTTCCACTCCGATATGGGAAGAGGTTGCATGACTCCTCCAGGCTGTTGCCTTCCAGCTTTCACTTGTTGACAAACCATACATCTTGACACAAAATCAGCAGTCTCCCTCTTCATGTTGTCCCACCAAAAATGTTCCTTCAAATCTCTATACATTTTGGTGCTCCCAGGGTGTATAGAGAAATTGGAACTATGAGCATCATCCAACAATTCCCTTTTTAGATCAGGTATATTGGGAACACAAAGCCTCTTCCCGAATTTCAAAATTCCATCTTCATACACAAAGTCTCTCAACCTCCCATCATTCACAGCTTTAATCTTCTTTTGAAATTCTTCATCATCGGTCTGAGAACTCTTAATCCTTTCTAGTAAAGATGGTTTGGCAACCATTTGAAAAAGCATTGATGTTTCACCTTGCCTGGTTATTCCCATGTCCATCTTCACTAGATCCATGAAAATTGGATCCCTTTCAATTCTCATGTTGTTCAAAACTCCATGGTCTTTTCTACTCAAACCATCTGCCACCTTGTTTGCTTTCCCCGGGTGGTAGTGTATCGTGCAATCATAATCCTTGAGTAATTCAAGCCATCTCCTTTGCCTCATGTTGAGTTCTTTTTGTGAGAAAATATACTTCAAACTCTTGTGATCAGTATAAATCTCACATTTTCCCCATAGAGGTAGTGCCTCCATATCTTCAAAGAAAATATCACAACTGCTAACTCGAGATCATGAGTAGGATAGCTGTGTTCATGAATTTTCAACTGTCGTGATGCATAGGCAATAACTCTATCATTCTGCATAAGGACACAACCAAGTCCTTTCTTTGATGCATCACTATAAATAACGAACCCATCATTCCCCGATGGTAGAGTCAATATAGGAGCATTGACTAATCTTCTCTTCAGTTCTTCGAAACATTCTTCACACTCTTTTGTCCAAACAAATTTAACCCCTTTACGTGTGAGCTTTGTTAATGGGTTAGCCAATCGGGCAAAATTCTGGACGAAACGTCGATAATAACCTGCCAAACCAATAAAACTACGTACCTCAGTTATACTCGTAGGTGCTGGCCATTCTTGGATTGCCTTGGTCATAGAATGATCAACATAGATTCCATATTTTGAGACAATATGGCCAAGAAAAGAAATCTCCAGAAGCCAGAATTCACACTTGCTAAACTTCCCATATAATTCATGCCTCCTCAGAGTCTTCAAGATAATGCGCAAGTGATTTTCATGATCTTCGTAGGTTTTGGAGTATACCAAGATATCATCAATAAATACCACCACAAATTCATCGAGATACTCCTTGAAAACTCTATTAATCAGATTCATGAATACAGAGGGTGCATTAGTCAATCCAAACGGCATTACAGTAAACTCGTAATGCCCGTACCTGGTTCGAAATGCTGTCTTCGGAATGTCTTCCTTCTTCACACATAACTGATGGTATCCAGATCGAAGGTCAATCTTTGAAAATTATTGAGCTCCATGCAGTTGGTCAAATAAATCATCAATGCGTGGTAGGGGATACTTGTTCTTTATTGTTATAGCATTGATCTCCCTGTAGTCGATACATAACCTCATAGATCCATCTTTCTTTTTAACAAAAATAACAGGGGCTCCCCATCGAGAAACACTAGGGCGAATAAATCCCTTATTACTCAATTAATCTAGTTGTTTCTTTAGTTCGACTAACTCTACAGTGGCCATTCTATAAGGGGTCTTCGATATAGGCCTTGATCCAGGAATTAAATCAATGGAAAACTCAACTTCTCGTTTTGGAGGATGTCCAGGTAAATCTTCCGGAAATACATCAACAAATTCTTTCACAACAGGTACATCCTCTATTTGAACATTCCTTTCCTCACCCATAGTTATTTCATTCTCTTCCTCCCCAATAATTGAATTTAGTTGAGCTATTGAGGGTGGATCTAAATAAGAATTAGGTGGTGACGATTCTGCTCTAAAGATAAGGTGTTCCTTATCATTATCATCAAGAATCGTAACCTATTTCTTCTTACAATAAATCTTTGCATCATAGTCCGGAAGCCAGTCCATACCGAGGATTATATCAAACTCAATCATAGGTATGATGATGAGATCAGCAGATAAAGAAGATTTATGTTCTCTAATGGGGAATGATTCACAAATATTTGTTGCAATGATACTTCCCTTAGGAGTTTTAACTGACAACTCCCTTATTAAATCAAATTGTAAATATCTAATTTTCTTAGAAAATTGGGAATATATCAAACAATGCGATGATCCAGAATCAAATAATGCATTTGCTAAACTTGAGGAAACCATTAAATTACCTGCCACCACGTCTTTCGGAGCTTCTACCTCAGCAGTAGTGATAGCATAAGCCTGGCCTTGATCCCTTGGCCTTTTCTGAGGTAAGTTCTCCTGATGCTTAGGACATGCATTTGCATAATGCCCCATCTCCCTGTAATTATAGCACTGAACGTTGGTAGCTTCCTTCTTCCCCTTTCAATCACGAGCTTGCTGGCCTTTTTCACCACACTTGTAACAGACTCCCATTCCCTTCAAGAAAGTACCATGGTGTTTCTTCCCACATTTACCACAGGATGGATATTCAACCTTTCCCTTCTTCGCCTTATTTCCATTCCCATATTGATCAGCAGGTCTCTTCTTATCTTGCTTTGCTTTAAAGTCATAAGACTTAGAGAATTCCTTTTCGGTCTTGATATCACATGAGACAATGTCTTCGTACGACGAAAAGGATTGTGAGACTAATTCTCGAAGAAGAAATGGTTTTAACCCATCAAAGAAACGATCAATCTTACTTCTTGGGTTACGTATATAATCTCTAGCATACCTTGCTAACCTTGTAAAGTTAGCCTCATACTTTGTGACATTCTCATCCTCCTTTTGTCTCAGACTCAGAAATTGCCTTTCCATATCTGCTCGATGGTCGCGAGGAAAGTATTTTTCTAAAAAAAGAACTTTGAACTCCCTCCATTCCATATTTGATACTTCATCATCTTCCTTCATGTTTTGAATCAATGACCACCATTGATCAGCATCTCCAGTGAGGCGGTAAACTGCCATGATAACTTTTTCCCTTTCACTGCTCCCCAAAGCCTGAAATATTTTCTCTAGAGAATTTATCCATTGCTCAGATACTAAGGGATTTGTACTCCCATCGAACGTTGGTGGTTTTTTCCTCATGAATCGATCTAACATTGATCCTCCACGCTGTGGATCAGGGTGCTCCATACGGGTAAGGTTATTATTCATAACCTGAGTAAGTTGTCCCACTATGGTGATTAGATGATCGGCACCAGTTGCATCACCAGCCCCACTATAATTATCTTGAGTAGGAGGGAAATCCCTACATGGAGTGCGTGCATTGATACGGTTTCCATTTCTTCCACTATAAACCATTTCTAAACAATGGCATAAACAAGATCAATTTATGAATCAAAATACATAATCCCATACTTATAAAACACTTAACATATATTGAACTATTTATGGATATAATCCATAATCATAAAGATGTTTTCTTTGAGGAAGTATATACTCATAAACCCTTCATAATGATTTGTAAAGAAAATGAGAGTTATCCTAAGCATATCCCCTGGGAGTGTCGTAACCAAGAGTGCAGCAAGGCCCGTTGTCGTGCACCAGTTCCCATTCAAGTCTAGCTCAAAGCGGTTTTTTCGGGTTTTACCCCTAGGTACATCTGTGCCAGAGCCGCCTCTACCTGCTCGTATCCAGACAGGGATGTATTGCTCGGAAAACTCACAAAATCTCTACAATACCAAAATTCTAGGAAGTTCTTCTATACTAATCCTCAAAATTCATCTTAGGTCTACGTGCTCTAATCAGAGTTTATCTAAATCTAGCTTCCAAGGTTTGTACTAAAATTCCTCTGATACCAACTATTACGCCCCGACCCTAGTGACCCAGAGTCGGTGCATTATTACATAACATTGGCATGATCACAAGAAAGATCAAATCTCGAAAGACCGATTGGTTTAGTAGCCTTGGAAACACTAGATATATTCATAAGTCTTACATTACATCATAAATTGAAAAACTACTACAACAACATATTGTCTCCATATTCCACACTCATATCCTCACATAATATCCCTGTAGGTCATTCATAATTTACTTCTTCACTTCCTGGAAAAAATAAAACATTGAAAAGGGGTAAGCTCAAATTCCCAGTAAGGATAACAATATAGCGAAAACTTTCATAAATAAGAATAAACATTTAAGGCAATGTATAACTAAAACAAAAGCCTTTCAAACTTGAAATTTCAACATAGTATGGAATAAATAAAATGAAATAATTCCACTTACTTATTCACATGGATATTCTACTAATCGAATAATCACATGCAAAATCAATAACCACTTTCATAATGATGGAATGCATAATGCCAGACTATCATAACCACATAGCCAAGGCCTCGTGCCAAGACTACAAATACAATTTTGTCAAGGCCTTGTGCCAAGACACTAGTTTGTCTCATGAGACCTACCGATACATCGAGGAGCTATAGTGGGCTCTACCCGTCACATATTAAGTCCAATGCATTCCCATATGAAAAGGTTTAAACATAACATAAACATTCGTATTAAAACTAGCATACGAAATGTCAATACTTTCATCATAAACTATGAATGGTATAAAAATAGCACATCCATAGTCAAACATATCACAAAACCTTCAATACAATATAGAAGTTTTGTATCTTAATAAATCAACTACAAATAAGTATAAAATCCATCGAAGGATGTTGATATAGGTGAAATCAAAACTCTTTTTAGAGAAATATCTCTTTCTATTTTTGAAATCATTTAAGAGTCATATATAATAAAACATTTTCTTTGAAAATATTCTTATATGATAGTAAGGAATTCTTTGAAGATTTTATAACGGCGGAAAATAACCGCACCCACTGTATAAGTTAAAAAAACATTCTTACCTTAATTCTGTCGAAAAGGTTAAAAAGGACCTTGTTTTGAAAACGACGGAAAGATTCCTCTTATAAAAAGTCAAACAAGGGTATAAATGACTTTAACCCATATTATTGTAAATAATAAAAATGTTTTGAAATACATTTTTAATAAAACATGGATGTGGATGATAAAGAGATCCCAATAGATTATTACATATAAACAACCTCGAATAATGAAGAGATTGTGAAATAACCCTTAAAAATTTGGCAACTTATGAAACATATAACCCATGAAAGAGGTATCATACAATGAATATGTAAATACACATAAATTAGAGTGTATTACACAAATAATATAATTATGGGCAGTACATACACCACACAAAAGGTGATGGTGGAAATATGGCATGAATCTCACGGGAATAAGGAGTGAGATGAAAACCCCTTACCTTGTACTTTTCCTTGGTTGGGGTAGGTTAACCTCCTATATAATGGTGAAATAATTTTTATTAAATTATACAAGAATCATATATATTAATATGATATCATATATGATCTTTTAACATTGATTTGTTAATAATATCTTTTAATTATCGTCATTTAGGGTGTTAACTTACTTGTTTTCTTTTATATGTTTTGTTACGTAAAACATGTTTGTAAAGGATAGGTTGTATATTATTCATATCCAGAATGATATAAAGTCCATAAACAACATTTTTTAAATCATCAAATGATAATTATACTTGAATGGATACGATGGAGAATGAATCTCATCGCGTTCGTGGAGACGGTAGTCCGTACGTACGCACGAGCGACAATATCAACCTTTTGATATTAAAATAATATATAAATGGATGGTATATCATATATACAGAATCATTAACATGTTATATTTATTATTTACATGAGTTACACATCATTATTATACCCATCCATGTGATATTATATTGAATAACAATTACACCATGACGTGGAGACGGTAAGCCGTACGTACGCACGTATGGTGACATGTTATTCAAAGGGTGGATAGAATACGGAATATGGTTGTACCATATTTATAATAACATCACAGTATATATATAATACTTGATTTATTATTTTATAATGGTATCAAAAAAGGAAGAAGAAGTGGAAGAAGAAAGGAACATGAAAAAGGGTGGTGAAATCATTACCTCTTCTTCGGTTTCTTCCTTTTGATTTGATCAAAAGGGCTCTATAGGTTGGCTTTCTGATCAAACTAATCCCTCTAGGTTGTAGTGTGGGAAGTTGGGAGAGTATTTGGGCAGAGTTTTTCCGAACCAAAAGGCTTTGATGGTGTGAAGAAATGAGAAGGAGGAGTGCCCTTTTATAAGAGGGGTGAGGGGCACCTTTGGAAAAGCTAGAAATATTAATTTATAATAAATTAATATTCGGTTTCTAATGGCTCCAAAGTAGATTATTTAAATTTGAAGGTGGGGATAGGTCGAGAAAAACTCAACCAATAGAATTTAGATAGGTTTGGGTAGTTATATTAACCTTATATTTAAGTATTAACTCTAAGTTAATTAGTTTCACTTTTACAATGTCTCTTTGAATTTTTATATAATATGGTTAATAAACTTACTATATACATCCAAGAGACCCCCAAGTGGTCCATTAAAGATAAAAATATCATGATATAAGTCTCTTGTCCGAACCGTAGATTTTTAGGAATATAATATCAATTAATAATATAATATTGGTTTTAAGAACTCTTTTATGTCAATTTTGACACTATTCAATAGTTGATTTTTGTAAAACTCATAACAGATTGATTACTTCGAAAAAAGTAAATTAAATCAATCCTAATATATCATATTATCCTAGAAAATTAGTTTAATTTATTAAAAGTTTCATATTATATTTATTTGGGAATTTATAATATCAATTATTTTAATTTTTCACTATTATAGTAATTAATTCATCATCATTGTGTCATAAATAAATTAAATTATTTAATGTCTAAAAATTATAAATAAAATACAATTATGTATGAATTATTTTTATCTTTCTAATGAATATTTATAATCTAAAATAAAACATATATAACCCTATGTAAAAATTGTTTTTCTAAAAGATATATGCTTGTGTCATTTTTGTATTCATTTTAACTTAATTAAAATAAAATGTCCCTATCACCTACAAGTGGCACCATGGGGTCCCAAAATCGACCCAAAGATGCCTATGGTCGAACTTGTATCAACCAATAAGGCTAGGACACATTTTAGGGTAATTTAGTATTATTATAATATTATGTTTTAACCCTTATTTACCGGATTTACCCTTAACCATGGTAAATAAAATATTTACCGCACTAATTATTCAAAATGTCTAAAAATAAAAGTTACCTCTTTACACAATTTGGACATCCTGATTCCAAATATGGAATCCATTTTTATAAATTCAAAACACATAAGTGGCAGAAATTAATTTAAAATTAATTCCCGCTGTCAAAACAAAAAGCGTGTTTTTAAGAGATAATAACTATCAAAAGATTGACACTTGTTTATGTTCGGTTTAATTGTAAAATTATGTCCAATGACCAATATTATATTAAATGGTAAAAATATATTCTAAATATACTTTAAAACCACTCAAATTCATAATTGTCACTATTAATTATTTTGATTAAAAAAGTTGTTTTTAATTAAAATTTAGTAAGTTTCACTATTCATCAAAATTTGAAAGTTATCCGAAAAGTACCAAAATTTCACATTAGGCTAAATTCGATATTCCGAATCCAAAAATGAATTCCATTTTGAAATATAAAATATATATAATTTCAAAAAGTAGTTATTACTATTCATAACGGCTAGTTTGATTGGTTATAGTGTGTTAGAACTCGGTGTTGCGTACAACACACGCTATCACATTATTCAAAGAGAAGCGTACCGTAGAAGCTTGGGGTGTTACAGCGGTGACCGATGTATCCATAAAAAAGGACCCTAAATTCTAATTTCAGACTTAGTACACTGAAACACTGATTCTGTGTGTTTTTTAAGAGTTAAATTTTGATCTCTTTTTGTTTGCTCACTAGGTATAACTTATTGACCATGGCACACCTATCTTCTTTCAGGATGCCACCATGTAGACAACCATCCCATATTCTTGAGAGAGTATTCAAGGAAGGCCAAATGAGCGATGTTGCCTCAGTGCAGGGAACTCTTACAACTTTAGCACCTTCGAGTGATGTACCAGCAACACCACTACCCCTTGGGAAGTCGTTTCCACCATCCCCACTAGTAGAGGGTGCATGAAAATAGAGCAAATTGAATGAGTTCCAGTGGTAGAGGACTCTGAGGTTCCGAGGTGAGACAGACCTACAAGCGGCTGAGGAGTAGCTGGAAGCTATAATCTGAGTTTTCTCCCAAGTTGAGACACCCACTGGCCTTATATTGATCCTAGCGTCTAGTCCTTTTCAGGAAGTGGTAGGGAGATGGTGGAGCTAGATGTTTTAGATACATGACAAGGTGACCCTCATCTTAGTGGACATTGAGAACCTTTTCATGGAAATGCTCATCCAAGTGACTCTATGCTAAGTTTGTATACAGGAGCTTCTGCACTAACAGTTGGGAAGCATGACTGTGGACCAATACTCAGTGAGGTTCACTGATCTGTCCCGCTACACCACTGACATGGTACGAGACCCTTTATTAAGGGCACATACATTTGATCAGGGTATCCAATGATAGATCAGAGAATCAAATGATATCGCTCAGCATACCAATGCAGGTTGGGGTTCTAGAGCTAGTGATTTTTCTGGAGAGCTTCCTAGATGAGCAGGCACCGATAGCGGGAGCCACCACCAGATGTTTGGTACCAGATTCATCCACATCAAGTAGTAGATGGATGACTTAGGGGACCAAGAGGGCCAGACCTTTTGGTGGATGACCACAGGTTAAAAGGTAATTGGTGTAGGGAACATGGGATAAAGGAGGACATCTAAGGAGTAGGTAGTGTTACACGTGCGGCGAGTGGGGTCACATGGCTCACGACTGCCCGACTCGCCATACAGACAACCTGTAGACAGTTGAGGGACTATTGAGAAAGAGGCAGATATTCGATTGGGGAGGTTTGCAGGTATTAAGCGGACATGGAAGAGGATATGGTCGTGTAACAGGAAGTGGGTGACAATTCAAGGTTATACTACCACCACCACCTCCATGTGGTCCACCCCGACCACAATGAGAATGTGTATAGGGATGAGCTCATATCCTGGAAGCAGAGGCCTATGAAAACGGTGCTCCAGAGATGATTAGATGTATGATCTATCTCTACTCCACCTTATTTGTAGTTCTTATAGACATAGGTTCCATCAAATATATTATTTCCAAGACCCTCGTTCAGTGTTTGGAGATTCTAATGAAGCAGTTGGCTTGATCCTTACATATTGAGACTCTTACGGGGGAAGATTCAACGATTATACACTAGTTCTGGTAGTGTGATTTTACTCTAGGAGGAGAGAGCTTCGGCTGGGATCATCAAATAGCAGTTTTGAGGCCTTATGATGTCTTCCTGGGTATGGAATTGTTATCCAGAGTCCACTCTCAGATTGAATTAATTAGAAAGAATGTGTAGTTTGTCCGTGAGGATGAGACCAGGTTTTCCTTTACCGTCGAGAAGGGAAAGTTGGCAGCGCATAATGGACTTACCTGGTGGAGGGTTCAACTGATCACACATCAGTTGGAAAGCCTTACCCTCAGGGAAGTTGATGTTGAGAGTCCGAGCTATCCTGTAGTGGTGGACCAGTATCCCGATGTCTTTACTGATGATATTCCGGGACTACCCCCACACATAGAGGTATACATTTACATCGACGTATTCCCTAGAAAATATCGATTTCTACACCAGCATATTGGATGGCTCCCATTGAGTTTCATGAGTTACAGATACATTGGAGGACTTGCAGAGGAAGGGGTTCATAAGGCCCATCGTTTCTCTATGGGCATCCCCGATCTTGTTCGCCAAGAAGGAAGATTGGGGTTTGAGACATTATGTTGACTATCAGTACCTGAACCAAATGACCGTGAAGAAAAAGTATCCACTTTTGAGTATTGATGATCTTTTCGATCAGTTGATGGGAGTTCATTGGTTTTGGACGATAGACCTCAAATCAGGCTATCATCGGCTCAGAGTACGAGATGAGGATGTGGAGAAGACAGACATAAGATGTCAATATGGCCACTATGAGTTCTTGGTTATTCCATTCAGCGTGACCAAGGACCCTACAAGGTTTATGGGACTCATGAACATGATCTTTTATCCGTACCATGATTGATTTGTGGTGGTCTTCATCGACGACATCTTGATATACTCAGTGACAGAGGAGGATCAGGCCTATCATTTGTAGATAGTTCTGGATACAGTATGAGAGCCCCAGGTTTATTGTAAGATCTCTAAGTTCAAGTTCTGGATACATGAGGTTCACTTTCTTGGATATGTTATCTCGGGGGATGGGGTTGTAGTGGATCCAGAGAAGTTAGAGGTTGTACATTCTTGGGATCCACCCAGGAGTGTGACCAAGGTGCAGAGTTTTCTATGGTTGGATAGATACAACAGGCGATTCATGCCTGACTTTTACAGAGTTGAGAAACCATTGTTAGCTTTGAAAAGGAGGGGACAACCCTTCGTGTGAAAGGACAGATTCCAGCAATGTTTTCATGAGTTGAGGCAGAGGCTGACGAGTGCCCCCATTTGGAGTCTAATAGTAGAGGGTGTTGGGTATGTAGTCTACTACGATGCATCAAGCACCAGACATTGAATTGTCTGGATGCAGGAGCTAGTAGTGATCATGTATGGATCTTGGAAATTGAGACAATATGTGAAGAATTACGCCACCCATGACCTGGGGTAAGCAGAAGTGGTCTTTACCCTGAAGATGTGGAGACATTAATTTGATGGGAGAATGTTTTGCTGTCTAATCTAATTAAAAGATTCTCTTATATATCTTCTCATAGAGGAACCTGAGCCAGAGACACCGACGATGGCTAAAGTTTCTCTAGGACTATGATTTTGAGATAGTCTGTAATCTCTGGAAGGGGAACATAGTAGATGCCCTCAGCTGGAGATCCAGTATACAGTTTTTGAGTGAGGCGACAACACAGCTAGCCATGATGCTGATATCCTTAGTGCATATGGATGGAGAAGCTTACCTTTAGTCTATGATAGTCACTCCCCCACTCCTTCAGCGATTTAGGGAGGCACAACATTAGGACATTGACTATGATGATTGACGTGCTTAGATATCATCAGTACTAGCACCTGATGAATTTTGTGAAGTTGGGGAGCACAAAATCGTCTTTAGAGGACGTACCATGGTACCAGTGGCACTATAGGAGGAGATTTTGGGGGATTTCCATACATCCCCTCAGGCTGTACATCATGGTCTGAGGAAAATGTTCTAGGACCTCCAACATATGTACTGGTGGCCAGGGATGATGAAAGAAGTGGAAAAGTTTGTTTCTTAAGGCCTCACTTGTCAGCAAGTGAAGGTCAAGCATCAGGTACCAGCAGGCTTAGCACAACCACTAGAGGTGTCAGAGTGGATGTGGGGTGGGATATCCATAGACATTGTGACAGGGCCTCCACGTACATCCAGGGGACATGATTCCATCTGGGTGATCATTCACCGACTCACCAAGCCGGCCCACTTCTTACCTATCTGAGAGTAGAGATCAGGAGAGAGCTTGAGACGCCACTACATATAGGATATTGTATGACTCCCAGGGGTGAAATAAATGATAGTCTTTGACCATGAAGCACGTTTCATATCTCAGTTATTAAAGGGATTGAGGGAGGTGTTCGAGACTCAGCTCTGTCTGAGCACTTCCATTCATCATAAGATGGATGGTCAGATATAGTGGACAATACAGATACTGGAGGACATGCTTTGTGCATGTGTCCTATATTTTGGCTGTAGTTGGGAGGATCACATTCCCTCAGAGGAGTTTTTATATGACAAAATTTATCACTCTCCCATTGTTATGAAACCATTTTATGCCCTATACGGACGACCTTTCCGATAACCTCTATGCTATATGGACCTAGGGGAGTCATCACTTAAGGGTCCAGAGTTGGTACGAGATAACACTGAGAAGGTGCAGATCATTTTGGAGTGGATGAAGACTACAAAGAGAAGGCATAAGTCTTATGCTGACAGAAGAAGGAGACCTTTGGAGTTTCAGGGTGGATCACATATTCTTGTGAGTCTCTCCTAAATGAGGTTTATAGAAATTTGGATGATGTGACAAGTTATCACTGTGGTCTATTAGACCATTTCTCATACTTCAAAGGATTGGAAAGGTGGCATACCGCCTGGAACATACAACGTAGTCTGAGAGGGTGCATGATATCATCCACATATTCAGTTGAGGAGAAACGTTCATGCCCCATCTCACATCATCGACCATGGAGAGCTAGACTTTGATGATGGGGTGACTTTTATGGAGGTTCCAGTGGAGATTGAGGATCGATAAGAGTGAGTCCATCATGGGTTGTTGATACCAATGGTGCACATTCAATGGATGCATGGGTACCTCTAGGAGAGCACTTGAGAGTGGCATGCTTATATTCATACTGCGTACCTTTATTTGTGTTCTTTCTCTATGTTGTGACTTTTGGGGACGAGAAGTCCTAAGGTGGGGAGAATGTAATGACCCGAATTTTCCATGTAATTTTTTTAAAAATATGGAATTATTACGAGTTTGCAAAAATTGATGGCATCTGATTTTGAGGCCAGGTGTTCCTGAAATGAATTATTGAATTTTTTTAAGGTACGTTATGTAAATGAGTGAGAGAAATTTTCTAACATTTGAACCGGTGCTCGGATTAGAAATCTGAGGGCACTGTTGAATCCGCATCGTCATGATTCGCTTAAGCAGAGATTCACTATGACCGTAGTAGGCCCGGAAATAATTTATTTTTTGAGACATTTTTTTAAAAGAAAGAAATAAAATAAAATTTTCATTTTATTTTCGTTTCTATGTTATCCTCCAATAGACAAGCGGAGGTGGGACCGGTGATTTTTCATGCCATTAAATGGATTGACCCTTCATTTCTATGTAAAAATATCATTGGAGAATTGGGAAAATTCTTAATTAATAAGCCCCCATTAATTCCAAACACCATTAGAAATCCTCCCCCTCTCTTATTTATATGGATCTTGGGCAGAGGTTTCTGTAAAACATTGACAGGAAAAGAATTGCAGAAGGCGTACCGAGAGGCCAAACCCTTGGAGGACGGAGCTGTTTTTGGTGAGCAGTGGCGAGCGACAATGAAACCCTGAACCGAAGGAAGACATGAATGTGGAAACATTGGAAGCCTATGGAGGGAACGAATTTCACTGATCCACCATCAAGTGCGGATGTTTTCCAATGGGTTTACGAGGTAGGTTTTTTGGTTTAATTCCAGTGAATTCCATGAACTCTTTAATCCTCTATCGTGATTACAATCTAATGAGGTGGGAGAAAGCCTAACAAACCCAACCTGGAAACCCACTACCTTGCTACCCACATGTTCTCTATGGAATAACTCTGGTATGGTGGCACTGACTAGCTATGATGAAGGCAACACACCATTGCGCGCTGTAAGAGGAGCTCGCGACACTAAGCTACGACGGTCAGCGGAGCAGCCAGCACAGGCTGGCCGCAGAACATGCCATTTCATGCCCCCAAAGGAACCATCCACGACTCGTCAGCCACGGAAGATGGAAGAGGCGTCTGTCCTACCAGCCGGCCGTGGAAGGCAAGTGTAGCACGACCAGCACGCCGCCGGGGGAGCTGCGACTCTGATGCCTTGGTGGCAAGACTCGGTCGGGTCCCACGGGTGACTTGGCAGTGCCAATAGGATCTAAAGCTTGGTATTCTGAATGGAGGGGTTCGCTCCCCTCCTGTTACTACTTGGGAGAACCATGTGGGGCCACCTGACCAGTGGGCCAGGCCGGGCCACACCCCCTCTTGCAGGCCGGCCCACACCCCTCCACCGGCTGGACCACCCCCTTATGAGCCGGGCCGCACCCATCCGCGGCCCGAGCCGCAACCTTGCGGGTCGAGCCAGACATCATCCAAGCAGGCCACGCACGCCGTGGCCTTGCCCAGCTGGGTCAGGTCGGTCCAATCGGGTCAGACCTGAACTGAGCCCAACCGGACCCAAAAACACTTAAAGGGCCATAACTTGAAATACAGGTTTCTATTTGAGGAACCGTCTATGGAGCTAGGATAAATGGTTTTATATGGTCCTTTTTGTATACTACACCTAATATTTGGAGACATTTGGAGTATGACCAGGTTGTATCGAACCCGAATCCAACCAAGTCCTTTTAACTAAAACACATATAACTCCCAGACCGGGTGTCCAATTGAAGGGCCATATGTCACATTGGAACCCATACGACATGGAAGTCCTTCTGGTTACTCCTTTGTTGATATTTGTGGAGGTTTATTTATGAACTATATCTCAAGGTTCAGATTATAGGGAAATTGATGGCACCTGGTGCGAGAAATCCTGTGGCAGGCTGTAATGTGAAGAAAGAACATCGATCCTGTGTGGGTCGACATTTATTGGTCATATGTGGGTCAGCTTCTATCAGATCTTGTGTGGGTTAGCGCTCAGAAATCCTGTGTGAGTCCTCGCATACAGATCATGTGGGGGTCAGATCCTGTGTGGGACAGCGCTCAGTGATCCTTTGTGGGTTAGCGCATACCCATCCTGTGTTGGTCAGATCCTGTGTGGGCCAGTGGGGGTTTGTTACCTATAGATCTTGTGTGGGTCAGTGGGGGTTAGTTACCTATCATCCAGTGTGGGTCAACAGTAGTGACTTTTTATAGAGTAAGATAATCTATCATAGGATTAATCATTTATAATATTGTTCATATGTTATACCTGAGTGTGAGCAGATTCTTTTACCTGTGTGGTACTTCAATCATCAGGGTGTTACATGTGTGGTAATTTTGCATTCATACTGATGTCTTCATGGTGTTACCTATGTGGTTCCTCTAGCTTTGTGGTGTTACCTATGTGGTACTTCTACCTTTGTGGTGTTATCTTCATGGTGTTACCTGAGTGGTACTTCTATCTTTGTGTTGTTACCTATGAGGTACTTCTATCTCTCTGGTGTTACCTGTGTGGTATTTCTACCTTCGTGGTGTTACCTTTGTTGTATTCTTTACTTATTAATGAGATGAGTATATCTAGATTACATAGGTATATGTATGGGCATATGCCTATGTAGAGTTGATGTCTGGCTTTGTGTTTTTTTTGTGGAACTGTAGGAGAACTACGGGGGTCTCAGGGACCGTACTGAGTATCGTTATACTCACCCCCGCATGGGATATTCTCTCACATTGTTGTTTCTTGTGCAGATGATGTACAACATTGATTGAGGTAGAGTGACCCAGGACCGGACAGTGCTTGGAGGAGGAGTATTTAGGCTGAGGTGGAGTGCTGTAGAGACGATCTGTACCAACCCTTCAGGAAGGAACCTCAGTGGATGATCCATGAGCTATTTTGTACTTCTTAGTTGTACATGTAAATTTTTTTGTTGGGCTTGTATTCTGTCCAATTTTACTTGAATAACTCTTTTACTTTCAACACACATTTACTAAAGTAGTTAACTTCGTGTTTGCTTCTAATTGTGTTCTTTTACTGTGTGTCTATTCAGGTTAAAAGGAAATGCCTTCCTGTTTTTAGGGATATGCCTTTTCATTGCTAGTCACCAGCCCCAAGCCTATGGAAGGTGGGCTTGGGGTAGTCCCGACACATGCACACTAGGATGGGTCGTGACATTGTCTCTGGAAAAAAACACTTCCCGTGGAAAAGCATCTAATTATGGACATCTTCCAACCATCCTTCTAGAGCATTTCTATAGCTAACAGGATCACTCATCACTAAAGCCTCTATGTCCCCCACTAAGACTCATCCACCTACTGTACTGAGGAAGTCTACACCATCATCTGGAACTGAAATCCTCTACCATCCTCCACTCTCATGCTAAGATGTAAAGCAACCAACTCCTCTATTAATTGTCAAGAATCTGGTGACTCCCAAACCACATCCTTCTAAAACATCATAGTCAAGGCATCGACCACCACATTCCACTTTACTGAGGTGTAGGATATCTCGAAGTCATAGTCGTGAATAAAATCCATACACCTTTGCTACCGCAAATTCAGGTCTCTTTCTGAGAAGACATATCTCAAGATCTTGTGAACTATGAAGACCACCTCTAATGACCCACACATTAGATACATAGTTATTACGTCATAATTGAAGCATAATTATTACAACATATAACAAAACCATGGTAGGACCGTATAGGTATAGTGTCTTTAGAAACTGGGAAACATAAACAACATGTTCATAAATCATCTGCATTGTCTCCCACTTATTTCATCATATCTAGAGTCCCTTTTTGGAATATCCTACTTAATACCCTTCTTCCTGAACTGGGGAAAAGAAAACATACAAAAGGGTGAGCACAAATTTTTAGTAAGGGAAAACAAATGAAATATCAATCATATCATATTCATAAGAACATAACATTTTGAATATCTTAACCTGCAAAAGAGATCATAATATCATAACATGAGATAGATCATAGTAGTGAAATCTAATCCCAATGATCATAACATATACAATGAAACTTTTTGGAATACAGACATAATCATATAAAATCATTTCCTATTAGTCAAGACTCATTTCAAGACTATCTTAGTTGACAAAGTCCATTTCTGAACCGAGTTCACTCCTCATTTCAGTCCTGTATCACTGAACTAGATTTACTTTCCATTCCATCCATGTATATATAATGTGATATACATCTTCACACAATGAATTGGAGGGAGATATAGGTCCCACCCATATCATAATGAAACCATTCTTATGTGTGCCAAAAAATCATAAATCATACATCATAGCATAAACCATGTAATAAAAATGGGATTCTTAAACATCGTGACGTCATAATGAAATTATTATAAGATAAAGGACTTCTTAAAAATAATTCCATCACAAAATAATCAAATCAATGTAATAATTTTGATATAAACATAACCCTATATTATATTATATTGAAAATAATTTTTATAAAACACTTGACCTCCATTCTTGTGGAAAATATCCTTTCTACATCAAAAACATTTTTTCTTTCTTAACATGTCATAACATTTTAAACTAACAGATTTTAATTAAAAATAAACTTGGAAATTTGTAAAGGAAGCTTCATGGAATTAATGTTCTATGGAATCATAAAAAACCATTAATTCTGTATAAGTTAAAAAAATATTCTTCTCATACTTTGGCCGAAAAAGTCCAAAAGTATCTCGTACTGAATATGACAAAAGATTCCTTTCATATATTTTACTAAAAATACACCAATAGGTAAAATTGTATTTAATAAATTTTATGAGGATAGAAATAAAATTACATATTGATGAAACTTGGATGTGGATGATAAATATTCCCTAGTAAATTCTAAAGTATCAACAATCTTGGATAAAAATGAGATTGTGAGATTTTCCCTTACCTTAGGTCAAATATGCTTCGTACGTATTTGAACCTCCTGTATAATGATTAAAATAATTTCATTGACTTATTACATAATAATATTCATTTTAATGATATCATGCATGGTCATATTCTTATCTTCTTGTTAGTAATATTCCAGCGCTACTTGTTATTCGGGTGTTCATTGCTTTATGTTATTATGCTTGTCTTGTCGAATAAATTATTATTACACTTTCTAGGTTATAGATACCATATTTATAGAATGGTATTAGTGTAATATATATCATATATATTCATTAAATTCATTTATATAATCATTATTTAATAAAGATCATGTAGAACGAGTCACACACATCGTGGAGACGGTAGGTCGTACGTATGTACGGGCGATGATATCATTCCCATAACTATTGAATGGTAATGGAGTGGAAGATGGAATGTCTCAGAATTATTATCATGTTATAATAATAATATATAGTTATTATTTACACCATTATACCCATCCATGTATGGTAGTGGGGGAAAACAGATTACACCACGGTGTGGAGATGGTATTCCGTACTTACGCATGCGCGGTGATTTCATTTTCCATCAGATGGATAGAAGGTGAATTAGGGTTGTTTAATATTTATAATAACATATCAGTATATTATTAATACTGATGTTATTAATCTATTATGGAAAAAAAAGAAGAAGTAGATGAAGAAATAAAATGGAAAGAATCGGTAATGGATATTACATCTTCTTTGACGCGCCTCTTCTGAACATCCTCTTAGGGAACTAAAGTTGGCCTTTAAAGAAGACCAGGACCTCTACTATGTTACTAGGGATGTGGAGAAGAGAAATTGGTAGGGTTTGTTCGAACATGAAGGCTCAATGTGGTGTGAGGAGGAGATGCAGGAGGTGCCCTTTTATAAGGGAGGAGAGGGGCACCTTTAGAATTATAAGAAATATTAATTTATAATAAATTCCATCCCCACATAAAAACCTCGAAAAATAACTCAAATCCAAATATTAGACGATATAGGGTTGTAATCACATCAACCAATAAAATTTAGAAAAGTTGGGAATTTATTTTAAACATTATCAACTTGATTTATCCTTATATAATCTATTTAATTTCATTTGTGGTAATAATATTATAAATTTTAAATCATTATAAATAATTACTTATATGTTTTGAATTGTCCATAATTATATACTTTATTACACGTTAGAACATATAAATTTTAATTTATAATTTTTAAATATTTTTGTGATTTTTAAACAATTTTATAATATGTAATTTTTATAAAATAACAATAGTGTCAATTTTGACACTATTCATTTATTTGAATTTAAATAAAATATACACAGAAGATATGTTCGAAATAAAAGATTTAATAGATTCATAACATGTCATATTTTTCTGTAAAATTAGTGGACCACATTAAATAGTTCATATAATATTTATTTTAATACTTTTAATATCATTTATTTGATAATTCAATCAATAAAATAATTTCCACATCATTATTGTGTCATAATTAATGAAACTTATTTAATCCTTAAAAATTATAAATAAATTCAAATGATGTAGATAATTTTATTATCTTTCTGGAGACTATAAATTATCTATGTTTCATGTAGTTTATCACTAAATTAAAATTATTATACTTATAAGATTTAAGAGAGTGACATGTTGTCACTTTCTTTGGTTTAAATAATAATTAAATTATTTTAATTGTCAAAAGTCCATAAAATGAATTTATTCCGACCCTTTGGTGACAAAGGTCTACTTTTAGTTATTCAATAGAATTTTGGCAGGTGTTAGGGTAATTTTATAATTGTATTTTTACCCTTAATTACCTGATTTACCTTTAACTATAGTAAATAAAAATTACTGTAGTTACTATTCATAATATCAAAAAAATAAAAATAAAGTAACCTATTAACATATTTTGGACCCACTGAATCCAAATATAGAATCCATTTCTCCATATTCAAAACACAGAAGTTGCAGTAATTAATTTAAAAATTAATCCCGTTGTTAAGAAAACAAGTTTTAAAAGTTAAAACACTGCCAAAGATTTAGATGTTCTTACCTTTGAATTCAATGTAAAATTAATGGTAAGGACATAAATTATATTAAATGGTAAAAATATATTCTATTTATACTTTAAAACCATTCAATATTATAATTTAACCATATAAATTATTGCGATGAAAAAAGTTGTTTTTAATTAAAATATAGCGTGTTTTTACAATTCAATAAAATATGGAAGTTATCAGAATAATATGAAAATTTTACCCAAAGTAAATCTTTATATCTTGATTCCAAAGAATAATTTTATTTTGTAAAATTGGTCTTATAAACATGTCAAAAACTAGATTTAAATTTGTTGCGCCATCAAATGGAAAAACTGCATTTTTAAAAAAATACTTATTTTACTCGAAAATTTTATTTTGTTCACATACCATGTTTTAAAAAATTTGTAAGATGAATAATAATGTTATAATATTAAAAATTTAGTTAATACTATTCATAACGGCTGGTCCATAATAATATTATGACAATATATCGTTGTTTAGTGAAACTCGATATTGCATAAAACACACGCTATCGAGGAAGGTTGCTCTTGCGTATAACTCAAGCCAAGTTAGTGTTGTGTGTAGTGAAAGATTACTTTGATGTTTCATATAATGTAAGTCATAAAAATGATATATTTCTCATAAAATATCATGGTGTTAGAGTCTACCCCCCTTAAAATGAATTTCTCCCTCAAAATTCGTCACTTCGTAACAAACAGAAGAGGATAACTCACCCTCATCATATACTCAAGATCCCATGTAGCTTCTTCTAATTGGTGGTTCCTCCATAAAACATTCATCAAGCGAGTGGTCTTGTTCCGTAGAAATTTTTTGCTACGATCCAAAATCTCTATCAGCTGTTCTTCATAAGAAAGATCTTGCTCCAATGGTACAACTTCTAAGCTTAGTGGACGTGAATGATCGGGTATGTACTTTCTTAGGAGAGATACATGGAACACATCATGAACCTAAGAGAGATTTGGTGGAAGTGCCAATAGGTAAGCTACCTTACCAATACGATCCAGTATTTCAAAAGGATCGATATACCTAGGGCTCAACTTTCCCTTCATTCTAAATCTCATTACTCTCTTCCAAGGATATATATGTAAGAAAACATTACCACCCACTTCAAACTCTAGGTCTTTTCTTCGATTGTCATCATAACTTTTTTGTCGACTCGGAGCTGATCTTATGTGTTTTTGGATAGATTAGAACTTTTCTGCCATCTCATCGACAAGATCAGGTCCTAATAGGTTTCTTTCCCCAACTTCATCACACCATGATGGAGTTCAGCATTTCTTTCTATAGAGAGCTTCATAAGGAGCCATCTAAATACAAGAGTGAAAGCTATTATTATAAGGAAAATACACCAAATGTAGGTGTTTATCCCAACCACCTTTGAAATCCATAGATCAAGATCTTAACATGCCTTCTAGAGTTTGAATTGTTCTCTCAGACTGACCATCTATCTGAGGATGATAAGTAGTGCTGAAACTCAACCCTGTATCTAAAGCATGATGAAGACTTCACCAGAACATTGAGGTAAGGCTCAGATCCCGCTCAGATATAATGGAAAGTGGTACTCCATTCAATCTTACCACTTCCTTCACATATATCCTGGAATGATAATCAAGAGAGAATATTCTCTAATAGAAATGAAGTGTGCTGACTTCTTAAGACGATCATCTATAACCTAGATAGCATTATTACCTTTGGATGTATTAGGATGTCAAGTGACAAAGTCTATGGTGATGTTTTCCCATTTCCATTCTGGTGTGGGTAATGGTTGTAACATCCTCTTGGACTTCTGTCTCTCAACATTAAATTGCTGACAAACCAAGAATTGAGAGACATATTCAGAAACATCTCTTTTCATGCCATCCCACCATAAGTACTTTTTCAGGTCCCTATACATCTTCGTGCTTCCATGATTAATAGAGAATGAAGAACTATGAGCCTCATCCAGCAGCTCCTTCTTCAATTCTGGGATGGGAGGAACACAAACTCGATTCCTGAACCTTATTATTTCATCACAATCAATGTGAAATTCAGGAACATTTCTCACCTTCTTTTGTAACTCTACATCTTCTTTCTGTGCCTCTTTAATCTTCATATGTATAGATGGTTGAACATTCATTTGAGAAAGATATGATTTTCCCCCTCTATTATAATTCCGAGATCCATCCTTTGTAAATCCATAAATATTTTATCCTTTGTGATCCTCATCATGGATAATCTAGCATGGTCTTGTCGACTTAATGCATCCACCACATTTTTTTTCATTCCCTGGGTGATAATGAATTGATCACTCGTAATCCTTAATCAACTCCAACACTCTTCTTTGGTGCATATTCAATTATTTTTGTGTGAAAATATAATTTAAAGTTTTATGATCAATATAAATATCACACCTTTCAGCATAAAAATAATACCTCCATATTTTTAATGCAATGACTTCCGCGGCTAACACCAAATCATTATTTGGGTAATTTTTCTCATGGATTTTCAACTGTCGTGAGGCATAAGCTATCACCATATTATTTTTCATGTTAACACACCCCAGTCTCTTCTTGGATGTATCACTGTAGATCACAAACCTTTCTCCACTACAAGGTAGTGTGAGTTCAGGTGCACTGTATAACCTTCATTTTAACTCCTTGATCTTTTCTTCACACTCCTCCATCCAAATGAACTTAATTCCTTTTCGAGTCAACCTGGTGAGTGGATTAGATAACATTGAAAAATCATTCACAAAACGTCGATAATATCCAGACAAACCAAGAAAACTTTAGATCTCACATACTTTTGTTGGTATCGACCATCTTTCGATAACCTCTGTTTTTGCTAGATCCACAGATATCCCCTATTTTTTGATTATGTGACACAAAAATGAAACTTTTTGAAGCCAAAATTCAAAAATGGTAAAATTTTCATAAATCTTATTCTTTCTTAGGGTCTTGAATACAATTCTCAAGTGACCTTAATGTTCTTCCTTGCTCTTTGAATAGACAAGAATATTGTCTATAAAGACTACAACAAACTGATCAAGATAGTCTCTAAAGACTCTATCCAACAGATCCACGAAGATAGTTGGGGCATCAGTAAGACCAAATGGCATCACTATAAATTCATAGTGTCCATACCTTCTACGGAAATACTTCTTTGGTATATACACCCTTTTGAACCTTTATTGATGATACCATGAATGAAGATCAATCTTGGAAAAGTATTGAGCTATGCGTAGTTTGTCAAATAAGTCATCAATTCGTTGGAGAGGATATTTGTTCTTGATAGTGATATTGTTACGTTCTCGATAATCAATGAAGAGTATCATTGATCCATCTTTCTTAAAAAAAAATAGAACAGGAGATCCCCAAGGTGACGCACAAGGGTGTATGAATCCCTTATCAAGATTCTCTTGGAGTTGCTTCTTCAATTCCAACAACTCAATTGGGTCCATTCTATAAGGTGTCTTTGAAATAGGCATAGCACCCGGTATGAGTTCTATTGAAAACTCAACTTCAAGATTCTGTGGAATACCTGGAAATTCCTCTAGAAAGACATCATAAAACTCCCATACAATGGGTGTATTCTTAATCGTGAGTTTCTCTCTAACCATTTGAGATAAATAACCTTCATTTAGTGGAATCAAGGCCCATAAGATGGAATAAATTTCCACTGGAAGGTCATGTTCATCCTTACATCGATAGATGATCGTAGATTGATCTAGAATATGAAATGTGACTTACCTTCATATGAATTTGATATGATCTCCATATAAAGGAAGCTAATCCATGCCAAGAATCAGATCAAATTCCACTATAGGAAGGATCACAAGATTTTCAAGAAGCACTTTCCCACAAACTTCAATCGGAGAAGAATGGTAAACTTTTGATGCGACCATTGTGCCATTAGGATTTGTCACAGCTAACTCGCCATCTAATTGTTTAGGTAATACGGTTATACCCTTATAAAATTCTTCAGAAATAAAATTGTGGGTGGATCCAGAATGAAATAAAACATTTCATACTTTAGACTAGATGGTAAGTGTACCTTTCACCACTTCGTTATCGTACTCCACATCACCGATAGTAATTTCATGTGACTTTCCTTTGTCTTTGGCCTTAAGTGTTTGTTGACATCGATCATCATCAACAACCATTGGATTTGGGCATTGATTGGCATAATGCTCCATCTCACTGCACTTGAAACATTAAACTGTTGGAGGTGCATTCTCTGTATCCATTTCATTGTTCGCATCATTATACATCTTCTTCCAATTATTTCAAAATTCAATTTCCTAATGGCCTTCTTTTCCACACTTAAAACATTTTCTTTTCCCTTTAAGATAATTACCTCTATGTTTCTTACAACAATTTGAGCATAAAGGAAAACTCATCTTCTTTTTAGTGTGGTCTTTAGATTTTACTTTGAATTCCATTTTCATCTTCTTATCAAACCCATATGACTGATGGGTTACTCCAATATCCATCTCATCCTTGAGAACACATCGAAAAATTTCCTCATTGCTATTGATGTCCCTTATGTCTAACGCCCTTCGAAGACTTGGTTTTAAGCCACTAAAGAATTGATCGATTTTACTCTCTGGTTGGATAATAATTCTGAAAGCGTACCTTGCAAGTCTTGTAAAATTTTCTTCATAGGTACCAATAGATTCATTATCCTTTTTCTTTAGTTCAAGAAACTCCTTCTCCATCTTTGTTTAAAGAATATGAGGTACATAATTATTGAAAAATAATTCCTTGAACTTGTCCCACTCCATGGACTTAATTTCATCCCTTTGCCTCGTATTCTTGATAATATTCCACCATTGATCAGCTTCACCTTCCTAACGGTACACTGCTAAGATGAATTTGTCATGTTCAAAACATTGTAGAACAAAAAATATCTTTTCAGTGGTACTAATACATTGTTCATCCACTAATGGATCAGAAGACCCACTGAATGAAGGTAGACGCAGCCTCATGAAGGATTCAACACAATGTTACTCATTTCTTTGCTCGTTTGGAAGTCCTGCATGATTTATAGCTTGAGAAAGTTGTGTCAGCATGTCTACAAGATTTTTCATTCCAGCTCCCATAACGTTTGGTTGCTCAGGGGCACAATCAGTTCATTTTCCGTCACATTCTGCATTAACACGGTTCCTTCAGATTCCATCCATTGACTAAAACCATGATGCATAGTGTGAGAAACACTAATTAGGAAAACCACATAATCAGTAATAAAATTTTACACATTAGGTCTTATCATAGGTTATTCATGGCCATTTCTAAAATACTAAGATTATGTTCTATGCTTAGAAATATCCTTAAGGTTCTTACTAAGGCTTTCACATCCTAGTTTCCAAAGGTTGACTATACCTTTCCTCTGATACCAACTATAACAAACCATGTATTAGATACATGGTAATTACTTCAGAATTGAAGCATACTTATTACAACATATAACAAAATCCTGGTAGGACTGTATAGGTATAGTGTCTTTAGAAACTGGGAAACATAAAGAACTGATTCATAAATCATCTACATTGTCTCTAGCTTATTTCATCATATCTAGAGTCCCTTTTTGGAATATCCTACATAATACCCTTCTTCCTGACCTGGGGAAAATAAAACATACAAAAGGGTGAGCTCAAATGCTCAATAAGGGTGAAAAAAAGAAATATCAATCATATCATATTCATAAGAACATAACATTTTGAATATCTTAACCTTAAAAACAGATCATAATATCATAATATGGGATAAATAATAGTAGTGAAATGTAATACCAAAGATCATAACATATAACATGAAACTTTGTGACATACACACATAATCATAGAAAATCATTTCTTATTAGTCAAGACTCATTTCAAGACTATCTTAGATGACAAAGTCCATTTCTAAACCGAGTTCACTCCTCGTTTCTTTCTTGTATCACTGAACCAGATTAATTTTCCATTCCAGCCATGTATATCTCTTGAGATATAAATATTTACCCAATGCATTGGAGGGAGATATAGGTTCCCCCATCTCACAATTAATCTATTCTTATGTGTACCACAAAATCATAAATCATACATCATAGCATAACCCATGTAATAAAAATGGGATTCTAAAACATCGTGACATCATAAAACAATTCATATAAGATAAAGGACTTCGTAAAAATAATTCCATCACAACATAATCAAATCAATGTAATAATAGGGATAGAAACAGAACCATATATTATCTTAGATGGAAAATAATTTTGATAAAACACTTGAACTCCATTCTTGAGGAAAATATTCTTTCTACTTCAAAAACATTTTTCCTTTCATAACCTGTCATAACATTTTAAACTAAAAGAAGTTAATTAAAAATAAACATGAAAATTTTTAAAGGAAGCTTCATGGAAATAATGTTCTATGCAATAATAAAAATCCCTTCATGCGGTATAAGTTAAAAAAAAACATTCTTCTCGTACTTTGGCCGAAAAAGTCAAAAAGTATCTCGTACTGAAAATGAAAAAAGATTCCTTTCATATATTTTACTAAAAATTCACCAATAGGTAAAATTGGATTTAAACAATTGTAAGAGGATATACATAATATTAAATATTGAGGAAACATGCATGTGGATGATAAATATTCCCTAGTAAATTCTAATGTATAAACAATCTCGGATAAAAATGAGATTGCGAGATTTTCCCTTACCTTAGGTCTGATATGCTTCATACGTATCCAAACCTCCTGTATAATGATTTAGATAATGTCATTGACATTTACACAATCATATTCATTGTTATGATATCATACATGTTCATATTATTATCTTCTTATTAGTAATATTTCATTGCTACTTGTTATTTGGGTGTCCATTGCTTTATGTTCTTATGCATGTCTTGCTGAATAAATTCTTATTACTATTTATAGGTTATAGATACCTTATTTACATAATGGTATTAGTGTAATATATATTATATATATTCATTCAATTCAATTATATAATCATTATTCAATGAAGATCATGTAGAACGAGTCACATCACATCGTGGGGACGGTAGGTCGTACGTACGCACGAGCGATGATATCGTTCCCATAACTATTGAATGGTATTGGAGTGGTATATGGAATGTCTCATAATGGGTATCATTTTATAATAATAATATATAGTTATTATTTAAACCATTATACCCATTCATGTAAGGTGGTGGAGGAAAACAGATTACACCACGGTGTGGAGACGGTATTCCGTACGTACGCACGCATCGTGATTTCATTTTCCGTAGGATGGATTGAAGGTGAAATAGAGTTGTTTCATATTTATAATGACATATCAGTATATGAGTGATACTGATTTTATTGATTTATGTTGAAACAAATAAAGAATAAGAAGTAGAATAATAATTAAAATGGAAAGAATCGGTGAAGGATATTACCTCTTCTTTGACGCGCCTCTCGTTAACATCCTATTAGGGCACTACAGTTCGTCTTTGAAGAAGACCAGGACCTCAAGTATGTTTCTAGGAAGGTGGAGAAGATAAATTGGCAGGGGTTGGCCGATCTTGAAGGCTCAAAGTGGTGTGACGAGGAGAGGGATGTGGTTCCCATTTATAAGGGAGGAGAGGGGCACCATTGGAATTATAAGAAATGTCAATTTATAATAAATTCCAACCCCACTTAAAAACCTCCAAAAATGACTCAAATACAAATAATAGATGATACAGGGTTCTAATCTCATCAACCAATAAAATTTAGAAAAGTTGGGAATTTATTTTAAACATTATCTACTTGATTTATCCTTATATAATCTATTTAATTTCATATCTGGTAATAATATTATAAATTCTAAATCATTATAAATAATTACTTATATTTTTTGAATTGTACATAATTGTATACTTTATTACATTTTCGACCACATAAATTTTAATTTATAATTTTTAAATATTTTTGTAATTTTGAAACAATTTTATAATATGTAATATTTATGAAATAACAATAATGTCAATTTTGACACTATTAATTTATTTGAATTTAAATAAAATATACACAGAAGATATGTTCAAACTAAAAGATTTAATTGATTCATAACATTTCATATTTATCTATAAAATTAGTGTACAACTTTAAATAGTTCATATAATATTTATCATAATACTTTTAAAATAATTTAGTTGATAATTCAATCAATAAGATAATTTAAACATCACTATTATGTCATAATTAATGATAATTATTTAATCCCTAAAAATTATAAAAAAATTCAAATGATATAGATAATTATATTAGCTTTCTTAATACTATTCATGTTCGATGTTTCATGAAGTTTTTCACTAAATTATTATTATTTTACTTATAAGATTTAAGAGAGTTATATGTTGTCACATTCTTTGGTTTTAATAATAATTAAATTATTTTAATGGTCAAAAGTCTATATAATAAATTTATTCCGACCCTTAAGTGATAAGGGTCTACTTTTAGTCATTCAATAGAACTTTTTCAGGTGTTAGGATAATTTTAGAATCTTATTTTTACCCTTAATTACCAGATTTACCTTTAACTGCAGTAAATAGAAATTATCGTAGTTACTATTCATAATATCAAAAAAAGTAAATTATTAACATAATTTGGACCCAATGAATCCAAATATTGAATCCATTTTCCAAAATTCTATACAAAAAAGTTTCAGTAATTAATTTAAAAATTAATTCCGTTGTTAAAAATATGGGGTTTAAATGTTAAAACATTGCCAAATATTGAGATGTTTTTACCTATGAATTCAATTTAAAATTAATGGAAATGAAATAAATTATATTAAATGGTAAACATATATTTTATTTATAATTTAAAACCATACAGTATTATAATTTAACCATATAAATTATTCTGATGAAAAAAAATTGTTTTCAATTAAAATATAGCGTGTTTTTACTATTCATTAAATTTCGAAGTTATCAGAATAATATAAAAAATTAATCCAAAGTAAATTTGTATATCCTGATTCCAAAATTTTTTTTTTTGTCAAATTGAACTTATAAACATGTAAAAAACAAGATTTAAAGTTGGTGCGCCATCAAAAGGCGGCAAAACAGCATTTTTGGAAAAATAATTATTTTACCCGAAAAATTTATTTTGTTCACCTACCATGTTTTAGAAAATATGTAAGATGAATAATAATGTTATAAAATTCAATATTTAGTTAATAATATTCATAATGTCTAGTCCTTAATAATATTATAACAATATATCGTTGTTTAGTGAAACTCAATATTGCGTACAACACACGCTATCGAGGAAGGTTGTTCTTGCGTATAACACAAACCAAGCTAGTGTTGTGTGTAGTGAAAGATTCCTTTGATGTTGCATATAACATAAGACATAAAAAAAATATTTCTCATAAAATATCAGGGCGTTACACCACCTAACATTCCCCAATGAGGTAATTCCACCACATCTTTAGCATGAACACAAACGCTGAATCCTCTAAGTTGTGGGTTGCATAGTTACGTTTGTGAGGACGCAACTGACTAGACCCATAAGAGATCAATCCTCTCTATTGAAAAATCATGCACCACAAGCAATGGTTGGAAGAATCATAGAACATTTAAAATGATACCCTATCCTTTGGAAACCATAGAAATGTGGCACCGATAGGCTTCCCCTTCATATAAGTAAAAGACGTCTAGAAAGTCTTAATCAAAATGAAAGCCTTGTCATTCTTGGTTATGGACATCAAAGGAAATGGAACAAGAGATAAATCGGGAAATAACCTCTGGTATTAACTTGCTAGTCCCAGGAAACTATGAACCTCTACTACATTCTTAGGTTCTACCCATGAACCAATTGCATCGAACTTCGATGTGTCCACTGCTATTCCCGGTTGGGACACCACATGCAAAAGGAACTGCAACTCTTGTGTCTAGAACATTCACTTGGACACCATATCATAGAGCTGGTGGTGTTAGAGGACTTCCAAAATTATCCTTAGATGCACAACATGATACTCATTTGATCTTGAGTAGATCCAGATGTCATCAATAAACATGACTACAAACCAATCCAAATATTCCTAGAAGGCGGAGTTCATGATCCCCATGAACAAAGCTGGTGCATTCGTAATGCCAGATGTCATGATCACGTACTCAAAGTTCCCATATCATCCCCTAAAACCAGTCTTCATGTTATCATCTTCTTTCACCATCAACTTGTGATATCCCCACTGTAGTATTATCTTGGAGAACCAAACTTCTACCTTCAACTGGCCAAGAAGGTCATACATCATTAGGATGGGGTAAAAGTTCATGACTGTCACAAGATTCAGTCACTGTTAGTCTACACAAAGTCTGAGACCACTGTCTGCCTTCATTGGGAACATGACAAGAGCACCCCATTGTTACACGATTGGTCAGATAAAACCATTTTTCATCTGGTCATCAACCTAGATCTGCATGTCCTTCAACTTTGAAGGTGACATCTGATAGGGATCAACTGAAAACAGATGGTCATAGGGTTACAAGTCTATCCCAATCTCAACATCACATTGAGGGGGTAGAGTCACCACTCTCTAGGGAAGATGTCTAGGAACTCACTAATGATCCTTGGGACTTCCACCATCTCTATTTCTACTAACCCCACTATCATCTCAGCTAGAAAAGAAAAAGGGGCTCAAATTGATGAATTCTCTCATAGAAACCCTGCTTGACAACGAAAGATACACGCTGGCCGCCCATATCTGAAAAAAAACCCTTATATTGAAGTAGTCAATAAAAAAATGTATAGAAAACATCCAGTCGATCAATAAGATGACATTGTATGGCTATATTAGCAGTAGAAAGAGATCCCCACCAGACTAATTTTTCCCCAGCATCGGCCAGCATTTTCAAAAAACATCAAATATACTGGTCTGAACTCCAACTAGGTTACTCAACCCCTTGGTCATGAAGAGTCTCTCTACATCTAGGACTAATGAATGGGATAGTCCGGTTGAAATAAAGGAGTGAGAATCTCATGAATCAAACATGACATTGGATAGAGTGTTAAACAAGATGACTGTACATCAAATGACCTCTAGTCCTGCTGTAAATACTGCCTCCACGACGTGAAATTGACAACTCTTAGATCTCCTACCTTTGGGTTGTTGAATTCCTCCCCAACCAATCATTGGTTTATATCCCTGAGGAGTGCCCTGAGGTCAGCCTCCTTTAGCACCATTCGCCCTTTGTGCAGTGGGAGATCACTGCCCCTGCTGGTGCTGCTAGTGAAAATGTCTGGATGGAAACTATTACTATTGAGGTGGGCACTGAACCTACCCAACTATAGTGTACTTAAATCATTCTAGGAACTGATTTCAAAGATTCACACGTCTTCCATATATAAAGCACTTTGGTCCTAGGCTCTCATAGAAAGGGAAAGGACCCGGATATCAAAATTGGAACTACTAGGGCATGCTCCCCGCCAGCTGAAACCTGGATGGCCCGGATGCTGGAGGAGTGATGGTAATGGACTTCTCCTTAGATGGGCTCAACTATCCCCCCTCTTACATCACACATCCCAGTGTACACAACTAGTCCACCACCTCAGTCTTCTTTTAAACCAACATGTACATCTGTAGAGTGAAGGGAGTTATAGCATACTGAAGGGAAGGTCAGAGTTCCCCCTCTAAGCGTCTTTCCCGTGACTCATCACCTGGGAAGAGGTCTGGAGTGAAATGAAGGAGATATTGAACATAAACCCTAACTACCTCAGTGACATACTCCCCTGAATGAGGGAGATTAACTCCTGCCACTTTTCATACTTCATTATAGAAGAAAGGAATTCCACCGAGAACTCCCTCTCAAAGATAGTCAATGAAACCTCAACCTCATTCTTCTCCCTGAGATAGAGTATCCACCACTAATGCACCACTCCCCGATATTGACTTAAATAATAAAGAAAGTAGTACTAATCCGGAGCCTGGATTAAGCTGAAAGCTATAATCAACTCCCCAAGATAGTTCTCCATCTTCATGTTCGAGACGCTACCCTCATACTTTCTGAGTGTCTGCTTCTAAAAGCCACAAAGACTCTTCTCCCACATGCCATCATCCCCCTCATGTTAATAATACCACTGATCAGAAAAATAGGCCTCCTAGTCCTCGATCACCCACACTACTCGTTGATGTTGTCCGAGTGCCTTAGAAGTAAGGTAAACAAGTAATTCCAAAGCCTCAGTAGTGTAAAAGATTAATATTAATTTTTTCTTAACTCCTTATTCATTTTAAACTACCAAAACACCCATAAAACAAGTCATTATGATGATTGTACCATTCATAGTTTCTCTACCCTTAAATCAATGTAGCCTCACTTGGGCATTCAGTAGGCCCAAAGTACTTTCATTAGATCACGGGGGCCCCTAAAATCCCATGTTCTATCCGATATTCCATGAAATATTTCATGCACTAAGCATGCCTAGAAATGTTTCCCTATCATCCCATGGCATCCCCAATGTTTCTAAACAAGAACTACGTCCTATCTTTCTACCATCACCTCTAATACCATTCTATCACAACTCGTCTTCACCTAGATGATGAAAGGGATAGAAAACTGTTGGACTCATCCTTCTTTAAGTCAATGGAGAGATAATGACCCCTTGAGTCCCGCCTCCAATAGGACATAGAGTAGAGACTAGAACCAAGGGTATACAATCTCACCTAAAATGGAAGGAATTACCCTTTTTATTTAATAAGATCGGGAGAAAATATGGTAAATCCCAATAAACTCCAAAAAGTTAAAGTAAAAGTAAATCCTAAAATCTATTCCCATATGGATGTTCAAAATAAACTAATACAGGGTGTAAGAAAAATCTAATGAAAATTAAAAAAAAGAATGAAACAGAGCAACGAAATCCCCTCAATCCCGATCTAGTAAGGACTGGGATAGTTTTTAAAGTCCTCTTGGAAACATGAAAGCATTTATATATATATAGTGAGAGCATAAATGTATACTCAATAGGAAAAACCAAAATCTCTCGTGCCTAAGTGGGGAGGCATTCTAATTTCCCTTGAGAAAAAATGGAGATATGCATAGCACATATTGAGGAAATTATCCACCTAACCTCACCAGGACACACTCAACAAATAACACATGTTAGATAAAGAAATAGTAATAGTACATCAATATTTGGGTACCCTGAACCACTTTCCCACTGGTTATTTAGAACATTCAACACTTCAGAACTCCCCCAAAAAGTCTTACTACTATCCCACAACCACCAAAACAACATCCTTAGGGGCTATCACAACCATAAATCTCACCCGCAGACACCTAGGCCACCATAACTACCCACATCCCTTCTATCAGAAACCTGCACCACAACAACCAGACACATCCCCACCCGCAAACACCTTTTCCTCAACAACCACTACCGCACCTGAAGTCAACTCGACCTCATCTTGAAGATAAATGGGAAACAAACCCACCCACACACATAGGGACTAACCACCACATCACACCCTTCCCAAAGATTCATGGGCCATAATGAACCTTAGATCATCACAGCCTGTCCAAAGTGTTTTGGAAAACCTATGAGAGGGAGTAGAATGGAGATAATAACAATCCAATAATTATAATGTTGGAAAAAATACCGCTCATGAAATTGGGGTGTTCGAGATGAAGTGATCAACATGTGTAGGGTGTGTATAAGAAACACAAGAACTAATCCTTATAAATATAGGTATTCAAAAACTTCCCCACCTGAAGGCTTTTGTAACAGAAAACCACCCCATTCACAAGTACACTCGCTACTATCCTTACATTCACAAACACACAACAACCACAATTAGTCCACAACCAATTTCTACAAAAAAAATCCCACATTGTACATGTTCATGTTTTCATGTTCATGTGATTTAATTTTGATATTCCTTCACTACTAGGATACTAACCAGCACAAACAAATGCCAAACAACATTGAAGAAAATATATCCACGAAACAATTTAAGCATTCACACTTGGTTCTCTTGTAAAGTCACAACAACAAAAGGTATCCATGCTATCTCTCATTGTACTAGAACCAAACCAAGCCCCAAAATACCAGCTCCACATGACCTTAGATCCACAAACCAACCAATGGATAACAGGAGATCCCATCCCCATCCATGTCACCCCAGCAACATCAATGAGAGAAACCACACATATTACAAGAATTGATGAAAGAAGTTTTCAGATTTAACCAAAACATTCATTAAGTTCATTCTTTCCGTTGGTTTTACTGGGGTGATCACACACAGATTAATATTCACTTTGAATCCATTTAGTCCACTAAGTTAATGTGATAACTAGTTTCCATGTTACATCCATTAAATCATAGGATTATACAGAAAAAAGAGGTTCATTAGTGTAGAAGAAAAGAACAATAGTGACCTCAATTTTTAGTGGGCATAAGCTCATAAAATTAACATGATAAAAACAAAGATAAAATAAAAAAGAAATATCATCATCATTTATGCACATTCATTCTTTAAATTTTCGTTTATTATATTTTATATATTTTGGGTTCATCTATGTCATGAGGGAAACATTAAAATACCCACCATGAATGATGAATAGTAAGGAGAGACGAAGTAAGAACACTTCATGGATGATCAACGATTGATGTTTCCCCCTTTCACCATAAACTGGGGAAGAACAACTTATAGAAAAAGAAATCCAAGGGCTCCAAGTCTAAGTGGGATGGGCTCCAACAAGGGTGCAACATTCGTCATCAGAGTAAGTCTCTAAGGAGTACATTGGGAAAAAGGAATTATGATGAGAGGATATCAACTTAATAAGAGGCTAGAACCTAAAATTAGGGATATGATTTTGAAGAACGTGAATTGGAATTGTGGCATGGCCACACGGTTCAGAGGTTTCAAATGTTAGGATTAATTTTTGTTAATAATTATCCTCATTGATGGTAGAGATAATGGATATGAGTTAAAATAAATCTTTTATGAAATACCCACGTAATAGGGGAGATGTTAGAAAGCATGGGGAAGGGTGTGAAATAGAGGAAAAACCACACATTTTGGTAACTGAAGGGTCAGCAGAATATTGGGAATTTAAAACAACTTTTACAGGAATTAAATTTCTTTACAATGGGTAATAAAACACTTTTATGTCAAAAGATAATTTATCAGGGTGGAACTGGAAAAACATAGGAAATATGGGAAAAAATTCGGCAAAGGGTGGTACAATATTCAGTGAGAAACATAAGTGGTTCCACCATTTCATTGTGTGACCATGACAGTGCCACCATTAAAGTGCCACCGCCTCGGTACCACAAACATAGTGCCTCAGTTTTGGTGGAACCATTTGGTGGAACCGAGTTATTGGAAAACTGTCGAGAAGGAAGACACAGGACCCATAAGAACACTAAAAATAGTAGTTTGTTCCCAAAGGAAGGGATTGGGAAAATCTGGTTATTACACCCAATTATTTTAATATGTGTTATTTTAAATGTTTATTAAAATAGAAGTTACTTTGTTAAAAACTAGTAACCCCTGTAAAAACTAAAATAGGTAAAAGTAAAAATATATAAACAAAAGATATCCAAATTTTTTAATATATATGAAAAAATAACTGGTTGATGATCTCTCAAACAAAATCACTAGAAATCCATTATTTTTCACTTTTTGATTCATTCAAGCTTTAATAGTGCAATTATATCATTGAAAATTAAAGGGTATACTCAAAAGTTATCTTTTCTTCATATACTAAATTTGAAACTTCCAACCCATAATTACACACCCATTACATAAAAATTTATGGGAAAAAATATCTAATTTTACCTTAGTTGAATTCCCTTTCATTTTATGAATCCCCTTGTCAATAAAAATTATCCTATTCCCATTAATTCTAAGGGGTTGTTCAAGGGGAAGTTAATGGCCTCGATATATGTTTTACTTAATCCCTAAAACATTACTCTTAATATATATCGTCATATCATACCATATATATTGTAATATACTTAAATACATATCCGAAATATATATAATTTTTATTATATGAATTTTAAAAAAATTATTTATTCCTTTCAATCAACTTTTAAAAACAAAAGAACATTATCCATGTGCTGTGTGTACTACCACCACAATAATGTAACAATTTTTTAATCATGATATTAATTATTTGTTGAGAACTCATACAATATGTAAATTTTGTTTTAAAATATTAATAATATCATAATTCTTATAATGTAATTATATTATACAATTTTTTAACTACACCCAAAGATCAAGATATAGCATGCTCTTGTTCGAGGTTGGTTAACCACCTATATGAACTATGATTTAAAACTCAATCGTTGATGACTATGGTAAACTGAATATTAATATTCTTATAAGTTAATAATAAAATCATTATTTTTTTATGGTTATATAAAGGTTATATAAGTATTTATGTTATAATTAAAATATATTCTTCTATTAGTAATATTGCCAAAATAATCTGTCACTCATTAAATTTTTACAAAAACATAAGAAAAATATATTTAATAAATAAAAAGAATATGATAAAAAAATATTATATACTAAATTAAATATATCAAAGTAATTTTCTAAATAAGGTATCTAGAATGTTAATTTCATTTTTTAGTATTTTAGGCACATGGACATAATGAATAATTGAGAAGGTAAGGGTTTATTGTTACAAATTTTCACCCCATGAGATATATTTATTATTATATGCCATTGTTTATTTTGAATTGTGTACCTAGTTAATATATAATTTTTTTCCTCATTTTACAATCATATGTATGTATTTTTTCATATCAAATTATATACTTCAATGGGTTTTAATTCAGAAAATATAATTTCTTATGATTTTGTGCTAACTTAATTTTCTCCCATTGAGTTACAAATTTTTTATTGAACTGTATTATTATATGATTGGTAATGAACCCAACCCTTGTATCCTAGAACCCATGAATCAATTTATAACATTGCAAAAGATAATCAATTTGAATCCCAAAGGTCCAATCATTTTAGCAGTTTTGGATAACAAATTATATTCTTGAAATTCACAATACAATCTACAACATGAAATAAACTATGAATTACTTCAAGAATTGCATTAATCCCATTATTTAACCATTTAAATAAAAATCAAAACACTTCATCAAATTTCGGGGAAAAATAGAACATAAGAAAGGGGCGAGCTCAAGTGATCAGTAAGGGTAAGCATAAAATATAAGCTATGACTAAAAATGGAATAAAAAATTCTGGAAAGGTAAATAATTGAAACACAAGACATTTAAATAATCACTTGAGCCAGGATACATAAACATGTATATTCCAATAGTCTAATAATCACACGGAATATCCAATTTTTTTTTTATAATAATGGAACTCATAATGCTAAAAATCTAAAACATACTGTTAAGGCATCGACATAGACATATAAAAATAAATGGTCAAGAGATCATAAATATCCACATATGAAAATAAATGGGCAAGGCCTCTACTAAGTATATTCCTGGTTCGTCTCAAGCGACCTACTGCTACATCATGGCGCTATAGAAGGCCCCACCCACCACTTACTTTGTCCAATTCATTATTAATATAATTGGGTGGAAATAACATATATATATGGAATGTAAATAAAATTTCCCTATCAGTAAACATAATCCCAATCCATTATGAGTAATATGGGTAACGATATATAAATAGAACATCCAGAGTTAATATAATGTTAAAAAATTTAATAAAATATGTTATATGATATCATAATATTTTACCCAAAATGAAACATAATATTAAACAAAGGATGTTGACAAAGATGAAAATACTCTAATAATATCGTTGAAAAATACTGAGAGAAATACCCCTTTTAACATTGAAATAGTTTATTTAAAAAGAATTGAAATTATAAATAAAAAAATATTATTTGAAAAGAACCTTGAAAAACATGTAATATATGCTTCAAAACATTAAGGTATATTGACAATAGAAAAATCTTCTCACACCACATATGTTAAGAAATCATTACTTTTATAAAAAAAGGCATAAATTACAGTGTTTGGAAAACAAAAAAAGGATTCCCTTCAGACCATCATATAAAAATTCAAACATGGGTAAAAATACATTAAAAATAAATAAGATAAAAATTAAAAAACTTTTAGATTTTTTTTGAAAACATGGACATGGATGATAAATATTCCCCATCAGATACTTATATAAAAATTCGTGAATAATAATGAGATTTTTAAATTAACCCTTTCCTTGAGTTTCCCATGGGAATAAAATCCTTTAACCTACTATGAATTGGTTTTTATGAGTAAAAATGATATATTATATAACCATATTAATAATAATTATATCAAATATGATAATATTATAATATATAACAACCCTTTTGTTAACATTCTATTGTTGTTTTCACTATTTCAGTTATCAAATTCTTAGTTTATAGAGTAGGTTTGGACTTTTTATTTTTTGTATTACTAAAAATTAGATCCTAGTATCAGCCATGAATCAACCTGGTTACCCTAGTAACATGATAAAAATTAGAGACTAATATTGAAATAAGGGTGTTTTTAATCCCTATGGGTTGGCAAGAAAGCACCTAACATCACACAAAATGACGGTGGGAACGTTTTTTGACACAGACATTGAGGATGCGAGATAAAAAATCAGTATGAATACAAAATAAAGTCCACTAGGAGAACAATACCATGTGATAAAAAGTAATAAAAAACAAAAGAACTATTGAAAATTACTATAAAAATAGGAATATAAGTAAACATTGTCCCAATGGACACAACTCTCCATGTCTACATATCAACAGTTAAAACCACCTCTAAGTGGTTATTTTCCCCTACTCGAACGTAGAAGGAGATATTATTCCAACCCCTGAAGGTATATGTATGTTGTGAGATAAAATCATAGTAGGGTATCACTAGGGATTCTTCAATATATGACAATATTAAATTTACCAAATAAAGCACTTTCATTTTTTAAAAGGATTGAAATTTAAAAAGAATATCTAATCCAATCATGCATTAAATTTAAAATGATGACAATACTTTAAAACAAGTGGGATATAAATACATTGATATAAAACATTTCATATAAATTATAAGTCATGTAAAATAGTTTACAACATGGGAATACATTTATATCTTATATATTAACCAAAAAAAACATTGTCATCTTCAAAAAGGTATGATACTTCTAGGTTATTGGATCCTCACACTCCTAAGTGATAAATCTCAATGTGTATACACATCCCTCAAAATTTGGAATAGAGGACTCATCTATGTCCCATAGGGGAATAAGAGGAAATGAATTTTATTTTGATAGTGATGTAAAGTGTCAATATGGTTATTCTGAATTCTCATCTTAGTGTTCTTATCCCAAATAACTCACAAACTAACTGAGATTTCATCTGATATATAAAAATAAATTACAAGAAATTTATTTTAACAATTATTAAAATACCTTTAAATCCCATTCCACCATTTAAAAAGTTTTAATATTCCATTTAAAATCCCAAATTGGAATCAAATAAAGTCATTCCTTTTCATAGATAAAACCTCTATGTTTATATAAAAAATCATTACATGGAAATTTTCCAAAATACTACATTGAAATAATTTTGTACAAATAAATATTATATTTTAAATTCAACAATATACCTTCCTCAATTTTACATAAATTTCTCAAACACACCCCCATTCTCTCGAATGGGTTATATTATCAAATTTCATGCCAGAAATGCAATTTCACATTCCAATCCCGAATTCAATGGAATTGGGATTCCAATAAACCATTTAAAAAAATTATAGTAATTGATATTGAATCAAAAAATTGAATTTAAATCAATAAATTCTAGGTTAATAATATTTTTCCCCCAAAACATTACCACCTACCCCTCTCACAGAAATGCATAGCCCATAACCAAACCTATCACAATCATATCTTTTCATCAATTGTTTGTTTCAAATCTTATTTTGTTTCTTAGTTTTCTCTCAGTTTCCGGGTGTTCCAATATTAGATATGGTGTCTCGGGTGTTCTTTCTCTATGTTATCAGTCTTGGAAGTCTTGAATGGTATTTTGACTTCTCTTTATTTAAAGGGAATATATAAAGATGAGGTTTATTGTAAATTAATTTATGACAATCCTAGTGGAACCATTTATGGGGTATGTTTATCTAGGTGGTTTCTTCACGTTTTGGGCCAAAGTGTGAGACTATTTCCAATTTTTTTAATTTTTTTAATTTTATAAATCCTTCATTTTTTAAAAATTTCCACATATTCCAATCCCCACATTGTCTCCATGACCTATTGAAACCACCATATCAATTTATACCTCTTAAGAACTAATAATCATAGTGGATTTGGTTGATTTAGTGAGGCATTGGGCCAACCCGTGACCCCCTTTCTAGATTTAAGGAAACAATTTATTTCTATTATAACTCATCAATATTTTTTAAATTTTTTGATCATTCCACTTCTTAATCAAGCTCAAAAACCCTAAGCGTACCACCATGTTCTATTTTCTCACTATGGAGATCATCTTTATTGTGTATAAGGGTGAATTTTTATCAAGGTTTCTCAAATCATCCATATTTTCCCAGGGAATTTGTTTCTTTCATAAATCATTCATTTTTACTCTTTTCCAAAATTTCGGTCCTTAATGGACCTCTTTATCCTTATTCTAACCTCCCTTACAATTTTCGATGATTTGAGATTCAACTATTGGTGTATTTGGGACGATTTTGTCAATGTTTCTCATATAAGTAAATTACTATGTTGTTCCTTCCATTTCCTTAGGATATCTCCCCTCCTTAGTAGTCCAAATGTTCAAAAAATAATGTTTCTTTCATAGTGTTTTATTTTGGGTTTATTGGTCAAATATTGTAGATTTAGTTTCATTTTCACTCCCTTGTGGTGTTGCGGTGGTGCAGTCGAAGTTTCACACAATGATTTCAGGTTTTTGACACAAATGGCAGGTGATTACTTGTGTAATAATTTTTTTGTGAGTATTATTTCTTGATTTAAATATTTTTCATCTTCCTCAAATATTTTTGGTGGTCATTAATCTATTTTTTATGGAATTTGTTAAGAATTTAATTTTTGATGTTACATTTTTACATGAAATGGTGTGTTTTTGTGTGTGTTACTCTTGTGGTATCATTTTTGGTCCTTTTATAACATATGAAAATGGTTTATTAAATGAGTCTTGGAATAAAAAATATGGTTTTTTAGGGTTTTGGTTTTTTGTTTCCCTTGATTGAGGGTTTTATAATGGTTTCTATGTGCAATACATTGTAATACATCTTAAAAGTTTTTTATGAAAATTCTAAATAGTGTATTGAGTTATACAATGTGTGAAAAGGATGTTTATGTACTCTTTTGGTGAGAATATGATGTTAAGATGTTTTTTTGAAAGGGAAAATGATTATTGTTGATATCAAACGTTTTCATGACATTTTATGAATTGTTGAAATGTTTTATTAAATTTTACGAAAGATGTGAAACAATTCTACGGGTTATTTTGTATGGGTATGATGTGAAAATGAATTTGAATGTTAATGGAAGGTTATGTGACATGATTGTTGGATGTTTTCTATAGGTGTATTTTGGAAATTTAATTTTCATGTTAAAATGGTGTTTTATGATATTTGTAACTTTATTGATAACAAAGAGGGAACCCCAGGTATCTATGTGGGAAGACGTGTAGTAGTATGCTACTGATCCGGGGAGGTTTTGTCCCTATATCACTTTTCATGTTTGTCGATGAAAAAACTAAATAATATATTATGATAATTTTAGGGACCACTAGGTTATGGGTGTGTTCCCTACTAGTGGATCATGCATGAGAAAAAAATTTAGTATAGTTACTTTTCACCAAGATACAAGGTACATGGGGCCCATAGCTAGCTATTGCCTAGGGGTGTCCCCGTGACTAGTGCTTATTGAATATATTATTCTAACTGTTATTATAAAGTGGGTTTGGATAGAAAATTAATTATCTTGTGAATTTTATTTGATAGTGTTCATTCCTTAAAATATCCCCCTTGAAAATAGTTTTCATTTATAGTTGCATCCTTTAGAAAATTATTGATACCTTTTCTTGTTTATGAAAACATGTACTATTTTTATCTTATATTGATTATCACATGGAATATTTTGTTTTTCATACTATTGGGATTATTCACACACACTACATACACACATGGATATATGTAGACTTGTTAATCTTTGTCACAGATATGGAAAAAGCTTTTTGTACCAGTGCTTCGGGTTGTTATCTTCTATTATTGGAGTGGTGTTTTGGAGAAGGATTGGGGATGAAGGAACCTAGACATGTGGTGGACCTTGAGTTATTTTTTTTGCAGTTAATTTTGAGTTTTTCTCCTCTTGGTATTTGTCTAAATCCATGTATTTTAGTTCTGGATTTTATTAAAGGCTTCTTTGGATTAAATTATCATATTCAATTTTTTTTTTGTTTTTGGTTGTTTAATGCTTATAAATTCAAGTAAATAATTTCGAAACACATTTTTTTGATACCTATGAACTTCTTATAGATTTTTGGGATTGGGAAATCCCCTCAGAACTTTTCATAGACTGGGTTGGACATTAGTTTTGATGGAGACCATATCTATTTTGTGACATAACCCACCCAATCGAACGAAGGCACATAAGATATTGGAGCACGATATTGAAACAATATTCGAAAATATATTATTTAGAACCAGAAATCCTAATAAGATCTATCAACATCCAAGGATGAAAAGGGTAAGATAAAAAGATATAGGGATAAAACATACCCAATGAGTCACACCGTAACTGCAATAACGATCAATCACTGACTGAAATGGTCTGGAAGTTTTTGAGGGATCCAAAACTCCATGGGAATGTCTCTTGGGTCAAGAGTAATGAAAAATGGAGAGGGGGAATGAAAAATAATCCAATATAACTATTAAAAAACAACCATGGGTACTTTTCATGACATGTAACCCAAATAAAAGTCGTAAAATTGAAAAAAATACAATATTCACCAAAAAAACCATCACCACTTGATAAAATAAGAATTAATTTAATTTTAGAAGTTATAAATTATGTAACTTTAATACACGACATGTAAATCCCCATCAGGTTCCAGAACTAACATGTTTTATGCCAGGAATCCATCAAATCTTTAACTTCACCATTATAGGTGTCCTCTCAATACCTTCTTGTCCCTACCCAGATAATGATATCGGAAAACCATAAAAAGGTTTAGAAAATACCTGATAAAAAGTTATCATTATTTTAAAAACTCAATACCATAGAAATATTATGTCTAAAGAATGCCTACATTGAAGCTTCCATGCCAAATGTTGGGGCCACTACTCTTTCATCAGTGCCTTTCTCTCCCATGTCTCATTATTATCATAACCATACTGCCATAACACACGAACCAAAGGTATCATCCTCTCACAATGTAACATGGTTTCAGAATCAACAATCTAGAATGGTCGTTTAGTAACAGATAAATCTGGTTTAATCTCATGATCATGCTAGTTAAGAACATGATATGGATTAGATAGATACGTTTATAGATGAGATAAATGAAACATGTTCTGTATCGACGTTTTATATGGTGGAAGATCTAAAATGTAAGAAAAGTTCCCTAACTTCTAAACAACCTAAAAATGTCCAACAAATTAAGTATCATGTTTCTTTTTACTCTCATGCCATTGATGACCCAACCGGGATGAAACATTTTAGAACACCGGGTCACAAACTGAAAACTCTAACAACCTTTAACAAAGATCATCATAAAGAGTATATCAGCACCTTGCTGTTAACATTATCTAGTGAATAAAGTGAATCAATGTAGTAATCTCTTGAACCTATCTTGGTCCAACAAAGGAACTTTCAAAAAAATCTAACCAACACAATGGAGATCTACAAGGCCATCCATACAAGGTAGGAAAAGGATCCATTATGACTGTAGAATAGTTAATTCGGTTATTGTGAAACTCAAAAAGTCCAAAATTATCATCCCACGATACACTAAAGTCATGTACCCATGTGAGGAAAATATCCTAATGAATCTGTATTGCTCTCTCTATATAGATATTATACTTCAGATGGTATGCTATACTCAAATAGACGTGAGATCCCAGTGCCAGCTAAAGGTATCTCAAAAAATTGGAAGTGAACATAGGATCCCTATCAAAGAACATAGTATATGGAACTATGTGAAACCAAAAAATCTCATTCACATATTGGTTTCCCATATCCCACACTATGGCTGTGTCACATATGGGTATACTATAGTCTGATATAGTTAATAAATATATCACAACCCATAACATGTTTATCTTTCTTTTTCTACATGGAAACTGAACAAAAAATTCAATAGAGACCTCATCCCACTTCTAATTAGGGACTACAAGTGGATAAAGAGAACCCAAAGGCTTCTGGTGCTTGACCTTAACCATCAGATATGTATAAAAACGAATGATAAAATCAATAATACCCTATCTCATATATAGACACAAGAAGTTACATTGCATGTCCTAGGTCATCGTAGTGGTTCCTATGTGCACTTCCCACTAGGAGTTATGGAAACCCCCCATCATAAATATCTTCACTACTAAGGGCACAAATGAGTGATTCTGAAAGCATAGAAATACCCCTTTGGAAAATGACCAATCAACAATAGTATCCCCACTATAAAGAGATCCTCTAATGATATATAAGTCATAATCAAATTATACTTTGTGAATAATCATCTAAATACGATGGAATTCCAACGAAACACTAAATAAAAAAACCTCATCCTCTGATTGATGGACACTAATACGAAACTATGAAAATACGACCATCAAGTTCCACTCTTTTAGATATTATTTCATGTTATGCGTGAGAAAATTCCTAATCAAAGTATCTATAATGAAATTCCCTTTACCTAGGATATATATTGTGTCATAGTAGAATGATTGTAGCTATTACACCCAACACCTTTGGTAGGGAGTAAAATATTTTTAAGAGAAGATATAACTCACAGAGTTATGGTCTGAATACATGAAAATCCTTTCTTCATAAAGGCAATGAAACCAACAATTACGTTCTTGAGTCATAGTTTCATGTTTATGGTCTATTTTTGGGTATTTTTCTCTTGTGTGGCCAATGTCGACAAGAGACATATGAAATAACATGATCACCTTTGATAAAAATGCAGACCAAACATAAACCCGATTTATCAAAGAAGACCACATAGCCATACCCATATTTTAGAAAAGTCCACAACAGTTCAGTAGTGAAAAGACATTTCAGTTGAACAAAATAATTCTGAAAATTTTCATCCCAATAAAACATTACCCCGTTTTGAGTTAGATTATTCATCAGAGAGACTATCCTCAAGAACTAATAATGAAAATGCAATAATACCCAACCTGACCCAATAAGATCTAAATCTGGAAAACATTCCATGGTTGTTCCCATGTCATAATAGATTTTACATTCTCTAGATCAAATGATATCCCATGTTCGGACACCATGTGTCCCATGATATTCAATTCCGAAATCTAGAAATTGTATTTAAAAATTTTGAAATAATGTCTGTGAATTTTCAGAATGCATATAACTCATCTCAGATTGTGCACATGATCCTCCTCATACATATAGTAAACAATGATTTCATCCCTAAATACCATCATGATGGTATCAAGATAATCATGGAAAATCATGTTCATTAAATCCATAAAGAATTCAAGGGCATTCGTATGGACATAGGGAACAATAAGGTACTCATAATGGTCATACCTGCTCTGAAAGGCAGTTTTCAAAACATCAAATCCTTTTATCGTCAACTAAGGGTAACCAGATCAAGGATAAATCTTCAGGAACCACTTTTCCTCTTTCAATTGATCAAATATAGTATTTATCAGTGGAAACATATTGTTTTTCTTTAGTGTATATTTATTTATTTTTTGATAATCAACACAAATGTTCATTTAACCATTTTATTTCTATCAGTAGTGTAAAAAAACGATTTAAAATTGTTTTATTTTCATTTTAAAAATAGGTTTTTAATAAATGTATTTAAAGGTTACGTAAAAACAGTATTTTAGAGTTTATTTTTGAAAAACAAACACCGAATATGTGAACTGACTTCATTTTATGTGTTAGTTTCTCTAAGAAACCGACACTGAAATTGTGAACTGGCTTGGTTTTCAGCATCCATTTCTTATAGAAACTGATGCTGAAAACTGTATGAATTTCTTTAAATGGTTCAGAGTTGGTTTCAATTAAAAATGATATTAAAAGATAATTTTTATGAAAATTTTAAATATTACATCCGAAAAAATCAAAATCAATGTAAATAGAAGAATCGTATACAACCATTAAACTTAATCTATCATTGAATAAAAATCTTTAAAAACATACATAATTTTAATAAGTTAATACAAAAATTATCTATTAATTTGAATTATAAACTAGAATTAAAAAACATTGCTAAAATATTCAACATGATCATTATTGGTTATTATTAAAGAATTAATTTGATATAATTATATTAAAATACCTATTAAAAAATAATTATTAGTGGAACACATGTAATTTGGAAAATTTAATACTTATAAGAAACATTAGAATATACAGACAATAAATCACAATCACACGTAATAAATAGTTTGCAAACAAATATCGAAGATAGTAAAGTTCATCTTTCATGTACGAATGAACATTTTTGGGAATCTATAATAAAATAGAATGATATAATATTACAAAATAGATTACAATGATAGAAAATACAAAATAATTAATATGACTAACATGATCATAATAATTTGTTAACTCAGATGTGATTATCTCATACAAAAATTGAAGAACATAATAACCACATTAAAAATATCCATATTGATGATAAAACAATAGTTAATAAAATATTAAATGGATAATAAAAACCAATATATAAATATATAAATATATATATAAATCCAAAAATCAAAATAATATCTAATATGAAATATAAATACATTTACAATCACATAGTTGATTGCATTTTTCTTCATTATTGACAACTGATCTTTTTTTATTTTTTTCTATGAACATTATTTTCATATATAGAATCTAATATTACATGTATAAAAAACAAAAAACTAATCATAATTTGATTAAATAAAATTGTCTAACTAGGTGGAAAATTTTCTATGAACACCACTTAATAAAGAGAAAAACAAATATAATGTGTATTCACTTGGACAGAATATTCCTAATATCCAATGGCCCCTACAATACAAAAAGTTCAAATTTTACAAATTTATGATGATAATTAGTTCATAATTATGTTTCTATTCTTACCCCTTATGAAATGGAAAAAACCAACACCAAATTTCATTCATTAATAACCTCTCACATATATATGCCACTCTATTTTTAGACGACACATATTGCTCATCCATTGAAATGTATTCTTTATAAATGAAACCATATTTAAATGTGGTGTCATTTTGAATAATTAGTGTGTGTAGAGACCTAATTAAAAAATTAATATAGTTATACAATTTAAACAATATTTAATTAAGAAAATTAAAATTCAAATGTCAATTTACGTACATGGAAAACAACTAGAACACAGTTATGCCAAGCTCATCTAAATTAATTAAATCTATAATATATTTTATGAAAATTTTTAATGGATTGTCTCTTACAAATATATCATGCGGAATCCGAAACTCATAAATATTATCCAAGGAAGAAGAAACTGGGGATAATATTTCTATCTCATATGAAATTTATAAATTTTCTATAGTTTTTTGTACTTTAACCCTTTTATTCGTTTGTTAAATTTCCTTGGATTTTAGATATTCATTTACATGTTTAATTTTATAAAACATTATATGTAATTTTGAATCATATGTAATTAATATTAAAAAAATGCATGTCTCGTATGAAATATGATGAAGAAGGGAAGATGTAAAAATTAATAAATGACCCATACCATCCCTATGTCTGATAACCTCCACGGTAGGGAATGGTAGTAGAGAAATAGGTTAAATAAAATCATACAAATAAACTCTAAAATGAACCCTCCTAATAGGCTAGTGATGTAAAAAATCCCCCACTAAATGCACGACTTCAAACACTACAATATGTACATCCAAATCTTCTGTATACAACTCACAAAATAAGGTTGGTTCTAAGAAAGGTGGTGGAAGATCTGAGTAGGTAGGCTGGGAAGGTTGGGAAGGATACACAGATTGGGACTAACTCATTAATTTTTCTAACATATCTTACTACGCATCTTCTTGAATTTTATCTCCCCTAGAGTATTTCAAAAACATTCACATGTTTTTTAAGGATTCTATTTGATTTTCTCTTGATTGTTTAATTTGATGACAAAAAGAATTTACAAATACTAACATGCAACTCATATTCGCTTATGCGGTAAAGGTGTTCTTTATTTCTGATAGTAGTGGCTAGTATGTCCTTCCTTCCATAAAGGTTAATTTTTACTTTTATATATTACTCCAAAATTTCATTCTAAAATGGAAAATGAAAATGGTTATTAGAATTTTTAATTTATAAATTTCAAAAATATATTGAAAATTAATAATTATTTACTTACAATTTTTTTAGCTAATTCTTAAAATTATCTAAAAGATACATTATATTTTTTCTTCTTCTCACTATTTCCCATTTATCATCTAGTATGGGTAGAGATTGAAGAACGAATTGGTCGTTATCAGAACCACTAGACGGGTGAGCTCTTAGTGCTTCACACTTTTCCATATTCATTTTTTCTCCAATAAATGATACCCTCCGTGTGATATAGTATGAGGGTATACATTCTATAACTGTATGTATGGATGAGATTTCATGGAACCCTATTATATAAAAACTAAACTAATTAGTAATTAGATATATATATAAAATAAATTTTATAATATAATATTATATAATTATCACAACTGAAATGTTTCATCATGCCTGGTGGAATCAAATTTATTCCATAGATCTTCTTCTAAAAACCAATAATTGAGGTAAGAGTTTTTATTTTTTCTCATTCCTAACACTTAATATATTGTCAAAATTTGTTTTGAAATACCTTCATCAAGTCACTGATAATGTAAAACATCTTTTCTTAACAGTTTTTTATTCTTAAAATTTTAGTATCATCTGTTACTAAATAACATAAATATTAGTCATTAAAAATATATCATATAAAAAAATGAGATAAAATAAACCAATTGAGATATATTACCATTACAGCCCCCAAATATAATCTATTTCCATTTTGTCGGAAGAATTCCTATCATGATATAAAATGATAATCCTAAAACGGATCTATATTCCAATATAACTAATAAATTGCTTTGCATTTGGGTAAGTTTCACTTTTATTATCATCAAAACTAATCTGTACTCACTCTTCTCTGTGAGAATGTGATAGTTTGTTTTAACTTTTAATTCCACAATTAACAACATGATAATTCTATTTTCGAAAACTAAAAATAGAATAATCCCCTACTAATGAATCATTAGTAGTCTTGATACTATTTTTTATGAATTAATAATTTTCGTTGATTAAATAATTACGGTATTGGATATTTAATAATATAAAGAATAGAAAAACACCATGGTATATTTTCCTATATCTCTATAAATGTATGTATTCTTGAAATTTTAAAATGTAATGAAATTATTGTGTACTAGAATATTATTAGACATGTCCAAAATAAGAAAATTGGAAAATAGAAATTTTTAAGTCCAAAAAGTGGTATGCATGTGTATGCTTAATAAAAATAATGATGTTATGATTATTAACCAAAAAATAAATGAAAGGTGAACTATAAAATATAATCAATACATGTAAAAAAGAGATAAACATTTAAAAATTTAAAAATTAATTTTTGAAAGGGTGTTCTTTTATGCGTAAATTGACCCAAAATATAATAATGTACATTTGGTATTTCAATGAAAAATTGTTTAACCATAATAATGGAATATAAAAATTTAACACACAAAATAAAACAAATTATCAAATATAAATAAATAAATATCAAATAGTTATTAATTAATAATGTATTTACACATGAAAATTTCAAAAAAGAAATATAATTTAAATATTTTCCTGATTAATTAAACGAGTAATAAACCATTTTAACACATCCCTTCAGCATGATCATTTCGTATTGCATGCATTATGTCTATGTTATAGTCATTTTTATTAGGAAATCATATAATGGAGGAATAATCCTCATATAAATCAGTGAAATCATCATCCTCATTATCCAAATCGATTATTTCCCTTAAAAAAATGTAGGAACACTAGTCATTCGATGGATCAATGAAAAAAATATTTTCTTTGCATCAATGTCCATGATAAATGATTCCTCAATGCAAATAAATCTTTTCAAATCAACTAGTTTAAACTTATATTCATCATGTTTCACAGCACTATTACTTATAACCTAGTTACACTTAAACCAGGTGACTGGAAATTAGTATAATCAATTTACCATATGACTTTAAGAACTCCAAAATATGGAATTGATGTAGAAATTTGGTTTTTATCTTTTTCACTTGAAAAATGTAGCGCTTAAGTGTTGACCATTACATCGTTATTTTGAATTTTACTCTTTTCATATAGATTCTATGTGTAAAAGGTGTAACCATTAATATAAAAACTAAACCATGTGATATCATTAAGATATAGTCCCCCTCCAAACCATTTAAATGTTTCTGATGAAGATATTTTTGTGGTCACTTTCTCTTTAAACCATAAAAAAATTGAAAATTTATGCTTAATCATAAGCCACATTTCATTTATCTTCAGATATCATTTCATTAATTCTGCAATATGTGATGATATATATGGTTGAACCTTATCTCTATTGTTCAAAATGTATAAATGTGACTAGATCACTTCATCATGTGGAATGAACTTTACATTTAAGACTCAAGTACCACTACCATCACTGTCAACTATCATATGTTGAGATATAGGGAGATAAATATGCTCCACTTCATACAAATAATCATTATAGAACTCATTAACCTATTCTGATACATATTTTTCAACAACATAGACATTCCTTTATAAGGTTTTTTAACACATCCCTTAAAAGTTTTCATATATCGTTCAAAAGGTCACATTCATTATAAATAAAAATACCCACATATTATTATCTCATGCACCAAATTAATCACTAGATAAAACATTATAACAAAAAATGTTGGTTGGAAATACATTTCTATTTGAAAAGGAATAAGGGAAGCTTTATTCTCCAACAAATTAAAATTTTTTGGATCAACGAATTTTCTACAAATGGATTTGAAAAAATTACATAACCTAATAATTTTATTTCTAATAGTTGTCGACAACATACAACAGAATGTGACTGGTAGAATTTGTTACATCAATACATGAAAATCATGAAATTTCATACATATTAATTTACTATCCTTCGATAAAACAAAATTATTCCCATTTTTTGAATAACTACTAGGTACATTAATACCATGAATACGATGAAGAAAATTCAACTTCACAATCTTCTTTAATGTGTGACAAGCCAGAGGTAAATATGTTATGTTTCCTTTCACAGTGGGATATAAATCCAAACGTATTCCCATTGATATCAAGTTTCATATAGAATGAAATATATATTTTTTCATTCCTTTTATTTCTAAGAATGTTCTAATCAAACTATATTGTATTTTTTATCAACATTTATAACATCCATTTTATTTTTTATCTCTAAAAACACATAATAAGGTAGTTAGGAAAAAATAGACAATTTCATCCAGATATTTTTTTGAGGGCCACAACTTCTTTTATTTCCAAATTTCAAATCAATATTTTTCACCCATTCGTAATATTATTCAACTAAAAATGGTCATCGGGGAATATTTCTTTCATGTAAACAATTATATTTAATTTCTAATGTCGATAAGTATGATCAATTAAAAAAAATATTTGATGCCCCATGTACACTATCATTGGTCCATCCTACAATTGATAATATGAAGTCTCCTCTTCACAAATTGGACCTGATAAATGTCCCTCAACACTATATCCATATAAGTTTATATATACAAGAAATTTATTTATAGTTAACATTATTGTAGCATGAAAAAGAAAATACTCTTTCATGTATGCATCGAATGATTACACAAATGTCTCCGTAGCAGTTTCAAATCATCAAATAATGGTGATTGAAACACATCAATATCATTTCCCATATTGTTTTGATAAAAAAATAATCAATACAATCATATAATATTTTTTTCATCATACAACGATGTAGGGAATAGTTTTAAACTACCAAAAATGTTGTAATTGGGGTACAATTTCTTCAACTCGACTTTCCACAAGTTGGTTCTGTTATTAGTGAGTATAGTGTGAGGTACTCGAAATTGATAAAGGATGCTGAATCTCACAAATTTAATGATAGAATGGACCTTGACATCTTTGAGCGGGACTGCCTCTCCCCACTTGGAAAATAAATCTGTAGCAGTCGGGACAAACCTGCACTGGTGAGCTGTCGTAGGTGGATATGGTCTCATGACATCGAATCCCCAAACTGCAAAGGGTTAAGAGTACATGGTAGTGTAGAGAGGATCTGGTGGTCGATGCCCAAATTTATCATGAATGTGGCATGCATGAAACCTCTTGGAAAACTCAATAAAGTCAAAAATCCTGGAGGGCCAAAAAGACCCAAACGTCAGGATCTAGTGAGATAATTTTAACCCATCCTGATGAGCCCTGTAAGAACCAACATGATCCTCCACCATGGCTTGAGAAATCTCACCTTCTTGAATGCAATGGAGGAGAACCTCATCAAACCCGCACTTGATGAGGATGTGCTCAATACTGGGACCAATCTAGAGGGTAAACTGTAATGTACGACATCAGATTATCTCACACTCGACAAGATATAGTAAGAGATTACTATGGTTGAGGTAATAAAAAAGGGTGTTCTATAGTTAGGATTCACTTCCAGCACTTCATCAGGGGGAACTGGGGGTCCTGACGTGGAGGCACCGACAGTAAGTTGGGTTACATGTGGGCTATCATCATTGTCTGGAGTGACGGGGTCGATAACTCTCCAGTGTGCCATTTGGATAATGAAATCATCCTGATCAGGCTCCACGAGATATGCAGCTAGGATGGTCAAAGCATCGACTTGACCATTCTAGGATCAAGGTACATGGGTAACTTTTGGCTGAGACTGGAACTAGTCCATAAGCTGGTGGGTACATTCCAACAGTGGTATGAGCTCTGGTTTCCTGATATCACGGTCACCATTGATTTTTCTAATGACTAGTTCGAGTCCCCTTTCACATCAAAGTGGGGAATATCTATTTGGAGGGATAGCACGAGACTAGGGATGAGAGCCTGATACTCCACGTCATTATTGGTACAACCTTTTGACAAAAAGAATGAATATGGAAGAACGGCTTGCGCTGGCATGATGAAGACGATAACCAGGCCCACCTTATTGAGTTTGGGATCATTTAGTCTTCTACCGTCATGACTTTGTGAAGCACCATAAAATTGTATTTTCCATCATGGAATGGTTTTGTCTACGGAGATAATTGACTTATCAGGAAAATCATGATCCAGATATTGGTCCGCATGAGTTGGATGTGTGGCAAGGAAGTATAAAAATGATTTCCCCTTAATAGAATTATAGGGGATGAACCTGATGTCATACTTTTGGAGGATTACTACCCACTAAGCTAGACGACCTGTTAACATGGGGTGGTTCAGAATGTACTTCAAAAGATCCACTAAGGAAACTAACTATATCTCATGGTGTTGTAAGTAATGTCACACATTCTGCACTGTGAATACCAGTGCAAGGTAGCATTTATCGAAAAAGGAGTATTTGGTCTCTGTATCTCCGAGCATGCTGCTATGATATTATAGACTATTCGTCATTCCCTCATTGTTCTTTTGAGAGATAAGGGCATCGATGGATCTTTCCAGGGTGGTCACATAAATGACCAGTGGATTTTTGGAAATGGGTTTCATCAGGACCGAAGGATGTAATATGTACTACTTGACTTCCATGAATGAAGTATGACATTCCCCATCCCACTGATAGAAAGTTCCATTGTTCATGAGATGAAAAAAATGGCATAAACTTGCCAAAAATAATTCGTGATGAATCGTCGTATATATTCCATGTTTCCTTGAAAGCATCATAAATTCTGAATTTTTCTTAGAGGAGACATCTGTCTGATGTCCTTAATCTTCTCTAGATTTATCTCGATGCCTCTGTATCTGAAAATGATGCCAAGAAACTTCCTAGAGGTGACCCCGAATGAAAACATCAATGGGTTCATCTTCAGATGGAGAGAACAGAGTAAGAAAAATACTTTCTCATGGACTTTGAGATGGTCCTCACGCTGGCGGGATTTGACTATCAGATCATCCACATAGAATTCAACCAATGTCCCAAGGATCGGCTTAAATATTCGGTTCATGTCAAGCTAATAGGCGGCATCTGCATTCTTTAGACCTAATATCATTACCAAGTATAAAAAAGAATCTTGTGGTGCCCTGAAGGCTGTATAATCCCCATCATTAGGTCCATTCAAATTTGGTTGTACCCAGAATACCCATCCATGAATGAGAGAGCCTAAAATCCAGTGGCTGTTTCAATCAACAACTCTGTCAAGGGAAGGTGAAAATCATCCTTCAGATAGTGATGGTTGAGATCCTATAAGTCAATATAGAATCTAATTTTTCCATTTTTATTCATGACATGCATGATGTTTGAAAACTATCTGGGGTATTGGATCTCTTTGCAGAAATTTTATCTAATGGACTTATCAAATTTTTCCTCAACCACGACACTATGAGAGGGATGCATCTTTATGGGTGTCTGTTTGAACCCAAAATTATTTTATGGGAGACTGAGGTGGTGGATGGATTCCTAGGATCTAGTCCTGGTATTTCATCATAACTATTGGAAAAAACATCATGATGCTACCTCAAGGGGTCCACAAGTTGTTGTTTCTCTTTAAAATGCATAATGACACTAATCAACGTGGGTTTCATATTGGTCTCATTACCGAGGGTCACTTGTACGAATTCATCAACCGTGGTGGAGAAACCCTCATCGAATATAGGAGGTAAATATTCCAAATATTATCAGACACTTATGGAGGAGGGATCCTCAGCAGTAAGAGATAATTTTGAGTCAACAGATCTCAATGGAATGCTTGTGCCACCCTTAGCTGTAGTAGACACTACTTTGGGGGAATCGTCTGCTACCAAAACCATTGCAATGAAAGTTTTCAATCCAATCCTATCTAATCATTTGCACATTGGGCCATGCTTGATGATATCAAATCAATAGTGGTGCATTGGCTTGAGCCGGTTTATCCCAGCTCGACATAACAAGCATGTATGACATATTTATGTTACGATGGGGTGTATATCCTGATACATTATAGGAGTAGGGGGCTCTGGGATCACTCGATCCTGATTCTTGTAGAAATTAGTGGTGATCCTCTAGAGTCACTTAGACTTTGGAATGTGCTTCCCCCTTGATCCATAAAAAATGAAAAATTTCTCCAGATCTTGGGTAGTATCCTCCAATCTATGGATCGGAAAAATGTAGGCATCATCTAGGTATGTTGACTGGTCGGTTGCAGTGGTAGTGTGTTTGACCTCATTTGCCTAATTCTGCTTATCCTTTCTCTTGTAATTGTCATCATCCAGATTGTAGGCTTCAAAATAGGAAAAAGTAGACACATCACATTAGAGTACTTCGACTCAACCATTAAGGGAGTACATAAGGTACTGGTGATACGATGATGGGACCACCACATATAGTCGGAGTCAGGGCCTACCCATGAATGCATTATAGGTTGTGTCCTAAGAGAGAAGGATGAACTCGGTGCTGGATACCAGACTAATGAATTGGGAATTCAGGCAGATCATTGCAACTGGTGCATGTTCCTTCCTATCATAACCATTGATTTTCAGGTTAGAGGGACTCATATCATCCTCGGATAACCCAATTTTTTGACTCGTCTAGGTCAAAATTAGGATGATATCAGAACCTCTATCAAAAAGACAGTAAAGAAACTCCACATTTTTGAAGTGTCCAGTGAAGTACCATAGGAGGATGTTCCCTTATATAGAAGAGAATTCATATTCTCCAGAGAAAGAGATAATGGCCAAACATTCTTCTTGCTCGACTGCCTCATCATGGAAGGATTCTTTAGCTGCTACCCCTCCATCAAAATGGAGGGGACTTCTTAAATATTCATCGAGGGATTCACTCATATAAATTGATAGTAGAAGGGCCTCAAGGATTCATAACCTCATAGGAATGCTGGAAAGATGCTTGAGGATATCATACTTTCATGTCAAGCATGATATTATTCTTATAGGAGGTCATTGTGTAGAGGGGGTTATGAAGACCCCTTCCGGCTGAACCAGAAGATGACTGGTGTTGGGAATGTCTCACTGATAACTAGTTGAAGCTTGTGGAGTGACTACCAGATTTGGATCAGATGATTGAGGCTAGTCTGTAACATAGTGTGGATGGTCGCGGCATGGTCGAGGCAGCTCTTCCAAATAAAGTAACAAAAATGGCGAAGAAGGAAGACCGAATAACACCAGATGAGAAGGATGTGTATACTATGATCTTCAGTGGTCCGGTTGTATGTTTTCAGTGGCATTAAAAACCTAGGTGGAAGTACTGATCGAGGAACTCCGACGACCCATATAGCCATGGGCTCGTCGACGCTAGAGAGAGATGGGGACATTAGGAGGATCCGTATGGCACTCCACCCCATCAGAAATCATGTAGGGTTTTACCAGCACCATGGTGATAACTGAAGAGTACACATGATGGTCACTCAAATAATCCTCCACTACTGGATGGATTCTAGGGAAAATTTCCATCTCTGGGGTCATGAAATTGTCGATGCTTGCTCTTTTGGGAAAAGGATGACTGAGCCATTGATGCAGAAGTAGTGGCTATAGGTTACACTCTATCCTATGAAGGCTTAGATCGATTCAGACATGTATGGATAACACCATGGGGAAGGTCTACATCCTTACGATCTATCAAATCATCATTCATCTGGGACCTACGTTAAAAAACCTGGTGCCACTCACATTCGATGTCATTACTGCTGTCTGGCTTCACAAATACACATGCCACATGTGCCTGAGCTGGGCCTAATCTGACTATGTTGTTATCATCCTAGTCTTCATTCCAGTTTATAAACACATAACACTATTTGAGGGTGTTCCCCAGGGTCTGGTCATAGGGTGTGTAATTGGGGTTATCAATGAGATATGCCTCTTCTGGCCTCTTGTATTCGGGAAACCGTATAATTCCCTCCACCAAGGAACTTTGGAAACAACCGAGGACACATGCCCCCTTGAATGAATAGGTTAATCATCTCTTATCTAGGAATGAGGTTTTGGGAACCTTTCACTAATGAGGGGTTGGAGTACCCTGTCGAGGAGGTGGACCATGGTTATCTCCCCTAGGTGGTGGTGGCATGTTACGCGGGGGCTCATACCATTTTTAGGGAGGGAACCTACCAGTTTTGGGGTGGGTGCTGCTAGGCCAGAGGCTGTGCCTAAGGTGGATTCCTCCTATGGAGTTGCGGAGGTGGCTCCATTGGTCAAACTTCCAGCTGCCTAGGGACATCTATTTGTGCCACTACAGCGGTGTAAGCTTTAACTTCCCTTCTATCGAGAATTTTATGAGGCAATAGATGTGCCTTCTTGGCCTGCTGTAAGGCTTTCTCTAGTAACTGATCCATATAAGAAATGTGTCAAAATTCCCTAGGGTAATTCTGAATAATGATATAGGGGACCCGTTTGGTTTTCATATTCCCCACACTCATTGTCAGCAGCTATTCCTGAATCAATGAAATATCCAAGGAGTAGGTGAGGCCTTTCCACTAGGAGACAAAGTCAGAAACGAGCTCATCAGGATTCTTCTTGCATTTGAAGAGGTCTGTAATACTATTCTTCTAGGTGGTATAGATGAACTAATAAAGGAAATTTCCACAGAGATCTTCCCAGCCGGTGACTGACCCATTGGGTAGCTGGTTGTACTAGAAAAACACCATCTTTTCCAATGTCTATACAAAACAGCAGATTTTGGAGGCCTCTAGCTATTCTAGAGTTCCCATCATGGGTCCACACCTTTAGATGAAGTGGGAAATATGATGTTGCGGGTCTCCCATCACATTAAAATGGGAAAGGATGGGGTTCACGAAACTCGAAGGTGCTGGCATTTCTTCTACCCACACCGGATATGACTTTCAATCTGGCGGGATTTTTTCCAATCGAGTTTCCAAACACCTCAAGGATAAAAATAACAACTACCATTGGATCATCTGGGCAGGTATTTCTATATTGACGAGGGTCCTTGACCACCAGTGCATTGGATGGTTCTTCAACATGATAAGTGGGCGCAACGACACATGGAGCGGCTGGTGGGATGACCTGCAGAGCGGCAGGGGGAACCACTGCTAGGTCCCGAGGATTATCACAACGCTCTAGTGGATTGGGAGACACATAACATGCCCTCTTTGCATAATTTATGACCATTATCCCATCTACATGGGTATCATGGTTAGGGTTATCAGGGTAAACTTGCCAGTGGAAAGTTGTATCTCACTGGCTACCCTGGCCGAGGATCACCATGGTCCAGTCACCGCTCTGCGGCCCATTCAGCAAAGACGTCATCAGCCATATTCATGTGATCCATGAGCTGTTGAAACAATGCTGATTTTTCGGGATCATCCTCTCTCTTCTTCACTGATCCAGATGGGTCATACGGTTTGATGGCTCCTAGGTGTTATTTTCCCTTATTGGGATTCTATTTGAGGACTAATGCCTTGGTGTGCACATGAAGTCCTAGTAGTTTTCACTACAAGTGAGTAACCCTTCCAAATGGATCCAATCATTGTGGAACTAACCTAGGGGGGGTATGTTCTCATCATAGAGATCTAGATCATTCTCCTCCTCCGATAGATAATCCATGCTAATAGAGACTCTACCTGGAGGAAAATCCTCAATATCGCCTAGAAAATCTGGCTGACGCTAGATAGAACTAAAATGGAGGGCAGCATACTACCTCAACCATAGACCTCAACATGGGGGAATCCTCGATGATAATTCTGTAGAGCATTTTAAAGACCTGAATGCATCATTGCTGGAGGGTCTGCTGGCGACTGGGCAACTGAGGGCACTGGGCCACATAGTGTGCAGCCAAGTAAACCAAACATCATTTCTGGTCAATATCATTGAATTGTGCCTAAATCGTGGGGTAATCCACTCAAAAATAATAGATATGGAAGAGAATATCTCATAGGGTTTGTTGAAAGGACACGACATCCTCCAGGGTAAGCGATTTCGGTGCACCGAAGTTCGTTGTTGCGATTGGAAAAAACATATCTAGGAACTGATCCACTACAAGGATGTCCCAAAATCTCTATGGATCAGACACTGGATCTTGCCCAGGGATTCCTGAATCATCTAATAGTGTTGGATGTAGGAATGAAAAATATACTGAAGAAGAACACTAGGATGGTAGACCAGATGGTGAAGAATAAAACAAACGAGTTGTCAAGCCACAACATCTCGGGCTGTCCTGCAACAAATGAAATGACTGAGCCACTATATCTCAGTAAGACAAGATGGAGACCACAACTTCTGGCACATGTTCTACAGTCACCAATTGAGGTCTATTCTATTGTCCAACCTTTATCGTTCCCCATAATAACTCTTCATGATCTCAAGTTGAGGTAGAGAATGACCCTGTTGATGATAGGGAGGATTGCATTGCCATGCCCTGGGAAGGGGCCAAATCATTCACCTCCTTGATATATATATATAGAGGGAGTAGGGTATCTAGTTGACCTCAAATTCTTGAATGATGAGGCTGATATGTCTTGTTCCAACCCCAACCATCTAAATAGAGGATCAAAGAGAGGGTTCCATTGATGAATCACATTCTACCTTGGAATCTGAGAAGAAGACGAGATTAATTGTGGTCTGAATCTTCTCATCTCTCTTTTTATGGAATCGGTGGCCTGACCTTCTGCCCCGGGATGACTCTTTCGGACAAGGTATATTTTTGGCTGGAGGTGGACCTTTGTTTGAATTCATGTTGGAGTAGATAGGAATTATTCTTGGGCAAGCTGGGGTGCAAAGAGAACCTAGAAAAATGTCAAAGGGAGCATGAGGAGGACCTCCTTTTCCACTACCTGATGCACAGAGGGAATCTCCATGGGAAGTGATGGAGTGTGTCAAACACCCTTTAAAGCTAGTTGGGGCATGTACAGGGCCTCCATACGTGTTACCTCTGGCAGTGATGGTACGAGGAAGGTCCCCATACTAGTCAATCTAGACAAGGGGATGACCTCTGTGTTGGGTTCCTATAAAGCTATGAAATCCTTCACTTCTATGATTTTTGTGATGAGGATGAACTATGTTGGTTACTGTAAGGACAAGAGGAATCCCCCATGCTGACGATTGACCAAAAGGGTAGCATCTTCACATCGGTGACCTCTGACAGGAGGAATGACTCCATACCTGATGCCCTAGGTACGGAAAAGGCTTCTGTACTGGGTGACAATGCAGTGGAGAGGACCTTAAATCAGATTAAATATGTCATGGTGAGTACCTCCATGCCGATGTTGGGAGAGTCGATGGACCACATGCTCATTGGTGATTGTATGGGGAGGACCGCCATACTAGTTGTCATTACCGTGGGTCAAATAGCAAAGGATGCAACCTGTGTAGTTGACCAACAATGTTGACACACCATGCCCATGTGGTGGTTGGAGCATCACCCCAGTCTGGGAATACAATTTACCACTCTTGGCATAAATAAGGGACTGATGGTATACGTTAGTGGTGGCACAGTCCACGATAATCGTTGATTCTAACTCCCCTCGATGGGCGTCTTCCTCAGCCTGTGCATGATGGTGTATTTTAGTTAACCAGACTGGGGCCAGTGGTGTAGGCACATATTTCACCCACTCATCAGCTCATGGGGTCAGGTTGCATTGCTAACCCGACCTTGTGGCAGCCCTCTTTGGGAGCCCCTATAGCAGGATTCCATATGGGTTGGCCCAGACATCCTTCACCTCATTGAAGTAGGGGATGGAGTCATCGAAGCATTCCGGATAGAGGCTCTCGATACGATTATACATCAGAGTGGGGAGTAGTGGCTCACTTTGCGGCCCTTGGGGGTGATAGTGGTGATGAGGCGCATATGCCTCCTTGTCTTGTTGGGCGATATCCCAAGTTGGTAAAATCGTCTTCTCCTCATATCCTCAAAAGATATAGTTAATTAACCTTCTCTAAATGAATTATTATCAGGAGATGGGGCATGGGTGATGAGCCAATATAGACAATGAGGCTTCCATGGGAGAGATTGGGCTACATGGGATTTCTGCATTGTTGTTTCCCTTTCCCCTCCATCGGTGGGTGTGTGGTGATTAGTTTCCTATCATGATAGCTTGGGTCCTACAAAGGAGGGAGATTCAACAATTAGTAATGAATTAAGGAAAGAGACTTCCAATTCTGCAACACCATTCCATCTTCTTTGGTTGGTAAGTAGGATTCACTCTAACAACATCGCAGACCGGGATTTCCAACATTCAACTTCCCCAACTTCTAGTGAGTTTCATGACAGGTCCACTATTTTATTGGAAGAACCCAGCACTGGATAACTAGATCTAGTGCATGCTAATGCAATGTTGTCTTTAGAACTACTAATCTCTATATTGAGGAGAATAATTTCATATCAGGTTCACCATTTCTTTTTCTAATGTTTCTCCGGGGCACACATCCATCTCTCAAAGGACGCATAGATTTTTTGCCCCGCATTCTCTCTTTCCAAAGGTGGGCGACATCCGTCTCTTATTTAGGGACCTTTGCTCTTTGATTGAAACTAGATGATTGATGTCGGTTACTCTATTTGTTTATTCTTCCTCGGAACTCATTACCTAGTCCAAGTCTCCCTAATAGACTTAAGACATTGTTCATGAAACTCTTCCAAGCATCTTGTCTTCCTGGTACCTGTTTATTATGTTGTTCCTATTAGGACATTCAATGGGGCCCATTTAAGAAAGCATCATTTGGTTAGGGGAGAAGTCACATTGGACATCGCTGGCATGACTAGACGTTTGAAAACTAATGCATCTGGAATTTTTCCCCTTATGATAGGGCTTCTCACAGGTGTGGAATCCCAAGGCATACCATGTCGAATGTAGGGAATGTTATGCCATATGCATGTATTTGAGGTTTTCCTCAGCTTAACATGCTTAATAAATGGTATGTCGTTAGTTTAACGTCAAACAAAGACAGATTATACTGATCAGAACATTGATGAGAGTGGATTTGATGGGTGAAACCATATAAGGGATCACTAATACTGGGGCTAATGGATGGTCAATTACCCAATATCTGCAAGGCGAAGTGAGAATGTGTGCGAAATGTTCTCACTGGGATGCGGCTGGAAAAGTAATAATTAGTATGGATATGGATTGTGGAGAGTGGATGGAGAGTGATATGGAGCCAATGTGACGGTGGCAGTGATGTTGGGCTTGAGCCTTGAAGAGACTTCCTAAGTATCCCTATGGCAGGGAATCAAAGTTCACATAGTTCATGATGGGGGTATAGAATAGGGGTGTACACATAGGATAAAAACCTGACGGTATACTGGGGCTTACACATGGTTAGCAACCCGGGTTGGTCTGATACCTAAGGGCGGACCAGAGATGTGGGTCCAAGTGAAAGGTACTACAATGACATACTGTTGATTGCGGACTACAATGAAATACCTCTAGATGGGGCTACAACAACTTAGCATAGGTTGGGGATCACAACAGCTTACCATCAGTTGGGGAACACAAAAACTTACTGTCGATTGGGGAACACAATAGCTTACCATTGATTGGAGGACACAATGGCTTAACATAGATTAGAGAACATAATGACATACCATTGATTTGGAAACACAACAGCATACTGTCGATTGGGGTTAGACCTCGTGGAGTATTTCTACATACTTTGTCTAGGAGACAAGGATCAATGCCCACATAGTTTTAATGGGTACAGTTTAACATCTTGTAGAATGAAAAGGGGCATACAATTTACTATCATGTGGGAAAAAGGTGAACTGACATGAATGGGTTGGGAAAAGTAAGTGTTGGGCTTGGACCTCAAGGAGGATTCCTATTTACTTTACCTAGGAGACAATGAAAAATGTACATGTAGTTCTGAATGAGGGATATAGTTTAACGTCATGCAGGATAAATGTGAAACGATGTGAAGGGGTGAGGACTAGTAGGTGATAGAGTTGAACCTCCGGGAGGATTCCTATGTACCATTCATAGGATACAATGATCAAAGTACATGTAGTTTGGAATAGAGGATACAATTTAACATCATGTGGGAAAAATGTGGACCGATGTGAAGGGTTCAGGACAAGTAGGTGTTGGGGTTGAAAATCAGTGAGGCTTCCTATATACCATTATGAGAATACAATGATCAAATTTCATGTAGTTTGGAATAAGGGATACATGTAATGTCATGCGGGAAGAATGTGAACCGACATGATGGGGTTGGGATTTAACCTCAGTAAGGCTTTCTATGTACCTTTCCATGGAGGTAAGGATCAAAGTACACATAGTTCAGAATGAGGGATATAGTTTAATGTCACGAGGGACGAATGAGAACTAACGTGAAGGTGTTACGACAGGTAGGTGTTGGGCTTGAAACTCAGGGAGGCTTCCTACATACCTTTCATATGAGACATAAATCATAGTCCACATATTTAGGAAGGTATACAATTTAGCATCATGTGGGATGAAAAGGGGGTGTATTGTTTAACTTCATGCATGACAGGGGTGAACCAACGTAAAGTGGTCAGGACCTATGGGTGGTGGGCTTGAACCTTAGGGAGGCTTCCTACGTACCTTTCCTAGAATACAAGGATCAAAGTTCACATAGTTCTGTATGAGGGGTTAAGATTAATGTCATGCAGGATGAAAGTGAACTGATGTGAAGGGAATCGAGAAAATTATGTGTTGGGATTAAACCTCAGGGAGGCTTCCTACGTACCTTTCTTGAAATGAGAAAGGATCAAATTCCATGTATTTCAGAATGAGGGATTTGGGACTACAAAGTGAACCAGAGATGTAGGTCCCAAAAAAGGGGACCACAACAGCCTATTGTTGCTTGGTAAATACAATGACTTACTATTGGTTGTGGTTCTAATGACATAACAGTGGTTGGGGTTCTGAAGGCTTACCACTGGTTGGGGTTACAATGGCATACCGCCGATGGGGTTAAACCTGAGAAAGGATTCGTATGTACCCTATCATGGGACATGGATCAAATCCAATGTAGTTTGGCAGCATACATTTAAATTTCATTCAGAATGAAATGGGGGCATAATGTTTAACATCATGTGGGATGAATGTGAACCAGCATTAATGGGTTGGGACAATTATGTTTTGGGATTAAAACTCATGGAGGATTCCTACGTACCTTGCATATGATACAAGGATCAAAGTCAACATAGTTCGAAATGAGGGATACATTTCAACGTCAAGCAGGATGAATGTGATCAAACTTGAAGGGGTAGATACAAGTAGGTGTTGGGAATGAACCTCATGGAGGCTTCCTACATACCTTACATAGGAGAAACTGATCAAAGTTGACGTTGTTTGGAATGTCAGATACAATTTAATGTCATGCGGGATGAATTTGAACCAACATGAAGGGGTCATGACTTGTAGGTGTTGGTCGTGAACCTTATGGAGGCTTTATATGTACCAATCCCAAGTGACATCGATCACAATACACATATATCAGAATGAGGGATTTAGTTTAACATCATGTAGGATGAATGTGAGCTGGAGTGAAGTGGTCAGACAAGTAGGAGTTGGGATTGATCCTTAGGGAGTATTCCTACATTCATTTATCTGGAGACAATGGTCAAAGTACACATAGTTCAAAATGGTTTGAAGGTTAACATGCTAAGGCGGCCCATGGGATTCCATGTCCAATGCTTACACTAATCCCATGTGATTCATACTCAGTGTGAGAAATAAGAGGCAGCAAAGACCTAACAATCATGTCGTAGAAGGTGTGTCCGCATGAAGTGGATTGGGGCTTACACAAGGTGAGTGGACCAAAGAGGAAACAAGGGATCATGCATGGTTAGTAGTCTTGGGAGATGGAGATTAGGACTTATTCCAGGTTGGAGGCCTGATAGAGACAACTTCTAGAGGGAGAGGGATTGGGTACCGAAGGTCCTTGTGCCCATATCTCATCTTGTATTTGGTATGAAATAATAGAGGGGGATCATGGGTTCTACCTCCTGCAAGAAAGGCTAGGTGATTACACGAAGATGGTTTCCCATCCCAACGGACAGGCGCCACTCTAATAGAGAGGATCTCATTCCATTTGAGGCAGATCTCACTCCTGTGGAGATGAGAAATCTTAGATAATGTCAGAGATGGGGTACCCCACTTGTATTACACAGGTAGAGGCCATAGTCTAACAGCATGTGCTGAGGAAGATGGTGCTTGGTAGTTTCGCGTCCTACAAAACAGACGAGGCGGGTTCACTTCGCACCCCTAGGACATACATAACTAATACCCACCCACCTTTGGGGAAGTGAAGGCATCAACAATGTTGTGGTGTTGGGGTGTCGTGGAGTTTTCCATTGAGGGGATCACGTTACCGTGGATATGAGAAGAAGCAATAGCCATTAGCATGCCTAGGTGAAGAATCATAAGGCTAAGAAACAAAGTGTGAAGCACCGCCTAAGGGACCACGAAATCACTTCATAAAAACATGTACGGTAATACAAGAGAATGGTGAAAAAAAACAGTTGTTTTTCACAGAAGAGGGTCTCAGAGAAGGTTCCTTAGGATAAGGACGAAACATGGAGTGCACAAAGAGGGACACACACAAGATGGGAGGCTCTGCACAGTATGGAACAACTATGCACAAACCAAATGGTTGTATGCAAAAAAGTCTGATTCTGGGGAAACATGAAAGAAATAAGGCTATCTTGAGTGAAAATTACTTAGGGTAAAAGGAAATGGATGAATTTCAAGCCCAAGAGGGCCCACCCAAAAGGAGGACCCATGGGGGACCTGTCGCACAAGATCCAATACCTTGAGGCCATAATGTTTTTCGCACCATCGCAGAAAAGGATTCTTTCACATAGTAGAACATCATTTTGTCTTCATTCACTGTCCCTGAAGGGTGGGAGGTACACATCATTTTATAGCTAAAAACTCTAGTGGTGGAACAAAAGAGTGGATACATGAAAATGACCATTTGACGTCGCATTGGGTGTGAAAGGGATTGCCCCCCTAGGGGAAACTTTCACTCCAAACTCTTTTCCTATACACCCTTGCCTTGGTTGGTTTTTGAGAAGGTGGCCGCAAAAGGTTCCCTTTGATATCGCATTGGGAATTAAAATGATTGTGCACCACATGAAATCTTGAATACCCATCTAGATTCTTGATCATATGTGTGTTTGGGTGTTTGGGGCGGGTCTCTACAGAAGCCTTCATTTGACATTGCATTGGGTGCGCAAGTGTTTGTGTGCTAAGGGGAGTCTTTCTCTCACCCCTCCTTTCTTGTGGGAACCACCCTCTCATGTCATGGAATTATCCATTCACTCACATGATGCCTTTGGTTTCCTCAAAATTTCCCACTCATGGGCCTATCCGAAATTTTTTGTCAACTATCTAATCATCAATTTCCCAATTCATATTATCCCACTAGAAATAATCCTTCAAATCCACATACATCTTAGTGCTACTAGGGTGTATAGAGAAATTATAGCTATGAAAATCATCCAATAACTCCCTATTTAGCTCATGTATTTGGGGAACACAAATAATTTCCCCAAATTTTAGAATTCTCTTCTATTACACGAAGTCTGCTAACTTCTCATCATTCAATTGTTTAATTTTCTTTTAAAACTTCTCATCATCAAACTGAGAACATTTAATCTTTTACAATAAATATGGTTGGGGAACCAATTGAAAGAGTAATAATGTTTCACATTCTTTGATAATTCTGATATCCATCATTTCTAGAACCACATACATAAGATCCTTGTCAATCCTAATTTTTTAGAAATTATTTATCCATCATAATCAATTTATCAGCTACCTTATTCACCTTCAATGGGTGGTAGTGTATTGATAAAACATAATCATTGAGAAGATCAAGCCATCGACTCTTCCTCATGTGGATTTATTTCTTTGAGAAGATATATTCCAATCTCTTGGGGTCTATATATATCTCACACATTTCACCTTATAGATAGTGTCTCCATATCTATTGCAAAAATATTATGATTAATAACTCTAGACAACGAGTAGGATAGTTTTGTTCATGATATTTTAACTACCTTGAGGTATAGGTCATAACGTAATCATTCTGAATAAGGATACAACTGAGTCCTTTATTTTTTGTGTCACTATAAATAAAAAATCCTAAATCTTCTAGTGGTAGATTAATTATATATTGCAAAATTTACAAATACCCAATTCAATTATTCAATGAATTCATCACATTAAATTTTCCAAATAAACATAACCCCATTATGGCTATGCTTGGTTAACAAGTTAGCAAATCAAGAAAAATTATAAAACAATCACAAATAGTGATATAATAAAACATTGAAAATATGTACATAGGTTATTTTTTGATGTATTCCATTTATGAACAGTCTTTTTCATTAAACGATCAACTAAGATTCCATCCATAGAGATAATATGGCCATGAAAAGAGACTGTTTGAATCTAGAATTCACACTTTCTAAACGTCCCATATAACTCTTTTCTTATAAGTGTCTCAAGAAAAATCCACTAGTAGTTCTCATGGTCCTCATATATTTCAGAATATATCTAGATATCATCAATAAATATCACAACAAAATATTCAAGATATTCCTTGAACACTATGTTCATAAAATCCACAATATCCAAGGGAGAATTAGTCAGTCCAAATTACATTACTATAATCTCGTAATATATATACTTGGTTCGAAATGGTTTCATTGAAATATCTTACTTATTTAAATGAAATTGATGATATACATATTGGAGGTTAATCTTAAAAAAATGATCTATGTGAATTTGACCAAACAATCCATCAATGCAAGGAAAATGATACTTGTTCTTTATTTTAATAACATTGATTTCTCTATAGTAAATTCACAACCTTAAGGATCCGCAGTTTTTCTTGACAAAGAAAACATTGGATCCCCCTAGAGAAACACTAGTGAAAATAAATCCAATATTACTCAAATACTATAATTGTTTCTTAATCTCCATTAATTCCAGAATGGACATTCTATAAGGAGTCTATGATATTGACCTTGCATAAGGGATTAAATCAATAAAAAACTCAACATCATACTCTGGAGGATGTCTCTGTAAATCCTATGAAAATACATCAATGTATTATTATACAATAGGTACATCCTCAAATTGAATATTCCATTCCTCTCCAATAGATGATGTTTTCTATTTCTCCTAATGAATTTCATTTAGTTGAGCAATTGTGGGTGGATCAGGATAAGAATAATGGGATGAAGACTCCCCCCTCAAGATAATAAATTTAAAACCTTCATCATGAATCATAATTTAATTCTCTTCAAAATATAATTTTTTTATTATACATAAAAATCCATTCCATAAAAAATAATTATATAAAAATCAACCATATGAATCTTTGTAATATCAAAAATTAGAGGATATTTATGAGTGATAATAGGAAATAAAAGATACATATTTTTTAAATAAGGATTTCACTATGAGTCATTACTCATAACTCCCTTGTTAAGGTGAGTTGGAAATCTCTACTTTTTAAAGAAAAGAGGTATGATATAATGGAATGAGATGATCCAGAATCAAATACTGCCCTACCTAAATTTGAGTAGATGACTAAGTACATGCCACCACATCATTAAAAACACCATCCTTAGTTATTGTGATCACATAATCTTGTCCTTTATCATGTGACATTTTCTAGTGAATATCTCCTTGAAGATTAAGATAATTATTTTCTTAATGTCTCATTTGTTTACAATAGTATCATTTAACATTGGTAGATTCATTCATTCCATTGAAGCCATGAGATTGAGGGTCTTTTTTGGCACACTTTAAACAAACTCCCTTCCCCAATAGATATGTTCCTTGTTGTTTCTTTCCACATTTATTTAAGGATGGAATGTAAACTCTTCCATTATTTTCATATTCCTTATTTAATTTTCTAATGTGTTTATATGTCCTTTATTTTTATTCCTTCCTTTTAAAGTCAAAAGTCGTAGAGAATAATCTCACTATCTTAATCGCATAGAAGACTATATATTCGTATGATATGAATGTTTTGGAGACCAGTGCCCTTTAGAGGAATTATTTTAACACATAAAATAATTTAGGAATAACTCTATTTAAAATGAATATTAAATCTAATGATTTCCTTTCTAACCCTACAAAGATGAATTAGTACATAGAAACATCTTCATCCTCCTTTTTCAACAGATTCATGAATTGGCTCTCAATATCTGATCACTATTTTCGAGGGAAATATATTTCCAATAAAATTTACATTATATCCATCAATTCCATGTTTTCTATTTATTCCTCCTCCTTTCTGTTTTTAATTAATGATCACCCCTGATCTGCATCTCCCAATAGATGATAAATTTCTATGACAACATTCTCCCTTTTTTTACTTCCTAATGTGAGAAATATCTACTTTAAAGAAACATATCCATTGATCTACTACAAATGGTTTGGTATTGCCATTGAAAGTTTGAGGTGGTTTTTTCATGAATTTGCATTATTCCACAACATTGTGGATCATGATGATCTATATGGGTAAGGTTAATGTTCATAACCTGAGTAATCTATCCCAGCATAGTTATATATTTCCATCTCTATTTGTAGACCTAGATACAAAATCATTATATTTCATAGGAGGAAAATCCCCACATGGAATATATACATTGATATATTTTCCATTCTATCAACTAGGATCTATTTAAAAACTATTTCATGATTAAATTAGGTTATGAATCATAATGGATAATTTCAAATATGAAAAAACATAACATGAATTGGAAATTTATGCATAGCTAATATCATAATCATAAAAATGGTTTCTTTGGGTACATATTCACTTTTAAATATTTCATATTGGTTTTTATAGAAAATGTGAATTATCATAAGAATATAATAAAGTAGTTTCAAACCTTTTCACATTAAGGCCCATTTTTATGTACCAGGTTATGTCGAGTAAAGAAAATCACACCTTTTTAGTGTTGTTAACCCTAGGTACTTGTAAGTTGGATCCATGTAAAATTCTTGTATATTTATGTTGATGAATTACTTAGAAGACCAACATAATCTCTAACTTAACAAAATTCTAGGATGTCTTTCTATGTGCATCCACAAAAACTATATTTGGGTAATATTCCCCAATATATGTTTAATAAAACTAGTTTCCAAGGTTTATACTTACATTTATTTGATACCAACCATAAATAACCCAACTATATTATCCCAGAGCTGGTGCATCCCTTTATTACATTGGCATAGAAACAAGACTATAATACCAAAGGACTGATCAGTTTCGTAGTTTTATAGGCCATATTACATACATGAACATTAAATTACAATTTAAAACATAAAGTATAACATATATAATCCTTTAGGAAACAACATTATTCTCCTAGATTAACCCTACATATCAGTAATTATATAAATCTTAGGATCATAGGAAAAGTAAAACAAAATAAAGGGGTGAGATCATATGCTCATTAAGGCTATGGAATACATCTGATGCTAACATAAACAATAAATCATGGTGAATAAATAAAAAACATTCTTTTAAGACATAAACATGAGCATAATATGGTGGAAATAAAATCCAATTTAATAATTCCCTAAATAATCATGTTATAATGAAACATAACCTTGGATATTCAACTAGATGAACAAAAAAATTGAATATCAATTACTAGTATCATAATGTCAGAATTTCAAATTCTAGGAATCATGAATATATGTTCAAGGATTCAGCCAATAACCCATACATAAATGAGAAAAACCACATCAAGTTTGTCTCATGAGAACTATGAATACATCTAGGGGCTATAACGGCCCCCTCCTATCACTTACTAAGTACAATGCATTCCTAATATGAAAGGGGTGGAATATAATGTATATATATTTTCATTTTGAAACTATCATGTGAAATATTAATTGGTTTCCCCAAAAAAATAAACATTACCATAAACCATATATAGTAATGTGAAGAGTGGTAATAAGGTATTAAATCTCCATAATTAATCATAATCCATTCAATAAAATATGTTAGATGGCAACCAAAGAGTTGAATATCAATAAATCATATTATTCATGTAACATCCCATTACCTTGATCAGATATGTTTTCCACCCTTTCTATGTTTCCTTTCAGTTAAAAATCCTTTTATGTGATTTTTTGGGGTTTACTGCTGACTCTAGAATAGGTTTACACCATATACCTGATGTACACATCATGTACGTAGTGCTAGTTTCATGTTGTGGACTGGGAGATCATGTCCCTAGAAGGTACACATCATGTAGGGGTTAAATATCAGTTTTTAATCAAAGAAAATTGGTTTTTTGGCTTAATTTATCTGGCATGCACTAAACATCGTGACCCTGGGGTACATGTCATGACCCGGGCCATGTCCTATTTTTAAAATCCATGATCAGTAGTTCTTCTCAGTCCTTTTCATTCCAGACCTCTTGGATCTCGACTCTAGACCCTTCCTAGTAAATTTTTAGAGGATCCCCCCTTCATGTTTTATCATATCTACGTTGGATCATTGATTCTATTGTAGTGTGATTCTTGGGTAAGGGTTCTCCCTCGCACTTCAAGTTTCTCTCCTTCAATCCTCTTGGATTTTCAATGGATCATCTTGGAATTAATTGATATATCCCTGGTGGTGTGGTATCATGCTTCTAGGTTTTTATTGGATATCTTCTTCACCTTCATTATCATTGGTGGGTGTTGTTGCGTGTATCGTTCTTCCTGAAAGAGGTATGTGGTTCCATCTTGACTTTCCAAATTTCTTTCCATCGTGTTGATTTATTTAATTAAATTGATAATTTAAATTAAATCTCCTAATAATTCTTTCAATTTATTTGATAAAAATCCAATTCCAATTAATTTTACGATTTGAAATGGTTTTAGCATGGGAATTAGGAAGACCCCCAATTTAAATGAATTCGGCTGGGTTTGTGAAAAGTTAATTGATTTAAATTGTTGATTTTAAATGGTGGAATTTTATGGAAATGTATTCAATTAATTTTTTGCGTTTAATTTTGGGAATTAATTTTGAAAAGTATGGAATTGGTTTTTAATGGATTTAAATGTTTTGAAAATGAATTAAAATTATTGATATAAATCCACTGGTTTTATCTCGTGAAAAAGAATTTTTTTTAATGTAACTAGTTTTGGTTTTAAATGGAATGGAGTTGTAATTTTTGAAATGGATTAATGGAACTGATCATATATTATGAAGTCCTAAAATAGTTCTCCAATCATGTAAGAGTGCATTCTAGCCTTAGGAAGCTAGTGAGTTATTTTGATACACTCTACACTATTACAATGTTCTAAAATATAAATGAAACGAGTCCCAAACCTGATGGGTTAGAGACAAGTCTTTTTTGGCCAGTTTCATAGAGATATGGGTATACACATTTTCTAATTTCACATAGAGAGTGTGGAATCCTATAGCTGGTTAATATTATCTTACCTTTTGATATATGACCATGTTTCTCACTTATTTATTTGTATTTGATTTATAAATGTATGCCAAGGTTTTTTAACAGTTTTTCATGCATGATAAAATTATATATCTTATTTTATATAAATATTTCACCTTTTCTATTTTTTTAGAAATATTCTATTACTTGTAAATTAAATCTTGTGTTTTGAATGTATTTCATATCATTTTGAAAGAGTATAGCATGTTTTGTTTAAATATGATTTTATTTTACCAAAACAATTTTTTCTGAAAAACTAAATGTTTTTATTTAGATAATATATATTTGGAATCAATTAGGGAATCTTTGGGGGTATCATACTGGGCTTAGACTCACACCCTCCTTTTTTACTTCAGGCGTTTGTAGACATTATTCTTCCAAGCTCGAGAAAATGGAAGAGATCTATTGGAGGTGGATCCAACATTTGAGCTTTGGACTTGGCGAGTTGTTTCCTTAGGTACCTTGGGGATGTTGTTCTTATTTAGTACTTTGGGCTGTAGTGATTTTAATTTTATGCCTCATTGTATTTCTAGTACCTTAACTTACTGTGGAGTTTTCTTATTAATATTCATACCCTCATTTATCTTTTTCTTCTGCATTCTTGTGGAAAAAATTCCCACTTTTATGTTGTATGATGCCAGGTGATATTGGCCAACCAGTGAAGATTGGGAATGCCCTTCGGTTCATGTCAGGGATGTCTTGATTATCAGGTTAGCATGGTACCTGGGCTAGTTCATGAAAAATTGGTATCAGGGGAGGTTGATTATCTTTTCATTGAAGTCAGTCTGAATTTTTGAAATCTTGTTGGGACTTAGGAGGTAGTTGCAATTGAGTGCCTGGCTAGCACTCCCCACAATGAAACTTAAGACGCTAGGGGTGGTTTCAGAAATATGTCTCGTGGATTATTTATAGTCTTTGCCCTGTTGATATTTGGATAGAGAGAAATTAAAATCATATTTGTCCAATCTATTGAAAATATTTTCTCTTTGTACTCAGATTGAGTGTTAATCTAATGTCTTCCTTTTATCTTCTGATGTTTTATATCCTCATGCATATGATAAGACTTGCGAATTAGATTTAGTAAGAGGCTAATACTAAACCTCAGTAAGAAAATCATGTTGTTGATCTGAATATGGTTGAGGTGATTGTGAAAAATGTCCAAGATATGGGACAAGAAACACCTCTAGTTACAGATCAGGCTCTAGCTTTGAATCCTTAGGGGGATATGTTTCGAATTCATCATCATGTCTTCTTTTTCAAGAATCTAATAGTCTTAATAGGATCCACTAATCTGCAACATGCTATTGAAGGGTTGGGAAATATAGAACACATTTTTGTGTTCCTGGGGACACTAGAATTGATCAAGTTGAAGTGTTCCCCCTTCATGCTGGAGAGTCCAAGAAGGAGATGGTGGGACATGATGGTGACATAAGGGAAACATGAGGAATTATAGTGTAAAGACTTCAAGATTATTTTCACCAATCAGTTCTTTCTAGAGTTGATGGTGTTGGATAGTTTGGTGGAGTTTTTCAAGCTTGATAAATATGACAAAACTGTGACTAAGATTTCAAATCTATTTTTTTGAGATGGAACAGTTTTCTCCTTATATTGTATCTAACGAGAGGATGAAGGATAAATAGTTTGTGTTGGATAGTTGATCATATATCTATTATTAGGTTTTCTTACTGAAGTTGACCACTTATTCTGATGTTCTGGATAAGGAGATGATGTTTGATATGGAATTGGAGGGTAAGTCAGGGATAAAGAGAGTTCCATTTTCTCCTAGTGGTAAAGTTAGTTACATCAATGGAAAACAGAATCACGATGATCCTCAAAACTGTTCTCAATGAAAGAGTCATTCCAGACCTCCTACATCTCCAGGAGTATGTTCTTTGACTTGATACAAGAGTGTCAAGCCAGTATATTCTAGGACTGATTGCACTGAGGTATCTAAGCGTTGTAGCTCTTATGGACGTTTAGGACACATTCATGGTTCTTTAATCACTTCTCTACTCCGTGTAGTGAGACATGATCATCAGTTCCTCTCAAAAATGTGGTGAAATAAAATGGATCAATGAAAAAAGGGATCCATCCATAGGAATCTAGAACAAAGCTTATTCATAGAGGGTAAGAGTCTATAGAGTAAGTAGGCATGGGTCAAGTAACTCTGAGAGGCACCATTACCATTAGTTCATCATTGTTGTCTGATCTTTTTGATATAGGTGCTTCTCACTCTTTTATTTCGACCCATACCATTAATCTGCTTAATCTTCCTATGAATAAACTATATTGTGCAATAGATATTACTACACCCCCTATAATGATATGAGAGTATGGTTTTCATCATCCTTATTGTGTCTTCTCTCTATTAGATGTTGAGATAGTCTAGAGATTTCTGGTTCTTGATATGAAATCTCTTGACATCATATTTGGGATTGATTGTCTCATTTCCAACAAAGCCCAAATTTAATATTTTCTATGACAGGTCTACTTTACTACACATAGTGGTGAGATGGTTGTATGTCAAGGAGAATGGTATCCAAGGTTGAGTAGAGATAGAACTTGTTATCTAGAGTTGGGTATAGTGAATCAATGTGTACATTTAACATGGATCAAGATTCAATGGGTGGTGGTCTTCCACTAGTCATTTTTGAGTTTTCCGATGTGTTTCCTTCAGATTTCTCCTATTTTCTATTGGTGTGAGAGATTGACTTTTATATTTACTTAATGCATGGAACTCAACGAGTCTCTATCCCATCTTATCACATGAAACTAGCTAAGCTAAAAGAGCTGAAGTCTCAGTTGGATGATATTCTTGAGAAAAGATTCATTCATCCAAGCGCATCACCTTGGGCATCATCAGTTCTCTTTACTAAGAAGGTTAATGGTTCTCCTCGCTAATCTGTTGATTATTGGAATATCAAATGAGTTACAATAAATAAAAAATATATGTTGTCATATATTGACAATCTATTTTATCATCGAAAATGGGTGATGTGGTTTTCAATGATCGACCTTCAATTTGGTTACCATTTGTTGATGAAAAAAAAGTTCACATTCATAAAACCTCCATTAATAGAAGGTATGAGAACATTGAATACCTTTTTATTCCCTTTGGTTGGAAAAATGAACCTACTATTTTTAAATATTTAATGGACATGATTTTTCATGAGTGTCTGGATACCTCTATGGTAGTCATTGTAGATGACATTCTTGTCAACTCCATGTACGAGGAGGATCATAGGAAACATATGAGAACAATTTTGGTTTTTCTATGAAATAAAATCCTTTATACCAAGATTCCAATGTGTGATTTATGGATTCAATAAATGAAGTAATTAGTACATGTGGTGTATGAATGGGGTGTATATGTTGATCCTAAAAAGGTGAAGGTTGTTATGTTTTTGGACCAAAAAAAATGTCTTCGAGGTCTAGAGCTTCTTGAGCTTAGCCAGATATTACTGTAGGTTCATGAAGCACTTATCAAAGTTGGATTCCCCAATGACTGCTCTGACTCAGAAGGGGGTGATGTTTTAATGGGATGAAAAATGTCATAGTTGTTTTGCCGATATGAAACGTTTGTTGACTACTGCGCCAAGGTTGAATCTTCCAGAAGCTGGGCAGGGCTATGTGGTCTTTTGTGATGCATCAAATTCTTTCTTAAGTTGAATTATTAAGCAGTGTGATCATGTATTAGCAAATGGATCTCTTTATATTAGGACACATGAGAATAATTATCCTACCCATGACCTGGAACATGAAGTTGAGATGCACACACTTAAGAGGTAGTGGCACAATGTTTTTGGTGAAAGGTTTACGGTTTATTTAGGGAATAGAATCCTATGTTATATCTTCTCTCAAAAATATTTGAATCTTCGGTAGAGTCATTGGGTGGAGTACCAATAGACTTTTCACTTCAACATCACTAATAACATTGCGAAAGGGAATGTTGTTGCTGACGCTTTGAGCAGGAAACCTCTGACCCAAGTATTGAATTGATGTCTACTCTTCTTGAAATGATTTTTCAAGATCCAGATCTTGATGATGAGTTATGCTTCATTAGATAATCCATTTATTGTGGGGAGATAGTTTCCCAGTGGGTTTTCTCCAAAGAGGGTGTTCTATGCTCTTGGAACCACTTCATTGTTTTGTTAGTGATAAGAAAGGTAGTAATTATGGATTGACATTATTCTCACTAGGATGTCCACCCCTGAACAACAGAAAATGTTCTATGATATGAAGCGACAGTTCTGGTGGCCATGTATGAGACATGACATTTAGTAGTTTTTATTTTGTTTATATACGTAAAAATAGGTGAAAGATGAGCACCAGAAATGCTAGGGATTTCTTCAACCACATCTAGTCTCTACTTAGAAGTGGGACATGATATCTCGGGACATTGTCAATGGGTTTTATCATACCTAGAGAAATAATAAAGAAATATTGGTTTTGATTGACATGTTGACCATGTCGGATCACTTTATACCCTTTCGTGATAAAACCAATTTAGAGGAGTTGGTAAATAACTATGTGAAAGATATTGTTCGATTTTAGGTATTTTAATATGATTTTGTCTCTCATAGTGATCCTTGGTTCACTTATCACTTTTGGAGAGGACTTTCGGAGGAACTGGGATCTCAGGTTCATTTTAGCATGACCTACCATCCGCAGTCGGATGTCCAGACAGAAATATCTATTTAGACTCTTGAAGATATGCTTCGCACTAATTTCTTCAATTTCAGCGGGTCATTGGATGATCACTTAGGGATGGATGAGAGAGTAGTGGCCTCATCTCATTGGCATGGAAGCTTCTTCATAGGATTTCTGGGGGTAGAATGTTTTTACGGTGGGGGAGGTTGTAACATCACTTTACCTAGATCAGGTATGTTTTCCACCTTTTATATGTTCCCTTTCAGTTACAAATCCTTTTATGTGATTATTTTGAGTTTAATATAGACTACAGAATAGGTACACATCATGTACCTGAAGGAAACTTTGTGTACTTAGTGCTAGTTGCATGTCATGGACTGGGAGACCATGTCGTGAACTAGGAGATCATGTCATGAGAAGGTACACATCTTGTACATGAGGTACACATCATGTAGTTATTAAGTGTATGCTTTTAATCCATGTTGACATGTTTTCAGTGTAGCTTATCGAGCGTGGACTACATGTCATGACCCTAGGGTAAATGTCATGACTCAACCCACGTCCATTTTTAAAACACACGTTAAGTAGTTTTTCTCAGTCTTTTTCAATCCAGTCCTCTTGGATCTCAGCTGTACACCCTTCCTAGGAATTTTCCAGTGGCGCCCATCCATCCAGTTTGATCAGATCATCTTTGGATCATTTCTTTGCTTGTGGTGTGATTCCCTAGTAATGCTTCTCCCTTGTTCTATGATTTTCTCTCCTTCCATCCTCTAGGTTTTTAAATTGATCAATGAGGAATTGATTGATCTGTGCCTAGTGCTATTGGATCATGCATCTAGGTAGTGTTTAATGTTCTCCTTCACATTTTTTTCTTGTTGTTGGTTGTTATTTTGAGTGTTGTTCTTCAATAAATAGGTAGGTGGTTATGATCTGACCTTCCCAATTGATTACCATTGTATTTATTGATTTATTTTAATTTATTATTTAAATTAAATTGATTAATATTTCATTCAATTTCATTGATTAAAAACCAACTCCAATGAATTAATGGATTTGAAATGGTTTGGAATAGATATTTGGAAAACCCCCAATTCCAATGAATTGGGGTGGGTTTTTAGAAATTTAATTGATTTAAATTATTGAATTTAAATGTTTTATTTTTATTGAAACATTTTCAATTAATTTATTTAGTTTAAAACTGGAAATAAATTGTGAAAAGGATGGAATTGGTTTTGAATGTATTTAAAACACATAAAAATGGCTTTAAACGATTAATAAAAACTAAGTGGATATATCTCATAAAAAAAGGAATGTGTTTGAATGAAACCTATTTTGGTTTAAATGTAAAGATATTGAAATTTTTGAAATGGAAGAATGGGATTGATCGTATTTTATGTAACTACCCAAACTTTTATCAACGAAAATTCTTCTTGATCTAATTAAATGACTTATTATGAAAAATGGCTATATAAAATGTGTACATACTTGGTTTTATGTTTTTGGGTTTCAAAATATCATTAAGAATTGTTATCATTTCTAATATAACCATTAAATAGTGATCAAAAGATTAGTATAAATATAGGGCCTTAACAACCTCAATTTACTCAGATAAAGGAAGAGATAACATCATCTAGTAGACTTTCCCCATACGAAGCCCATTTTTCAGAGCTCAAAAAGGAGGTGGAAACACTGGGATTCCCTCTTGACCAAGCCCAAGCTTAGCTTCAACACATTAAGCTCGAACAGAACCACCTATGAAAGAAGTGGAAGTTGATAGAGATTACCACTCGAGAAATGTTATCCGAGCCACCCCAAGAGCCTGTCACCATATGACACCTAACCCTTCAGTATTATGTGGGTGTTATAAGGGGTTATGTAATGATACCATAGTACTATGATTATGTACATCATTTTTTATAGAGAATATACTTTCATTTTATTATTGTTACTTTGTTAATTGTTTTTAAAGCACACATAGTATTTTTAGTTAATATTAATTTAAGAAATAGTTTGATGAATTAATGGATTATTGAATTAAAAAATATTTTGATTAATTATTATTAATAAATTATTTTTTATATAATATAAATGATAGTATAATTATTAGGAATACGAATGTGATTTTTATTAAGGTTTCAAAGCTATTTTTGTTAAAACCCATTAATTTTTGAAAAATAACGATTTTTATTTCAGAAGTAAAAATTCAAATATATAGAAAATTATTTATATAAAATGAATATTGTTTTTTTGAATCAGGACTATGAAATTATCCAATGGTGAATTTTTCATAATTTTCTGTGACAGTCAAATTTTTGGGAAAAAATTAAATGCTGTTTAAATATATATTGTGTTTTACGACATCATAATGAACCAATAGTGATATAATAAAATACTATAAACAATATATTCAGTAAATATTTGTTTTAGTATTAAAATAATGCGATTTTAGTTTTTTTTTATTTTACAATGCTTTAGTGGACCCTTCAAGAATTATAAAGCATTTTACCTTTTTAAATTGATTTCCTTGAGAGGGTGACTAACCTCCACATAAAAAAAATATATTATTTTTAGAAATTAATCCATTAGAATTATAAAATATTGTTTTCCACCCCCATTTGGTAAAACCCACTGGCAAAAACTATTGTTTGGTTTGCGGTTTGGATTAGTTTAATGTGAAGTGACCTGAACCTAAATAATAATGAATTCCCTCTCCTTTCCAATATAATCTCAATCAAGTTTCCACTTCCTCTTCACTAAAAGACTTTATAGATGGACAAAATCCTTCCATCCCCTCTTTATAATCCTCCCAAGGCTCCCCAAGCTCTCATGAATCCTCTCTCGAGCCCCTCCCAATCCTTTCGAATCACACTTCCACGTAACAGATTCCTTCTTTTCTCATTTTATCCATTTTTTTTAATATTGTTATGCCCTTTTATTTTCAATTATAAATGTTTTGGTATGATTTATAACCTCCCCATAATTCTATATTTATTTTTAAATGATGAGATACCCATTTTATCCCTCATTAATTCCTCCCATGTACACTCGTTTCCATGCTGAAATTCTGTAAGGAATTTCTCTCTCCCCATTTACATTCAAGCAATTATTTTGTATTATGAATCAAAATCCCATTACATATGTTGGTAAATGTATCTATATGACCTTTTTACTTTCCATTTCATGTAAATATAATGAGACACAATTTTCTCTCCCATCAACCTTTTTTATGAAGTCTTATGTCACATCGTTATGATGCCGAAATTACACCACCATTTTCCAAGCCAAAATTGTTTTGTAATGAATACCATGCCCATTTATCTATGGAGGGTGTTCTAATTAATGAAAATTTACTTATTTATTTAATATTTTCATGTATTATATCCACATTAATTTACCGTGGAAGAAATTATGATTTTTAATGAATCTATGTTGTATGATCTTGTGGAACACTCATTCTTGAAATTAGATGTTTAAGAACGGTGCGCCCTGATAGCCCTTCAATGCATTGGGTAACGATTAGTACCATGATACATCAAGTGCAATGAGGTTTGAATCATTAAAATTAATGTGAAATGAGGGTATACTTATACTCCATGTCCAAGGATCATTGTCTCAAGCAAATACCATGTTATGTGTTGTTGCCACATTTCCATGTTATGATAATAATGATATATCATGCCTTTATGTTCATGTTTATTTTATGCTCCATTGATATGTCTATTTCCAAAAATGTATTTTATTCTTCATTTTATTTATTATTTAGTCCCTTATTGGGCTTTATATCTCACCCTTTACTTATGAATTTCCATAGGTTATCCCATGCGATGCTAAGCATGAGAGAATGTAGTGGTCAGGTAAAGGATGTTTTCAAAAAAGATGTTGTGTTTCATGTTCAATGTCCTCATGTAATGTTCCTAATCCTCAGAGACACTACACCATTCAATATTATATCTTGTATCAAGTGAAGAATTTATGTAATAAATCATGTTTAAGTGTGTAATAAAGAGCGGATTTGTTATAGTTGGTATCAAAGAATAGGTTTAGTTATTATTTGGGATTAGGATTAGAAAACCCTAGTGAAAGACTTCGAGATAAGACTATGTATAATAAAAACATCTCTAAATTTTGGTGAGTATTGAGTAAGTGGTTTATCAATCAAATATATCTCTGTCTAGATATGAGTAGGTATAGGTGGCTATAGAACATATGTACGTAGGAGTGAAAACTCTAAAAAGGAGTTTCGGGCTTGATCCTGGGTATCCTGGAACATGACAATGAGCCTTTCTACACTCTCGGTTACGACAATCCCGAGGGATATGCTTTGGTAAATTCACAAGCATAATATGAACCATTATTAAGGGAATTAAAAAACTACCCATAAGAATATATTTTAGATAGTAGACCATGGATAACATAGATTTAATCCTATAGATTCATATGTTAATGGAATAAAATTTAATTATAAGTAGTATGTTTTTTTCCTTAGATTACCCTTTATGTGTTACCCCTAACTGTAACAACCCGATATTTTATAAGATACATTATTTTTAATTTCATTAATATCTAATGTTGTATGATACACCAAGATTATCTTGCGATATACGCAACACCGTATTAGCTTTCAGTATACGCAACACTATTCTTGGCTTGTGTTACACACAATTTCATGTTCATTTGATAGAGGTTATTCTACGCAACATTGAGTGTATATATATATTTATTCAATGTATAAATAAAATATGGTTGGATTCTGTTATACGCAACAACAAAGGAGTCCTGCACTACACGCAACCCTGACTTGGCTTGCATTACACGCAATCGCGACCTTCCCTAATAGCCTGTGTTGTACGCAATACCGGGTTTTACTAAACAACAATATATTTTTATAATCTTGTTATGAACTACCCGTTATGAATAGTATTAATTAAAATTTTAATTTTATAACATTATTATTCATATTACACATTTTCTATAACATGGTATAAGAACAAAATAAATTTTTCGGGTAATATAAGTATTTTTCAAAAAAATACAGTTTTGCTACCTTTTGACGGTGCACCCACTTTAAATATAGTTTTTTAAATGTTTATAAGTTCCATTTGACAAAATAAAATTATTATTTGGAATCAAGAAATAAAAATTTACTTTGGATAAAATTTTCATTTTATTCTGATAACATTCATATTTTAATGAATAGTAAAAACACGCTATATTTTAATTAAAAACAACTTTTTTCATCGTAATATCTTATGTGGTTAAATTATAATATTGAATGGTTTTAAATTATAATTAGAATATATTTTTACCATTTAATATAATTTAGGTCATTAGCATTGATTTTACCTTGAATTCGTAGGTTAAATCAATTCAATCTTTTGCAATGTTTTAAAGAAAAACCTGTTTTCTTTTGACAATGGGATTAATTTTAATTTAATTTATGAAAATTTTATGTATTGAATTTGGAAAAATGGGTTCCATATTTGGAATCAGTGGGTCCAAATTATGTTAATAAGCTACTTTTTATTTTTGCGCATTGTGAATAGTAACTACGGTAAATTTTATTTACCATAGTTAAAGGTAAATCAGGTAATTAAGGGTAAATATAAGATTATAAAATTACCCTAACACTTGGAAAAATCCTATTGGATGACCAAAAGTCGACCCATATCACCTAAGGGTCGGATTAGATTAATTTAATAGACTTTTTTCCATGAAAATAATTTAATTATTATTAAAACCAAAGAAAGTAACTACATGTCACTCTCTTAAATACTATAAGTATAATAATTTTAAGTTAGTGATAAAATTCATGAAACATCAAAAATTAATAGTCTAAAGAAATCTAAAAAAATTATCTACATCATGAGAATTTAATTAGAATTTATTGGGATTAAATAATTATCATTAATTGTGACACAATAGTGATGCAAAAATTATTTATCTAGTGAGAAATCAAGAATATAGTTTTTATTAAACTAACAGTGACCATAAAAGGCACAAAACCCTGACCAAAACTTATTGGTCATGTAAATTAAAACTATAAGAATCCAATGGTCGAATATGTGACCATTTGGAGTCTTATACAAGCAATTATGACACTTATATTATTTTATTTTAAATGATGCCAAAGTTGTCACCTTCATAATTTAATAAATATAACAATTTAACTATTGTGATTTTAAGATGATAAATTAGAGTAAAAGTATTATTGTGAACGTTAATAGATTTATCTTCATTATAAGATTTTATTTTTTATTTTTAAGCAACATATAAGTATATTAAATAATGATACAAAAATGTTGTAGTAACTATTTTATTAAGAGATAAACCAAATAAATGGTTTTAAAAATAATAAAATATATATTATATGAAAGATTTAATGTTTTCCACTAATTTTCTAGATACATATGGCATTTTATGAATCTATTAAAGCTTTCAGTTCGAACATATCTTCTGTATATATTATATTTAAATTCATATAAATGAATAGTGTCAAAATTGACACTATTGTTATTTTAAAAAAATAACATATTATAAAACTGTTTAAAAATCACAAAAATATTTAAAAATTATAAATTTAAATTTACATGGTCTAAAATGTTATAAAGTATCCAATTATTGACAATTCACAAAAAAGGTAATTTTTTGTTATATGTTAAAATTTAGAATGTTATTACCACAAATAAAATTAAATTGATTAAGTAAGGATAAATCAAGTTGATAATGTTTATAATAATTTTCTAACATGTCTAAATTTTATTGGTTGATGACATTACAACCCTATAACATCTTATATTCGAATATGAGTCATTTTTGGAGGTTTTTAAGTGGGGGTAGATTTATTATAAATTAATATTTTTAAAATATCTAAAGGTACCCCTCTCCTCTCTTATAAAAGTGCACCTCATCCCTCTATTCCTCACACCAATTTGAGCCTTCAAGCTCGGCAAAGCCCTACCAAATTCTCTTCTCCACTTCCCTATAAACATCCTAGAGGTCCTGGTCTTCTTCAAAGACCAATTTTAGTGCCCTAAGAGGAGGTCTCAAAGAGGCGCTTCAAAGAAGAGGTAATGTTCGTTACCGATTCTTTCAACTTTATTTCTTCTTCCACTTCTTATTCTTTAGTTGTTTCATTATGAAATAATAACATAAGTATCACTAATATACTGATATGTTATTATAATTATGAAACAACCCTATTTCCCAATTTATCCATCCTACGGAAAATGAAATCACCGCGCATGCATACGTACCGAATACCGTCTCCACGTCGTGGTGTAATCTATTTTCCACCACCACCTTACTTGGATGGGTATAATGGTGTAAATAATGACTCTATATGATTATTGTAAAGTTATATTGATTCTTAAATATTATACATACACTTGAATACAATTTCACGATCATGGGAATGATATCATCGCTTGTGCGTACGTACGGACTACCGTCTCCACGACGCGATGAGATTCATTCTCAATGATTAACCATTCATGAATGATTATAAAGTATATATAAGAAGTAATCATGAAATATATGACATAATAATGATAATGTATTTATGTATATATATATATATATGTATATCATCTACTTAATTCCATTCAATTCAATAAGGAAACGAAAACAGCATTCATGCGTACGTACGGCCTACCGTCTCCATGAACAGTGTATTTCTTTCCATTTATCGATATATTATATATATATTCAGAATATATATTATATATAAATCATGTTTTAAATTCTGGACATAATTAATCATGATCCATGTAATCATATTAATAATTACAAGTTAAAACACGAATGACAAATGAGACGATTTTACCCAAAATGATACTTTAACATGAATTTACAAAAGAACTGGTAATATAAAGTCATAAGTGGACCATATATGATATAATAACAATGAATATGATTATCTAATAAGTCAATAACATTATTTAAATCATTATACAGGGGGTTTAGATACGTACGAAGCATATCGGACCTAAGGTAAGGGATAATTGTGCAAATTTCATTTTTATCCGAGATTGCTTATTCGTAAGTATTTACTGGGGTTATTTCTATCATCCATGTCCATGTTTTATAAAAGTTTTTTCATGTATGTTTAAAGTCATTTTTACCCATTTTTGACTTTTACTACATGGTATGTAAGGAATCGTTCTTTTGTTTACGTTACGAGGTACTTTTTGACTTTTCCAGCAAAAGTACTAAAAGAATGTTTTTCTTTTAACTTATATGGCACAAACATATTATTATGGTTTTATAAAGCCTTATTTTAATGAAGCTTCATCTAAAATATTTCATGACTATTTTAAACAAAATCCTTTTCTTTTAAAAGTAAATGGCATTTTGTGAAAAGAAAATGATTTTCAAGATGAAAAGATATTTTCCTCAAGAATTCATTTCAAGTGCTTTATCAAAACCATTTTCGATCTAAGATGACGTTATTTCATATGTTTATGTTTCAAGTATCATGTCTCTATGATTTACATGGTTTCACTTTTCTTATTATGAGATGATATCCATTTCTTTTATATGGATTATGTGATGATGGGATTATGTTTATGAAACCCATTTTATTTATTGGGTTATTATGAATGATGTATGTTTATTTTGTGGCACAAGTAAGAATGATTTCATTATGAGATGGGTGGGACCTATATCTCCCTCCAATGCATTGGGTAAATATTTTATATCTCATGAGATAGACATGGCTGGAATGGTAAGTTAATCTGGTTCAGTGTTACAGGACTGAAACGAGGAGTGAACTCGATTTAGAAAGGGACTTTTTCCACCAAGATGGTCTTGGCAGAAATGATTTGGCTACTATGGAAATCATGACATGGGCTGAATGGTTTCCACAATTACATGTTTTAATCCCATGCTATTTTATCATTTTTAATATTTCTTTATGATCTACGCCATACGTACTTTCATGTTTTATGTCATTGCTCAAGCTTTTGATGTTATAACATTATGTTCATGTTTTTAAGTTCAAATGTATATGGTATGTTTTATTTCATCCATGCTTACCCTTACTGAGAATTTGAGCTCACCCTTTTTATGTTTTCTTTTCCCCAGGATATAAAGAAAGGTTTTAGGGAAAAAAATGGGGAAGATCTTTAAGGGAGATGTTGAAGATCTTTCACCACGATTAGAAGATTACGTTCCAAGTTTCCAAAGACACTAGACTACTACGGTCCTTATGTGTCTGTTTTTGTTATGTATTAAATATTCTGCAAATGTAATGTAATGTTCATGTACGTCAGGCTTCGGGTCTCTACAGTTGGTTTCAGAGGAAAGGCTTAGTCAACCTTTGGAAACTAGGATACGAAAACGTTTGTGAGATCCCTAGAGATATTTCTAAGGTATGTCTAGGGATGTCTCTAAGGATTAGTATATATATAGGTAATAGTTCTAGAATTGCGCTAAGGATATTATAATTTAACCTAAGATGTTAGATATTGAGGGTACTCCCCCTTAAATATGTTGTTTTCTCTATCATGATTTTTCCTCTCACAGAATTCTTTTTGTGTTTTAGTTAATGGAGGTAACCAGAAGGAATTCGGTTAACATTGAATCCAATGGACAGATTGGTGACTATGAGCAACAAAATTGTGTAATGCCTAGTGAGAAAGATATTGTGATTATGCCGAATCAGTCATCGTGATATATGATTAACAAGGTGAAATTTAGTAGTATGCCTAATTCATCAAATAAGAGGAAGATAGACTATTATGAATGTTCGCATATTGAGGAGCATAAAGAAAGGAAGATTGATATTTCTAAAGAATGGAAGAAGAACCTTAAAGAATACCTCAAATGGATGGACCGATGTTATCTGTGTGGAGAAATGGGTCATAGAGTGACAGACTGTTATGGAGTTCAATGTATTATTTGTGGAGAACATGGGAATTACCCAACTCAATGCCCTGACCTAAAAAGTTACCTCTAAATCAAGGAAGGACTTATTTCAGGACAATAATTGAAGAGGATGGATTGAAGTTTTTATGTATTGGTATTCAGGAATAGTGTTGTTGAGGTACTTTTATTGTGTATTGGAATATTTTTGTATTAGTCTATTGTGGTTTTCAATAATTTTAAGGTACTGGTAACCCTGAAAAGTGATTCAAATATTTTGGAAAGCAGATGATATACGAATAATGAAGGATAAGGAGAAAATGAAATGTTTGACAGTATTCATGAGCTCATGATTGATATAAGGACTAAGTGATAACATTGTTTGAGTATATAGAATTTTGAGGATTTTGGTATGTGGAAAGTGTTAACTTTTAACTGCATTCATGTTTTCACTATGGTTCAATGGGTATTCATTTTTCAAGAGAATACATGATTAAGGTATTCACATGATTGGAATGTGACCAACAAGATATATGGGGGATAAATGATGATATTCGCATTCTTGGTTGATGACATTTCAAGTAATCGTTTTCTTTATACTATGAGCTTGGACCAAAGTATTTTAGACCAGCCTAAAGATTGGAATGAATTATGTTGAACATAAGTTAGTATTGTTTAAGGGTAGAATTTTTTTTGATATTATTGATGGGATGTTATAGTAATGTAGTTTTAGAAAATGGACAACCTACAGGACGGGTGATAGCCCATCGCGTCGGACAAGGCTGTGGGAATGAAACCCACAACCAATGTGCGACTAGCCTTTCTCACCTACCACTGGCCTACAGGAAGTCCCTGTTTAGTAGAAACTAGTTTTATTATATTAAGCAGTATGATATATGAAGTATAAGTCTATTTTAGGAACCATATATGATTAATCTCACTATATATGGACTTATGTATTTTTTTTGATAACTTTTCTAACCTTTTGTTTCAGACAGATGGAATGACCAATAATTCTATCACATGATCTGCTAACACATCACGAATGAAAAATTCAACTTCATTTCTTTAAGAGATGAAGTGGGAATTGTCCAAAGAACGACCAATGGTGAGACTATACCAAAATTAAAAAAGTATTTATTCCAATTCCAATTTCATCATCTTTAGGGAAATGATCTTGATAACCAAAAATGTTGTTCTAGTGCCTTTATATCCGATGAATCATATGGTACCTTAGATCATCAAAAATTTATGTCTTTGTGATTGTTGGATTTTTCATAGCCATGTTCTCTACCACTCTCTATCCGAACATGATCGTTAGATTTCTCTTCCATATCCATATTTTCACCAATGTTATCCTATATGGAAACCTAGTGATGAGTTAATTTGGGTGACCGTTATATTTCATACTTTAGTTTTTAAAGTTCAGTTTTGGTATTTCTTTTTACGATGTGGGTTTCTATGAATAGTAAATGATTTATAACCCCGACGAATTTCGAGGGCGAAATTCATTTTAAGGGGGGTAGAATGTAACAACCCGATATTTTATAAGATACATTCTTTTCAATTTCATTCATATCTTATGTTGTACGATACAAAAAGATTATCTTGTCTTATACGCAACACCGCATTAGCTTGCAGTATACACAACACTATTCTTGGCTTGTGTTACAAACAATTTCAAGTTTGTTTGATAGAGGTTATTCTACGCAACATTGAGTGTATATATAAATATATTTATTCAATTTATAAATAAAATATAGTTGGATTCTATTATACGCAACAACAAAGGAGTCCTACACTAAACTCAACCCTGACTTGGCTTACATTACACGTAATCGCGACCTTCCCTGATAGCGTGTGTTGTACGCAATACCGGGTTTTACTAAACAACAATATATTTTTATAATATTGTTATGAACTAGCTGTTATGAATAGTATTAACTAAATTTTGAATTTTATAACATTATTATTCACTTACACATTTTCTAGAACATGGTATAAGAACAAAATAAATTTTTCGGGTAAAATAAGTACTTTTCAAAAAAATACAGTTTTGCTACCTTTTGATGGCGCACCCACATTAAATATAGTTTTTGAAATTTTTATAAGATTAATTTGACAAAATAAAATTATTCTTTGGAATCAGGAAATAAAAATTTACTTTGGATAAATTTTTCATTTTATTCTGATAACTTTCATATTTTAATGAATAGTAAAAACACGCTATATTTTAATTAAAAACAACTTTTTTCATCGTAATATCTTATGTGGTTAAATTATAATATTTAATGGTTTTAAAGTATAAATAGAATATAATTTTACCATTTAATAAAATTTATGTCATTAGCATTGATTTTACCTTGAATTTGTAGGTTAAATCAATTCAATATTTTGCAATGTTTTAAAGAAAAACCCGTTTTATTTCGACAACGGGATTAATTTTAATTTAATTTCTGCAAATTTTGTGTATTGAATTTGGAAAAATCGGTTCCATATTTGAAATCAGTGGGTCCAAATTATGTTAATAAACTACTTTTTATTTTTGCGCATTGTGAATAGTAACTACGGTAAATTATATTTACCATAGTTAAAGGTAAATCGGGTAATTAAGGGTAAATATAAGATTATAAAATTACCCTAACACATTCCTATTGGATGAATAAAAGTCGACCCATATCACCTAAGGGTCGGATTAGATTCATTTAATAGACTTTTTTCCATGATAATAATTTATTTATTATTAAAACCAAAGAAAGTGACTACATGTCACTCTCTTAAATACTATTAGTATAATAATTTTAAGTTAGTGATAAAATTCATGAAACTTCGAAAATTAATAGTCTAAATAAAGCTAAAAAAATTATCTACATCATGAGAATTTATGTAGAGTTTTTTGGGATTAAATAATTATCATTAATTGTGACACAATAGTGATGCAGAAATTATTTATCTAGTGAAAAATCAAGAATATAGTTTTAATTAAACTAATAGTTACAATAAAAGGCACAAAACCCTGACAAAAAATTCTTGGTCGTGTAAATTTAAACTATAATCATCCAATGGTCGAATATTTGACCATTTGGAGTCTTATACAAGGAATTATGACACTTATATTATTTTATTTTAAATGATATCAAAGTTGTCACCTTCATAATTTAATAAATATAACAATTTAACTATTGTGATTTTAAGATGATAAATTGGAGTAAAAGTATTATGGTAAAATTTAATAGATTTATCTTCATCATAAGATTTTATTTTTAATTTTAATGCAACATATAAGTATATTAAATAATTATACAAAAATGTTGGAGTAATTATTTTATTAAGAGATAAACCAAATAAATGGTTTTAAAAATAATAAAATAAATATTATATGAACTATTTAGTGTTATCCACTAATTTTATAGATACATATGGCCTTTTATGAATCTATTAAAGCTTTTAGTTTGACAATATCTTATGTATATATTATATTTAAATTCATATAAATAAATAGTGTCAAAATTGACACTATTTTTATTTTATAAAAATAACATATTATAAAATTGTTTAAAAATCACAAAAATATTTAAAAATTATAAATTTAAATTTATATGGTCGAAAATGTTATAAAGTATCCAATTATGGAAAATTCACAAAAAAATAATTAATTTTTTGTTATAAGTTAAAGTTTAGAATGTTATTACCACAAATAAAATAAAATTGATTAAGTAAGGATAAATCAAGTTGATAATGTTTAAAATAATTTCTTAACATGTATAAATTTTATTGATTGATGATATTACAACCCTATATCATCTTATATTCTAATATGAGTCATTTTTGGTGGTTTTTATGTTGGTTTAGATGTATTATAAAATAATATTTTTAAAATTTCGAAAGGTGCCCCTCTCCTCCCTTATAAAAGGGCACCTCCTCTCTCTCTTCCTCACACCAATTTGAGCCTTCATGCTCGGAAAATCCCTTCCAAATTCTCTTATACACTTCCCTAGAAACATCCTAGAGGTCCTATTCCTCTTCAAATACCAATTGTAGTGCCCTAAGAGGAGGTCTCAAAGAGGCGCTTCAAAGAAGAGGTAATGTTCGTTACCGATTCTTTCAACTTTATTTCTTCTTCCACTTCTTCTTCTTTAGTTGTTTCATTATGAAATAATAGCATCCGTATCACTCATATAATGATATTTTATTATAATTATGAAACAACCCTATTTCATAATTTATCCATCCTACGGAAAATGAAATCACCGCGCGTGCGTACGTATGGAATACCGTCTCCACGCTGTGGTGTAATCTATTTTCCACCACCACCTTACATGGATGGGTATAATGGTGTAAATAATTACTATATATGATTATTGTAAAGTGATATTGATTCCTAAATATTATACATACACTTGAATACAATTCCACGGTCATGGGAATGATATCATCGCTCATGCGTACGTACGGACTACCGTCTCCACGACGCGATGAAATTCATTCTCAATTATTAACCACTCATGTATGATTATAAAGTATATATAATAAGTAATCATGAAATATATGACATAATAATGATACTGGATTTATGTATATATATATGTATGTCATCTACTTAATTCCATTCAATTCAATAAGGAAACGAAAACAGCGTTCATGCGTACGTACGGCCTACTGTCTCCATTAACGGTGTATTTATTTCCATTTATCGATATATTATATATATGTATATTCTGAATATATATTATATATAAATCATGTTCTAAATTCTGGACATGAGTAATTATGATCCATGTAATCATATTAATAATTACAAGTTAAAACACGAATGACAAATGAGACGATTTTACCCAAAACGCTACTTTAACATGAATTTACAAAAGAACGGGTAATATAAAGTAATAAGTGGACCATATATGATATAATAACAATGAATATGATTCTGTAATAATTCAATAAAATTATTTAAATAATTATACATGGGGTTCAGATACGTACGAAGCATATCAGACCTAAGGTAAGGGATAATTGTGCAAATCTCATTTTTATCCGAGATTGGTTATTCAGAAGTATTTACTGGGGTTATTTCCATCATCCATGTCCATGTTTTATAAAAGTGTTTTCATGTATGTTTAAATTCCTTTTTACCCATTTTTGACTTTTAATACATGTTATGTAAGGAATCTTTCTTTTGTTTATGTTACGAGGTACTTTTTGACTTTTCCGGCAAAAGTATGAAATGAATGTTTTTCTTTTAACTTATACGGCACGAACAGATTTTTACGGTTTTATAAAGCCTTATTTTCATGAAGCTTCATCCAAAATATTTCATGACTATTTTAAACAAAATCCTTTTCTTTTGAAATTAAATGGAATTTTGTGAAAAGAAAATGATTTTCAAGATGAAAGGATATTTTCCTCAAGAATTCATTTCAAGTTCTTTATCAAAACCATTTTCCATCTAAGATGACATTATTTCATATGTGTATGTTTCAAGTATCATGTCTCTATGATTTACAAGGTTTCAATTTTCTTATTATGAAATGATATCCATTTCTTTTATATGGATTATGTGATTATGGGATGATGTTTATGAAACCTATTTTATTTATTGGGTTATTATGAATGATGTATGTTTATTTTGTGGCACAAGTAAGAATGATTTCATTATGAGATGGGTGGGACCTATATCTCCCTCCAATGCATTGGGTAAAGATTTTATATCTCATGAGATAGACATGGCTGGAATGGTAAGTTAATCCGGTTCAGTGTTACAGGACTGAAACGAGGAGTGAACTCGATTCAGAAAGGGACTTTATCCACCAAGATGATCTTGGCAGCAATGCCTTGGCTACTATGGAAATCATGACATGTGCTGAATGGTTGCCACAATTACATGTTTTAATCCCATGCTATTTTATCATTGTTAATGTTTATTTATGATCTATGCCATACGTACTTACATGTTTTATGTCATTGCTCAAGCTTTTGATGTTTAAACATTATGTTCATGTTTTTAAGTTCAAATGTATATGGTATGTTTTATTTTATCCATGCTTACCCTTACTGAGAATTTGAGCTCACCCTTTTTATGTTTTCTTTTCCCCAAGATATAAAGAAAGGTTTTAGGTAAAAAAAATGGGGAAGATCTTTAAGGGAGATGTTGAAGATCTTTCACCACGATTATAAGATTACGTTCCAAGTTTCCAAAGACACTAAACTATTACGGTCCTTGTGTGTCTGTTTTTGTTATGTATTAAGTATTCCGCAAAAGTAATGTAATGTTCATGTAAGTCAGGCTTCAGGTCTCTACACTAACTTTCCTATTATTCCAACAAGTTTCTGGTAATAGGAGCACATGGGCTAAAAACTGATGCAAAGATCAATATGAGATGCCCAATCCGATGGGAGTAGGTATCAAGAACTTTGCCCTGATACTCTCTCAGTTAACTCACACTTTGAATAGAAATATGCGTCAAGAAGAACATTTAACCCCCCCTAAGAAAGAACAAGTCACAATTGGGAGCTTTTTGAGACAACAACCTCTTTCTTTTAATGGATCATCTGATCCCTGAAATGACGAACAATGGATCAACTCCATTGAAAATATCTTCTCCACCCTTTAAAGTTCCAAAAAAGATAAGTTTCTTCTAGATTCTTGTCTTAGGGATGGTTAAGTTGATCAATGGTGGACATTGATCAATAATAAGAAGACTTAGGAGGATATTAAGGCTTTGGAATGGAATGATTTCTGGAAAATGTTTTTGGATAAATATTTTCCATACACCCTCCGGCTTAAGATGGAAATGGACTACCTTTCCCTCATGAAAAAAAGCGACGAATCCATTGGAGCATACAACGAAGACTTCACAAGGCTTGAAAAATCAAACTTCAACATTGTCTTTACCCCTGAATAAGACATTGACCTCTTCTTTGGTGGGCTGAAACCTAGCCAACAGAAAGCCCTGGCTATCCATGACTTCTATAGATATGATGAAATTAACAGATGTTCCCTCAATGTTGAAATGGATATTAGTGAATCCTATGGGTATCATGTGGATAAGAAGCATAAGGTGTAATTTAATTCTAGTGGTATGATGGATAAACCCAATGGTTCAATGAAATTCCAACACCCCACTTTCCAAAGGTGTGGAAAGAAGCACCCTAGAAATTTTCTGAAGGGGATGCGAAAATGATTTAGGTTTGGAAAAAAAGTCACCTATCTGTTAACTGCCATCTAGAAAAACCTTCAGTTGTGACAGAGGAGAGGAATGATCTGTTAAACCCTCAACACATTTTTTATTTCATCAACTACAAAGAAAAAGGTCACATTGCAAATCAATGCACTAATCCGAGGGGTTTCTAAGGCACCCAACATCCTCCAAGGCAACAAGGGCGAGTATTTCCATCACTACTATCAATTTGGATGCCGACAACGAAGTGGTGACAGGTATGCTAGTCACTCATTCAATAATAGAAAATTTACATTGTGATTTTAGTTCTACACATTCTTTTATATCCCAAATGTTTTGTAGAACAATCCCAGCGCCACCCCAAATCATGGAAGTAAAGATGTCAGTGAGTATAGAAAATGGGACAATCATTGCATCCCATGAATATAACTCCTCCCCTATCATAATTTATGGATTAAAAATCCTTGAGAACCTCTTAATACAAAATATAGTATAATTTTATGAAATTATCAGCATGGATTGGCTTTCCTTATAGCCAACATAATATTCTGTGAGAGGGAAATCACTCTCTATATAAAAAATCAACCCCCCGATTCTATACAATTGAAAGGAGAAAGATGAATCTTCTTTAGCACCATCATATATAGCATGGATATTACTTCCCTATGAGCATGAGTATCTATCTCAAATTATTGAGTTTAAGAAAGTAACCATCCTTGAAGACATGGCTACTGTGAGGGAATTTTCTGAAGTGTTTCTCGAGGAATTTCCTGTTTTTCCTCATAGAAGAAATGTTTAATTCTCAATTGACCTTGTACCTAGGGCGTTTCGAATATCCAATAATCCATATAGAATGGTTTTTGTGTACCTTGAGGAGTTGAGGAAAAAAATATAGGAGATTTTGGGTAATGGTTTTATACACCCAAGTACTTCACCATGGGGTACACTAGTCCTCTTCATAAATAAGAAGGATGCGTCATTGTTCCTTTTCATTTATTATCATGAGATTAACAAAATCACGATAAAGAACAAGTATCTGCTGCCACGAATTGATGACTTTTTCAATCAGATACATGGAGCACAATACTTCTCCAAGGTAGATTTATGGTTGGGATATTACTAAGTAATGGTGAAGAAGGTGGATATCTCCAAGACTGCTTTTCTTACAGGGTATGGGAAAAATGAATTCATAATAATTCCTTTCAGACTCACTAATGCTCCTGCAATCTTCATGGATATGATGAATAGAGTCTTGAGAGATTACCACTGAAAAGTTTTGGAAGTCTTTATAGACGATATTCTAATATACATTAAAACCAAGGTGGATTATGAGGATCATATAAGAATAGTAGTAGAGACCTTGAGAACGGAGAAGCTCTATGAAAAGTACATCATGTTTGAGTTCTAGTTGAAGGAGGTATCAGTCTTGGTCCATATCATCACATGGAATTGGCTATCTATGGATCCCGCTAAGACAAATTCAATTGAGGGGAGGTCGAGGCCAAAATTGGTAACATATATCCATATATTACATGGGATAGTGGGATATTATCTCTGATTTGTGATAAATTTCTCATGATTGTCAGAACCTCAAACCAACATAACTCAGAAGGGGGTAAAGTGTTCTTGGAGTGAGGAATATAAAGAGGGCTTCATGTAGTTGAAAAGGAGACTTATCACTACCCCCATACTCACACTACCTATAAGTGGAGAACTCTTTTGGGGTGTAAATTGCTACTTAAAAGAGGGGTTTAGGCTGTGTAATAATGAAAATGATAATTTTATAGGCTATGCCTCAAGGAAGCTGAAGATCCATGAGATACACTTTCCAACACATGACCAGGAGTTGGCTGTATTGATCTTCACTTTGAAAATTTGGCAGCATTACCTCTTTGGGGAGAGGTTTGAAATATATACGGAACCAAAAATAATAAACTATATATTTACACAGAATGAGTTTAACATGTGCCTATGAAGATGGTTAATGATGATCAAAGGCGATGACTGCTCAATCGATTACCACCCTGGGAAAGTGAACATGGTGGGAAATGCTCAATGTAGAAAGGATCCATCAATTCTATCACCAATAAGAATTGAAAATGATCCAATCTTCTTGGACTTAATGAGGATGGACATGGGAATCATAAAGAAGGGAATATAGTCAATCCTTTAACAAATTATTGATCAACCATCTCTTTTGGAAAGGATAATGTATGCTCAAAATGATGATGTGTAAATTTAAAAGAAAGTGGAAACTATCAGAAAATGGAAATCCGTGGATTTCAATGTTAATGAAGATGTAATTATGAGATTTGGGAAATGATGATGTGTTCCCTCAAACCCCGAGATGAAGAAGGAACTTTTGGATGATGCACTTACTTAAATTCTCCATCCTCCAGGAAACAAAAAGATGTATCGAGATCTCTGAGAGTATTATTGGTGGGATAACATGAATAAGGATATCGCTAAGTATACATAAATGTGTCTGGTATGTCTGTATGTGAAGGCTGATAGGTAGATGTCTAGGGGGATGATTCCACCACTACCCATACCAGCTTGGAAATGGGATAAAGTCCCTAGGGAATTTTTTAATGGACTTATGAAGACATCCAAAGGAAGCAATGCTATCAGGGTTATTGTGTATTGTATTTTAAATATTTCACACTTCATTTCAATTTTGGAGGATTTTTCACTGCATCAACAGGCATAGATATACATCATATATGTGGTGACACTACTTGGGGTACCACTATCGATTGTATACAATCTAGATCCATGATTCCCCTCAATATTGTGGGAGAGTCTACAACATAATCTGGAGGCTGACCTGTACTTCAGTATGGCTTATCATCCTAAAACTGATGGCCAATCTGAGCAGACTATCCAAACAATTGAGGTAATGTTGAGAGAAAGATCAATGGACTTCTATGGAGGATGGGATAAATATCTTCCTCATGTTGAGTTCCCACACAACAACAATTTCCACTCAAGAATCCAAAATGGATCATTATGTAGCCCTCTAGGGGAAGAGGTACATAACACCAGAATGTTGGGATGAAGGTGGGGAGAGAAAAATCCTAGGTCCAAAAATGGTCGATGAAATCGTAGAGAAGGTTAAGACCATCCAGTAGCACATTAAATCTTCTCAAATTCAACAAAAGCGCTATGACTATAATCATCAATAAGACCAAAAGTTTGACATCAAAGACATGGTACTACTCCTCATATCACCATGGAATATAGTTATGAGATTTTGGAAGAAGGGAAAGCTTAGTCCAAGGTACATCGACCGTTTTGAGATCCTTGATCACATTGGAGTAGTATCCTATCGACTAGCACTCCCACTAAACCTATCTCAAGTACATGATGTTTTAAATGTATCACTCTTGAGGAAGTACATACCCAACCCATAACATGTACTCAATCTAGAGGTGGTACCATTAGAGAATGTCCTCTATTATGAAGAGAAATTGGTGAAGATCTCATATCGTAGGGAAAAAGTTCTAAGAAATAAAACAATTCCCCTCATCAAGGTGTTGTGAAAAAAAGATAAAATAAGAAACATGGGAATCAGATGAAGTGATGAAGAAAATTTAACAGAATCTATTTTAGTATGGTAAAAGGAAAATTTGAGGGTGAAATTTCTTAGGGGGGAAATATTGTAACGACCCAAACTATTATCAATGAAAATTCCTCTTGATCCAATTAAACGTATTGTTATGAAAATATGGTTATATAAATTATAAACTTCCTCGATTTTATGTTTTTGGATTTCAAAATACCATTATGAATTGTTACTATTTCTAATATTGTCGTTGAATTGTGATCACATGATTAGTATAAATACAGGGCTTTAGAAAAACAAATTTACTCAGAAAAAGGAAGCGATGACATCATCCAGTAGACTAGTGACATACGAAGCAAATTTTTCAAAGGTCAGAAAGGTGGTGATTTCATTAGGATTCTCTCTTGAACAATACTAATCCGAGCATAAACATGTTAAGCATGAGAAGAACCGCCTACAGGAGAAGGGGAAGTTGATATAGATTACCACCCGGGCAATGTTATCTGAGCCACCCCAAGAGTCTATCTCCTTCACACACCAAAAACATTAGTATTATGTTGGTGTTATAAGGGTTTATTTAATGAGACCTTATTACTATGATTATGTACATTATTTTTTTATAGATAATAAACATTCATTTTATTATTGTTACTTTGTTAACTTTTTTTAAAGCACAAATAGTATTTTTTAGTCAATATTCAATTAAGAAATCTCTTTTAATGAATTAATGGAATTTTGAATTAAATAATATTTTAATTAAATATTATTACTAAATTAAATTTTAGATTATATAAATGACCATATAATTATTATGAATACTATTGTGTTTTTTATTAAGGTTTGAAAGATATTTTTGTCAGAACCCATGAATTTTCTATTAATTCTAGTTTTTATTTTAAAATAAAAAATTCACATATTTAGAAAATTGTTTAGGTAAAATGGGTATTATTTTTGGAATCAAGATGTCGAAATAATCCAATTGTTTTTTTTTTCAAAAAATTCTCAGCGTCGAATTTTTGGGTAAAAATTAAATACTGTTTAAATATATAATGTGTTTTATGATATCATAATGACCCAATAGTTTTGTAATAAAATTCTAAAAACATTATTTTGGAAAAATATGTGTTTTAAAATTAAAATAATGTAATTTTTGTTTTTTTTATTAATTTTATAATGCTTTATTGGACACTTCATGACTTATAAAACATTTTACCTTTTTAAATTGATTTCCATGAGAGTGTGACACACCTCCACATTAGAAAACCTATTATTTTAAGAAGTTAGGCCATTGGCCTGATAAAATATTTTTTTCCACTCCCCTTTAGAAAAAACCATGGGAAACACTATGGGCTAGTTTGTGGTTTGGATTGGATTAATGTGTGGTGACACAAACCTAAATAATAAATAATTCCTTCTCCTTTCCTTGATAAACCCACCCAAGCTCCCACTTCCTCTTCACAAAAAGAATTTGGAGCATGACCAACCCCAACCCTAATATCTCTATAATCCTCCCAATGCACACCAAGCTCTCAAAAAGCCTCTCTCTAGCCCCTATCCTGCTATTGGGATCACACTTCCAAGTAAGGGATTCCTTCCTTTATCATTTTATCTAATTTTATTAATATTTTTATTCCCTTTTATTTTCAATTATAAATGTTGAGGTATGATTTTGAACCTTTACCATACTTCACTATTTATTTTTTAATGATTAGATGCCCATTTTCTCTCTTTTATTAATGCCTCCAATGTCCACCCGTTACCATGCCAAAATTATGTAAGGAATTTTTCTCTCCTCATTTATGTTCAAGTAATTCTTTTGTATTATGAATCCAAATTCCATTAGTTATGTTGGGACTTGTCTCTATATGACCCCATAGATTTAAATTTCATTTACATATGATGATACACCCTTTTCTCTCTCATCATCCTTTTTTATGAAGTCTTATGTAATGTCATTATGCGGCTGAAATTGCACCACCATTTTCAAAGAAAAAATCATTGTGTAGTGAATACCATGACCGTTTCTCTTCCAAGGGTGTTCACCTTTATTCACACATACTTATTAATGGAAGAGTTTCATGTATGAATTTTATATTACTTCTCTGTGGAATAAATTATGATGTTTAATGAATCTATGTTGTATGATCTTGTGGCACACTTACGCATTAAATGAAATTTTTATGAAGGGTGCACCCCGATAGAACTCCAATACATTCGGTAAAGATTAGTATAATGATTTGTCAAGTGAAATTAGGGTTTAATCATGCTTATTCAAGTGAAATGAGGGTTTACTAATGCTCTATGTTCAATGATACTTATCTCATGCTAATACCATGATAAGTGTTGTCTCCACATTTCCATGTTATGATAATCTTGCAATATCATTCCTTTATGTTCATAGTTCTTTTATTCTCTATTGATATGTCTTTTACCTAAAATGTAATGTATTATTCATTTTATGCCTTGTTTACCCCCTTACAGGGATTTATAGCTGACCTTTTTATTATTCATGCCCTCATGTTATCCCATTAAATTTTATGTATGAGGGAATTTAGTGGTCATGTAAATGATGTTTTAAATAAATATGTTGTGTTTCATGTTCTAAGTCATTAATTAATGTTCCTAATCCCCAAATACATTATACCTCTCTATATTCTATCTTGTATCAAGTGAATATTTTATGTAATAAATCATGTTGAAGTGTGTATTTAAGAGCAAGGTTGTTATATTTTAAGATGTTTTAAAATAGTCACCCATCATATAAGAGTGCATGCATGCCATAAATAGTTTGTGAGTTATTTTGATACACTCTATTCTAGTAAAATGTTCTAAAATATACATGTAGTGTGTCACATCCCTGATGGGATAGTGAAAATTCTCTTTTGGCTAGTGTCATAGGGGCATGTGTATACACATTTTCATGGGTTTATATAGAATGTGTGAAATCCAATAGTTGGTTAATACTATCATACCTTTTCAATGAGGACCATGTTTCACACTTGTTTATTTGTATTGAGATATAAATGTATGTCAATTTTGTTTTAAATTCTTTACAAGAATTCTGAATTTATATAAACTATTTTATATAAATATTTTACTTAATCGATTGTTTACGATATATTAAATCTCTTGTAATGTAAATCCTAAGATTTTAATGTATTTTCCATCATTTTGAAACTATGTAGTATGTTTTGTTTAAATATTATATTCTGTTTCCAACCCCATTTGTTCTGAAAAATTGTATTATTTTATTTAGATAATCTATATTTGGAATTCGTTATGGAATCATTGGTGGTATCCTACTGGGCTTAGTCTTACACCCTTACTTTTGTTTTGGGTGTTTGGAGACTTTGTTCTTCCAGGATCAAACAAATGGAAGTGGTCTCTTGGAGGTGGATCCAAATATTGAGTGTTGTACATGGTGAGTTGTGTCCTTAGTTACCATGGGGATATTTTTACTATTTAGTACATTGGGTTGTAGTGACTTGGATTTCATGCCTTGTTGTATTTCTAGTACCTATAATCATTGTGGAGTTTTCTTATTGATATGTATACGGTATTTTACCTTTCACTTCTACAATAATGAGGAAAAATAATTTCCACTTGTATGTTGAACGATGCTAGGTGATAGTTTCCTGCCTATGGGGATAAGGAATGACCTTGGGGTCACATTAGTGCTAGCACAGTTATCAGGTTACCAGGGTACTCAGGCATTTTATGATAATTCAATAGATTATTTTGAAATAGATGAAAATATTTTAATTCAATCATTGAAGAATTTTGAGAGAAATACCCTTTTCACATTGGAAAGAACCATTGTTTTGTAAAATCATTGGTAATTTTCAAAAAATCATATTCTAAACATGAATACCCCAAAAAGGAAAAAAACTATGTTTGAGGTATATATGATGTCCAAATAAAATGAAAACACGTACAAATTGTTTTTAAGAAATATTATAAATGAGCAACTTCAGTGTGGTTTGAAGGAAAATACAGATGAAAATTTAAATAATACAATAGAAATTTTTTTCACCAAACCAAAAATTAAATAAGATATATTTTTATGATAAAAAATTTTTGATTTTAAGAAAATACTTGTTTCTTAAAATATATTATCAAGTTTAGTTGAAAATAGTTAGAAAATTTGTTAGTTCCATATAATTAGGATTGTTTTTTTGGAGTAAATGAAAAGAGAACATTATTAAACATGTTTTACCCATCATATAATGATTTGTGCATATAGATAAATAAATTTGGAACCTAAAAAAATAATTTAGGAGGTGTAAATATAATTAATTAAGAATTTATTAGGGGAAAATAGAGATAAAGCATAACAAGAAGGAAAAAAGGAGGTTTGGGAAGAAACCCTTACTTTATTTCCTTGTGCTTTTAGAACTTGTACTTAATATGAGTGGGAAACTGCTGATGATTCTGAATATAGGAATGAAATTTATAATTATGTTATTTAATTTTATTATCTGATGGATGAGGGAAAGTTTCCTTTGTTTGACATGAAGGCCTATTTCTCGTATGTTTTCATATATTTTAAGAAAATGTTAGAAGATTTTCTTTGGGTAGAAAATGTCTGGTATAATTTTATTAAGTTCAATTTTGATATTTTTGAGGAGTTATAAGATCAAATTTTGTCTTTCATAAGTATTTGTTTCCTTTGTTTTCAAGATTGGTTCACTTGTATATATGTATGATAGATCATTAGAAATTAGAATAGTCATCTAGAATTGAAAATATATATTATTAATGATCTCATAACAAAATTAATTATCTAATATATCATTTTTTATTAGGTATTAGGATAATTCAGTACATAAAACAATAACGATAACCTTTTGGTTTATTTTGACATTTTTCAATCATCACACATTAGTATTGACTTATTAATTAATATTATATATATTTTTTGGTTTCATAACCTTAAATAATTTTTAATACATATAATATAATATGGATTTACTATAAATTTTTTTTTATGTATAACCTTGGCGGATGAATTGAGAATGGAAAACATGTCATACACAATGGTGGTTAATCAACACCTCATGGTTGTAGTTTTCATTTTGAGAATAAAAAGAAGAGGATAAGAGGATTGATTGTGGATTTTCCATTGACATAATAAAATTAATGTATATATAATGTAATTTTGTTATCTTTCAGGTTTGGATAGAGGGGTTGGAGAGATTATAAGAAAATAAAAGAAAGTGAAAAGAAAATAAAGAAAGTGAAAGATGACTTTACCTCATGAATACTTATCCTTGAAAACCTGCTTTGATAAATTAGTTTTGGTATTACATTGGGACCAGAACCTCATGGATGTACTGAAGAGGCATGTGAAGAGAGTTAGGAATAAATTAGTCAAGCTTCAAGTCTTAAGAGTTGTGAGGGGAAGAGGTGGTGAAGGAAGATATTTATACTGGAGGAGATTGGTGTTTTTTGATTATATAATTCATTTTTTATTATTTTTCATAAAGAAATTAAATTGTGATTATTCCATGAATAAATATATTAAATATAGAATGACATATTGAGATTATAGTTCTTACATCAATGATGGATCAAGGAACAATGTATTTATCTTATAATGTGTATTTATATTAAATTATTGTATTTCACTATTCAAAAAAATAACTATTTTAGGAAAATCCAAATAATTAACTTTTACCATATATTGATGTTAATAATTCAAAAATGGAGTCCATTTTATGAAAATAATTTTCTAAATATTAGAACATTAATTTTTATTTAAAAGATTCATTAACTCGAAAAATTCTGATTTTAAAATTATAAATGTTTTTATGACACATTAAAAAATTAATTAATGTCTCATAGAATTAGATTATAATCATAAGAAAAAATATATATTAATTTATGAATCTATATTATGAAAAAAAGTTCTTTTAAATATTTATAATAACTACAAAATTGTAAAAAACATTAATGTTTCACAATAATACCTACAATTAATTTATAATTTTTAAATCATCTATTTACACATTCCATCTTATAAATATACAATATTTTCATTTATAAGATACAAAAATTGTATTTATACTTTCATATGGAATATTAATATTAAAATTTTCATTTTAGACTTCAAATGATCAAATTTAATAGTATATTATGGTTTTTAACTCGCCATTTCATGAAGCATAAAATATCAAAGATATAAAATTTGAAAAGCAACATAAAATAAAATTAAGGTTTGTTAGAATAATTCCATATAAAAATTCAATATTACTACGGGTGTAAAATTAGTAATCCTAATTGAAGAGTCGTAGAATAGATATGTTTCATTATAGGCCAAGGAAATCATAAACATGTGAACATAGCTATTTGAAATCATATTCATGAATAATATCATGAGAATAACAAGCAGAAATCATAATCCTACATCCAAATGCGAACATAGATATTTAAAATCAGGCTTACACATAATCTTCTAATCCAATGTAGAATAACTCAATCTCACACATCTAAATTTGAAAAAATACATTCACAATCATATCCATGATAATCATCATGATCATCTCATTAAATATCTATATAACATTACCTAATGCAATGGGGGGATATAACAGACCCATACATAAAATAATCGTAACCTATTAGTATTAATTACACAATATCCTTAATTAATTCATCATTTCATAATAGATTAACCCATGGAAAGAAAAAGAGTTTCATTAGTATTTCCTCATCATAATCAATAACCATATAGGGAAAGAATAAAAATGGTATTACTGAATCGTGTACCCAGTGAGGCATAAATATAATCAAAGTCTATTTTTAAAGATGAAAACACCATTATAAAATTTCTATAATATTCCTAACATAAAATACCATTTTTATTTTGAAACCACTTATTTAAAATATAAATATTTCCATAATATCTAGAAAAAAAATTACATAGAAAAGAAAAACATAATATTATATTTTCATCTTAAAAAAAGGAATATTCATGATAGTGGAAAAATTCATTCAGGTATTATTCATTAAAAAATAATTTTTGTTTGCATTGTTGATAACAAATACACTTTCAAAAAAAGACCATGAAATTCCATTTAATTTTTTTATACAAATTAAAATAAGGAAAAAATGAAATTAATTTATAATTATTGAATAATTAAATTTTATAAAACAAATTAGAGTAATATGAAAATATTTTTAAACATTTTTAAGAGAAACTATAAATCTAAGAAAGAGATTCTTGAAAATAAATTAGATTGTTACATAAATCCCTTAGCTCGAGTCTTCTCTTTTTTACATGTAAACAATTTTTGTATAATAAATATAAATATATTATACATAAATTAATGATAAATATTCCTTCAGAATATAATATTAAAAAATGTTTAATAATGTTAAAATTTCCTTTTATTAATAATATTTCATTAAATTGGTCTGTTAGGTGAAAACTAGTCTGTCTTCCATGCGTGTTTTAGTTTGATGGTTCCTATACTTGAAACATGATCAATCATTAACAATATATATTATATTAATAATGATATCATTTTATTATTTATTCAATATACACACTTTTATAATCATTCATATAAATAGTTAATGAAAAATGAATTACATCACTTCATGGAGATGGTAGATCATATATTCCCATAGGTGATGATTACATTGGTTGATGGAAATAATAAAAGAAAGGAAATTTATAATTCACCTCTACTTTATAATAATTATTTCATTAAAATAATATATATTAATTAAATATAACCTTATTAACATACATTTATAGAAAAAAACTAAAAATTAATCGCATCTCTTTGTGGAGGTGGTAGTCCACACTTACGTATGAGCGACGTAATCATTTTACAAATATGAGAAGGAAAGAAGTTGGAAAAGATATTAAATTTATTGAAAAATAATTATGTCATAAATAAAATATATAAACCTTAAATCCATCATTATAACCAAATATGAATAACAATTATGGAAAATGAATCATATCGTTACATGGAGACAACAGTCCACATGAACGCATGAGTGATGCATTCATTTCCCATTTGATAGAAAAGAGTTTGAAAATGGTTGTGTAATGAATACAAGACATATAATTAAACATATGGTAATATATTAACCATGTAATTATCGATAAATTTGGTTTAGAAAATTTGTAAGAAGAAATAAAACATAATGTACTCTGTTAAGGGTTATACTTATTTATTGAGAAACCACCTTTTTCTTACACATTAAGCCATGAAGGGATTATATTATGATCAAAAGACAAATTCTTCGAAATGGGTAGGTATGTTATTATTGTATTTGGTTAGTTATTTATTTTTATTAGTGGCTCTATAAGTGTTTATAATACAATAGATTGAGTGTCCATTTAAAAGTGGGGGAGAGAACACACTTTGACTTTTTTAAAAGATTAAAATATATGAAAGTATTATTCTAAAAAAATATCTCCAAAATGACTCGTATTATAATAAGAGATTATAGAGGGTATAAATATTACCATATAATATTATTTAGTGATTTTTTTATTATTTTCATGCTTATTATTTTAGTTTTCATCCTTTCAACACATTTTAACTCTTACCGGGGTAACTTTTTTACCAAACTTATTATTCATAATAACCTGAAATGAAATTGGTCTCAGTAAATTATGAGAAAATTTTGATTAAAAATATGGATTAAATTATATCAAATTAAATTTCTATAGGAATAATAAGTTAATTTTAATATCCACCAATAGGTGATGAAAAATATTTCCCAAAAAAAAGCATTTTTAGGAAGAAAAATTAATTTTTTATTAAAAAATATGAAAATATAGATTCCAATATAATTAATTATTTTATATATAATATAATATAATTAATTAAATTCTAATATAAAATCATAAAATTTTACTTTGTAAATAATTGAATGGAAAATGCCATTTATTTTCTAAAATTGGAATGTTTTTTACTTCTCAAAGAAAAATTAATATTATTAGAAAAATAAAACATATTTACCTTAAGATAATTATAATATGATGTTTTGAGAAACGTTATAATTTTTATAAAATAAAATTTATATTATTTTAGTAAATTATATATCATTTCCCCATGAAAAGTACAATAAAAACCATTTTCGAAGAAAATATATATTTGAAGTATAAAATTACATTTCTGAAAATTGAGTATTTATTTATTTTTAATTAATAAATAAATTTCAATTATATAAATTTTTTTATACATGTTGTGACATAATATTTCAATTCCTATTTGTACCTCCAGTTTGGAAGTTATGTTTTAATGGTATACTAGATCATGGTTCATTTCAAATCGAGGTTGTGTATGAAGAATGATATCAAAAGATTCAATTTTTTTTAAAAGAAAAATATGAAAAAACATTTGGGTTTCACATTACAACTACATAAAACAAATCCTCCCTAAAAATTTCATCACTTAGATCTGAACAATTAAGTACGTTTCTACCTCATCAAATCCTCAGTTTCCCATATAGATTCCTTAAAATTATTTGTTCACCACAACACTCTGACTAGTTGAGTGGCCTTGTTTCAAAAAAATCTTCTCTATTATATCTATTATCTCTAAATTTTGTTCCTAATAATATAGATCATGTTCCATGGGTACAACCTCTGAGTTCATTACATGCGATAAATCTAGCATGTACTTTCTCATGATAGACACATGGAACACATTGTGAAACTGAAAGTGATATGGTGGAAGAATCAAATGATTTTTAACTCTTTCTATATGAAAATTAATTTTTATGGGATACATATATCAAGGTATCATATTGACCTTATTTCAAAATATCATAAACATAATCCAAAGAGTTATTCGAAAGATGAAATTGTCACCAACTTCTATCTCTTGATCTGACATATGAATCTTTGGATAAATTTTCCATCGACTCACAAATAACGTTATGTATTATTTAATGACTCTAATATTATATTCCACTTCCTTAGATATATCATTTACTAATTAAAATGTTTAACTAACATTATCTCATCACATTGGAGTTGTGAAATTATATCCCTAGGGATCTTTTTAAGAGGAATCTAAATTCTTGAGTGAATGATATCAATCTATGAAAATTTAAATGAATTAATGTGTTAATAAAAAACCCCATAAAAATACATATATAAATATATTATAATTTTTTATATATTTTTAATGGTATTATCATAATGAATATATACATGAGTATGATAAATAGTAATGAAACTCAAGAATAACTCTGGAGGCTACTGAAGATATATCTAAAACCTAAGGTAAACCTCATATCCTGATCAAATTCAATTGAGAGTGGTACACTATGAAATCATAAAGATGCATTAATTCATATCCAATTAAGTTAATCAAGAGATAAATTTCATTTTATATTAATGAAATATACTTTTTTTAAAGGTGATCAACTACAACCCAAAATGGACTTGTTCCCTTTATATGTTTTGGGGTGTCTAATGATGGAATCCTTAATGGTGTATTTACATTTCCATATTCGTATGGGTAATGGTTAAAAAATCCCTTTAAACATAATTCTACAACCCTTAACTTTTTGAAATACCAATCATCAATATACATACTCTAAAATATTATTTTTAATATTATATCACTATAAATACTCATTTAGATGTATTTACATCTTCATACTTGTCAGATAAATATAAAATGATGAAATATGGGGTCCATCCAACAACTTATTATTTTTTTTGGTATTGATGGGGAAAATACTTAGTTCCTAAACAATATCATTCCATTATGATCATTGTTGAACTTAGGAACTTTCCTCACCTTCTTATAAAGTTAATATCTTCATTATGTGTCTTATTATCATCTCATTTTGGGGTGGTTGAATATTTTCTTGTCAAAGGTATGATTTATCCCCTTTCATCATTATATTTTTATACATATTCTAAAAATACATAAATATTTGATCTCTTTAAATCCCCATCATCGACATGCTTTCATGGTCATTTTGATTCACAGCAACATCCACTTTGTTCACCTTCCCAGGGGGTTAGTGTGTTCACAAATAATTATTTGAAATCAATTTAAACCATATACGTAGTGAATATTCCAGACATTGTATGTGAATATATACATGGGGAATTTATAATCAATTTATAAATCCCTTACTTCACCATAAAGACAATTACTTTAGGTTTTCAACTTTAAAATTGCGATTGCCAACTCTAAATTGTGATTTAGGTAAAATTTCACCTGAATTTTAAATTAGTGTGTGCCATAAGATTATACAATATCATTCCACATGAGGAAAGAATCTAATAACATATTTTATGATTCAATATAGATCACTAACCCTTCTCTACTATAGGTTAATATAAGAATTGATGTGTTTACCAACATTCCTTTCATCACCTCAAAATTTTACACATATTAATTTTTCTAAAGTAACTAGAATCCATTCCATTTCAAATTGGACAAGGGGTTATATAGTAATGATAAATCCTTCACAAAGAACTAGATTAATCCTACAAAACCATAAAAATGTTAAATAAATATTATAGTGGTTGGTCAAAGACATTTTTAAATAACATCCTTTTTTAAAGGAACCATTGATATAACCTCACATAAGATTATATGACCTAATAATGTGACTTTTGGTATCCAAAACTCACACTTATTAAATTTAGTATATAACTTCTCCTTCATCTGGGTCTTCATGAAAATCCTCAAATGTTTTTCATGCTCTTCAAATGGAATGTATAAGAATATCATCAATAAATACTACCACAAACTAATGGAGGAAATTTTAAAGACTCTATTATTTAAATCCATGAAGATAGTGGAGGCAATCATAATTCCAAATTGAATCACTATAAATTCATATGACCATACCTCATATGGAATGTATTTTTGGGTATATCCTCTTTACTGAACCTCAATTGTCGATATCCTAAAAGAATTTAAGTATTGTAAATGTATTTAACTTTATGAGATTGATCAGACAAGTCATTAATACACGGTAGAAGAAACTTACTCTCGATAGTGATATTTTTATGTTCTCACTAATTAATGATTATATTCATTTACCATTATTATTCTTAATAAATGAATAGTTTTACCCTATATTTCCTCACTAGGGTGTACAAATCCATTATCATGATTCTCCTGTTGTTTTTTCATTAATTCATGCAACTCAATCAGGTTTATTCTAAAAGGATTATTTAAAATAGGTGTAGCACCTGAAATAAATAATATTGAAAAATTAACATCAAAATTTATGAAAATACATAGAATTTGGTCAGGAAATAGATCAGTATAATCCCAAATGATAAAAATATGATCTACTTTGGGCTTATCCTCACCAACATGATATAAATAACCCTCGTAAATATTTACCAAGAACCATTGACCATAAGAAAAATCCAATAGAATTTTATATTCTTCCTCACATAGAAAAGTGGTCATAGGTTGATTTGAAATATCAAAATAGAATTATATTCATCGATAATTAATATAGGATCTATGTAGAGAGATCCAATACATGGCTAGAATCAAATAAAATTCGACCAAAGTGAGAATCAAAATATTTAATGGAATTAAATTCCCAAAAACTTCTATCGAAGTAGAGAAATAAACATGATATTCCATCCTCATTAAATTAGGTTTTTTATTGATAACTAAAAAATATAATCATTGATGATTTTAATGAATAAATCAAGATACATTTTGTGATATAAATGAATTCATATGAATAAAAAAATAGACTTTAATATTTGAGCATTACATTCATCACCTTAACATCATCATTCTATCATTATTTCCTTCTAAAAACAAAATGGTTGGCATGATCATCATATATTTATAATTATGGTAAAAAATCGTATGATTATACAAACCATCCTTTTGTTTCCCTAATTTATGATACCATATATTCAATATATGGAAACTTAGATTTATCCTTGGTCATTCATGGTCATAAACTATACAAATATTAAAAAATGGGTCATAATGATGATGTGATTTAGCCCAATAATATCCCATAGGTTTTTATAGAGAGGGTTTTCATCTTAGTTTCTCTCATTATGAACTGATAAAAATTGAGTTAATAACCACTCATCCCATTTAGAGTTGTTACCCATAGGTATATCTATTTTATAACTAGATACACATTTTAGTATCTATATAGGGATGAGTTTTAAAGTAACATTAGGATGTTATACTATACATAGACTTATCCTTATAATGTTCAATAAATTTACCTAATATAATCTCCAAAAATAACTAAACAATTATAATACACCAACTATAAATACCCAATCATATCTTACATATAAATTATATCATTTAGACTAATAATTAATATATGTCACAAATAAAAATGCATGAGAATTGTAAAGGATTACTATAATTAGAGACTAGACACCTAAACATATTATTTATGAACAATATTAAACATCTAAAACATATATCATCATATAAAGTACCCTTTTAGGATTATTTCACTTATTACCTTCCATAAAAACATAGTGGAAGTAAAATATATGATTGGGTGAGATCAGATACTCAGTTAGGGTAATCATGTAATGTATTAATCATATGAGATCTTAAGGTGATTATAATGGTGTGATAACATAATCTAAAGAATGTTCTCATTGAGAATGATTTATACCGATAAATCATTTTATTATAAACTATAAAATTAATTCATATAGAGATGCATGATTAATAATGTTGTTAAAAATGTAATCACTATTCATGATTCATAACATATGCATGTGTAATCCCAAGTATAATAAATCATAATCTTTTCAATATAACTATTTCAAACCATATCCATTAATAATCTTTTAAGAATTGATATAAGAAATCATATTGATGAATCAAAATTTGAACATATCTATTCACAATCATATATAAGAAAAATATTGCATTTAAAGCACGAAGCAATCACACTCACACATCAAAATGAGAACAATTATATTAAAAATCAATTCCATTATCATCACAATCATTATCTCATGAGATATCAAAATTATATTACCCAATTTTTTGGAGGTCTATAATATAATAAAGCATTATATAATCAAAATCCATTTATATGTATGGAATAATGTCATAGAAACATCCATCTTTTCATTATATCTTAACCCATAGAAAAGAAAAAATGTTTATATTGATTTCATATTGATAATAAATAACAATTGAAATACATAATACTTATTGTATCATTGTATGATATCCCTACTTAAGTATAAGGATGTTTTCATATATGGAAATTCAAATAAAAGATCACTATAATATTTGATGAGGAAAATATCTGTTCATTTTGAATGAAAAAATTTAAAATCTAAAAAATTCCAGAATATTAAGAAAGATTTTTCTTTTACATAAAATATAGAATATTGAAATGGACTCTTCCAAATAATAAGTAGTCATGATAGAAGGAAAAATGATTCTGGCCATATTTGTTAAAACACAGATTTTTTTCACATCATAAGTTAAAAAATACCTCATTCAGAAATTATTAAGAAGATTCCTTTTATAGTTTTTTTAGAAATTCAAACATGTGTGAAAATGAAATTAATCTATTATTATATAATATTAAAACCATTATAGAAAATATTTTAAACATTACATGAATGAAAATTATTCCTAACAAAAGTGAAAATAAAGTCTATTTTCTAAAAAAATAAAGAACATTTTAATTTAAAAATGTAGTAAAATAGTACTATTATATAAAAACTTTTGGAATAACAAGAGGATAATAAAATAAATTTTTTATACAGTATATTTTTCATATAATTTCTATCAAAGAAAATTTTTTATAGACAATACAAAAAATAATTGTTATTGAAACCTAAATCCCTTACAAGAAGTCTCACCTTCTATTATATGTATTGAAATATATTATATAATAAATATAGATATATTAGAAATATATTATATAAATATATTAATTTATAAAATAAAACTTACTATTTCTTTGTAATTTCCAACTGTTATTTTATTAAAATATGTTCCTTAAAATGGCAATTTATGTGAAAAATGGTCCGCTTTCAAAAAGGTTTCAGTTAGATGTTTCTAGCCCTTACTCCGTGATCAATATTTCATTATATATAGAATATTAATCTTGAAATATGTATAATATTTATTCATTGTATACAATTTTATAACCATAAATATAAATTAGTGATGAAAAAGGAATTACATTACTTCACGGAGGTGATGGTCCATACGTACGCACATGCGATGTCTTACTTTTTGATGGGTAGATTGAAAGAATGATAAATTTTAATTCACCCATATAGAAACACAATTATATAATTAATATAATATATAATATTTAAATATATCCTTGTTATCATATATTTAAATAGGAATTGAAAAATTAATCACATATCTTTGTGGAGGTTGTAGCCCATATATACGCTTGAGTGACATTGTCATTTTTGAAAAAATTTGATGGTAGGAAGGTAGATAAACTAATATATTTAATTAATCATAATTATTTCAAAAAATTAATAATATAAATATTAAATGAATAATAATAACTGAACATGAAATATGAGTATTGAAAATGAATCATATCGCTATGTGGAAGCGGTAGTCGACATGTACACACACGTAATATTTTGATTTCGAATTTAATAGAAAAATGGTGGAAAATGGATGTTAAATCATCAAAAAACATCTAAATATATTTATGATACATTATTAATAATTTTATGATGTATAATAAATTAGATATGGTGGAATAATAAATAAAATTGAAAGCACTCGGTCAAGAGTTATAACTCTTTGTCGAGCAACCTCTACTGGCTAACATCTTAATCCTTGAAATGATTATAATATGTTAAAAAACGACATATAATACATGGTTAGGGATCTTGTGAAGTTATTTTGGTATGTATTGTATGATATAAGAGGTTATTTAAGAGTGTATAATATTAGAGAGGGGTGTCCTTTTATAAGTTGGCGAGCAGACACACATGTAATGTTTTAAAATACTAAAATATATTATTGTATAACATTATAATAATAGATCCAAAATGAATCATATTAGAAATAAATATGAGATAATTTTGAAATATTATATTCAATAGGATATAGATTAGTTTTAATGTCATTTTAACTGTTAAAATTTTAGTTTTATCCAGTTTTCACTCGTACCCTAGTAACTGACTTATATCCAAAGTTACTATTCCAAATGACCAATAATGAAAATGGATTCATTAACAAATTTGGAAAATGAAATTAAAAATATTTAATAAATTTTATAAAAATCAATTTCTATAAGTTGAAGCAATTAGTTTAAAATCATACCCTTAAAATGTGGTAAGAAATAGATTAAAAAAATGAATTTTTAAGTATATAAATGTTTTTAAAATAGAATAAAGAATAATTTGTGTTCCAATGAAATTTATTGAATTATGATTGATCAAAATGCACAAATTAAAATTTAGAATTGATAAAAAACGGTAATTTTTCAATACTTGAATGGATAAAATTGTTTTTTATCAAATACATTTATTTTTACTATTCATTTAAAAATCAAAATTTTCAGAAAAATCCCAAAACCTCCATAAGATAATTTTGATATGATGACTGAAAAAATGTTATATTTTTTATAAAAAATTAATAAATTGGTTGGAATTAATTAAATTATCATAAAAAAGAATCAATTAAATATAATTTATTAAACAAATATTTTTATATACATAAAATGACATAACTGAATATTATATATTTATTAGATATGTATTAATCAATATATTTTGATTATATAAACAATTTATATATATTTTCTCATAATTTGGTTATTACTATTCATAAAAATAATGTAATGACTAGGTTGTAATAGAATATTATTTCACAGTTTATCAGGTTTCAAGGTTCTGTGTAAAACAAGCTATCATATACTTCATGTTTATTTCAATGAAATATATACATATGTAAATATATAATATATGGTTGTTATAAAATGAATGAAATGGATAATAATTGAATATTAGATTATATAGGGTCTAAACATGAATATATATTTTGATTTAGACAAATTGTTTTTCCATTTTAACCGCTATAATTTAGGTTTTAACCACTTTAATCAGTTTTATCTATAACCATGATAACCAATTTTTTTTTACCAAAGTTAATACTCATAATGAAAAAATTAAATTGGATTCATTACTAAACATGGAAATTATGATTTCAAATATGATGTCCATTTCTTCATATTCAATTTCTATAAGCAGTAGAAAATACTCCAAAAAAAATATTCAAAACACGATGAAAAACATTTTTCCAGAAAAATTATTTTTGACCATAAAAATATATTTATACCAAAAAAGTATAATGTAAATTTAGATAAAATTAATTTAACTATTGTTTATAAAAATGAAATAATTAAATAATTTTAAAATAAAATGGGTCACTTTAATGACTTTAATGGAAAATCATTTTTTATTTATAAAATAGGTATATTTTTAATATTCATTGAAAAGTTAATCTTTTTAGAAAAATCAAAAATTTTAACTTTAGTATAATTATTATTTAATTTTGATCCCAGCTCATTCAGGAACACTTTCTCATATGTATGGATAATAATTCATAAGCTTAGTTGGTTATATTAGTATCCCCAGATTATTTGGGACATAGCTTCGTCTGTTGGAAATCCCATTAGATTAGACAAACAGACTGATAACCCCAACTTTGGTATCTATGATAGAATACTGTTAGAGGTTGACATGGATAGTGTTTTAGTTGAACATGTTGTCTTCACTACTAGGGATGATAGTATTACTCTAGAGATTGGATACGAAAGGAAACCCAAATTCTGTCTAAACTGTTACATTTATGGTCACACACTTTCTGAGTGTAACAAAAATAAATTCTGTTCATCATGTAACATAAAAGGTCCTGATGACTTTCACTGTAGAAGGAAAGGGAATGACACGGGTCAGCCTGAGCCCACTATGGAGGCTTCTTCTGGGGAACAGAATGACAATATGGAGGTTCAGAAAGAACCAGTGGTAGTTACTGTGGATGCTCTTGTTAGTGAACAAAATGACAGTCAAGATCCCCCCAAGAAGGATGGGGAAGGTCAAAGCCAAGATTATTGGGAGAAGGCACAAGGGCTTGAGGAGAATTCTAAAATGGTAAATGCTCATGTTGATGAAAGGCCTCAGGATGTGCTTCCTTTTGAACCTAATGTTAATTCTGTGCTTCCTAGTTTGAATGAAGATCAGGTGGCTGAGAAGGATGAGCAAGGTAAAACCATTAATGCTGGGATTAATATGATGACAATACAAGGAACCAGTGATACAGCTGGGAAATTCTCCCAAGTGCAATACTCGATGGTTGCAAGGAGGAAACTCCCTGATACCTTAATAGGCCCAGTCAGTTCAGACAATAGGTACTCATCATTGTCTGATGATGATGTTTCCAATGTTCATTATGGAGGCCCCCCAAATGAAGAAGGAGACTATTTTTTGCCAGCTGGAAAGGGAAATAAATGTCCCAGGCTAGTAGGATCTGTCTTGGGAACTAAGTCATCACCTCAATGTTTGTGTACTCCTTATCACTTTACAAGTGGCCTACTGCTTTGATCAAGGAACGTGATGGCATGATCAGAAACTTTATTTGGACTGGTTTAACACAACAAAGGAAATTGGTTACTGTTAAGTGGATGGACTGTTTCAAGCCTCTCTAAAATGGTGGAATGGGAGTCAAGGATTTCAGGGTTTTTAATAATGCATTTCTCCAAAAATTTACATGGACAATCCTTGCTAGTACTGACATTGCCTTGGAGTTTCTTTCTAACAGATTTTTTGACATGTTACATAGGAGGTAGAAGGTGTATCTGAGATCCTCTATCTGGGCATCAATCAGGAACACTTATACTGATCTTATGTCACATTATAAATGGTTGGTCTATTTCAGCTCCCAGCTGAATTTCCGGACAACACAGTGGTTGTCCTGTCCTATTGATTATACAACTAACATTCCTCTATATTTGAGGAACACTACTATATCTGATTTGTAGGGAAATACATAGTCTCAAGTAGTAATTCCTTCCAATCATCAAATTGAAATCTCTGCTTATGAATATATGGATGAGGAAACCCTGATTTGGGAACCTGATATGACTTTTTTATTCTCCAGCCAACTGTCTAATGCCATACAGTGTGGAAATGCACATCCAACATCTGCTTGGGTGATGGAGGTGAGGAAGGCTTTCATCATTCCAGCTGATGGTCTTCTTATATGGCGTATCTGAAAAAACATGATGCTAATCCAATCTTCCATTCGAAGAAAATGTTTGAATTTGGCCCCGGTATTATTTTTCTATCTTGCTACCGATGAATCTACTGATCATATTTTCATCATCTTCTCTTTTTATTCCCAGTTCTGGAGGTATTTAATGGATATTTTTCATTTTCAATTGGTCTTCAATTCTATTGTCACCCTGTTCAATTCTGTCATGCATTAACAAAATAGTGTGCAGGTTCACTCCTTGCTCATTGTTGCTGCTATTTCTGTTATATCTTATATTTGGAAGGCCCAGAACAATATAGTATTCTATGGTGACAGACCCTCTTTCAAGGAGGGGATGGTGGCAATTCATCAAAGCATTAAACTTGCTTTGGTGAAACAGTCTGGCTCTACGAACAATAACATGTCTGATTTCCTATTATTGAGAACACTTGGTCTAAGTGGCAGGGAGAGGAAGAATAAGGTGCTGAAATATATTAGGTGGATCCCCCCAATCAATGATTATATAAAGGTGAATGTGGATGGGGTAGCCTCTGGCCCGTCAGGACCTGCTGTATGTGGTGGTGTCTTCAGGACCTATCGAGTCTTTGTAAATGGATGTTTCTTTTATTACATTGGCAATGGTGATGCTTTAGAGGCAGAGCTATGGGCTATGATAAAGGCAATACGGTATGCTACTCACTATGGCTAGAGGAAGATTTGGATAGAATCAGACACTTCTGTTGCCGTGCAGATCCTCAAAGAGCAGTCCAGGAATGTCCCATGGTGGATAATTCCTACTTGGATAGGATCTTTAAAGATTGCAGAACTTATTTCCCTTAAATATTCTCATGTATACAAAGAAGCAAATCAAGTGGCAGATGCACTCTCAAAAAGAGAAATCATAGAGGTGATCTCTAGCTGGCTGGCCCTTTGTTCTTCCTGATTATTGCAATGATCTTGTTCACAATGATAGAATTGGTACTGTGTTTACAAGGTTGTGTAAAGCTCCCCTTTCCTAAGTGGTTTTTACTCTTTAAAGTTTTCTTTATTTAATCTTATGGGAGCAGGTCTTCACCTAGCTCTCGGAATTTCGGGGTATAATTTTGATATTATGATTTCTAAAATTATATCCTTTTTAAAAAAGTTAAATTTCTAATAACTTTATAAATTAATTATAATATCAACACACAATATGAAGTAGAAAAAATTTTCAAATAAAACATTTTTTTATGCATAAGATGATATTTTTGAGAATAGTGTATTTATTTATTATCAATTAATAAATATATTTAAATTATATGAAACCTGAGTATATATTGTTTTATTATATTTTTATTCATATTAATACCACCAACTTAATAACTATGTTATAATGGTACACAATATCATGGTTCATTTGAACCCAAGGTTTCATGTAAAGAAAGCTATCAAATACAGGATAGTAATTTCCATGGAAAAATATATTTATATATTTCTATGGTGTTAAAAAATGAATAATATAATAATATGAGATAATATAGGGTTTATATATGACATTATAATATTATTTATACTTGTTTTTATTCCATTTTAGCACTTATAATTTTAGTTTTAACCCTTTTAACCCGATTTAACCCTTACCATTATAGATTGATTTTCTTTCCCAAAATTGAATTTTCATAATGTCAAAATATGAAGATAGGAAATTTAAAAAAATTGGGCCAAAAAATATAAATTTTAAAACAATTTTCAATATTCAATATCTAAAATAGGGGAAAATAAATTTTAAACTTAGAACAAGTAGCAAGATGAAAACAGTTTTCTGGATGAATACCTTATTAAGTATATAAATGAATTATCAGTACAAAATTAATGTATAATGTTTATATGAATGAAACAAATTGATTTATGTATAATTGTAAGGAAATAATATAATTTAAAAATAAATCCAAAACAAAAATAAACTTTTAAAATACTTAAAAAGAACGATTGTTTTCCGAGAACCGATATTTTCTTCATTCATTTTTGTTCCTATTTCCCAAAAATTCCAAAAAATTACTGTACAATAAATTTTTAATCTTGATTTATAAAATTAAATATCTTTTTTAAATTCAAATTCTATAATTTAGTATTTACTCTATTTTATTTAAATTTAGAAATCATGAAACTCAGTTTAATTAGAACTAATATATTTTCCTTTGACTGGAACATTACCTATTATTATTATAATGAAAATAGATCTATGAAATATTATTCAGCAATATTAGTAAGGAATAAAATTTATCTATTAATAATATTAACTTGGTTTTCATTCGGTGGATCAAAATTTTTGTAATAGTTCATGCTTTTTGGAGTTGCGCAACAGAATCATGTTTGGATTTTGAAAATGGAATGCATTGAGTAATCTATTAAAGAATGATCATGGAAGGATGATAGACATGGTTATAGGATTATAATAAATTCTCATAGTTGAGAAGAATTATGGGGGCTTTTTATATTTACCCACATCATTATATTTGTTAATTCCCAAGAGAATCTGAAATTTTGATATGGTGAGTAGTTGATTTGAAGAAATTGTACATGGAATGGATTTATGAGAGTTTGGACATCCCTAGTGTGTTTATTAATAAGTAATATTTCATATTTTATTTTGTGGGTGTTTTTTAGAATACAAAAGAAGGTTTGGGATTATTGGGAGGTATAATATTTTTCAACCTGTTTCCATTCAAGGAACGACCAGCTGGTTCATGATATAAAGGAGGCAAGAAGGATGGTTAGACCCTCTGCCTAATGTACCATTATGTGAGGTAGGTTCACACCATGAATGGTTTTGGATAATGTGGTAGTAACCCTAGGTCCCAAAAATTTCACTTCACAAACCTCTCGTTTATTCAGTAAAAATTCATTGGTTGGTTATTTTTGGATATATGTATTCTGGATCTTTTCAGGTTGGGATCTTATTTGTTTTATACTAAAACAAGGTTAAGGATGATCCATTTAGGATGAATAACCTTTACCAATCATCTCCATTAATCCTCATTGAGAGGGAATGTTTAATCTTGTGATCTAGTGTAAGATCATCCTTTTTCTTTCATTTTTTTTCTACATTTTATACTTTTGATTTGTCTTATTTTGTGAAGGTATCTAATGAAAATCTCACCATATTATAATGAAATCATCCTTTTTGAGTAGGGTTTCAAGAGGCTTGGGAAGAGTATTTTTTGTGATGTTGATCATAAAACATCATGAGCCATTTCAGTGTTCTATGTCATCAAATGAATTTATTAATTTTTTATTTATTTTTGTTGAATTTGAAATATTACATATGTTAAATGATAGGGATTTTTCCAGATATGATTTCAAGGACACCTTATAGGACATCTACAGGTAGTTTATCACTATTATAGTGTAGTGGTAACACTAATGAATATTTTATGAAATATTCCTATTTGGAATTAGATTAAAAATATAATTATAATTTTATTTTAAATTAATTAGTTTCATTTCATAGAATGTGATAGGTGTATAGAAGCATGGACGAGCTTTGGAAGGGGTTTTTAGTCCTTGAAAGGGTTTTTATGAGATTGGTGAGGTTAATAACTCATTTTGAGGATGTTTTCCCCAATGATACAAAACCACCTATATGTTCACAAATGGTTGTTCATGGGTGTGTCTATACTGCATGGGTTTTTATAGAGTAGTTATGGACTTAGATATCCTTAGACATTATGATGTGGTGAATTTGAGCTCCAAACATGGGATATGTTATCATTAATAGTTGGGTCAGTAGGGATCATATGATGACTAAGTTTCGATGGGGTGAGGTATTTTTTATGCTAAAACGATACCTTGGGTGGTCTTGGGATATGAGTAGTGATGTGGGTAACCTAGGATGGAATTCCTATGGCTATTACGGTTGTTCTGAGAGGAATATTTATAACATTGATATATGATACAATCTTATGTATTACCCCAAATGATTTGCATCATCATGAGGGTGGTCATGGTCCTAGAGACCCTCATGTGAATGTTCATTCTTTCGAGATTATATAATGTTCATGGATAATAGTTAATTCTAGGTGCTGACTAAGAGATATCCTATATAATTTATGTGATGAGGACCAAGTTTAGGTTATGTCCTTGATAAAGACATAGAATTAGGATTTTGAGGGGCAGTAAGTGTGATGGATTCAGATAGTCCCAATATATTAGGAATAAGGGCAATGAGAGACCTAAATGAGGTGGACAAAATCATGATGTCTGTTTCAAGAGGGGACAATGTGTCATGGTGTGAACCAAAGGTGATGAAGATGAGAAAATATTAATTATAAGAGCCCATGAAATATATAGAGGACCAAGTGGATGCCTTACTATGTGAGATAAGATATAAAGAGTTGGTAGAGGATAGTTAAGGACCTAAATTAGATGTGTTGAGTTGTTTTTTGGTGTGATGTTTTGCATTCATGGTTTCTTATATGACCTTGTTATGATAGGGTGGTGTCTACCTATCCGTATATGGTTGAGAAAGAAGATAAATTTTATGACCTTATTCTTATTATATATTGTCTATCCAATAATGTTATAGTTGAGTCATGTGATGTTTATATGTTTCGTGGTTTATATTTTACTGTGGCTATACATAAATGGGATGGTTGAGTTATAAGACTTTTAGATTTAACTTTGTGTTGATTATATGGTGGGTATCCGTAAACAATGTCATTGGGACATGGGTTGTTTATATGTTGACATGTTTAGATTTCATGGTAGTTATTCATCAGTGAGATGGTTGAGTAATGGGATGAATGTGTATCCTTTTTATAATATTTCCATAACAATGTGGGTAATGCAGGGGTATTAACATGAGTATATGAGTATAGATTTAGACTTGTGGTCTAAGACAATAGGATATTTAGCTTAGTGCTGAAGATGGAATGGTTAGGTGTTCTGGAGGCCTATTTAACACTTGGTGACCTGATGGGTACGTGTAACTCATCAAGTGGCGTAGTGTCTAGGTTAACACATGAATAATTGATGACCATGCCTATTTATGTATTCATTTTCCTTATTTATAAACACATTTGATTATGTGTATTATAGGATCTTGGTGATTCCCCACTGTGTTTATACATAGACCCTCAAAATGTGTCTTAGTACATGTAGATACCCTATATTTAATTATTTGATTTTATATTAGTATGACTTGTGGATTATGATGGCATAACTCTATGTTTATACAGATACTAGGTTTGGGATAATTATCCGGGTTCCAGGAGAGAATGATTGTATTTTATTTTTACTATTTAGCTCTTATATATGGTTGTCCTGGTGGGTGTATGGTTTCATATTTGTATGATAATATAATTTGATATAAAAATGTGTTTATTATTAATATTTAAACATTGATGTCTATTGTAGATTCTTATCATTTATTTATCCCTAATGTCATTTTAAACTATGATATGGCATAATAGTCTCCCCAATTTGGCTATATTCCCTCACTACTAATTGGACGTCTTTAACTATATAGACACACACACTTGAGGTCCAGTTACAATCCACTCGAGAACTGATAATTTATATTGGGGAATTCATAAAAAGTAACTAATTCTCTATATTATTGACACCACAAGATGAGTAATAAATTACTTTTAGAATAAATTATTAAATTTCCTCATTATTTAAGGACACAATCTACTTGATAATTCTTCTTCCCTGTTTACCAATTTTTGGAATGAATTTTAATTTTTGTCTTTTAATCTTAAAATAACTTCCACTTAGAGTTTCATTCATTCAATGAATATAATGAGTGAATTTACCAATTTTAAATAATTAATTGAAAAAACCTCCCATACTACAAATTCAGAACATAGATTAAGTTGTTTACATTGAAGTAAAAACATTAATGTTGTCCATGTCACTTACATGAATTCATAAATACCATGAAACATGGAAAATTCCCTTATTTTATCATTTAACCTTGGATTTCAATAACAAAAACACAAAATATCATTCAATAAATCATAATGTTCAAAGTACTTGATCCATAACACTTGAAAATTCCTCTTGATGCACCTATCATGAGGTGGTATACAATATTATTTATATTTTTTCAAGTGCAGCAGTGTGGGTGACAAAATTTCATCTCTCTTGAGGACATTTTTTTAATCACATATCACTCCTAAAATAATTTTAAATTATTAGTGCTTTCTATTTAAGAAATCCTTATAATGGGATGGGTTTAAAGAATAGAATATAAAATGTTAATAAAATAGTTTTTTTGATTATATTCAATTTTTATATTTTATGTCATAATATATCGTCATATTTTCAAGATATATCAAATAGATGCAAGAAATATTTTATTTAACATAAATATATTCAAATACATGTTTACAATATAACCCAATGTTTTTTAATTTCCAAATGAGATTTATAATGTTTATAAGTTAAAATGTTCCATTTATGTATTTAATAAAGATTTATATAGATAATTTATACTTTTAGTGCTTCTATAAAAGAGTTTTGTTTTATAGAAAAAATGGTGATTCCTATGTATATTGGAATTTAGTGGGTGCATCATGTTATTTTTTGTAGATTCTGTGGATAACATATTACTTATGAAAAATATTTTCATGAAATTACATTCTATAAATATGTGATTTTGAAAATGTTTCTAAATGAAATATTTCAGTAAAAAAACATGTATACTATGTATAAATATAAATAAAGATAGAGAAAAAAGTATTTTGGGATGAGGAAAGCACATGTACTGGTAAAGTGATCGAGTGGTGTAGAATATGAAACTCTTAAAGTGGCTTTTTCCAGTGTTTCATGGCATAAATCATAGGAATATCCATAATCCTTCAAATTATCTCTAGAAGATGGTAACCAATCCTTATGTACATGCCATATGATCTGTCACGTATACCATCATATGTATTCGACATAATATTTCTTATACTCTAAGAATAAAAATCATATACCCATTTATATAAGTTTATAGTCACTCTATTTCTATATAGATTATTCTTAAGTACATGAAAAGAATTAATTACATGTACCCTGTCTATGGAGGTGATGATGAGTTCATTGTAAGCTTCTAAACGAATTCTAGTTTCCAAATTGATAAATTTTATATGAGATCTCAAGATGGATTCATGTTCTCTCATGATAGTTTTACCATTATTTAGAGGATAACCAAATAATAAAATATATATGACTCAAGAAATATTTCAGATTACATACCTATATCATTTATTGTGATGGAATCAGTTATGATCAAGAAGTTTGATGGTGAACATGGGATGGTTTCAAGAATTAACAAAGGAATTGCGCTTTACTATGAAGAAAATGGAGCTATTACTCAAATTAAGAAACCTATATCTCACAAAAGGACCTAAAATATGCTTTAAAATACAATCTCTTTATATATATCATTGATAAATGAATGTAAATATTTTTTTATGGGGATATATAAGAGAATTAAGTAGATACATTACAGAAACTATCACTATAGAAAATATGTGGGTTATATTTAATCTCATTGTATTGGATAGATGATAGTTTTGTTTTAATGGGTATAAATTGTATAATGATTATATAATAAATTTAATGTAATTTTATTTATTTATTAATGTATTCTATACATGTAAAACATCAACAATGGAATGATAAAACCCTCTCAAAGTATGATATTGGTTTTTCATTAATCAAATATCATCATAAATACGTACATATTTTGATGAAATATAAAACTATCATGATTATAAGTCTCATATATTATATAGAATATAATCAGGATAAACATAGTTGAGGAATATTATCTAGACATACTTTAGTAAATATATGAGATGAATTGTCATGTTTTCATTGATATACTTAAGGGTGTTTTCCTATTATCAAACCCTTATTACCGAAGGTTTCTAAGATATATAACAAGTGAAAAATCTTAATTTAATAACTTATTTTTTTACTATCCTTGAGGATTATCTAATAAAGATAAATGCAGGTAAGTTGTTGATCTTGTTTTCAATTGATATTAACCTTACCTGTTAGAAGCATTTGAGCACTACACAATAAATTCTTAAATATCATAGTTTTATATTTTAATAATAAGTTAACAAAGTTCCTAATAATTAATAAATAATTATGGACTTTTAGTTTTTGGTATTAATGCAACAAAAAATATTTTTTGGATAAGTCTAGTTATGAAAAAAATTATACTAGTTTAAATGAGAATGTTTAAGAATTTCCATTAGCTCTCTATGTCATTTTTATTTATTGAAGGGTCTCTGTAAAGATAATTTTTTTACAGAGAATTTAATTTCTATAAAAAATTATTTTTTGTAATAAAATTAGATTAATTTTTATTTTGGGTATTACTTGACACCAACAGTATCCTTCATAATAAATTTCCCAAAAAAATCTACTTGTCTCCCTTATCCGTTTCAATCCCTCTGCTGCATCGAATGCCCCTACCCCCACTAAATTAGGTAATGGAGATGATTCATACTACTTATCTCTAAACACATATAATAAATTATCTTAGGTCATATCTATATCACATTGGAGTCCCCCTCTATTGTTAAATCTAGCCATGAAGTAGATTTATATCCCCCACAAAACCCATTGAATTTATATATAGAAGTTTATTCATGATTTTTTAAATGAAATAAAAATTTATTCCATATGAACATGAAAATTTTTTGGTTCTTATTTCCACAAATGAGACATTTTTAATAGACCAGCTCTAATTATAAAAACTAAACATTTTATTCAATGATTAGAAGGATTCATTTTTTTTAATTTTTCTAATTTTGTATGTTTATTTGTTTTGTATGTCTTAGGTTTTTTATTTTTCTATATATTACTATACTGGATGATGTTTTTTGGATTTTAATTATTTTTACAATTATTTTTTTATTCATTATCTAGTTTTTTTGACTAATTTTTTTTTGTAATATAGGGGCATGTTGTTTTGAGGAAATATAAAAAATACAACCATATTAGAGATATTATTTTTTATAGTAGATTTGATTAAGGTGTATGTCATGACCCATCCTCAGGGCCCCTGCCATGACTATCCCAAGCCCACCTTCCATAAGCCAGGGGCTGGCAACTAGCCCCAAGGCGTAAATCCCGATAAAAGGGAAGGCACTGCCTTTATAATAATAAACAAACACAATAGAGTACACAATAGAAGTAAGCACTAAGTAATAATGAAATAAAAAAGTAAGTGAAGAAATGAAAGGGTCCAGAAATACAATCCCAATAGTAAGTACAGTACAACTAAAAAACTAGTACAACAAAAGTAAAGTAAAGAAGAAACCACTGAATCGTCCTCCGGGTATCCCACCTGAAGGGTTGGTATAGATGGTCTCCTCGGAACCTCGGGTCAGTCTGTCTGCTCCGTGTACATCTCACCAAGTGGTCCACCTCCCTGTACTATACATATCCTCAAGTCTCCACCTCGATCAGTGATGTCATTTGTCTGCATCCCACACAATGCAGTACAGGCAAAGCCCGTGCAAGGGTGAGTATACGATAATTAGTAGGGACCCCGAGTCCCACGACGGTCTCCCAGAATCCCCGAAGGATAAACCACAGAAGAGAGATACAATCATTAAATATCAACCAAAACTACTTAGGTATATGCCCACACATATACCTAAGTTATCAATCTCAGTTCGGCTCCAAACTATCAAGCGCAAGCACAACTCAGTCCACAAAGGAAAGAATTCAATCACATCGATGATAATGATTGAAAGTCAAGACATAGCTCACACAGGTATACAAATCACGAAGAGGAGTGGATAAGATTAGATGTATCCTCTGAATCATCTTCTCGGCCGAACCCACATAGGATCCTAGTACAGAAGTCATCGCTGCCGAACCCACGGAGGATACAAGTACTATAATCATCGTTGATGAACCGAGAGAGGATCCATGTACATTATTCATCACTACCGAACCCATGGAGGATCCAAGTACAGTAGTCATCGCTGCTGAACCCATGGAGGATCTAAGTAAAGTAGTCATCGTCGTCGAACCCATGGAGGATCCCAGTACGATAGTCGTCGCAGTCGCAACCAGCTCAAGGGTTCCCACACGCAACACGCTTGATTCTGGGAGGGTCTGCTCCTTGAGCCAAGGGGTTGATACATCAACTATGACGATGTCCAAAGTTGATGTATCCCCAAGTTTCGTCTTGTCAAAAGGAACCCAACGCGACAGACGGCACGTCAATCGGACGCTCGGTCTGAGAGATATTGGCTTTTCTGTTCCAGGGGCCCAGTTGGAATTACCCCCGTTCCAAACCCAGCCATTTTCTAAAGTTCTCCAAAACTCACTTAGAGTATCGCAAAAGGACAACTTTTTCATGAGGGTCCTAGTTCCGCAGACGGTGTGTTGATCAGACATGCAATCTTAAAGTTATTCTTGTTTATGTGAATCGGGCCCGACCCATTAACCCTAGTGGCCTGGCCAGTCGGCCCGTCCCTATTTGGCGGGCCCGACCTGGCAGGGGGGTCGGCCCATCCCGGTGGGGCGTGGCCTGGCCAGGAAGTGCGTGGCCCGGCCCTACGTGGCGCGGCCTGGCCCAGTGGGCGCGGCCCGGCCCGGCTGGGCACGGCTCGGCCAGCTGGCCGAGCGGACTGGGGGGCGCGACCCCAAGTTTTCCGAATTAGAGGTGCAGAGAAGCGCCGCTCTCTTGTCCGGCTGGCTGAAGTTGGGTAGTCTTCCTGGCGCGAGTGGCCATCACGGGTGGCCCACTGTCCTCCGGCGCGGCACCTGTGGGTGCCGCGTCCTCTTCAACCAAGCCACCTGACGAGCCGACCGGTTTTCCACTGAAGCAGCCTGCGGAGCGCGGACCGCGGTCCTCCAGCCCGGTCAGCTTCTGCCAGCTGGTTCTTCTTCGGCCGAGTGGCCTGCAGATGTGGGCCGTGATTCCTCTCCACACGGCTGGAATTTGGCCGCTTCTTCCTCCGGTCTCCACCACCTCTTCCATCACCGCCTCCATCGAAATAAAACAAGGATCATCAGAGGGTCATCTGGCCATGTTTGTTTGGTACGTGCCCTCCACGTTAGGTGGAATCACATGGCCAGAGATAAAACAAGGTTTCAACGAAGAAAAATGAACAATTTTATTCAATTAAAAATTAAAGCAAACCCCCTACCTTTTAATTGATGTCGCACGTCGTCGAGCCGCAGAAAATGAGCATCGTGGTAGTTGGGCATCATAGAAGAGCGGTGTCGTCCCATCAACATTGGTGGAAGATTCATTGTTATAGGTGATGCTTCTTGCGAGGGGTGACTTCTCCCTTGATGCAAACGAAGAATAAGGTAGGAGAAGTCAAGGAGTGTTCTTCTTTGAGAGAGTATGTATTTCTTCATGGAAGAAAGAAGCTCTCCTCTAATTCTCCCATGGTCCCCCCACCAAAATATTTTCTAAGGAAAAAATTATATTAGGCCTCTCAATTTTAATTGATTAGCCATGAAATTCAAATTTTTTCAAAAGAGAGATGCGAATTAATTAATGAGGTTATTAATTGGATGTGGTGGCATAATTAAAGGGTTGGAGGTGGAGAGGCTCCACCATAATGAGTGTAGGTTTTAAATAATTAAGGGAGAATGTGGAGAGTTATAAGAATTAATAAGGGGGTTACATGGGATTTTAAGGAGAAGATGAGGGGTTAGGCTCTCGTGTGGGCCACACCTCACATTATCCTCTCATGGGAGGTTATGTGGGTGTGGGCCCCACCTCTATCTTCCCATTTTAATAAGTAACCACCAAAAAAATAAATTAAATTCTGTACATTAATTTTATTTAACTTTTGAAAAATTCCCCAAAAATTAACTTCTCCTCCCAAGCAAACTCTACTGTAGTAAAGGTCCCCCTAAGAAAAAACTAGTGTTGCGAGTTCATCGGTGCCCTTTGATTTCAATTCCGAACACCGGTTCAAAAGATAGAAAAACCCAAATGTACGTTTACTGAACGTAACCAAACAAAACATCATAAAATGATTCCGGGCACACTAGGCCTCAGAATCAAGTGCCATTAGAAACCACATACTCATAAAATTCAAAAGTATTTAAGAAAAAAAATTCATCTAATTTTTAGGTCTTTATATTACCCCCACCTCAGAGATTTAAGTCCTCGTGAAGCTACAAAACACACTAGGGAAACAAATGGGGGTACTGAGCATGCATCTGAGCCTCCCGCTCCCATGTGCTCTACTAGAGGTTCCCGTGCTACCAGCGAATGCACACCATAGGAATCGACTATCCACGTAGGACCCTCTGCTGTTGATCCTCGTTCTCCACCGGAACCTCCATGATTTTCACCCCATCATCAATGTCCAGCTTTCCGTGATCGATGATGTGTGATGGGTTGTGGATGTATCCCCTCAGTTTAGATAAATGGAAGACGTCGTGCACCTAGTGCAACTGAGGTGGAAGGTCCATGCGGTAATCCACATCGCCTACTCTGTTGAGGACCAAGAAAGGCCCGATGAAGCATGGAGATAACTTTTTTGCCTCAGCCAAATCTCCACAGAACTCATCGAGGTGAGACCAATAGGAAGACGTGGCCGCCATCCTCGAACTCATGTGGTCTCCGTGTCCTTTCAGCATAGGACTTTTGTCTGCTCTGTACAATCTTCATCCGCTCCTGGATGATCTTCACCTTCTCCTTCGTAGCTTGCACCATCTCTGGTCCTAAAGGTGTTGACTCCCCTAGGTTATTCCAGCACAGAGGTGATCTTCAAGGTCGGCCATACAGTGCCTCGTAAGGGGCCATCCCGATGGTGGAGTGCTAACTGTTGTCGTACGAAAACTCCTCCAAGGGTAGGTGATCCTTCCAGCTGTGACCGAAGTCAAGGACACATGCATAGAGCATGTCCCTGAGAGTCTGAATGGTCCTCTCTGTCTTTCCATCTGTTTGAGGTTGGAAGGCAGTGCTCAGACGTAACTACATCCCAAAATCCTCTTGTAACCCCTTCCATAGTTGGTAAGTGAATTGATCATCTTGATCAGAGACGATAGTCGATGGCACACCAAGAAGTCGTACGATATCCCGAATGTAGAGGCGTCCCAAGATCTCCACATAGCCCTACTCTTTGATCGGTAAGAAGTTGGCCGACTTGGTGAGTCGGTTTACGATCACCCAGATAGAGTCATGTACCATGGATGTATGTGGATATCCAGTCATGAAATCCATGGATATCCTATCCCACTTCCACTATGGGACCTCTAAGGGTTGTATCAAGCCTGTTGGTACCTGGTGATCCGCCTTCACTTGATGAAAAGTGAGGCATCATGAAACAAACACTACTACTGCCTTCTTCATACCCATCCACCAGTGCTATCGTCTGAGGTCCTGATACAACTTCTCCACTCCTAGATGTACTGGTTGAGGGGAAGTGTGGAAGTCCCTCAGCACCTCCACCTATAGTGAAACTGGTACCATGGTACATCCTTTGAAGAGGATGTCATGCTACCCACCTTCAGAAAATCCTTCAGGCGCCTACCCTGAGGATATCTGAGCACGTTGCGTCTCACAGTCAGTGCCCCTATGTTGAGGCTCTCTAACTTGCTGAAGGAGTGGAGTAGTGACTGTGAGAGACTGTAGAAAGGCTACTCCATCTCTATCCACAAAGGATATCTGCAACGCGGCTAGCTACTCTGTTCCCTCTCCTAGTAGCTGAATACCCGATCTCCTGCTGAGAGAATCAGCTACAATTTTCCCCTTCCTAAGAGTATAGAATATCTCAAAGTCATAGTCCTGGAGGAACACGAGCCATCACCACTGTCTCAGGTTCAGTTCAATCTGCAAGAAGATGTACCTGAGACTCTGGTGGTTAGGATAGAATGTAAATCACTCGCCCATTAGATAGTGCCACCACATCATCCAGGTGAAGACCACTACAACTAACTCCAGGTCATGGGTAGTGTAGTTTTTCTCATTCTTTCTCAACTGCCGTGAACCATATGCGATCACTACTCTATCCCGCATCAGGACACACCCGAGTCTGGTCCCTGATGTAGTGCAGTGAACTACGTATCCTACACCCTCCTCTGGTAGCCTCAATATGGACGCACTAGTCAATCTCTGCCTCATCTCTTGAAAGCTCTGCTGACATCTATCTGACCACACAAAGGGTTTTCCCTTCTTTGTCAAGGCTGAAAGAGGTTATGAAACTCTGGAGAAGTTTAGCACAAACCTCAAACAGTATCCAGCCTAACCCAAGAAACCCCACACCTCCGTCACACTCATGTGTGGCTCCCAATCAAGTACTACCTCAATCTTCACTGGATCCACTACAAGTCCAGCCTCTGAGATGATGTGTCCCAAGAAGTTAACCTATCGAATCCAGAACTAGCACTTCTAGAGATTACCATAAAGCTGGTGCTCTCAGTGTGTATCCAGTAAAACCCACAAGTTGTAGGCGTGCTCCTCCTCAGTAGTCGGGTAAACTAGTATTTCATCGATGAAGACTACGACAAAATGATCAAGGTAAGACTAGAAGATCATGTTCACAAGACTCATGAACACTGCTGGAGTGTTGGATACGCCGAAGGGAATAACCAATAACTTGTAGTGGCCATACCGACACCTAAATGCCATCTTCTACACATCCTCGTCTTGAACTCTGAGCTGCTGATATCCTGACCTGAGGTCTATCTTCGATAACCAACGTGCTCCCTTGAGCTGATCAAAGAGGTCATCAATCTTTGGGAGTGGGTACTTTTTTTTCACGGACACCTGATTCAGGTGACGATAGTCAACACACAGTCGCAAGCTCCCATCCTCCTTCTTGGCAAACAAAATCGGAGAATCCCAGTGTGAAACACTGGGTCAGATAAATCCCTTACCCAGCAAGTCCTCCAGCTATACCCGCAGCTCACGAAGCTTGGCGGGAGACATTCGATATGCTGGAGTAGATATCGGTGCTGTCCCGGGGTACAGGTCAATGTGGAGGTATACCTCTTTGTGAGGAGGTAGTCCTGGAACATCATTAGGAAGAACATAATCATACTAATCCCCCACAATAGGAAAAATCTGACTCTGCACATCAACTGCTCCGAGGATGAGACTAGCCAACTGATGTGTGATCGGCTGCCCTCTCTTATGCGTAAGTCTGTCCTGCACTGCAAAGGCTACCTTCTCGCAAGTGAAGGTGAACCTGGTCCCATCTTTGTGGACACACCGCACTTTGTTCCTAAGTCAGTTGATTTGAGCATGAACTATAGATAACCATCCTATACCCAAGATGACGTCATAAGGCCTCGACGCTGCTACAAAAAGATCCCAACCGAAACTCTCATCTCTTAGAGTAAGCTCACACTGCTAGAACTAGTGCATAATCGTTGAGTCTGCTCCCGTATGAGTCTCTAGCCGTAAGGATCGAGCCAATGGCTTTGTCACAATCACCATGCTCCGAACAAGGGAAGTGGATATAAAATAATGACTCACACCTGGGTCTATAAGTAATGCAGCAAGGGTGGAGTAGTCACAGATAGTACCATGAATCATATTAGGTGCACCGTGGTCGTAGGCCTCGACTGCCTGGAGCTGAGCCCACCTATGTTCGCCAGCTCCCTATGGTCGGGGTGGACCTCCTGGTGGTGGTGGTGGTAGAGGCTCGAAAAGTCGTCCACCACCTGCTACTCGTCCAGCTTCTCTGTCTCGTCCGCCTACTCCCGACTGGCCACCACGGTTGAACCTCTGCCTCTTCCTGGGGGTCCCTCTACTATCTCTGACTCATCTGCATGGTGGGGCATGCAGTCTCGAGACATGTGACCCTGCTCGCCGCATGCATAGCACTGTCTGACCCTCTTATAGATGGCTCTGTTTTGTATTCCCTCCACATCTGAACCAGTATCATGAGGTCGCACACCAGATGGCCAGATCCGCATGGACCTCTATGTCAACTGTCTACTACCGGTTGTAGAAGATTCTGCTCTTTGTCATCCTGTGGTGGGTCTCGCCACTGTCGACTACACAGCGAGAAAGCTCTCTACTAGAAGGGCTCGCTCCGGCACCCCAACCTACATCAGGATGGTGAGGGGAATCGTCAAAGCCCTGATCTCGTGCATCAATCCTTGCTCAAAATTCCTGGCCCTGAAAGAAGGGTCCCACACCATATCCGTGGAGTAGCATGAGAGTTTAGTGAACCTCATAGAGTACTGAGCCACTGTCATACTTCCATGCTGCAGATGAAGTAACTCCAGAGTCTGCACCGCACGGAGGGTGGCTGGAACAAACTCCAAGAGGAAGAGACTCTCGAAGTCCATCTAAAGTAAAGATGCCTCTTCATAAAAAAAGAGTATCAGACTCCACCATCTACCTACTGGCACATGCAGGAGACTTTTGGAAAGGATCACTATAAGGTCAGCAGTTGTCCCTACCAATATGAAAACTCTGATGACAGCCTCCATCCAATCCTCAGCTACATGTGGATCTGTCTCTCCGTGGAACCTAGGCGGCCTCTTTTGCTGGAACTCGTACAATGCACTCAGGCAACGTGCACTGTCTGCTACTGGGACTGGTGGTATCGGTGGCCCAGTTGGTAGAGGAACCACTGGTGCCTCTGCTATGATGGGCCCTACACTGAGGCCTTATCGCTCGGTGGGATACCATCTCGCACGTGACTCAGAACCCTTGCTTGCTACCTTCATGGGGCCATCCTGAAAAAAATAGGGGTGCCATGGTCAAATAGTATACCTGGTGAGGTGACACAAATTAATCCCAAAGAATACTTTTTGAAACACACATGCAATTAGTGTTTTCATGAACTGAGTTGGAAATCAGAGGTCAGGGTCCTAGTGTATGGATACGTTGGCCGCCATACCAACAGTAGACTCCTGGGACTGAAAACCACACTCAATACTCTTAACACTATTGCTTCATAGTAAGACAGATCAGAGTCCTAAGTTCTGTGGTAGAACCAACTCCTATGATACCAATTTGTCACAACCCATCCTCGGGGCCGGTGCTGTGACTACCCCACACCCGCCTTTCATAGGCCAGGGGCTAAAGACTAGCACCAAGGCATAAATCTCAATAAAAGGGAAGGAATTACCTTTATAATAGTAAACAAACACAAGAGAGTACACAACAGAAGTAAGCACTCTGTAATAATAAAATACAAAAGTAATTTCTAAAAAGAAAGGGGTCGGAAATACATGCCCAACAGTAAGTACATTACAAATGAAAAACTAGTACAACATTAGTAATGTAAAGCAACAACGACTGAGTCGTCCTCTGGGTATCCCACCTGAAGGGTGGGTATATATGGTCTCATAGGTACCTCGGGTCCGTTCGTTTTCTCCGTGTATGTGTCACCATGTTTTCCACCTCTGGGTACTGTCCAGCTTCTCAAGTCTCCACATCGATAAGTGTTGTCCGTCGTCTGCATCCAACACAACGTAGTGCGGGGAACGCCCGTGCATGGGTGAGTATACGATACTCTGTAGGGACTCCAAGACCACCGAAGGTCTCCCAGAATCCACGAAGGTTAAACCACCAAAGAGAGATACAATCACGAAGTATCAACCAACACTACTTAGGTATATGCCCATACATATACCTAAGTTATCAATCTCAGTTCAGCTCCAAACTCTCGAGCCCAAGCACAACTCAGTCCACACAGGAAAGAAGTCAATCACATTGATGATAATGATTTATAGTCAAGAATCATCTCACACAAGTATATAAAACACGAAGACCGGTGGATATGATTAGATGTAGCCTCTGAATCATCTCCTATGCCGAACCCACGAAGGATCCTAATACAGAATTCATCGCTGCCGAACCCACGGAGGATACAAGTATAGTAATCATCACTGTCGAACCCATGGAGGATCCATGTATAGTAGTCATCACTTCCAAACCCATGGAGGATCCATGTACAATAGTCATCGTCATCAAACCCATGGAGGATCCCAATACGGTAGTCGTTGCAGTCGCAGCCAGCTCAAGGGATCCCGCAAACAACACGCTCGATTCCGGGAGGGTCTGCTCCTCGATCCAAGGGGTTGATGCATCAACAGTCACGAAGTCTAGATTTTATGTATCATGAAGATCTGTCTCATCAAAAGGAATCCAACGCAACAAATGACGCATCAATCGGACGCCCGGTCTGAGAGATATTGGCTTTTCTATTCCAGGGACCCAGTTGGAATTATGCTCGTTCCAAACCCAACCATTTCCAATGTTTTCCAAAACATACTTAGAGTATCAAAAAATGAACGATTCATTGCGAGGGTCATAGTGCCACAAAAATCGCGTCGATCGGATGCGCGGTCATAAAGTTATTCTCATTTAAGTGAATCGGGCCCGGCCCGTCAAGCCCAGTGGGCTGGCTGGTCGGCCCGGCAGGGTGCGGTTCGGCCCGACGTGGTGCGACCCGGCCCGGGTGGTGCGGCCTGGCTGGGCACGGATCAGCCAGCTAGCCAAGCAGTCCAGCAGGCGCAACCCCAGGTTTTCCGAAACGGCGGTACCGCCTTCCTGTCTGGTGGATGAAATCTACCGGTCTTCCTGGCGCGAATGGCCCGCACGGGCAGGCTGCTGTCCTCCCATGCGGCACCTGCGGGTGCCACGACCTCTTCAACCCGGCTGACTGATGACCCGACCAGTTCGACGCCGAAGCGGCCTGTGGAGCGTGGGGTGCGGTTCTCCGCAGCGCGTCGCCTTAGAAGTGCTACGGTCCTTTAGCCCGACCGGCTTCGGCCGACCGATTATTCTTTGGCCGAGCAGCCCACAGATGCGGGCTGTGATTCCTCTCCACGCATCTGGCATATGGCCGCCGCTTCCTATGGTCACCGCCACCTCTTCTGTCACCGCCTCCATCAAAATAAATCAAGGATCATCAGAGGGACATCAAGCCATGTTCGTTCGACCCGCACCCTCCGCATTAGGCGGAATCATATCGGCGAAGATTAAACATGGTTTCAACGAATAAAGAAGAACTATTTTATTCAATTTAAAATTGAAGCAAACCCCCTACCTTGTAATTGATGTCACACGTCGTCGAGCCGTGGAAGACGAGCGTCGCGGTAGTTGGCCATCGTGGAAGAGCGGTGTGGTCCCATCAACGTTGGAGGAAGAGTATTTTTTGTAGTTGATGCTTCCCACGAGCAGTGTCTTCTCCCTTGACGCGGAGTAAGAAGAAGGTAGGAGAATTCATGGAGCATTCTTCGTCGAGAGAGTATGTTGTTCTTCATGGAATAATGAAGCTCTCCTCTAATTCTCCAAAGGTTCCCCCACCAAATTTTTTCCCAAGGAAATTATTATATTAGGCCTCTCAATTTTATTAGATTAGACATGCAATTAAAATTGTTTCAAAAGAGAGATGCCAATTAATTAATGAGGATATTAATTGGATGTGGTGGCATAATTAAAGGGTGGTAGGTGGAGAGGCTCCACCATAATGAGGGTAGGTGTTAAATAATTAATGGATAAGGTGGAGAGTTATAATAATTAATAAGGGGGTTTCATGGGAGTGTAAGGAGAAGTTTAGGGGTTAGGCTCTCGTGTGGGCCCCACCTCACATTATCCTCTCATGGGAGGTTATGTGGGTGTGGGACCCACCTATAAATTTCCCTTGTAGGAAGTAACCACCAAAAATAAATAAATAAAATTATGTACAACAATTTTATTTAACTTATAAAAAAAATCCCCAAAAATTAACTTCTCCTCCCAAGCAAATGCAACTGCTGTAAATGTCCCCTTAAGCGAAAACCGGTGCTGCGAGTTCATCGATGCCCTATGATTTTATTTCCGAACACCGATACAAAAGATAGAAAAACCCACACCTACGTTTATTGAACATACCCGAACAAAACTTCAGAAAATGATTCCGGGAACACCGTGCCTTGGAATCAGGTGCCGTCAGAAACCACATACTCGTAAAATTTTAAAGTATTTAAGAAAAAAAATTCCTTGAAATTTCCGAGTCTTTATAGTGTAAATAAAAAAAGTGTGTTCTACCAAATAATCATGATACAATTTTATGGAATAAATTTTAAATACTAGTAAATAGTACAATAACTATTATTTTTTCAAAATGTTAATTACCAAAATTCATGAATTGAAACATATCTTAGAATCATTTTACCACACTTTTAATTAGTGGTTTAAATAGAATAAAAAATAATTTTATGATAATTATTCTAGTGGTCTTGTCTAATAATATTTAGTAATTATTTTTAAATGAGTATGAGTTTTTGTAGTATCTAATAAAAAAATATTATAATTATGTAGGTTATTATATTTTATAATATGTGTAATTACATATTATATGATGTAAAGATCTCATAAATTGTGAACTTTTTTACAATACATAATGAATTATCATAATGGAGAACTTATTATTGATCATAGGTATGTGATGGGGGTTGATGAATGTTGGCTAATATTTGGCTCTCTAATTTTAGACATGCTTTGAATGATCATATATTTTTTAAACCATATGATACTTCATATATTAATAAGTCATGGGATCGATATTCCACATAATATGGGAAATATTATTGATTATGTGGATAAATTATTCTTGGGGTAACATATATTAATATTTTTATATATTACTAGATTTAAAAAAATTTAATTACTTATATTATTTTATATATATTGGGTTGTATTTAAATCAAGCATTGTACCATCATACATTTTTAACAATAATTTCAATGTTTTTTTAAAAATTAGTCAAAACACAATTCCCAATTTGATAAGGTCAACATATTTTAGTATATCAAGGATAAATATCATTATAGAAATTTCATCCCATTGATTAGGCATTTTAATGATAGTGATATGAAATATGTGTTAGATTTGAATCAAAATACTTACATGGTTGATATTCCATATGATTTTCTTCAATTTTCTATAAATTATTTAGAACAGGTAAATTCGTAGGGGATTACTAGAGTAAGAATTTATATTCTTTAATTTTTTCCCATTTTTAACATATCTCACGGATGATATTTGTTGTTTAATATAGAAATATGGGATTTTGGGAGATTAGTTCGATCATAAAATAATGAAACTTTATACATACTTTACGATGGTGTGTTTCTAGGAAATTATTAATGATGCACATGATATACCTTGTGCTATTTAGTAAGATATTTTTCTTAAATTTTTTTTATATATTTTATGTAAAGTAATGTTTAGTAAATTTATCATTAATAATTATTAAGAAGACATTAAATGTATCAAAGGCATTCTTGGGGTTCAAAAAGTAGAAAAAACATCTATAAATATTTTTATTATTTTGGTTAATATTTATTATAATTTATAGAAAGTGCTGATAAACCCATAGTCAATTGTATATTTATATTGGAAATAAAAAAGTCTACAGGACACCAAATTATTTGAAGATATGATAAATTTGGATTATTTTACTTGTTATAGCACACTTATTATATTTTTTATGATTTACCTTTCAATATGATGAATTAAAATATTAAATGTGTTCTCATGTTTAAGAAAACATTTACATTAATTTAAAACATTGCATCTGAACCAAAAATGTGATTTATCAGCTATACCTAACTTTTTTTATCATGGTAAGAGAAATAATATTATATTATCTACAGTGCAACATCCCACAACATGAAGTTACTTAAGGTATTATATATACTTCTACATATGAATTATATTTTTATATTCATGTTTATTTAATTCCAAATATTTATATTATAATTTTTAATAGATAGTATGATTCCATTAAACGATTAATTCAACGTTCACTTTTTTATTTATAGAAAAATAAATAAAATAATTGGGGGTGTCTTTTATTAATCTATGATGATTTTTAATTAGTGGTCCTATGCTATCTCACTATAAATTTATTTTCATGTGGCATATGTCACATCTCCCTCAAGCATACTTTTTAATAATAATATATTAGTAAATTATTTTTTCTATCATATTTTTAACAATAAATATCATGTTACCTGACATATGACCATGTTATTTCCACAAATAGGAATTGTATCCATAAATAGAGTGCAATAATCTCTAATTAATTTTTTAATTAATTGTTACTCATCAGTTTTGTAACGACCCAATGTTTTTCAATGGAATTTACCTTCTTATAAATATTCCATAAAATCACATAAAACCAAAACATAATGAACTACTAAGTGCTAAGTGACCATTAAAAATAATATTGTCACTTCTGTGTCTTGAATTTTAAAAATCTGACATACACGGTTGTGTTCAAGATGATTTTTGGAGTCTAATGAAACAGAAATACTTTTCAGTGAATAGTAACGTACCCATTGTGAATAGTAACCTACCCTTATGAATAGTAACATACCCTTATGAATAGTAATATGACCCTTATTAATTGTAAATAATCCAACTTAAGAGTAACCTTAACCATGAATAATTAAATAAAATTTAGACATCTTAGAAAGTGACAATTTGACCATAGAAAACATTTGGGTATTTTGTAAGTCATAAATAACTAATTATAAATAAATAAATAATTTAATAGAATATGTATTTTCATAAAATTTTTAATAAATTATCGAATCAATGACTTATAGTTTTTAGATAATTTTATAAGACCCTACGTAATTTTTGAAAGCACTATAAAATCAGTTATAATTTCTAAAAACTATTTTTAAGTAAATTATGTTTTTAATTAAATATTAAATTAATAATATTTAGAAAATTATTTTGGAAAATTGGACTTCATTTTTGGATTCTACAAGTCAAAAAATTGTTGGGGTAAATTTTTGGGAATTTCCCGAGATACTTAAATTTTTGTTGAATAGTGAAAACCATAATTTAAAAAATAAGGTAAATAAGCTAATTATTGAGTCATGTGTGATTTTCTACTGATATAAGCCCACTTGATTCTGGATCACATGATATAATTACTATTCTTGTTCATTGAAGACTCACTATTATTTCTCTTAGGGGAAATTAATAATCTAATGAATTTTATATTAAGGAAACCCCTCTCCCCTCCACTATAAATACCACCCTTCACACCCTCATTTCCTCACACCTCTCAAGCTCCAAGCCTTCTCTAAACTCTACCCAAACATCTTCCTTAACCCTTCTCCCACGTCCAAGATCCATTGGTCTCATCAAAAGACCAATCCCATCTTCATTAAGGTGGATCTCAAGAGGAGGATTTAAAAGGACATTAAAGAGAAGGAAGCATTCAGATACAAGGTAAGGGGAAAATCTCGAACCCAATTTTCTTTCTTCATGTTCTCCCTCTTTCACTCCAATTAGGTATGGTAACTTCATAAAAATAATTTATTCATCATTATCATACCTTTTTTGGGATATACATGTTTTCTAATGAAGTTTATGTCAAACCAAATATTTTCCAAAAGAACCCTTCTTTTAAGAACTCAACTTTTACCTCTCATTCATGGTTAATGGTTGTTGTATCCCCATTCCATACCGTGGGTTAGTTATGTTCATTATAGGTATATGTTCTAAGTGGAATTCATGATAATGATAATATTATGAGGTAACAGGTGTGCCCAGAATTATATAGCGCAATATGAATGTTTGAATGTGACGGGTGCACCCAGAATTATACAACGCTCTAATGCATTGGGTAAAGTGATGAATCACATGAGTAAATGTGAAATGATTTGTTAACAAGATGCTAGCTTGGTTCACATGTATGTGTGGTAGTTAACCACTAAGGCATGATGTTTCATTTTTATACATTGCCACATTTCATGTTTTTTATTTATGCTGCTATCATGTTCATGATCTTTTTACTATGTCATGATTATGCTCACCCCATGCTATATTCTTCTTATCTATCCTCTTACGGGGATTTTAGCCCACCACATTTATTGTATACCCTCAGGTGGAAACATGTACTAAGGAGAGGACAAGTGCCAATAAGAATCTAGAGTAGAAGAAATTAAATAAATGTTTATGCTTGATGATGTAATTGTTATGTATGGTCCTAGTTTTCCAAAGACACTAAACAATTAGTTCCTCTATTTGTAATAAAATTATGTTGTTTATATTTAAAATGATGTAATAGTAATGTAAGAAAAGGCCAGGATGCTATAGTTTGTATCAGAGGGAGGTTTTGTTTTTTTGGGAATTATGATTAGTGAACCCTAGAGAAAACCTCTAGCATTAGACTAAGTACCAAAATGCACAGAAGAATATTAACATTGGGATCCCATATGTTATGTTTCTGGTATAAATTGTTTAAATGAATATTTTATTCATGACTTGTTTACTTATGTATTGTTCTGACATTTTCTATTTTAGAAAGTGGTGGGAACCAGGAGAAATCAGGCCAACAACTCATGCGAGGGCAAATGCAACAATTTCTTGAATGACATCCCCAATGATTTGAGAGGTGGAGTTCAAAACATCATGGTAATTCTTACCCAATTATATCAGATTTTGAACAATAACCATAATATTGGGGAATGTCCTCCTTCACCAAAGAGGGAGCACCTGGCTATCAAATGTTTTATGCGGCAATGACCACCGACGTTTAATGGATCTTCTGATCCACTAGTTGCGGAACAGTGGGCCAACTCCATGGAGAAGAGCTTTTGTAATATTCACTATTTTGAGATGGAGAAGGTGACCCTAGACATTTATCGTCTAGATGGAGAAGCCGATCAATGGTGGGAATTGATTAATAATACCAACTCGAGAACTCTTCGCATGAATATGGAGAGAGAATTCATAAAGCTCAAGGAAAAATAAGGATAATCTGTCACAACCTATGAAGAAAATTTCACCAGTCTTGCATGGTATTCCTCAGGTTTTGTTATCAACAATGATAGAAAAATTGATTGATTATTTAGTGGATTAAAACCACACCATCGAAAGGCTCTTGCAATTCGAGACATTGGGAGTTATGAAGAAGTTTTTCGATGTTCTATCAAAGTGGAAATGGAGTTTAGATAATGGTCCCATGGCTATGGTGATAAGAAACTATAGATGAAGTTTCAAGATGGAGGATCTAATGATAAAGGTTTGAAGAAAATTCAATGAACCACATGCCAAAAATGTGGAAGGTTGCACCATGGGAACTTCTTGAAAGGGATGGAGATATTCTTCAAGTGTGGGAAAGAAGGACACCATGCACAAGAGTGTCGAAAATACATGAAAAGGAAGGATAATTTATCTGAAGAAAGGATAGAACCACTCATGGTTCAATGCTACAACTATAGGGAGCTAGGGAACTATACAAGTCGGTGCACGAATCCTCGAGGACTTGATGGTAATCAACATCAGCAACCACCAAATACAATGGAACAAGGGACGACTTATGCCATCACTACTACAGAAGTGGAGCAAGATAATGATGTCATACAAGGTACACTTTCTATTAACTCGTGAATGGAAAAATTATTATTTTATTCTGGTTCTACGCATTCCTTAATATCATGCTAGTTTTCTAGAACTGTAGAATCAATTCCCCAAAACCATGAATTAGAGATATCTGTAAAAACACCTAGTGGTGCAGTCATTGCAACCCAAGTGTTTGACTCCTCTCTTGTTGGCATATGTGGGAAGATTATTCCATTGAATCTTGTAATACTTTGGTTGAATTTGATACTATAATGGGAATAGATTGTCTCTCATTATATAGAGCACATATCAACTATCTTGAAATGGAAATATCTTTTAATATTTCAAACCATCCCATGCTTCTCTGAAAATGCAAGGAAGATCATGAATCTCCTTTGAAAAATACTTCAATGGAGTGGGTGTTTATTCCCTATGAAGAAGCATACCTCTCCCAAATAGTTGAGTTGAAGGAAAGTGCCAACATTGGGGAAATTCCCATAGTGAGGGAATATGATGAAGTATTTTCCCAAGAGTTACCCAGAAGTCCCCCGGATCGTGAGGTAGAGTTCTCAATTGAAATCATGCCCAGAGCTACTTCTATCTCGATGTTTCCTTATATGATGGATCCTATCACAATGGAGGAGTTAAAGAAGTAGTTGCAAGAACTTCTGGACAAAGGGGTCATATGCCCTAGTGCATCACCTTGGGGTGCACCAGTGCTCATTGTAAAGAAGAAGGATGGAACAATGCGGTTATGTATCAATTATCAGGAACTCAAAAATATCAACATAACGAAAAAGTATCCTCTTCCAAGGATTAAAGACCTGTTTGATCAGTTAAGAGGTGATCAATACTTCTCAAAGGTGGATCTTTGTTTTGGATATCATTAGGTAAATTTGAAGTGGAAAGATATTCAGAAGACTTCCTTACGAACATGGTATGGGCACTATAATTTTTTTGTGATTCCCTTTGGACTTAGTAATACCACTTCAATATTCATGGATTTGATGAATACAGTCTTTAGAGATTACCTTGAAAAATTTGTGGTAGTGTTTATTGATGATATTCTCATCTACTCAAAGATCAAGGAGGAACATGAAGAATATCTAAGATATGTGTTTGTGATATTAAGAAAGGATAAGTTGTACGCCAAGTTCAGTGAGTGTGACTTTTGGATGAATCAAGTCACGTTATTGGGACATGTGATCACAAGTGAGGGAATTTATATGGATCCTTAAAAAACAAAGGCAATTAAGGAATGGACCAGGCCCTCTAGTGTCATAGAAATCCATAGTTTTCTTGGATTAGCTTGGTACAACCGATGTTTTGTGAGAAACATCTCATGATTGTCAAGCCCAATAACTACGTTAATAAGGAAATGGGTAAAGTATGTATGGATGGAAGAATGTGAGGGAAGCTTCAAAGATATAAAGAAAAGGTTGATCACTACACCTTTACTCACACTACCGAAAGTTGAGGATGTTTTGTGATATACAGTATTGCTTCAAAGAAAGGCTCGGGTTGTATACTCATGAAAAATGACAATGTGATAGCCTATTCCTCATGACAGTTAAAGATCCATGAGAAAAACTACCCAACACATGATCTAGAGCTGGTAGCTGTGATTTTTTCTTTGAAAATCCGGTGGAACTACCTTTATGGTGAGAAGTGTGACATATACACCGACCACAAGATCCTAAAGTATACATTCACACAAAAGGATATAAACATGTGTCAAAAGATATGGTTAGAGAAAATAAAGGATTACGATTTCTCTATTCACTACCATCATGGAAAGGAGAACAAGGTAGTTGATGCTATAATAAGAAAAGAACCCACTACTCTATCCATGTTACATATTGAGAAATGCCCTATCTTTGTAGATATGCAAAGGATGGATTGGAGAGTCATAAGGGCAGGGGATACATCCTACCTTTCCCAAATGATTGCGCAACCATCCATCCAGGAGAAGTTTAAGGAAGCACAAAGGGATGATGTAGAGATAAAGATGAGGGTGAACGCAGTAAAGGATGGGAAGCTGCTTGAGTTCCATATCGATGATGATTGTGTGGTTCGGTTTGGAATGCGGCTTTGTGTGCCTTCATCACTAGGGATAAAGAAGGAGCTATTGGAAAAGGCACATAGATCAAAATTCTCTATCCATCCTAAGAGTACCAAGATGTACCGCGATCTCCTAGAACACTTCTTGTGGGTTAACATGAAGAAGAAGATTATAGAATATATATCAAGGTGCTTGGTATGGTAGAAAGTTAAAGTTGAGCGACAAATGTCCAAAGGTATGATGTAGCCATTGAATATAACCAGGTCGAAATGGGAAAAATGTTACTATGGTCTTTGTCGGAGGTCTCCCAAAGATGTCGAAGGGAAATAATGTGTTATGGGTTTTAGTTGACTGACTCACCAAGACTGCCAATTTTATCGCTATTTAGGAAGATATATCACTTGAAAAACTTGCAATGATATATGTGAAGAAAGTGGTGAGACTGCAAAGTGTTTCACTCTCAATTGCCTTTGACCGTAATCCAAGGTTCACATCTAAATTCAGAAGGAGCCTTTAACATTGGGTGATTGCTGAATTAAATTTCTACATGGCCTATCACCCCGAAAATGATGGCCAATCTGAAAGGACTATTCAGACGCAGGAATATATGCTAAGATCCAGCTCTGTTGAATTCAAAGGTGGTTTGGATCAACATCTCCCATTGGTTGACTTCTAATACAACAATAGCTTCCACACGATTATACAGATGGCTCCATAGGAAGCTCTGTATGGAAAGTGATGTAGAAATCCAAACTGTTGGGATGAAGTTAGAGAAAGAAAGCTACATGGACCCGATCTTGTGCAAGAGATGACAGAGAAGGTTGAAGTCATCTAGAAACACATCAAGGCTGCTCAATGTCAGGAAAAGAGGTATGCTGACAACCATTGAAGGAACTTGGAGTTTGATGTTGGAGATAAAGTCTTCCTTAGAATTTCACAACGGAAGGGAGTCATGTGTTTTGTAAAGAAAGGGAAGCTATGCCCAAGGTAAATTGGCCCCTTTGATATCCTTGACCGCATAGGAGTTGTGGCCTATCAGCTTTGACCTCCACTAAATATGGTTCAATTTCATGATTTTTTTCATGTATCACTCATGAGGAAGTACATAACTGATCCCTCACATGTACTAAACTCAGATGTGGTGCAGCTGGAAGATGATCTCTCATATGATGAGAATCCAGTAAAGATTCTAGATTGGAGAGATAAGGTTCTACACAATAAGAAAACACATCTTGTCAAAGTGTTATAGAGGAACCATAAGTTTGAGGATGCAACTTGGGAACCTGAAGATGCGATGATGGTGAAGTGCCCTCACCTGTTTATGTAAAATGAAATTTCAAGGGAGATATTTCAAAAGGGGGGAAGAATGTAACGACACAAAGTTTTTTAATGGAAGTTACCTTCTTATAAATATGACTTAAAATCAAATGAAAACACAATATAATGAACTACTAAGTTCTTTGTGACCTTTAAACATAATTTTTTCACTTCTGTGTTTTGAATTTCAAAAATTAGACATACATGGTTGTGTTCAAGATGTTTTTTGGAGTCTAATGAAACAAAAATATTTTTTTTGTGAATAGTAACATACCCTTGTGAATAGTAACCTGCCCTTATGAATGGTATCATAGCCTTATGAAAAGTAGTATGACACTTATGAATAGTAAATCATCCAACATAAGAGTAACCATACCCATGAATAATTAAATAAAATTTAGACATTCTAGAAAGTGATAATTTGACCATAGTAAACATTTTGGTATTTTGTAAGTGATAAATAATTAATTATAATTAATTAATTAATTTAAAAGAAAATATATTTTCTTAAAATGAGTTTATAAATTATAGAATCAATGTCTTATAGTTTTTAGATAATTTTTAAACCCTACGTAATTTTTGAAAGCACTTTAAAATCAGTTTTAATTTTTAAAACTTTTTTTTATGTAAGTTATGATTTTAATTAAATATTAAATTAATAATATTTAGAAAATTATTTTTTAAAAATAAAATTCATTTTTTGATTTTACACGTCGAAAAATGGTGAGTGTAAAATTTTCTGAGATATATGAATTTTTGTTGAATAGTGAAATACCATAATTTACGAAATAAGCTAAATAAGCTAATTATCGTCATGTGTGATGTTCTGCTAATGTAAGCCCACTCAGTTCGAGATCACATGATAAAATTACTATTAATGGTAATTTAAGACTCACTATTCCTTTTATTAGGGGAAATTAATAAACTAATGAATATTATATTAAGGAAACCACTCTCCCCTCCACTATAAATACCACCCTTCACACCGTCATTTACTCACACCTCTCCAGCCCCAAGCCTTCTCTAAACACTGTGCAAACATCTTCCCTAGCCTCTCTCCCACGTCCAAGAGTATCTGGTCTCATCAAAAGACCAAGACTATATTCTTTAAGGGGGATCTCAAGAAGAGGATCTAAGAGGACATTAAAGAGAAGGAAGCATTCAAATACAAGGTAAGGGGAAAATCTCGAACCCAATTTTCATTCTTCGGGATCTCCCTCTTTCACTCCAATTTGGTATGGTCACTTCTTAAAAATCATTTTTTCATAATTATCTTACATTTTCTGAGATATACATGTTTTCTAATAAAGTTTATGTCAAACCAAATGTTTTCCAAAAGAACTGTTCTTTTAAGAACACATCTTTTACCTCTTGTTCATGGTTGATGGTTCTTGTATCAAGTATGTTGTTCCCACTTTCTTTTGGGAACCCAAATATTATGAATGTATTCTTATGATATGAAACCCATTCCTTACCATGGGTTAGTTATGTTCATTATTGGTATATTTTCTATGTGGCATGCATGATAATGATAAAATTATGAGGTGACAGGTGCACCTGGAATTATATAGCGCAATATGAATGTTTGAATGTGATGGGTGCGCCCAGAACTATATAATGCTCCAATGCATTCGATAATGTAATGAATCTCATGAGTAAATTTTAAATTATGTGTGAACAAGATTCTATCTTGGTTCACAAGTATGTGTGGTAGTTAACCACTAAGACATGATGTTTCATTTTTATGCATTGTCACATTTCAAGTCTTTTATTTATGCTCCTCTCAAGTTCATGATGTTTTGCCTATGTCATGATTATGCTCACCCCATGATATATTCTTATTATCTATCCTCTTACTGGGATTTTATCTCACCCCTTTTTATGTATACCCTCAGGTGGCTACATGTACTAAGGAGAGGATAAGTTCCAATAAGAAGCTAGAGAAGAAGAAATTAAATAAATATTTATGCTTGATGTTGTAATTATTATGTACGTTACTAGTTTTCCCAAGACACTAAACATTTGTCTCCTCGATGGGTAATAATATTATGTTGTTTTTCTTTAAAATGATTTAATAGTAATGTAATAAAATTTTGGGATGCTATAGTTGGTTTCAGTGGGAGGTTTAGTTAATTTGGGAATTAGGATTTGTGAACCCGAGAGAAAACCTCTAAGATGAGACTAAGTACAAATACGCACACAAGAATATTTACCTACGGATCCCATATGTTATGTTTTGGGATAAATTGTTTAATGAATAAGGTATTCATGACATTTTTACTTATGTTTCATTCTATCCTTTTCTATTTTAGAAAATGGTTGGAACCAGGAGAAATCCGGCCAAAAACTCATGCGAGAACCAATTCAACGATTTCCAGAATGACATCCACAATGATTTGGGAGGTGCAGCTCAAAACTTCATGGTGATTCTTACCCAATTATATCATGTTATGAAAAATAACCATAATAAGGGGTAATTTCCTCCTTCACCAAAGAGGGAGAAACTGTCTATCGAATATTTTATGCGGAAATGACCACCGATGATTAATGGATCTTCTGATCCACTAGCTCTTGAATAGTGGGTCAACCCCCTAGATAATATATTTTCTGTTCTTCACTATTCTAAGATGGAGAAGGTTACCCTAGCCATTTATCTTCAAGATAGAGAATTCGATCAGTGGTGGGCTTTGATTACGAACACCAAGCCAAGGGAGGAAATTGAAGAGATGGAATGTGAATACTTTATGATAATGTTTCTTAACAAGAATTTCCCAAGAACTCTTTGCATGAAGATGGAGAGAGAATTCATAGAGCTCAATAAAAAATAAGGATAATATATCACAATATATCAATCTCATTTCACAACGCTTGCAAGGTACGATTCAGGTTTTGTTATCCACATTTATAGAAAATTTTAAAGATTCTTTATTTTATTAAAATTTCCCCATCAAAAGGATCTTGCAATTCAAGACTATGGGAGTTATGAAGAATTTGTTCGATGTGCTCTCGGAGTGGATATATAGTTTAAAGAATGGACCCATGGCTATGGTGATAATAAACGAAAGATGGAGTTTCATGCTGGAGGATGTAATGATAAATGTGGGAAGAAAACTCAATGACCCACATGCCAAAAATGTTGAAAGTTGCACCATGGGAACTGCCTGAAAGGGATGGAGAAATTCTTCAAGTGTGGGAAAGAAGGAAACCATGAACAAGAGTGTCTAAAATACATGAAAATAAATGAGAATGTAGCCGAAGAATTGAGAGAACCACTCATTGTTCAGTGCTACAACTGTAGGGTTCTAGGGCACTATGAAAGTCAGTTCACTAAACCTCGAGTTCTTGAGGGTAATCAACATCAGCAACCACTAAAGCCAAAGGAACAAGGGAAGGATTATGACATCACTACTGTAGAAGTGGATAAAGATAATGAAGTCGTACAAGGTACACGTCCTATTCACTCAAGAATGGAAAAAGTCTTATTTGATTCTGGTTCTACACATTCCTTTATATCTTGAACATTTCCTAGAACTATAGAATCGATGCCCCGAAACATTTAAGTAGAGATATCTGTAAAAACACCAACTGGGGCAATCATTTCAACCCATGTGTTTGATTCCTCTCATGTTGGCATATGTGGGAAGATTCTTCCAGTGAATCCTGTAATACTTCTTTTGGATGAATTTCACACTATAATGGGAATGGATTGGATCTCATTATATAGAGAACATATCCACTGTAGGGAAAATGAAAAATCTTTTCATATTCCAAACCATCCCATGCTTCTCTACAAATTCTAGGATGATCATGAATCTCCTTTGAAAAATCCTTCAATGGCGTGGGTGTTGATTCCCTATGAAGACGCATACCTCATCCAAATGGTTGAGTCAGAGGAAAGTGCCAACCTTGAGGAAATTCCAATTGTGAGGGAATGCGGTGATGTATTTCCATATGATTTACCTAGAATTCCACCGGATCGTGAGGTGGAGTTCTCAATTGAACTCATGCCTGAAGATATTCCTATCTCGAAGTGTCCCTATAGGATGGATCCTATCAAACTGGAAGAGTTAAAAAGCAGCTGTAAGAGCATATAGACAAAGGGTTCATACACCCTCATGCATCACCTTGGGGTGCGCCAATTCTCTTTGTGAAGAAGAAGGATGGAACAATGCAGCTATGTATCGATTATCAGGAACTCAACAAGATCACCATTAAGAACAGGTATCCTCTTCCAAGGATTGAGGACATGTTCGATCAGTTAAGAGGTGATCAATACATCTCAAAGGTGGATCTTCATTCTGGATATAATTATGTAAAGGTGAAGAAGTAATATATTCATAAGACTACCTTCCGAACAAGGTATGGACACTATGAGTTTTTTTGATTCCCTTCGGACTTACTAAGACCCCGACAATCTTCATGTGTTTTATGAATAGACTCTTAAAAAATTACCTAGAAAATTTTTTGGTAGTATTTATTGATGATATTATCATCTACTCCAAGAGAAAGGAGGAACATTAAGAACATCTAAGACATGTGTTGGAGAAATTAAGAAAGGAGAAGTTGTATGCTATGTTCAAAAAGTGTGACTTTTGGATGAAGCAGGTCATGTTCTTGGGACATGTGATCACAAGTGAGGGAATTTATGTGGAATCTTAAAAAACAAAGTCGATTGAGTAATTTACTAGTCCCTATAGTGTCACATAAATCCATAGTTTTCTTGGATTAGCTGGGTACTACCAACGTTTTGTGACAAACTTCTCACGATTGTCAAGCCCACTAACTAAGTTAACAAGGAAAGGGTTAAAGTATGTCTGGACGAAATAATGTGATGGAAGCTTCAATGTGCTAAAGAGAAGGTTGATCACTGCACCTGTACTCACACTACCAAAAAGTGGAGGATGTTTTGTGATATACAATGATGCTTCAAAGAAAGGCTTGGGTTGTGTACTCATGAAAAATGAAAATGTGATAGCCTACGCCTCATGGCAGTTGAAGATTCATGAGACGAACAACCCAACGCATGATCTAGAGCTAACAGTCATGATTTTTTCATTGAAAATCTTACGGCACTACCTTTATGGTGAGAAGGGTGACATATACACTGACTGTAAAAGCCTAAAGTATATATTCACACAAAAGGAGCTCAACTTGCATCAAAAGTGATGGTTAGAGCTAATCAAGGATTATGATTTCTCTATTAATTACCATCCAGGAAAGGAAAACAAGGTATCTAATGCTCAATGAAGAAAAGTTCCCATTACTCTATCCATGTTATAGATTGAGAAAGACCCTATCTTCTTAGATATGAAAAGGATGGATTTGGAAATCATATGGGGAGGGGATAGATCCTACCTTTCCCAAATGATTGTACAACCATCCATCCATGAGAAGATTAAGGAAGCACAAAGGGATGATGTGGAGATACAATAGAGGGTGAATGTAGTAAAGGAAGGGAAGCTACATGAGTTCCATATCAGTGATGATGGTGTGATTCAGTTTGGAACGAGGCTTTGTGTGACTTCATCACCCGAGATAAAGAAGGAGCTATTGGAAAATGCAAATAGATCAACATTCTCTATCCATCCTGGGAGTACCAAGAAGTACCGGGATCTTTGAGAACACATCTGGTGGGATAACATGAAGAAGGATATCATGGAATATATATCAAGGTGTTTGGTATGTCATCAAGGTAAAGCTGAGTGACAAAGGTCCAAAGGTATGATGCAGCCATTTCCTATACCCATGTGGAAATGAGAAAATGTTACTAGGGAATTTGTCTCGGGTCTCCCAAAGACGTCGAAGGGAAATAATTTTATATGGGTTGTGGTTGAACAACTCACCAAGACTGCCCATTTTAACACTATTCGGGAAGATCTCTTTCTTGAACAACTTAAAAATATATATGTGAAGGAAGTGGGGAGACTGCATGGTGTTCCACTCTCAATTGTCTCTGACCATAATCCATGGTTCACATCTAAATTCTGCAGGATCCTTCAATATGAATTGAGGGTGGAATTAAATTTTAGTATGACCTATCACTCCCAAATTGATGGCCAATCTGAAAGTAATATTCAGACGCTTGAAGATATGCTAAGAGATTTCTCTCTTGAATTCAATGGTGGTTGGGATCAGCATATCCCATTGGATGAGTTATCATTCAACAATTGCTTCTAATCGAATATTCATATGGTTCATTATGAAGCTCTATATGGAAAGAGATGTAGAACTCCAACCTGTGGGGATGAAGTTGTAGGAAGAAATCTACTTGGACCCGATCTTGTGCAAGAGACGACAGAGAATGTTGAAGTCATTCAGAAACACATAAAAGATACTCAAAGTTAGAAAAAAATCTACGCTGACAACCGTCGAAGGAACTTGGAGATTGACTTTGGAGATAAAGTCTTCCTTAGAATATCACCATGCAAGAGATTCATGAGGTTTGGAATGAAAGGGATGTTAAGCCCAAGGTACATTATCCCCTTTGAGATCCTTGAACGCATAGGATCTATGGCCCATCGGCTTGCACACCCACTGAATATGGCTCGAGTTCATGATGTTTTTCACGTATCACTCATGAGGAAGTACATACCTAATCCATCGAATGTACTAAACTCAGAGGTGGTGTAACTGGAAGATGATCTCTCCTATGAGGAGCAGCTAGTAAAGACTCTGGATTGGAGAGATAAAGTTCTATGCAACAAGACTACCCATCTTGTCAAAGTGTTTTGGAGGAACCATAAGTTTGAGGAGGAAACTTGGGAACCAGAAGAGGTGATGAAGGAGAAGTACCCTCACCTATTTATGTAAAATGAAATTTCAAGGGAGAAATTTCATAAGGGGGGAAGAATGTAATGACACAAAGTTTTTCAATGGAATTTAACTTCTTATAAATATGCCATAAAATCACATGAAAACACAACATAATGAACTACTAAGTCCTAATTGACCTTTAAACATAAATTTGTCACTTCTGTGTTTTGAATTTTGAAAATCCGACATACACGGTTGCGTTCAAGATGATTTTTGGATCCTAATGAATCAAATTTTTTTCGGAGAATCGTAACGTACCATTATGAATAGTAACCTACCCTTATGAATAATAACATCCCATTATGAATAGTAATATGCTATTTATGAATAGTAAATAATCCAAAATAAGAGTAACCTTACCAGTGAATAATTAAATAAAATTTAGACATCTTAAAAAGTTGCAATTTTACCATAGTAAACGTTTTGGTATTTTGAATGTCATAAATAATTAATTATAATTAATTAATTAATTTAAAAGAAAATGAATTTTCCTAAAATGTGTTCATTAATTGTAGAATCAATGTCTTATTGTTTTTAGATAATTTTAAATGGCCCAACGTAATTTTTCAAAGCACTATAAATTTAGTTTTCATTTTTTAAAATTTTTTTTAAGTAAATTATGATTTTAATTAAATATTAAATTAATAATATTTTTAAAATTATTTTTGAAAAATGGAATTAATTTTGGGATTATGAATATTGATAAATGGTTGGGGTAAATTTTTGGGATTTTTCTAAGATGCTTGAATTTTTGTTGAATAGTGAAATAACATTATTTTCAAAATAAGGTAAATAAGCTAATTATAGAGTCATGTGTGATGTTCTGCTGATGTAAGCCCACTTAGTTCAGGATCACATTATAAAATTATTATTATGGGTCATTAAATAATCACTATTTCTTGTCATAGGGTTAATTAATAAACCAATGAATCTTTTATTAAGGAAACCCCTCTCCCCTCCACTATAAATACCACCCTTCACACCCTAATTTCCTCACACCTCTCAAGCTCCAAGCCTTCTCAAAACTCTTCCCAAACATCTTCCCTACCCCCAATATCACGTCTAAGAGCTACTAGTCTCACCAAAAGACCAAGCCTAGCTACCTTATGGAGGATCTCAAGAGGAGGATTTAAGAGGAAATTAAAGAGAAGGAAGCATTCAGATACAAGGTAAGGGGAAAATCTCGAACACAATTTTCTTTCTTCGGGTTCTCCCTCTTTCACAACAATTTGGTATGGTCACTTATTAAAAATCATTTTTTCATTATTATATTACCTTTTTTGGGATATACATGTTTTCTAATTATGTTTATGTCAAACCAAATGTTTTTCCCAAAGAACTCTTTTTGTAAGAACTCAACTTTTACCTCTCATTCATGGTTGATGGTTCTTGTATAAAGTATGTTGTTCCCTATTTATTTTGGGAACAAAAAGTATATGAATGTATTATTATGAGATGAAACCCATTCCTTACCATGGGTAAGTTATGTTCATTATTGGTATATGTTCTGCGTGGCATGCATGATAATGATAATATTATGAGGTGACGGGTGTGCCCGAAATTATATAGCAAAATATGAATGTTTCAATGTGACGGGTGCACCTGGAATTATACAGTGCTCCAGTGAATTGGATAAAGTAATGAATATAATGAGTAATTGTGAAATGATGTGGGTACATGATGATATATTGGTTCAAAAGTATGTGTTGTAGTTAACCACTAAGACATGATGTTTCATTTTTATGCATCGCCACATTTCAAGTCTTTTATTTATGGTCCTCTCATGTTCATGATCTTTTGCATATGTCATGATTATGATCACCCCATGATTTATTCTTCTTATCTATCGTCTTACTGGGATTTTATCTCACCCATTTTTATGTATACCCTCATGTGGCTACATATACTAAAGAGATGACAAGTGCCAATAAAAATCTAGAGAAGAAGAAATTAAATAAATGTTTATGCTTGATGTTGTAATTGTTATGTACGGTCCTATTTTTATAAAGGCACCAATCCTTTGGATCCTATATGTGTAATAATATTATGTTTTTTATCTTCTAAATGGTGTAATAGTATTGTAAGAAAAGGTCGGGATGCAATAATTTTCACAATTTATCTTTTATTCTTGATATTTTAATTACTTAATGATTGATCATGAAAGGAAAAATCCTGGTGAAATAATTTTTATGTTCAACATTTTTGGTGATTATGGTAAGGGGGAAAATGTAGTTAGAGGACTAAACACCATTGAGTATTTAGATTCTTTAGTTTCATTATTTTAATAGAATTTTTGAATATTTTTTTTTCATAAACAACGACAAAATAATTAAATGAATTATCTAGATTGTGATTTAGTAATTTTTATTTTATGTTTTACTACAAATTTTTTTCATGAACACCAATGGTTTTTTTACATGATAATGATGTATTTAGGTAAAGTGTGATTTTATGATATTATAGTATATATTGAGTGATTGTGGTTACTAGTTGTTTCTAATATATGAGAAACAACATTCATCCCGACAGTGAGTGTGAATTTTGATCCTCCTTTAGTAGATCCTCTATATAGTTTCTTACAATTTGTTTCCTTATATGATTTCCATATTTTATTATAAATGTAATTTCATTGGTATGAATCGCATTTGTTGAAGAAGTAATATTGTATATTTTGTTTATGATATAAATATTTTCACACCTTTCTACTCAGGCTGCCAAACCTATATTTATTCATGAACCATGTGATTCATCTATGGTGCTTCTTGGGGAATGGTATGAAATTCCTCCTACTCTATTAAATTGATGAATAAAATTTCATTATTGAATCATATTAAGTGTAACAGAGTTCAATCATCTCTCCCCATTTACATCTCTTTTTTAATAACTCATCACTTTATATGAGTCTCGAAAATTGGTGAGGTGATTTGTTGTTTTTCTTGTAGATATTCTAGGACTGATTATATTAAATGAAACATGTTTAAATAAATTGAAAATAGAAAGGGTGGTTAGTGATTTAGTTTCAACATATATTTACTTTCATTCTTTTATCCAAGTGTTGTTAAAATTATTAGTGAATATTGTTTCATTATTAATTTTTTTGGAGTTTGAATTTGGGGGACAACCACCATCAGTCACAAATATTTTAATTTTAGACCCCTAGTGGTAATAAAAAAATAGTTAAACCTAAATTTCAGGACCCATCCACATACAAACCCCACTAGGGTAATGAAAGGAAATAAGGGTATCATATTAATCTAACCTCTAATAGGCCATTTATTAGTGGCTAGAACATATGGTATCTATCAAAGGAAGAAGAGTTATTACCCTATTAATCCCCATAAAAATAAAAAAAAACCCTCAATCAACACTCAAAGATCCCCATGAAGGATAGAGTAAGTTTCACTCACCCAATTTTTACTTACATGATACATAATAATCATCAAAATTAATTCATTAATGGAACCAAAATGCTCCAGATTATCATACAAATACATCCAAGATACCTGAAAAACATCTCAAATATCCCAAGGTCTACTCTAAATGGCACATAATAAACAATGGAGGGGTGAGAACTTATGAGTTCTTTGTAGGATCATATCTCTACTAAAATATATATCCATGGTGAGTTGAGGTACTAAGATAAAAATGCATAAAAATATTACGAGAATAAAGATTATGAATTTGTTAGTGAGAAAATAGTACTTTATTTAAAATAAATCCTTAATCAGATAACCATATAATCTTAATCCATGTCATATCAGAAGAATGTAAGATAAGAAATATATTATTTCTTGTCACTTATAAGAACAAGAGATGGAGTCCAAAAATTTAACTTCATCATAGTGACATGGAATCATAATTACTACCATTACATCACTACCTTCAAAATATTATTGAAAAAATGGGGAAGCCCAACTCTCAACCTATATTTATCAACACTATCAGATAATCTTAAAGTAGGTATACCCAAATCACAAATTATATAAATAATGCCATCATCCCATCATCATTACCTTAAGAACAACATCAACACCAAAATATATTAAACACTATATACAAACATCATCACATCAAAACCGTAGAAACATAAGTTATAAACTAGAGCCATCACATCTAAAACCACAGAATAAACTCAAGACATAGAAAACCCCATGAAAAATATGTGAATGTTATAATATAATACATTAAAACCATAAAATAGTTTCACTTTTCAAAATATGCATCCATTACATCCCCCGTATATATAACTACACTTCTCTATAATCTATTATAATTCTTATGTCTATAAACTCTAGTTGTACCGACAACCCATTACAACCCAAAAATAAATATTTTAGTAATAAACATAAGTCATTAAAACCCATATGTATGACATAAAAAAACATATAAAAGAAAATATATATATGAAAAAAATACACCTGAAAACTATGTAGTAAGAAATCACGCACCCAATACAATAAATGTTATGTTAAAATGTACAGAATAAGAGAAAACCACAATATTTAAATGTAAATTAAAGATTTTAACCCACAATGAAATTTTTTTATAAAGTAGTATATCGTAAATTATGTACAATATTTATAATCAAAATAATAATCACTATATATATTTATAGTCTAAAATATACTAGAATGGAAAACATGTTAATAATTTATTTTAACATTAATTTTAGAGCAGTTATATTTTGTATACATCATTGATTAACTAGACAAAAATTCCTAAATTTTAGAACTAACTATGTTATAACACTAAGACCTTTACAGTATCAACATAACACTTAATTAATGGTATCATGCCCTATATTTCATAATACTAAAACAAGTTTTAAAATAGCTAAACATAATAAATACCCCACCCAACCAAAAAATATAATTCCAACTCTATAACCACCTAAACTATATTTCATACAAAAATACCCATTAATATAAATTCAAGGATAAATTCTAATTCATACTCATTATATAGAACTCTCCAATAATTTAAATTTAATTACATGCCTGTAAATTTATTATTACCACATTCATCATACATTCATATAAACTCTTGATTTTTATTGTTCAATGTTATTACAAGGTCATGTTAAAAATTTATCTATTATTAATTTTCCAGTTACCCTACTCTCCCAAACATATTTTAAAGATTAAAATTTTGGAAATTGTGTACCATCATGTGTTGTAATATTTCAACTTCATATTTTTCCAACATTCAATGTAGATATATATATTATATTTTATTATAAAAAATCCATATTTAATTATAAATATAAAAAATGTCATACATTCCATCCACAAAAAAATTTATGTTTCGAATTCATAATAAAGAACTATGATTTATTCACATATAATGATGTAATAAAATTAGTGAAACATTATATATAAATAATTTTAGAATGGAATAATGAGAGAAAAATAATCAAACATAATTTTTTCTTCCATTATAGATTTACCTTTCATTTATATTTCCTAAATTACCTATCATTTCAGACGAATAGATACATACCATAGTATGATAGAATCAGTTCGACTTGTTTCATGTAACAATGGGGAACACAAAAACATTTCATATATCAATTTAGAGGGAAATAATAAGTATCAAAAAGAAACATAAATTAAGAAGACATTTCATAAAAATAAACATAAGGGAATTTAAAGACCTTATCCCATGAACTAAGAAAGGGTCCGAGAGAAGAGTCTGGTTGAAAATTGAAGTATTAAAATTGGTACCCATCTCCCCAATAAGAAATCATCCCTAAAAAGCCTGAGGAGTGAGTAAAAACATACCAAATTAGAGAAATTTTATTTGTGGTTGATCATAAAAGGTTGATGTGTTACAAATATATGGAGTTTAAGATCTAATGGTTCATTTAAAAAAGATGAATGATCATGAATACCATAACTCATTTTTATGGGCAATAAATCTTGGTTAAATATAAAGAAAAATATAATTTTCAATTTCTTTGGGATGAAAATAAAAATGCAAATTCATAAAAAATGGGTAATTAGAAGAAAACATAACCTAATTATAAAGATTTATATTTGAAGATATATCAAAATAATAAAAATCCTCTACCAGTTATGCTGCACTACACCAGTATAGAAAGATAGAGATATTTTACATATCTTGGAACTTGAAATGAAATATTGAATCTAAAGAAGTTGACAACATGAGAATATTTAGTATGATCATCTGGTTATCCGTAGTCATGAAACATTCTAGGAGAATCTAGAGGATATGAGTGTGGGGGTGTGGGTCACATGTATATAAATAAGAATAGAACATCTCAAATTGCATTGAATTTTAAATATTCCGAAATTGTTTTTTCCTATATTAAACCCATTTAATTATTATGTATTCTGTTATATACAATAGAAGGAATGTTACTACACATTAATTTTACAAAATAAAAAACTCTTTTATATGTTACTCATTTCATAATAGATAATTCTTCTAAATTCCCATTAATATTTACTATATTATATCAAATCACATTATAATAACCAATTTATTTAAATGAACAAATTTTAGTATCTTGGGAATAATATTTCTGATGAAAAAAATTCATTAATTCATGATTTATAACATAAATATATTTTTTAAAATAAATAATTACATTGTCTAATAATATTGGAAGAAACTAGAAATTTTATACTTACCTAGGTAAGAATTAATTATATGTGAGGTTATACATATGAGTAATATAGCGTAACTTTGTGCTAAAATATTTGTGTACGTAAATTATAAATGATTCTACCTATACATAGTGGTAGAACTACATTTTTGTAGGGAAGTGTCAACCTTTACCCAAGAAGAGCTCAAATAATGGAAAATCATGTTACCATTATATAAGAAGGACTAACATAAGGTTATATAAATTATATTTTAATAAATATCATAATTGATTTATTCACATTTATATGTGATGATCTCATTTAAAGGAAAATTGGGTTTTATTTACATAGATAACTAGTAATTTGCTAGGGTAAGTAATATTTTAGTGATAAACCCTACACAAGTATGGGGTCTTATGTAAGTGTAAATTACAGCGAAAAAATATAAATGAGAAACCAAAAATAATGGAGAATTCCATGATTTTCCAAAATAAAATATTCAAACAAAAAAAAGGAATTTCAAAAAAATTATTTAAAAAAGATTTAAACCATCCCAAAACCATAAAAATATTGTAAAACATAACTAGACATAGTCAATACATAGAAAAAGACAATGGAATGTTTAAGTAACATATGATTCCTTTCATTAAATACATTTAAAAAATTTTGCATCATCACGAATTAAAACTATTCCCAAATTAGAAGTAACCCAATTTAATAGTCAAGGGATGATTCCTCTCAAATGAGTTCTTAGTTATAGATAGAAACTAAAACATATCAATGAAGATTAGTTTTGAAATGGTTACCCATTTTACCAACTGACAAACCATTTAAAATCACCTACAACATTTAATTATTTAAAAATGTTAAAAAATTAATCCTTTAACATACTGCTACATATTTTCATAATGGATAATTCATAAATGTTTATAGGAATAAATAAACACCCTCTTTCAAATTAGATATTAGTTCATATTAAAAATTATGTTCCACAATCTAATTTTTAGATATCTATTTGAAAATATATATCCCATTAGAATAGGAAATATTTTATTTAAAACCATTATTTTTTTAATACAACCCCATAAAAAATTAATGTGTTGTAATTAATTTTAATAAGAAGATTTGAAATGTATTGCACCCCCATTTTTTAATTCTATGTTTTTGATTAAAATAAAAAAATTAACCTTAGATATATGTAGTGGAAGGAGTATATTTATCAACATATGTTAGAAATTTCTCACTACAACTACCAATTAAATACTGATATAATCATTTATCCTCATATTTTTTATATTAATTATGCCATATAAACAATGACAATAAAATAATGAACCTCGTCTGAGGCATACAACACCATCTATATATAATTGAAAACACTACATCACTCATATTTTAGTAGTTTTTTTGTATCATCAATCATTTTATTGAAATTTTACAGGGTAATAAATATATTATGACACGTCTCTAAAATCATGTCAACATCATATGAAACATGACCACCCTTCACTAACCCAAAATTCGGTTTTTGTTTAATCTCACAATATGAATTTATTTTGTAGTAGAATATAATGTTGGTTAAAAACATTTCTAATTCAACTAGATCATGCAAGAATTATGAAATCATATGTTGATTATATTTATTCTCCATAACTAATTCATTCTACATTATCTTCATCTTACCATTTTTAATTGATATACGTTGTTTCTAAAAAAATTATAATACATTTTGTATCATAAAAAATTTATAAATATGTATAAATAATATGGTGATTTTTTATATCAATTGATTTGGGGAAAATCATGATGAACTAATTATACACAACTAATAAACAAAAATGCATGAACTGTTAATTAAACAAATAGAGGTAAACAAATAAAATACTAGTATCTAGACACTACCCTTATCATAAACCAATATTCAATTTATCTATATCACATTTCTATATTAATAATAATTTTCCACAATATATTGCATCTATCACGTCATATCATATTAATACATATAATGATGTCACCATCATTTTAAAAGTTCTATATATTGATATAACTAAATAAAAAACATACATTCTTTCTAGAGTCTTAAAGAAGTAGGTTATTAATAATCCATACCAATACATAATCATTCAAAAAAATATCAATCAGTCAAAACTAGATGTTATATATAATTTAGAGTATCATTCCATATGGGGACACATAGAACATTTAGATTCTATTTTTATATAATTACTACAGGAAAATAAATCCCATATCATGCTTGCATAAGAAAATTATTACAAGATATATAAATTTTTGACATGTAGTATGAAATATTTAGTTCTTTTTTATCAATATATTTCTCAATTTAAATAATCCATCATTAATTATCCTTACATGTATCTACAAATTCATTATCACGATAGGTCAATTTGGAAACTAAATATGTAATTATATTCTAGAATTCACATTTATATAATAATTAAATACTTTCTAGATGAATTAAATTTAAATAATTACTTCAAATTAAAAGTTATATGAACTAAATAAGAACATTTAAATTAGTAATATGTTATAATTTCGAATATTTTATTAAATAATTCTATTCAAAACATTTAATACATATTTTATAAAAAAATTCATTTTCAAATAGGAATCATTCAGAAAAAATTCATTGAGAAACATCATTTTAGACATGTATTGACAATATAAAAATCATACTACCATAAAAGGATATATTTTTTAAATATTAATCATTAATTCTAACATGATAGTTTATTACTATTATTTATCTTTCATCAATATTTTAACATCCCAAGAACATTATTTTTTTCCATTAAGAACATAATGTATTTAAAAGCTTGATTCACACAAACCTCTAAACCAAAAGAAGATATGGAACATTACATAACAATTAAAATGTAGTCATAATAATAGTGTGTAAATATAGATGTTACATAATTGTAAAAAAAAAATTTTAAATACAAAAATCATTATCATTACCCATGCATTTATGAAATATTAAATTAGTATAGAAAAATAACTAATTAGAATAAATCATTATTTAAAATATATCCTTTATAAAATTTATGTGTTTTAGTTTAAGAAATTAAATATAATATGGATAAAATATTTTTTAATTTCAATAATACATTAACATCAATTTTATTAGTAATTGGTATGAAATAATAATAATACTAGTCAATATTTTTTAAAAAAGTTATTTTCCTAGGAAATTATTTTCATTATTTTTCATGAATTTAATATTAATTTTAAACCTGAAAAATGTACAATTTTAATTTTACTAGAATTAATTATTTTATATATATAATAAAATTTTTACTTTATTATGAATTTTAGGTATTTTTTGATGTAGCTAATTTTAATGTGAATTGTGAAAAAATACTGAGATTGATAAATTCATAAATTTTGTGACATTATAATAACACAATAATAAATTAAATGTTTATTCAAATCATTTTATAAGAATTATGTGTATTTGTATGTAAAATAAATCATTTAAAATAACTATATTTTATTTGTAAAAAACACACATACACACACAGATATATATATATATATATTGTTTTGGAGTGTTAAGTAATATTTTACTCTATAAACTATTTTTATTCATTTCTATAAAAATTTTCTTTTCAATACTTATGAAAACAAAACAAAACAATTCATTTTATATTTTAGATCATTGGTATAATTTTATTTAATAATTTAATTTTCATTTTACTTCTTAAAATTCTGATTATTATAAATATAGTGAATCATATTGATAATAGTATAACCTTTATTTGAAAGGATTTATTTTATTAATATAACATATATAATTTTTAATAAAATAATCTAATATCTTCTCAAGATTGAAATCAAGATAATTTATTAAACTATTGTTAAATAAATTATCCCACATTCAATTGGTAATCAATATTAAATAAGATTATGAACACTTAATGGTGAATGTATCATTTCTCTACAAAAATATTTTTCTATTAATAAAATGTACTAATATAATAATAAATTTTATCTTAATAAGAAATTGAATTAGATTAAATTTATACAAAATTTGCGTTCTTCACCCCCAATGTCATGAACTTCCTTCACCAAGATGAACAAAATTTCAGAAACTTCCTCCTTCATGATGAAGAACAGATAATGACACCCCGAGTTCTGCCTATAATAGGCCCCACAATGGAAACTAACACCAAGGGTATAGAATGTCACATAAAATGGAAGGAATTTCACTTTTCATTTAATATGATCGAGAGATAAGATGGTAAGTCTCAAAAAGCTCCAAAAATAAAAAGTAAAAGTAAAGACAAAAATCTATTCCAATATGCTTGTTCAAAAAAACTAATATAAGGTACAAGAAAACTATGATGAAAAATAAAAAAAGAAAGAAAGGCAGCAACGAAAACCCCTGAAGCCCAAGCTAGTAAGGTTCGGCACAGTCTTCAAAGACCTCCTAGAAACTAGAAAGATGTTTTATATATGTAGGGTGAGTATACATATATAATCAGTAGGGAAAATCAAAATATATCATGAACTAGTTGGGAAGCATTCTAATGCCCTACGAGAAAAAAAGGAGATAACTAAAGAACCTAGTAAAGAAACTATCCACCAAACCCCACCAAGACACACTACCCAAATAATTTTAGTCAGGTAAAGTAATAATAATATTACATCGATACTTTGGTACCCCACACCTCTTTCTCATGAGTTATTTAGGACATCTGATGCATCATAACTCCCTCACATGTCTCACTATAGCCCCACTACTACCCCAACAACAACCTTAGGGGATATCACAACCACACATCCCGTCCCTAGAGCCCTGGTCCACCACAACCACACACATCCCCTCTCGAAGACACCCGAGCCACAACAGCCACACACATCCCCGCCCTCAGACACCTGGTCCACGACAACCACTGGACACCTGAAGACACCTGGGCCACATCCCAATGACACTTTGGAAACAAACCCTCTTGAAAACACCTGATCCAACCACCACAACACAACCTGCCCGAAGAGTCTTGGGCCATAATGAACCTTACGCCATCACAGCCGAGCCAAAGCATCATTGCCTACCTTCGAGAGGGATCATAAAGGAGGTAATAACCAGACACTCATAAGAATGTCGGGAAAAAACACACCCCATGAAATGGGGGTGTTCGGCATGAAGTTCTCAACATTGGTGGGATGTGTAGAATAAATAGAATAATTAAACATTATACATATTGGAAATAAAACACTCACCCTACCTAAGGGTTTCAAAACAAGAAACCAGCCTATACATAAATAGTCTCGTTACTATTCTTACCTTCATAAACACACGAAAACCACAACAGGAGCACATCCCATTTCTAGTAAGCAATACCCCATTGTACCCGTTCTCATTATTATGTTAAAGTGATTCCATTGAAATATTCCTTCCCTACAAGGATACAAAGAGGCACAACTAAAAGACAAACAACACTAAATGTAAACATCCAAGCAGCAATTTATGCATTCACACCCAGTTATCTTGTAAAGTAACAACAACAAAAAAGATCTATGAGATCCCTTGAAGTAATGAAAGAAAACCAATACCCAACATATTGTCTCCACACGGGCTCCGATACACAAAAAAACTACTGAAAAAAAGTGACCCTATCCCTATCCACGTCCCCCGCAAACATCAACCAGAGAAACCATACATATTACCATAACATGGCAATGAAGTTTTTAGATTTACCCACACCATTCATTATGTTCCTATTTTCTGTTTTGTTAACCAGGATGATTAAACAAGGATTCTTATTCATTGGGAATCCATTTAATCAACTAAGATTACGTGATTAACCAGTAACCATGTTATAGCTATTCAATCACATGATTATCAAGAAAAAATAGGATCATTAGTGCACAAGAGAGGACCACCAATGACTACTATTTTCAGTGGGCATAAGACCATACAATTCACAACATAAAAACAATGATAAGAGGATAAAGCAACATCATCATTATTCAGACCCCATCATTCTTTAAATGTACGTTTATTATCTTCATTAAGGTTTGGATTCATCTATATCCTAAGGGAAACATTATCATACCCACCCCCACTTGATTCAAAATAAAGAGAGATGAAGGAAAAACCCTACTCGGATGATCAATGATCGATGTATTCTTATCGTGCTAAGAACTGGGGATACAGGACATGCAGAGGAAGAACTCCAAGGGATCCAAGGCTGAATGAGAAGGGTTCTAGAATGGGAACATGACTTGTCTCAATAGTAAGTATCAAAGGTGTACTTAGGGGAAAAAAGAATTATGAATAGAGGATCTCAGCTTAAGAAGAGGCAAGATCCTAAAATTAGGTAGAATATTTGGAAGTACGTGAATTGGGGTCAGGGATTGACCACGTATTTGGGCAGTTTCCCATGTCGGGATTAATTGTTATTTAATAATTTTCCTTGTAGATGGTGGAGATAACAACTGTGATTTAATATATATCTTCAAAGAAAAACCCATTTAACATGGGCGAATGTGGAAAGCATGAGGACGAGTGTAACACTAAAGAAAAAGTCCACACATTTTGGTAACTGAAGGGTCTCCCAATTATTGTGGGTATAAAACATCTTTTAATGGATTTAAATGCCTTTTAAAAGGGTAATAAAAAAATTTACATCTAAAGTTACATTATCGATGTAGAATTTGAAAAAATTGGGAAAACTGGTAAGTTTTTTTAGAAAAGGGAGGGACACCATTCTGTGAGACATTGTAATCATGACACAATCATGGTGCCGCCGTCATGGTACCACCATGACTGGTGTCACTATAACAGTTCCACTGTTTCAGTGGAAACCTTTTGTAGAACCATTTTCTTAGAATAATCTTGGGAAAGAAGCCACATGAACCCTAAGAACACTACAACCAGTTGATTTTTTACAAAGGAAGAGCTCGGGAAAACTGGGTCATTACATCAGATACCTCTGAAACAATTATCATCCTCGAGAATCCATGAATAAACCTGGATAGAAGATATGAGTCCAAATAACCACCTTTTAAGATACCTCTTAGAGAGAAACCACGTGAGAGTTGTTTGAAAGCTGGAACAACCTTGACATCTAGGAACACCACTCCATCATCGATCTCCAGAAAAACTATGGGTATACTACCTCCATTCTCCCCCATGTAACCACATGAATTTATAATGTTCAAAATGTCCACAGTCACGGATTTGAGAGTCTCTTTTCAGATGTCAAGATAATATCTACTTTGGGCAGCCCTGACTCGCCCGTATGGGTTTGATAGCATTCACCTTAACATGTCTTGATTAGTGATCAGGTCCCCTGCTCCCCATAATCTTTAATTTCCACACACATTCATATAAAGGGAAATATCCCATCTCATAGTTAACAAGGTCATGAATTACATCACAATAGAGTGCAAAATGAATAGAAAATAAAAATAAAAATAGCTCTAGTTAATGGGCACTCATATGTGCCTCATGTTCCTAGGTACTCTAATTGAGACTACCATGCATCCACAACACAGGAACCAAGGGAATGGTTCATTCATGAAGAACCTTCTCCTCATGATCCTCAATCCTCACTGTTCTCTCCATGAACATTGCATCATCCTCGATATCTTGCTCTCCCCATTTGAGGATGCGGGAATCATCGTGTAGATACCGAAGAAGATGATACACATGAAAGACATCATAGACCCTCTGTATCAGTGGTGGTAGATCTAGTTGATATGAAATTTTTCTGATTCGCCACAACACCTTGAAGGGCCCAATGAACCAGGGAGAAAGATCATTCCCCTTGTTGAACCTTAAATTCCCATGCTGACAAGAGACCATTAAGAACAGATGGTCCCCAACCTCAAACACCAAGGGTCTCCTACTATGATTGAAATACGGCTTCTTCTAATCCTGAGCTGCCTTCATCCACTCACTCAAAATTTGAGCCATCCCTATCGTGCTCCGCCCCACCTCAGGGCCATGAACACCTGCCTCCTCCATCTAGGTCTAGTACACTGGTGAACTACAAGGCCTTCCCAACTGGTCTTTGAATGAATCCATGCCAATGGTAGAGTGATAACTACTGTTCTAGGAAAATTCTACGAAAGTTAATTGTATTACCGATGATTCTATGAAGTCCAAAACACACGCTCACAACATATCTTCAAATTTATAGATGTTCCACTTTTTCTACCCACCTATATGTGGGTGGAAAGTAGTACTAAGGCATAATTGGGTGCCAAAACCACATTTTAATCCCTTATAGACTCGTGAGGTACACCGTTCATCCTGATCCAAGACTATGGACCAAAAAATTCCATGCAATCGAAGAACCTCATCCACGTAACTCTATGATATGGCATCCACTACACTCGACTCGTCGATTGCTAGGAAGTGAGCTAATTTCTATATCCGATCTACCAATACCCTTATAACATCACATCCTCCTAGAACCATGGGTTGTCTCATGAAGAAGTCCATCGAGATGTCGTCCCACTTCCACTCCAGGAAATATAAAGGCGGCAATAATCCTCCTAGTACGTGGTGTTTATCCTTCACCAGATGACATACTAGGCACTATTCCATAAACTCTTCCACTTCCTTCTTCGCCTTGGTCCACCAAAACTGATCCCTCAGGCCTTGATACATCATGGAAACTCCAGGGTGGACTACTAGGGGATGTTATGGAACTCAAGAAGAACGCCCCCGTGAATCATATGTAAAGACCCAAAGTTTCAATGTAATTTTTTAATTATATGTAATTATTACATGTCTGTGATAATTGACAACACATGATTTAGAGGCGCGGTGTGCTCAGAATGAATTTCTGAACATTTTTAAGGTACATTCAGTAAACAAGTTAGCAGAATTTTCTAACTTTTAAACTGGTGCTCAGATTAAAAATCCAAGGGCACCGCTGAATCCACAACACCAATATTTTCTTAAGGGAAGTTTCACTTTGACCGCAGTATGCCTGGATAAAATGTTATGTTTTGAGACCTTTTTTTAAATTAATAAATAAAACAACATTTTTATTTTATTTTGGTTTCTATCTTATCCTCCAAGGGACAAGCGGTGGTAGGACCAGCGATGTGTCATGCCATTAAATGGCTTGACCCTTCATTACTATGTAACAATATCATTGGATAATTGGTAAGCATCGTAATTAATGGGCCCCCATTAACACCCAACAACGTTATACACCCTCCAAATATCTTATTTATACGGATCTTGTAGAGAGGAGTCATCATAGATTCTCCAAGCATCAAAGTGCTGAAGGAGTACCAAAAATCAAAACCCTTGGAGGACAAAGCCGGTTCTTGTGAGTGGTGATGAGAGACATTGAAACCCCGAATCGAAGGACAATGTGCAAGCAGCAACATTGGAATCTTGTGGCAGGAATGAAGATATCTAATCCACCTTTATGATCGGATGTTTTCCAATGGGTTTACGAGGTAGGGTTTTTTTTAATTCATGTGAATTGATTGAACTATTTAATCCACCCTCGTGATTATAAGCTAACACAGAGGGCACGAGCCTAACGAACCTAGCCCGGAGCCCCGCTACCTTACTACCCATGTGTTCTTCAGGAAATACTACCAGTGTGGCAGCACCGACTAGATACAATGGAGGTGGCACACTATCACACACCACAAGATGAGATCACAGTGGTCAGCAGAGTGGCCGAAACCGGTGGGCCGCAGAGGAGGTGTGGCGTGCCATCACACACCGCCTAAGGAACTGGCCGTGGCTCATCATCCGCAGCAAACAGAAGAGGTTTTTGGAACACCGTCTGGATAAAGAAGGTGAGGAAGGCATGACCAGTGCACTGCCAGGTGATCCATGGTGATGGGACACACTCGGGTCACGCGGGTGACTTGGCATCGCTAATATGTGCTGAAGATTGGTCTTCCGAATGGAGGGGGTTTCTCCCCTCCCATGCCTGCTCGGAAAAATCATGGGGGTCTGTGCCCCATGCAGCCAAACTGCGCCCCAGCAGGGGTTGGGCCGTGTCCCACCACGGGCCGGGCCTCACCCCATTGTGGGTCGGGCTACCCCTTGCAAGCCAGGGTTCCCCCTTTTGGGCCGAGCCGCGCCCCTCCGCGGGCCGGGCACCTCTTTACAGGTCAGGACACACCCCTCCACAAGTCGGGCCACCCCATGTAAGTCAGCCTAGACCTTGGCCCAGTGGGCGAAGTCCACCGTTCCCTAGCCCAGTCAGGTCAACCTGAACCGGTTCAGGTCAGCCCAGACCAGTTCGGGATGAGTCCGACCAGACCCGGGCCCCACCGGACCCAGAAACACATAAAGGCCCATAATATGAAATATGGGCATTAGTTTGATGAACTGTATGTGGCGCTGGGATCTTTTAATGGAGATGGTCCTTTTAGTATACTCGACTTGAGTTTTGTAGATAGTTGGAGTATTTCCAGGTTGGATCGAACCCGAATCCAACCGAGCCCTTATAACTAAAACACTTACTACTCATAGACCGAGAGTCCAATTGATGTGCCATCTATCGCCTTGGAAGCCATACGACATGTAATCCCTTTGGGTTACTTCTTTTTGGAGCTTAGTGGTGGTCGAGGTATGAATGATATCTCGAGGGGCAGATTCTACGGAACTCGAGTACACCAGGTGTGAGGAATTTTGTGGCAGACTGTAACGTGAAGAAAGAACATCGATCATGTGTGGGTCAACATCTATTGATCCTGTGTGGTTCTAAATCGATCAGATCCTGTGCGGTTCAGTGCTCAGTGATCCTGTGTGGGTCAGCGCATACCGATATAGTGTGGGTCAGATCATCTGTGGGCCAGCGCTCAGCAATCCTCTGTGGGTTAGCGCATACCAATTCTTTGTGGGTCAATGGGGGTTAGTTACCTATCGATCCTGTGTGGGTAAGTGGGGGTTAGTTACCTATTGATCATGTGTGGGTCAGCAACAATGCCTCTTTATAGAGTAAGATAGTCTAGCTTATGACTAATCATCTATACTTTTGTACGTAAGATATACTTAAGTGTGAGATGAGTATTTTACATGTGTGGTACTTAAATCTTCATGGTGTTATCTATGTGGTACTTCTACATTTTTGGTGTTGTATTCTTGGTGTTACCTGTGTGGTAATTATAGCTTCATGGTGTAACCTGTGTGGTACATCTACCATTATGGTGTCGTCTTCATGGTGTTACTAGAGTGGTACTTCTATCTATGTGGTGTTACCTGTGTGGTACTTATATCTCCATGGAGTTACATTTTGGGTATTTCTATTTTCTTGGTGTTACCTTTGTGGTATTTTTTCTTCATGTATGAGATGAGTATATCTTGATAACATAGGTATATGTATGGGCATATACCTAAGTAGAGTTGATGTCTTGCTTTTTGGTTTTTCCTTTTTGGTACTCTAGGAGACCTATGGTGGTCATGGGGTCCCTACTGAGTATCGTTATACTCGCCCCTGCACAGGATACAACCATGCTTTGTTGTATCTTGTACAGACAATATACAATGTAGATCGAGGATGATTGAGCTAGGATCGGATGATGCTTGGAGGTGGACTATTTGAGCTGACGTGTAGTGCTGTGGAGATGATCTCTACCTACCCTACAATCAGGATCCTTAGTGGATGATCCAGGAGCTGTTTTGTAATTCTCAATTGTACTTGTACCATTTTCAGTTGGGCTTGTATTCCATCCCCTTTTACATTCATCACTCTTTTACGTTCATCACACTTTTAATATAGCAGTTTACTTCGTGGTTGTTTCTTTTTGTGTTCGTGGGATTTTTGTCTATACAGGTTAAAAGGAAATGCCTTACCTTTTTTAGGGATACACCTTTCTGGGGCTTGTCGCTAGCCTCTAGCCTATGGAAGGTGTGCTTGGGGTAGTCATGACATGGGCCCTGGGGGACGGGTCATGACAATTTTGTATCAGTGGAGTCAGTTCAACCGAAGAACTAGGACTCCAATATTTTCTATGTAGTAATAGTGTTATGTGTTATGAGTGTGGTTTTTAGTTTGGGGAATCAAGTGTTGGTGCGGTTGTAACGCCTTGAACCTAGTGACCCAGAGTCGGTGCATTATTACATAACATTGGCATGATCACAAAGAAAGATCAAATCTCGAATGACCGATTGGTTTAGTAGCCTTGGAAACACTAGATATATTCATAAGTCTTACATTACATCATAAAATGAAAAACTACTACAACAACATATTGTCTCCATATTCCACACTCATATCCTCACATAATATCCCTGCATGTCATTCATAATTTACTTCTTCACTTCCTGGGAAAAATAAAACATAGAAAAGGGGTGAGCTCAAATGCCCAGTAAGGATAACAATATAGCGGAAACATTCATAAATAAGAATAAACAGTTAAGGCAATTTATAACTAAAACAAAGGCCTTTCAAACTTGAAATTTCAACATAGTATGGCATAAATAAAATGAAATAATTCCATTTACTTATTCACATGGATATTCTACTAATCTAATAATCACATGAAAAATCAATAACCACTTTCATAATGATGGAATGCATAATGCCAGACTATCATAACCACATAGCCAAGGCCTCGTGCCAAGACTAAAAATACGATTTTGTCAAGGCATTGTGCCAAGACACTAGTTTGTCTCATGATACCTACCGATGCATCGCAGAGCTATAGCAGGCTCCACCCGTCACATATTAAGTCCAATGCATTCCCATATGAAAAGGTTTAATCATAACATAAACATTCGTATTAAAACAAGTTTACAAAATGTCAATTCTTTCATCATAAACTATGAATGGTATAAAAATAGCACATCCACAGTCAAACATATCACAAAACCTTCAATACAATATAGAAGTTTTGTATCTTAATAAATCAACTACAAATAAGCATAAAATCCATCGAAGGATATTGACATAGGTGAAATCAAAACTCTTTTTAGAGAAATATCTATTTCCATTTTTGAAATCATTTAAGAGTAATATATAATAAAACATTTTCATTGAAAATATTCTTATAATATAGTAAGGAAATCTTTGAAGATTTTATAATGGAGAAAAATAACCGCACCCGCCGTATAAGTTAAAAAAACATTCTTACCTTAATTCTGTCGAAAAGGTTAAAAAGGACCTTGTTTTGAAAATGATGGAAAGATTCCTCTTATAAAAAGTCAAACAAGGGTATAAATGACTTTAACCCATATTCTTGTAAATAATAAAAATGTTTTGAAATACATTTTTAAGAAAAAATGGATGTGGATGATAAAGAGATCCCAGTAGATTATTACATATAAACAACCTCGGATAATGAATAGATTGTGAAATAACCCTTAAAAATTTGGTTACTTATGAAACATATAACCCATGAAAGAGGTATCATACAATGAATATGTAAATACACATAAATTAGAGTGTATTACACAAAGAATATAATTATGGGCAGTACATACACCACACAAAAGGTGATGGTGGAAATATGGCATGAATCTCACGGGAATAAGGAGTGAGATGAAAACCCCTTACCTTGTACTTTTCCTTTGTTGGGGTATGTTAACCTCCTGTATAATGGTGAAATAATTGTTATTAAATTATACAAGAATCATATATATTAATATGATATCATATATGATCTTTTAACACTGATTTGTTAATAATATCTTTTAATTATCGTCGTTTCGGGTGTTAACTTACTTGTTTTCTTTTATATGTTTTGTTATGTAAAACATGTTTGTAAAGGATAGGTTGTATATTATTCATATCCATAATGATATCAAGTCCTTAAACATAATTTTTTAAATCATCAAATGATAATTATACTTGAATGGATACGATGGAGAATGAATCTCATCGCGTTCGTGGAGACGGTAGTCCGTACGTACGAACGAGCGACAATATCATTATTTTGATATTAAAATAATATATAAATGGATGGTATATCATATATAAAGAATCATTAACATTTTATATTTATTATATACATGAGTTACACATCATTTTTATACCCATCCATATGATATTATATTGAATAACAATTACACCATGACGTGGAGACGGTAAGCCGTACGCACGCACGTATGGTGACATGTTATTCAAAGGGTGGATAGAATACTAAATATGGTTGTAACATATTTATAATAACATCACAGTATATATATAATACTGGATTTATTATTTTATAATGGTAACAACAAAGGAAGAAGAAGTGGAAGAAGAAAGGAACTTGAAAAAGGGTGGTGAAATCATTACCTCTTCTTCGGTTTCTTCCTTTTGATTTGATCAAAAGGGCTCCGTAGGTTGGCTTTCGGATCCAACTAAGGCCTCTAGGTTGTAGTGAGGGAAGTTGGGAGAGTATTTGGGCCAAGTTTTTCCGATCCAAAAGGCTTTCAAGGTGTGAAGAAATGAGAAGGAGGAGTGCCCTTTTATAAGAGGGGTGAGGGGCACCTTTGGAAAAGCTAGAAATATTAATTTATAATAAATTCATAATAGGTTTCTAATGTCTCCAAAGTTGATTATTTAAATTTTAAGGTAGGTATAGGTCTAAAACATCTCAACCAATAGAATTTAGATAGGTTTGGGTACTTATATTAACCTTATCTTTAAGTATTAACTCTAAGTTAATTAGTTTCACTTTTACAATGTCTCTGTATTTTTATATAATATGGTTAATAAACTTACTATATACATCCAAGAGACCCCCCAAGTGGTCCATTAATGATGAAACTATCGTGATATAAGTCTCTTTGCCGAAACTTAGATTTTTATGAATTTAATAACAATTAATAATATAATATTTGTTTTAAGAACTCTTTTATGTCAATTTTGACACTATTCAATAGTTGATTTTTGTGAAACTAATAACAGATTGATTACATCGAAAAAAGTCAATTACATCAATCCTAATATATCATATTATCCTAGAAAATTAGTTTAATTTATTAAAAGTTTCATATTATATTTATTTGGGAATTTATATTATCAATTATTTTAATTTTTCACTATTATAGTAATTAATTCATCATCATTGTGCCATAAATAAATTATATTATTTAATGTCTAAAAATTATAAATAAAATATAATTATTTAGGAAATCGTATTATCTTTCTAATTAATATTTATAATCTAATATCCAACATATATAACCCTATGTAAAAATTGTTTTTCTAAAAGATATATGCTTGTGTCATTTTTGTATTCATTTTAACTTAATTAAAATAAAATGTCCCTATCACCTAAAAGTGGCACCATGGGGTCCCAAAATCGACCCAAAGATGCCTATGGTCGAACTTGTATCAACCAATAAGGCTAGGACACGTTTTAGGGTAATTTAGTATTATTATAATATTATTTTTTTAACCCTTATTTACCGGATGTACCCTTATCCATGGTAAATAAAATATTTACCGCAGTAATTATTCAAAATGTCTAAAAATAAAAGTTACCTATTTACACAATTTGGACATCCTGATTCCAAATATGGAATCCATTTTTCTAAATTCAAAACACAGAATTGGCAGAAATTAATTTAAAATTAATTCCCGCTGTCAAAACAAAAAGCGTGTTTTTAAGAGATAATAACTATCAAATGATTGACACTTGTTTATGTTCGGTTTAATTGTAAAATTATGTCCAATGACCAACATTATATTAAATGGTAAAAATATATTCTAAAAATTCTTTAAAACCACTCAAATTCATAATTTATCACTATTAATTATTTTGATTAAAAAAGTTGTTTTTAATTAAAATTTAGTAATTTTCACTATTTATCAAAATATGAAAGCTATCCGAAAAGTACCAAAATTTCACCTTAGGCTAAATTCGATATTCCGAATCCAAAAATGAAGTCCATTTTGAAATATGAAATATATATAATTTCAAGAAGTAGGTATTACTATTAAAAATGGCTAGTTTGATTGGTTATAGTGTGTTAGAACTCGGTGTTGCGTACAACACACGCTATCACATTATTCAAAGAGAAGCGTACCGTAGAAGCTTGGGGTGTTACATTCTCTCCTCCTTCAAATAATTTTGTCCTTGAAATTTCTAGAATACTATCGTATGAAAAGGCTCGGGTGGTTCTTCATCATAAGTTCCTCGGGTTCCCACGTTGCCTCTTCCATCTTATGGTTTCTCCACAAAAATTTTACCAGACAGGTCGTCTGGTTTCTCAGTACTTGTTCTCTTGTATCAAGAATCCTGACGGGCTCTTCACAATAGGAAATATCGGGTTCCAGTTCTAATTCCTCATAGGTGAGTACATGCGTTGGGTCAGGCTTGTAATTCCTCAATAGAGATACGTGGAACATATCGTGAACTTTGGAGAGACTTGGCGGCATTGCCAATTGGTAAGCCACAGCCCCAATTCATTCTAAAATTTCGAAAGGTCCGATGTACCTGGGACTCAATTTACCATTCTTACCAAAACGTATGACTCCCTTTCATGGAAATACCTTCAGGAAAACATGATCACCGACTTGAAATTCCAAATCCTCCCTTCGATTATCGGCATAGCTCTTCTGCCTACTTTGAGCTGCTTTGATGTGATTTTGGATTACCTTCACCTTTTCCATCGTTTCCTCCACCAGTTCTGGCCCTACAAGTTTTCTTTCACCAACGTCATCCCAACAGGTTGGTGTACGACATCTCTTTCCGTATAACTCTTCATATGGTTCCATCTGAATACTCGAATGGATGCTATTGTTATAGGAAAATTCTACCAGTGGTAAATATTGATCCCACATACCCTGAAAGTCAAGTGAGCAAGATCTCAACATGTCTTCTAAGGTCTGAATGGTCCGTTCTGATTGTCCATTTGTCTGAGGGTGGTAAGCAGTGCTCAAATTAAGTTCAGTATCCAGGGATTTCTAAAGACTTTTCCAAAATCTTGAAGTAAAATGGGGATCACGATCAGAAACAATCGATAGGGGTACTCCATGAAGTCTCATAACTTCATTAATATATAGTCTTGCTAGACGTTCCAGGGGTAGATCTTCTCTTATAGCAAGAAAATGTGCTGACTTGGTAAGACGATCAACAATAACCCATATTGCATCGTTCCTTCTAGGATTCTTTGGTAGCCCCATGACAAAGTCCATCATAATATTGTCCCATTTCCACTCCGGTATGGGAAGAGGTTGCATGACTCCTCCAGGCTATTTCCTTCCAGCTTTCACTTGTTGACAAACCATACATCTTGACACAAAATCAGCAATCTCCCTCTTCATGTTGTCCCACCAAAAATGTTCCTTCAAATCTCTATACATTTTGGTGCTCCCAGGGTGTATAGAGAAATTGGAACTATGAGCATCATCCAACAATTCCCTTTTTAGATCAGGTATATTGGGAACACAAAGTCTCTTCCCGAATTTCAAAATTCCATCTTCATACACAAAGTCTCTCAACCTCCCATCATTCACAGCTTTAATCTTCTTTTGAAATTCTTCATCATCGGTCTGAGAACTCTTAATCCTTTCTAGTAAAGATGGTTTGGAAACCATTTGAAAAAGCATTGATGTTTCACCTTGCCTGGTTATTCTCATGTCCATCTTCACTAGATCCATGAAAATTGGATCCCTTTCAATTCTCATATTGTTCAAAACTCCATGGTCTTTTCTACTCAAACCATATGCCACCTTGTTTGCTTTCCCCGGGTGGTAGTGTATTGTGCAATCATAATCCTTGAGTAATTCAAGCCATCTCTTTTGCCTCATGTTGAGTTCTTTTTGTGAGAAAATATACTTCAAACTCTTGTGATCAGTATAAATCTCACATTTTTCACCATAGAGGTAGTGCCTCCATATCTTCAAAGAAAATATCACAGCTGCTAACTCGAGATCATGAGTAGGATAGCTTTGTTCATGAATTTTCAACTGTCGTGATTCATAGGCAATAACTCTATCATTCTGCATAAGGACAGAACCAAGTCCTTTCTTTGATGCATCACTATAAATAACGAACCCATCATTCCCCGATGGTAGAGTCAATATAGGAGCATTGACTAATCTTCTCTTCAGTTCATCGAAACATTCTTCACACTCTTTTGTCCAAACAAATTTAACCCCTTTACGTGTGAGCTTCGTTAATGGGTTAGCCAATCGGGGAAAATTCTGGACGAAACGTTGATAATAACCTGCCAAACCAATAAAACTACGTACCTCAGTTATACTCGTAGGTGCTGGCCATTCTTGGATTGCATTGGTCATAGAATGATCAACATAGATTCCATATTTTGAGACAATATGGCCAAGAAAAGAAATCTCCAGAAGCCATAATTCACACTTGCTAAACTTCCCATATAATTCATGCCTCCTCAGAGTCTTCAAGATAATGCGCAAGTGATTTTCATGATTTTCGTAGGTTTTGGAGTATACCAAGATATCATCAATAAATACCACCACAAATTCATCGAGATACTCCTTGAAAACTCTATTAATCAGATCCATGAATACAGAGGGTGCATTAGTCAATCCAAACGGCATTACAGTAAACTCGTAATGCCCGTACCTGTTTCGAAATGCTGTCTTCGGAATGTATTCCTTCTTCACACATAACTGATGGTATCCAGATCGAAGGTCAATCTTTGAAAAGTATTGAGCTCCATGCAGTTGGTCAAATAAATCATCAATGCGTGGTAGGGGATACTTGTTCATTATTGGTATAGCATTGATCTCTCTGTAGTCGATACATAACCTCATAGATCCATCTTTCTTTTTAACAAAAATAACAGGGGCTCCCCATGGAGAAACACTAGGGCGAATAAATCCCTTATTACTAAATTAATCTAGTTGTTTCTTTAGTTAGACTAACTCTACAGTGGCCATTCTATAAGGGGTCTTCGATATAGGCCTTGATCCAGGAATTAAATCAATGGAAAACTCAACTTCTCGTTTTGGAGGATGTCCAGGTAAATCTTCCGGAATTACATCTACAAATTCTTTCACAACAGGTACATCCTCTATTTGAACATTCCTTTCCTCACCCATAGTTATTTCATTCTCTTCCTCCCCAATAATTGAATTTATTTGAGCTATTGAGGGTGGATCTAAATAAGAATTAGGTGGTGACGATTCTGCTCTAAAGATAAGGTGTTCCTTATCATTATCATCAAGAATCGTAACCTATTTCTTCTTACAATAAATCTTCGCATCATAGTCCGAAAGCCAGTCCATACCGAGGATTATATCAAACTCAATCATAGGTATGATGATGAGATCAGCAGATAAAGAACATTTATGTGCTCTAATGGGGGCTGATTCACAAATATTTGTTGCAATGATACTTCCCTTAGGAGTTTTAACTGGCAACTCCCTTATTAAATCAAATTGTAAATATCTAATTTTCATAGAAAATTGGGAAGATATGAAACAATGCGATGATCCAGAATCAAATAATGCATTTGCTAAACTTGAGGAAACCATTAAATTACCTGCCACCACGTCTTTCGAAGCTTCTACCTCAGTAGTAGTGATAGCATAAGCCTGGCCTTGATCCCTTGGCCTTTTCTGAGGTAAGTTCTCCTGACGCTTAGGACATGTATTTGCATAATGCCCCATCTCCCTGCAATTATAGCACTGAACGTTGGTAGCTTCCTTCTTCCCCTTGCAATCACGAGCTTGCTGGCCTTTTTCACCACACTTGTAATAGACTCCCATTCCCTTCAAGCAAGTACCAGGGTGTTTCTTCCCACATTTACCATAGGATGGATATTCAACCTTTCCCTTCTTCCGCTTATTTCCATTCCCATATTGATCAGCAGGTCTCTTCTTCTCTTGCTTTGCTTTAAAGTCATAAGACTTAGAGAATTCCTTTTCGGTCTTGATAGCACATGAGACAATGTCTTCGTACGACGAAAAGGATTGTGAGACTAATGCTCGACGAAGAAATGGTTTTAACCCATCAAAGAAACGATCAATCTTACTTCTTGGGTTACGTATATAATCTCTAGCATACCTTGCTAACCTTGTAAAGTTAGCCTCATACTTTGTGACATTTTCATCCTCCTTTTGTCTCAGACTCAGAAATTGCCTTTCCATATCTGCTCGATGGTCGCGAGGGAAGTATTTTTCTAAAAACAGATCTTTTAACTCCCTCCATTCCATATTTGATACTTCATCATCTTCCTTCATGTTTTGAATCAATGACCACCATTGATCAGCATCTCCAGTGAGGCGGTAAACTTCCATGATAACTTTTTCCCTTTCAATGCTCCCCAAAGCCTGAAATATTTTCTCTAGAGAATTTATCCATTGCTCAGATACTAAAGGATTTGTACTCCCATCGAACATTGGTGGTTTTTGCCTCATGAATCGATCTAACATTGATCCTCCACGCTGTGGATCAGGGTGCTCCATACGGGTAAGGTTATTATTCATAACCTGATTAAGTTGTCCCACTATGGTGATTAGCTGATCGGCACCAGTTGCATCACCAGCCCCACTATAATTATCTTGAGTAGGAGGGAAATCCCTACATGGAGTGTGTTCATTGATACGGTTTCCATTTCTTCCACTAGGCACCATTTCTAAACAATGGCATAAACAAGATCAATTTATGAATCAAAATACATAATCCCATACTTATAAAACACTTAACATAAATTGAACTATTTATGGATATAATCCATAATCATAAAAATGTTTTCTTTGAGGAATTATATACTCATAAACCCTTCATAATGATTTGTAAAGAAAATGAGAGTTATCCTAAGCATATCCCCTGGGAGTGTCGTAACCAAGAATGCAGCAAGGCCCGTCGTCGTGCACCAGTTCCCATTCGAGTCTAGCTCAAAGAGGTGTTTTCGGGTTTTACCCCTAGGTACATCTGTGCCAGAGCCGCCTCTACCTGATCGTATCTAGACAGGGATGTATTGCTCGGAAAACTCACAAAATCTCTACAATACCAAAATTCTAGGAAGTTCTTCTATACTAATCCTCAAAATTCATCTTAGGTCTACCTGCTCTAATCAGAGTTTATCTAAATCTAGCTTCCAAGGTTTGTACTAAACTTCCTCTGATACCAACTGTTACGCCCCAACCCTAGTGACCCAGAGTCGGTGCATTATTACATAACATTGGCATGATCACAAGAAAGATCAAATCTCGACCGATTGGTTTAGTAGCCTTGGAAACACTAGATATATTCATAAGTCTTACATTACATCATAAATTGAAAAACTACTACAACAACATATTGTCTCCATATTCCACACTCATATCCTCACATAATATCCCTATAGGTCATTCATAATTTATTTCTTCACTTCCTGGAAAAAATAAAACATTGAAAAGCGGTAAGCTCAAATGCCCAGTAAGGATAACAATATAGCGAAAACTTTCATAAATAAGAATAAACATTTAAGGCAATGTATAACTAAAACAAAAGCCTTTCAAACATGAAATTTCAACATAGTATGGAATAAATAAAATGAAATAATTCCATTTACTTATTCACATGGATATTCTACTAATCGAATAATCACATGCAAAATCAATAACCACTTTCATAATGATGGAATGCATAATGCCAGACTATCATAACCACATAGCCAAGGCCTCGTGCCAAGACTACAAATAAAATTTTGTCAAGGCCTTGTGCCAAGACACAAGTTTGTCTCGTGAGACCTACCGATACATCGAGGAGCTATAGTGGACTCCACCCGTCACATATTAAGTCCAATTCATTCCCATATGAAAAGGTTTAAACATAACATAAACATTCGTATTAAAACTAGCATACGAAATGTCAATACTTTCATCATAAACTATGAATGGTATAAAAATAGCACATCCATATTCAAACATATCACAAAACCTTCAATACAATATAGAAGTTTTTTATCTTAATAAATCAACTACAAATAAGCATAAAATCCATCGAAGGATGTTGACATAGGTGAAATCAAAACTATTTTTAGAGAAATATCTCTTTCTATTTTTGAAATCATTTAAGAGTCATATATAATAAAACATTTTCTTTGAAAATATTCTTATATGATAGTAAGGAAAGCTTTGAAGATTTTATAATGGCGGAAAATAACCGCACCCGCCGTATAAGTTAAAAAAACATTCTTACCTTAATTCTGTCGAAAAGGTTAAAAAGGACCTTGTTTTGAAAACGACGGAATGATTCCTCTTATAAAAAGTCAAACAAGGGTATAAATGACTTTAACCCATATTATTGTAAATAATAAAAATGTTTTGAAATACATTTTTAATAAAACATGGATGTGGATGATAAAGAGATCCCAGTAGATTATTACATATAAACAACCTCGGATAATGAAGAGATTGTGAAATAACCCTTAAAAATTTGGAAACTTATGAAACATATAACCCATGAAAGAGGTATCATACAATGAATATGTAAATACAAATAAATTAGAGTGTATTACACAAATAATATAATTATGGGCAGTACATACACCACACAAAAGGTGATGGTGGCAATATGGCATGAATCTCACGGGAATAAGGAGTGAGATGAAAACCCCTTACCTTGTACTTTTCCTTGGTTGGGGTAGGTTAACCTCCTGTATAATGGTGAAATAATTGTTATTAAATTATACAAGAATCATATATATTAATATGATATCATATATGATCTTTTAACATTGATTTGTTAATAATATCTTTTAATTATTGTCGTTTCGGGTGTTAACTTACTTGTTTTCTTTTATATTTTTTGTTACGTAAAACATGTTTGTAAAGGATAGGTTGTATATTATTCATATCCAGAATGATATCAAGTCCTTAAACATCATTTTTTAAATCATCAAATGATAATTATACTTGAATGGATACGATGGAGAATGAATCTCATCGCGTTCGTGGAGACGGTAGTCCGTACGTACGCACGAGCGACAATATCAACCTTTTGATATTAAAATAATATATAAATGTATGGTATATCATATATACAGAATCATTAACATGTTATATTTATTATTTACATGAGTTACACATCATTATTATACCCATCCATATGATATTATATTGAATAATAATTACACCATGACGTGGAGACGGTAAGCCGTACGTACGCACGTATGGTGACATGTTATTCAAAGGGTGGATAGAATACGGAATATGGTTGTACCATATTTATAATAACATCACAGTATATATATAATACTGGATTTATTATTTTATAATGGTGTCAAAAAAGGAAGAATAAGTGGAAGAAGAAAGGAACTTGAAAAAGGGTGGTGAAATCATTACCTCTTCTTCGGTTTCTTCCTTTTGATTTGATCAAAAGGGCTCCGTAGGTTGGCTTTCTGATCAAACTAAGCCCTCTAGGTTGTAGTGTGGGAAGTTGGGAGAGTATTTGGGTAGAGTTTTGCCGAACCAAAAGGCTTTTATGGTGTGAAGAAATGAGAAGGAGGAGTTCCCTTTTATAAGAGGGGTGAGGGGCACCTTTGGAAAAGCTAGAAATATTAATTTATAATAAATTCATATTCGGTTTCTAATGGCTCCAAAGTAGATTATTTAAATTTTAAGGTGGGGATAGGTCGAGAAAAACTCAACCAATAGAATTTAGACAGGTTTGGGTACTTATATTAACCTTATATTTAAGTATTAACTCTAAGTTAATTAGTTTCACTTTTACAATGTCTCTTTGAATTTTTATATAATATGGTTAATAAACTTACTAAATACATCCAAGAGTCCCCCAAGTGGTCCATTAAAGATGAAACTATCATGATATAAGTCTCTGGGACGAAACGTAGATTTTTAGGAATTTAATATCAATTAATAATATAATATTGGTTTTAAGAACTCTTTTATGTCAATTTTGACACTATTCAATAGTTGATTTTTGTAAAACTCATAACAGATTGATTACTTCAAAAAAAGTCAATTAAATCAATCCTAATATATCATATTATCCTAGAAAATTAGTTTAATTTATTAAAAGTTTCATATTTTATTTATTTGGGAATTTATAATATCAATTATTTTAATTTTTCACTATTATAGTAATTAATTCATCATCATTGTGTCATAAATAAATTAAATTATTTAATGTCTAAAAATTATAAATAAAATATAATTATTTAGGAATTCTTTTTATCTTTCAAATGAATATTTATAATCTAAAATAAAACATATATAACCCTATGTAAAAATTGTTTTTCTAAAAGATATATGCTTGTGTCATTTTTGTATTCATTTTAACTTAATTAAAATAAAATGTCCCTATCACCTACAAGTGGCACCATGGGGTCCCAAAATCGACCCAAAGATGCCTATGGTCGAACTCGTATCAACCAATAAGGCTAGGACACGTTTTAGGGTAATTTAGTATTATTATAATATTATGTTTTAACCCTTATTTACCGGATTTACCCTTAACCATGGTAAATAAAATATTTACCGCAGTAATTATTCAAAATGTCTAAAAATAAAAGTTAACTCTTTACACAATTTCGACATCCTGATTCCAAATATGGAATCCATTTTTCTAAATTCAAAACACAAAAGTGGCAGAAATTAATTTAAAATTAATTCCCGCTGTCAAAACAAAAAGCGTGTTTTTAAGAGATAATAACTATCAAAAGATTGACACTTGTTTATGTTCGGTTTAATTATAAAATTATGTCCAATGACCAACATTATATTAAATGGTAAAAATATATTCTAAATATACTTTAAAACCACTCAAATTCATAATTATCACTATTAATTATTTTGATTAAAAAAGTTGTTTTTAATTAAAATTTAGTAATTTTCACTATTCATCAAAATATGAATGTTATCCGAAAAGTACCAAAATTTCACCTTAGGCAAAATTCGATATTCCGAATCCAAAAATGAATTCCATTTTGAAATATAAAATATATATAATTTCAAAAAGTAAGTATTACTATTCATAACGGCTAGTTTGATTGGTTATAGTGTGTTAGAACTCGGTGTTGCGTACAACACACGCTATCACATTATTCAAAGAGAAGCGTACCGTAGAAGCTTGGGGTGTTACAGCGGTGACCGATGTATCCATAAAAAAGGACCCTAAATTCTAATTTCAGACTTAGTACACTGAAACACTGATTCTGTGTGTTTTTTAAGAGTTAAATTTTGATCTCTTTTTGTTTGCTCACTAGGTATAACTTATTGACCATGGCACACCTATCTTCTTTCAGGATGCCACCATGTTGACAACCATCCCATATTCTTGAGAGAGTATGCAAGGAAGGCCAAATGAGCGATGATGCCTCAGTGCAGGGAACTCTTACAACTTTAGCACATTCGAGTGATGTACCAGCAACACCACTACCCCTTGGGAAGTCGTTTCCACCATCCCCACTAGTAGAGGGTGCATGAAAATAGAGCAAATTGAATGAGTTCCAGTGGTAGAGGACTCTGAGGTTCCGAGGTGAGACAGACCTACAAGCGGCTGAGGAGTAGCTGGAAGCTATAATCTGAGTTTTCTCCCAAGTTGAGACACCCACTGGCCTTATATTGATCCTAGCGTCTAGTCCTTTTCAGGAAGTGGTAGGGAGATGGTGGAGCTAGATGTTTTAGATACATGACAAGGTGACCCTCATCTTAGTGGACATTGAGAACCTTTTCATGGAAATGCTCATCCAAGTGACTCTATGCTAAGTTTGTATACAGGAGCTTCTTCACTAACAGTTGGGAAGCATGACTGTGGCCCAATACTCAGTGAGGTTCACTGATCTATCCCGCTACACCACGGACATGGTACAAGACCCTTTATTCAGGGCACATACATTTGATCAGGGTATCAAATGATAGATCAGAGAATCAAATGATATCGCTCAGCATACCAATGCAGGTTGGGGTGGTAGAGCTAGTGATTTTTCTGGAGAGCTTCCTAGATGAGCAGGCACCGATAGCGGGAGCCACCACCAGATGTTTGGTAGCAGATTCATCCACATCAAGTAGTAGATGGATGACTTAGGGGACCAAGAGGGCCAGGCCTTTTGGTGGATGACCACAGGTTACAAGGTAATTGGTGTAGGGAACATGGGATAAAGGAGGACATCTAAGGAGTAGGTAGTGTTACACGTGCGGCGAGTGGGGTCACATGGCTCACGACTGCCCGACTCGCCATACAGACAACCTGTAGACAGTTGAGGGACTATTGAGAAAGAGGCAGATATTCGATTGGGGAGGTTTGCAGGTATTAAGCGGACATGGAAGAGGATATGGTCGTGTAACAGGAAGTGGGTGACAATTCAAGGTTATACTACCACCACCACCTCCATGTGGTCCACCCCGACCACAATGAGAATGTCTACAGGGATGAGCTCATATCCTGGAAGCAGAGGCCTATTAAAACGGTGCTCCAGAGATGATTAGATGTATGATCTATCTCTACTCCACCTTAGTTGTTGTTCTTATAGACATAGGTTCCATCAAATATATTATTTCCAAGACCCTCGTTTAGTGTTTGGAGATTCTAATGAAGCAGTTGGCTCGATCCTTACATCTTGATACTCTTACGGGAGAAGATTCAACGATTATACACTAGTTCTGGTAGTGTGATTTTACTCTAAGAGGAGAGAGCTTCGGCTGGGATCATCAAATAGCAGTTTTGAGGCCTTATGATGTCTTCCTGGGTATGGAATTGTTATCCAGAGTCCACTCTCAGATTGAATTAATTAGGAAGAATGTGTAGTTTGTCCATGAGGATGAGACCAGGTTTTATTTTACCGTCGAGAAGGGAAAGTTTGCAGCGCATAATGGACTTACCTGGTGGAGGGTTCAACTGATCACACATCAGTTGGAAAGCCTTACCCTCAGGGCAGTTGATGTTGAGAGTCCGAGCTATCCTGTAGTGGTGGACCAGTATCCCGATGTCTTTACTGATGATATTCCGGGACTACCCCCACACATAGAGGTATACATTTAAATCGACCTATTCCCCAGAAAATATCAATATCCACACCAGCATATTGGATGGCTCCCATTGAGTTTCATGAGTTACAGATACATTGGAGGACTTGCAGAGGAAGGGGTTCATAAGGACCATCGTTTCTCTATGGGCATCCCCGATCTTGTTCGCCAAGAAGGAAGATTGGGGTTTGAGACATTGTGTGGACTATCAGTACCTGAACCAAATGACCGTGAAGAAAAAGTATCCACTTTTGAGGATTGATGATCTTTTCGATCAGTTGAAGGGAGTTCATTGGTTTTGGACGATAGACCTCAAATCAGGCTATCATCGGCTCAGAGTACGAGATGAGGATGTGGAGAAGACAGACATAAGATGTCAATATGGCCACTATGAGTTCTTGGTTATTCCATTCAGCGTGACCAAGGACCCTACAAGGTTTATGGGACTCATGAACATGATCTTTTATCTGTACCATGATTGCTTTGTGGTGGTCTTCATCGACGACATCTTGATATACTCAGTGACGGAGGAGGATCAGGCCTATCATTTGTAGATAGTTCTGGATACAGTATGAGAGCCCCAGGTTTATTGTAAGATCTCTAAGTTCTAGTTCTGGATACATGAGGTTCACTTTCTTGGATATGTTATCTCGGGGGATGGGGTTGTAGTGGATCTAGAGAAGTTAGAGGTTGTATATTCTTGGGATCCACCCAGGAGTGTGACAAAGGTGCAGAGTTTTCTATGGTTGGATAGATACAACAGGCGATTCATGCCTGACTTTTACAGAGTTGAGAAACCATTGTTAGCTTTGAAAAGGAGTGGACAACCCTTCATGTGAAAGGACAGATTCCAGCTAAGTTTTCATGAGTTGAGGCAGAGGCTGACGAGTGCCCCCATTTGGAGTCTAATAGTAGAGGGTGTTGGGTATGTAGTCTACTACGATGCATCAAGCACCAGACATTGAATTGTCTGGATGCAGGATCTAGTAGTGATCATGTATGGATCTTGGAAATTGAGACAATATGTGATGAATTACACCACCCATGACCTGGTGTAAGCAGAAGTGGTCTTTACCCTGAAGATGTGGAGACATTAATTTGATGGGAGAATGTTTTTCTGTCTGATCTAATTAAAAGAGTCTCATGTATATCTTCTCATAGAGGAACCTGAGCCAGAGACACCGACGATGGCTAAAGTTTCTCTAGGACTATGAATTTGAGAGAGTCTGTAATCTCTGGAAGGGGAACATAGTAGATGCCCTCAGCTGGAGATCCAGTATACAGTTTTTGAGTGAGGCGACAACACAGCTAGCCATGATGCTGATATCCTTAGTGCATATGGATGGAGAAGCTTACCTTCAGTCTATGATAGTCTCTCCCCCACTCCTTCAGCGATTTAGGGAGGCAAAACTTTAGGACATTGACTGTGGTGATTGACGTGCTTAGATATCATCAGTACTAGCACCTGATGAATTTTATGAAGTTGGGGAGCACAAAATCATCTTTAGAGGAAGTACCATGGTACCAGTGGCGCTATAGGAGGAGATGTTGGGGGATTTCCATACATCCCCTCAGGCTGTACATCATAGTCTGAGGAAAATGTTCTAGGACCTCCAACATCTGTACTGGTGGCCAGGGATGATGAAAGAAGTGGAAAAGTTTGTTTCTTGAGGCCTCACTTGTCAGCAAGTGAAGGTCAAGCATCAGGTACCAGCAGGCTTAGCACAACCACTAGAGGTGTCAGAGTGGATGTGGGGTGGGATATCCATGGACATTGTGACAGGGCCTCCACGTACATCCAGGGGACATGATTCCATCTGGGTGATCATTCACCGACTCACCAAGCCGGCCCACTTCTTACCTATCTGAGAGTAGAGATCAGGAGAGAGATTGAGACGCCACTACATATAGGATATTGTATGAATCCCATGGGTGAAATAGATGATAGTCTTTGACCATGAAGCACGTTTCATATCTCGGTTATGAAAGGGATTGATGGAGGTGTTCGAGACTCAGCTCTGTCTGAGCACTGCCATTCATCATAAGATGGATGGTCAGATATAGTGGACAATACATATACTGGAGGACATGCTTTGTGCATGTGTCCTATATTTTGGCTGTAGTTGGGAGGATCACATTCCCTCAGAGGAGTTCTTATATGACAAAATTTATCACTCTCCCATTGTTATGAAACCATTCGATGCCCTATACGGACGACCTTTCCGATAACCTCTATGCTATATGGACCTAGGGGAGTCATCACTTAAGGGTCCAGAGTTGGTACGAGATAACATTGAGAAGGTGCAGATCATTTTGGAGTGGATGAAGACTACAAAGAGCAGGCATAAGTCTTATGCTGACAGAAGAAGGAGAACTTTGGAGTTTCAGGGTGGATCACATATTCTTGTGAGTCTCTCTTAAATGAGGTTTATAGAAATTTGGATGATGTGACAAGTTATGACTGAGGTCTATTAGGCCATTTCTTATACTTCAAAGGATTGGCAAGGTGGCATACCGCCTGGAACTTACAACGTAGTCTGAGAGGGTGCATGATATCATCCACATATTCAGTTGAGGAGAAACGTTCATGCCCCATCTCACATCATCGACCATGGAGAGCTAGACTTTGATGATGGGGTGACTTTTATGGAGGTTCCAGTGGAGATAGAGGATCGATAAGAGTGAGTCCATCATGGGTTGTTGATACCTATGGTGCACATTCAATGGTAGCATGAGTACCTCTAGGAGAGAACTTGAGAGTGGCATGCTTATATTCATACTGAGTACCTTTATTTGTGTTCTTTCTCTATGTTGTGACTTTTGGGGACGAGAAGTCCTAAGGTGGGGAAAATGTAATGACCCGAATTTTCCATGTAATTTTTTTTAAAAATATGGAATTATTACGAGTTTGCAAAAATTGATGGCATGTGATTTTGAGGCCAGGTGTTCCTGAAATGAATTACTGAATTTTTTTTAAGGTACGTTATGTAAATGAGTGAGCGAAATTTTCTAACATTTTAACCGGTGCTCGGATTAGAAATCTGAGGGCACTGTTGAATCTGCATCGTCATGATTCGCTTAAGCGAAGATTCACTATGACCGTAGTAGGCCCGAAAATAATTTATGTTTTGAGACATTTTTTTAAAAGAAAGAAATAAAATAAAATTTTCATTTTATTTTCGTTTCTATGTTATCCTCCAATAGACAAGCGGAGGTGGGACCGGTGATTTGTCATGCCATTAAATGGATTGACCCTTCATTTCTATGTAAAAATATCATTAGAGAATTGGGAAAATTCTTAATTAATAAGCCCCCATTAATTCCAAACACCATTAGAAATCCTCCCCCTCTCTTATTTATATGGATCTTCGGCAGAGGTTTCTGTAAAACATTGATAGGAAAAGAATTGCAGAAGGCGTACCGAGAGGCCAAACCCTTGGAGGACGGAGCTGTTTTTGGTGAGCAGTGGCGAGCGACAATGAAACCCTGAACCGAAGGAAGACATGAATGTGGAAACATTGGATGCCTATGGCGGGAACGAATTTCACTGATCCACCATCAAGCTCGGATGTTTTCCAATGGGTTTACGAGGTAGGTTTTTTGGTTTAATTCCAGTGAATTCCATGAACTCTTTAATCCTCTATCGTTATTACAAGCTAACGAGGTGGGAGAAAGCCTAACAAACCCAACCCGGAACCCCAATACCTTGCTACCCACATGTTCTCTATGGAATAACTCCGGTATGGTGGCACTGACCGGCTATGATGAAGGCAACACACCATTGCGCGCTGTAAGAGGAGCTCGCGACACGAAGCTACGACGGTCAGCGGAGCAGCCAGCACAGGCTGGCCGCAGAACATGCCATTTCATGCCCCCAAAGGAACCATCCACGACTCGTCAGCCACGGAAGATGGAAGAGGCGTCCGTCCTACCAGCCGGCCGTGGAAGGCAAGTGTAGCACGACCAGCACGCCGCCGGGGGAGCTGCCACTCTGATGCCTTGGTGGAGAGACTCGGTCGGGTCCCACGGGTGACTTGGCAGTGCCAATAGGATCTAAAGCTTGGTATTCTGAATGGAGGGGGTCGCTCCCCTCCTGTTACTACATGGGAGAACCGTGTGGGGCCACCTGACCAGTGGGCCAGGCCGGGCCACACCCCCTCTTGCAGGCCGGCCCACACCCCTCCACCGGCTGGACCACCCCCTTACGAGCCGGGCCGCACCCATCCGCGGCCCGAGCCGCAACCTTGCGGGTCGAGCCAGACATTAGCCAAGCAGGCCACGCACGCCGTGGCCTTGCCCAGCCGGGTCAGGTCGGTCCAATCTGGTCGGACCTGAACTGAGCCCAACCGGACCCAAAAACACTTAAAGGGCCATAACTTGAAATATAGGTTTCTATTTGAGGAACCGTCTATGGAGCTAGGATAAATGGTTTTATATGGTCCTTTTTGTATACTACACCTGATATTTGGAGACATTTGGAGTATGACCAGGTTGTATCGAACCCGAATCCAACCAAGTCCTTTGAACAAAAACACATATGACTCCCAGACCGGGTGTCCAATTGAAGGGTCATATGTCACATTGGAACCCATACGACATGGAAGTCCTTCTGGTTACTCCTTTGTTGATATTTGTGGAGGTTTATTTATGAACTATATCTCAAGGTTCAGATTATAGGGAAATTGATGGCACCTTGTGCGAGAAATCCTGTGGCAGGCTGTAATGTGAAGAAAGAACATCGATCATGTGTGGGTCGACATTTATTGGTCCTATGTGGGTCAGCTTCTATCAGATCTTGTGTGGGTTAGTGCTCAGAAATCCTGTGTGAGTCCTCGCATACAGATCATGTGGGGGTCAGATCCTGTGTGGGACAACGCTCAGTGATCCTTTGTGGGTTAGCGCATACCCAACCTGTGTTGGTCAGATCCTGTGTGGGCCAGTGGGGGTTTGTTACCTATAGATCTTGTGTGGGTCAGTGGGGGTTAGTTACCTATCATCCAGTGTGGGTCAACAGTAGTTCCTTTTTATAGAGTAAGATGATCTAGCTTAGGATTAATCATTTATAATTTTGTTCATATGTTATACCTGAGTGTGAGAAGATTCTTTTACCTATGTGGTACTTCAATCATCAGGGTGTTACATGTGTGGTAATTTTGCATTCATAGTTTTGTCTTCATGGTGTTACCTATGTGGTTCCTCTAGCTTTGTGGTGTTACCTATGTGGTACTTCTACCTTTGTGGTGTTATCTTCATGGTGTTACCTGAGTGGTACTTCTATCTTTGTGTTGTTACCTATGAGGTACTTCTATCTCTCTGGTGTTACCTGTGTGGTATTTCTACCTTCGTGGTGTTACCTTTGTTGTATTCTTTACTTATTAATGAGATAAGTATATCTAGATTACTTAGGTATATGTTTGGGCATATGCCTATGTAGAGTTGATGTATGGCTTTGTGTTTTTTTGTGGAACTGTAGGAGAACTACGGGGGTCTCAGGGACCCTACTGAGTATCGTTATATTCACCCCTGCATGGGATATTCTCGAACATTGTTGTTTCATGTGAAGATGATGTACAACATTGATTGAGGTAGAGTGACCCAGGACTGGACAATGCTTGTAGGAGGAGTATTTAGGCTGAGGTGGAGTGCTGTAGAGACGATCTGTACCAACCCTTCAGGAAGGAACCTACGTGGATGATCCATGAGCTATTTTGTACTTCTTAGTTGTACTTGTAAATTTTTTAGTTGGGCTTGTATTCTGTCCAATTTTACTTGAATAACTCTTTTACTTTCAACACACATTTACTAAAGTAGTTAACTTCGTGTTTGCTTCTAATTATGTTCTTTTACTGTGTGTCTCTTCAGGTTAAAAGGAAATGCCTTCCTGTTTTTAGGGATATGCCTTTTCATTGCTAGTCACCAGCCCCAAGCCTATGGAAGGTGGGCTTGGGGTAGTCCCGACACATGCACACTAGGATGGGTCGTGACATTGTCTCTGGAAAAAAACACTTCCCGTGGAAAAGCATCTAATTATGGACATCTTCCAACCATCCTTCTAGAGCATTTCTATAGATAACAGGATCACTCATCACTAAAGACTCTATGTCCCCCACTATGACTCATCCACCTACTATACTGAGGAAGTCTACACCATCATCTGGAACTGAAATCCTCTACCATCCTCCACTCTCATGCTAAGATGTAAAGCAACCAACTCCTCTATTAATTGTCAAGAATCTGGTGACTCCCAAACCACATCCTTCTAAAACATCATAGTCAAGGCATCGACCACCACATTCCACTTTACTGAGGTGTAGGATATCTCGAAGTCATAGTCGTGAATAAAATCCACACACCTTTGATACCGCAAATTCAGGTCTCTTTGTGAGAAGACATATCTCAAGATCTTGTGAACTATGAAGACCACCTATAATGACCCACACATTAGATACATAGTTATTACGTCATAATTGAAGCATACTTATTACAACATATAACAAAACCATGGTAGGACCGTATAGGTATAGTGTCTTTAGAAACTGGGAAACATAAACAACATGTTCATAAATCATCTGCATTGTCTCCCACTTATTTCATCTTATCTAGAGTCCCTTTTTGGAATATCCTACATAATACCCTTCTTCCTAAACTGGGGAAAAGAAAACATACAAAAGGGTGAGCACAAATTTTCAGTAAGGGAAAACAAATGAAATATCAATCATATCATATTCATAAGAATATAACATTTTGAATATCTTAACCTGCAAAAGAGATCATAATATCATAACATGAGATAAATCATAGTAGTGAAATCTAATCCCAATGATCATAACATATACAATGAAACTTTTTGGAATACATACATAATCATATAAATTCATTTCCTATTAGCCAAGACTCATTTCAAGACTATCTTAGTTGACAAAGTCCATTTCTGAACCGAGTTCACTCCTCATTTCAGTCCTGTATCACTGAACTAGATTTACTTTCCATTCCATCCATGTATATATCATGTGATATACATCTTCACACAATTAATTGGAGGGAGATATAGGTCCCACCCATATCATAATGAAACCATTCTTATGTGTGCCAAAAAATCATAAATCATACATCATAGCATAAACCATGTAATAAAAATGGGATTCTTAAACATCGTGATGTCATAATGAAATTATTATAAGATAAAGGACTTCTTAAAAATAATTCCATCACAAAATAATCAAATCAATGTAATAATTTTGATATAAACATAACCCTATATTATATTATATTGAAAATAATTTTTATAAAACACTTGACCTCCATTCTTGTGGAAAATATCCTTTCTACATCAAAAACATTTTTTCTTTCTTAACATGTCATAACATTTTAAACTAAAAGATTTTAATTAAAAATAAACTTGGAAATTTGTAAAGGAAGCTTCATGGAATTAATGTTCTATGGAATCATAAAAAACCATTAATTCTGTATAAGTTAAAAAAATATTCTTCTTATACTTTGGCCGAAAAAGTCCAAAAGTATCTCGTACTGAAAATGACAAAAGATTCCTTTCATATATTTTACTAAAAATTCACCAATAGGTAAAATTGTATTTAATAAATTTTATGAGGATAGAAATAAAATTACATATTGATGAAACATGGATGTGGATGATAAATATTCTCTAGTAAATTCTAAAGTATCAACAATCTTAGATAAAAATGAGATTGTGAGATTTTCCCTTACCTTAGGTCAAATATGCTTCGTATGTATTTGAACCTCCTGTATAATGATTAAAATAATTTCATTGACTTATTAAATAATAATATTCATTTTAATGATATCATGCATGGTCATATTCTTATCTTCTTATTAGTAATATTCCAGCGCTACTTGTTATTCGGGTGTTCATTGCTTTATGTTATTATGCTTGTCTTGTCGAATAAATTATTATTACACTTTCTAGGTTATAGATACCATATTTATAGAATGGTATTAGTGTAATATATATCATATATATTCATTCAATTCATTTATATAATCATTATTTAATAAAGATCATGTAGAACGAGTCACACACATCGTGGAGACGGTAGGTCGTACGTATGTACGGGTGATGATATCGTTCCCATAACTATTGAATGGTAATGGAGTGGAAGATGGAATGTCTCAGAATTAGTATCATTTTATAATAATCATATATAGTTATTATTTACACCATTATACCCATCCATGTATGGTAGTGGGGGAAAACAGATTACACCACGGTGTGGAGATGGTATTCCGTACTTACGCATGCGCGGTGATTTCATTTTCCGTCGGATGGATAGAAGGTGAATTAGGGTTGTTTAATATTTATAATAACATATCAGTATATTATTAATACTGATGTTATTAATCCATTATGGAAAAAAAAGAAGAAGTAGATGAAGAAATAAAATGGAAAGAATCGGTAATTGATATTACATCTTCTTTGACGCGCCTCTTCTGAACATCCTCTTAGGGAACTAAAGTTGGCCTTTAAAGAAGACCAGGACCTCTAATATGTTACTAGGGATGTGGAGAAGAGAAATTGGTAGGGTTTTTTCGAACATGAAGGCTCAATGTGGTGTGAGGAGGAGAGGCAGGAGGTGCCCTTTTATAAGGGAGGAGAGGGGCACCTTTAGAATTATAAGAAATATTAATTTATAATAAATTCCATCCCCAAATAAAAACCTCGAAAAATAACTCAAATCCAAATATTAGACGATATAGGGTTGTAATCACATCATCCAATAAAATTTAGAAAAGTTGGGAATTTATTTTAAACATTATCAACTTGATTTATCCTTATATAATCTATTTAATTTCATTTGTGTTAATAATATTCTAAATTTTAAATCATTATAAATAATTACTTATATGTTTTGAATTGTCCATAATTATATACTTTATTACACGTTAGAACATATAAATTTTAATTTATAATTTTTAAATATTTTTGTGATTTTTAAACAATTTTATAATATGTAATTTTTATAAAATAACAATAGTGTCAATTTTGACACTATTCATTTATTTGAATTTAAATAAAATATACACAGAAGATATGTTCGAAATAAAAGATTTAATAGATTCATAACATGTCATATTTTTCTGGAAAATTAGTGGACCACATTAAATAGTTCATATAATATTTATTTTAATACTTTTAATATCATTTATTTGATAATTCAATCAATAAAATAATTTCCACATCATTATTGTGTCATAATTAATGAAACTTATTTAATCCTTAAAAATTATAAATAAATTCAAATGATGTAGATAATTTTATTATCTTTCTGGATACTATCAATGATCTATGTTTCATGTAGTTTATCACTAAATTAAAATTATTATACTTATAAGATTTAAGAGAGTGACATGTTGTCACTTTCTTTGGTTTAAATAATAATTAAATTATTTTAATGGTCAAAAGTCCATAAAATGAATTTATTCCGACCCTTAGGTGACAAAGGTCTACTTTTAGTTATTCAATAAAATTTTGGCAGGTTTTAGGGTAATTTTATAATTGTATTTTTACCCTTAATTACCCGATTTACCTTTAACTATAGTAAATAAAAATTACTGTAGTTACTATTCATAATATCAAAAAAATAAAAATAAAGTAACCTATTAACATATTTTGGACCCACTGAATCCAAATATAGAATCTATTTCTCCATATTCAAAACACAGAAGTTTCAGTAATTAATTTAAAAATTAATCCCGTTGTTAAGAAAACAAGTTTTAAAAGTTAAAACACTGCCAAATATTTATATGTTCTTACCTTTGAATTCAATGTAAAATTAATGGTAAGAACATAAATTATATTAAATGTTAAAAATATATTCTATTTATACTTTAAAACCATTCAATATTATAATTTAACCATATAAATTATTGCGATGAAAAAAGTTGTTTTTAATTAAAATATAGCGTGTTTTTACAATTCAATAAAATATGGAAGTTATCAGAATAATATGAAAATTTTACCCAAAGTAAATTTTTATATCTTGATTGCAAAGAATAATTTTATTTTGTCAAATTGGTCTTATAAAAATGTCAAAAACTAGATTTAAATTTGTTGCGCCATCAAATGGAAAAACTGCATTTTTTTAAAAATACTTATTTTACTCAAAAATTTTATTTTGTTCACATACCATGTTTTAAAAAATTTGTAAGATGAATAATAATGTTATAATATTCAAAATTTAGTTAATACTATTCATAACTTCTGGTTCATAATAATATTATGACAATATATCGTTGTTTAGTGAAACTCGATATTGCGTAAAACACACGCTATCGAGGAAGGTTGCTCTTGCGTATAACTCAAGCCAAGTTAGTGTTGTGTGTAGTGAAAGATTACTTTGATGTTTCATATAACATAAGTCATAAAAATGATATATTTCTCATAAAATATCATGGTGTTAGAGTCTACCCCCCTTAAAATGAATTTCTCCCTCAAAATTCGTCACTTTGTAACAAACAGAAGAGGATAACTCACCCTCATCATATACTCAAGCTCCCATGTAGCTTCTTCTAATTGGTGGTTCCTCCATAAAACATTCATCAAGCGAGTGGTCTTGTTCCGTAGAAATTTTTCGCTACGATCCAAAATCTCTATCAGCTGTTCTTCATAAGAAAGATCTTGCTCCAATGGAACAACTTCTAAGCTTAGTGGACGTGAATGATCGGGTATGTACTTTCTCAGGAGAGATACATGGAACACATCATGAACCTAAGAGAGATTTGGTGGAAGTGCCAATAGGTAAGCTACCTTACCAACACGATCCAGTATTTCAAAAGGACCGATATACCTAAGGCTCAACTTGCCCTTCATTCTAAATCTCATTACTCTCTTCCAAGGATATATATGTAAGAAAACATTACCACCCACTTCAAACTCTAGGTCTTTTCTTCGATTGTCATCATTACTTTTTTGTCGACTCGGAGCTGATCTTATGTGTTTTTGGATAGATTAGAACTTTTCTGCCATCTCATCGACAAGATCAGGTCCTAATAGGTTTCTTTCCCCAACTTCATCACACCATGATGGAGTTAGGCATTTCTTTCTATAGAGAGATTCATAAGGAGCCATCTAAATACAAGAGTGAAAGCTATTATTATAAGAAAAATACACAAAAGGTAGGTGTTTATCCCAACCACCTTTGAAATCCATAGATCAAGCTCTTAACATGCCTTCTAGAGTTTGAATTGTTCTCTCAGACTGACCATTTATCTGAGGATGATAAGTAGTGCTGAAACTCAACCCTGTATCTAAAGCATGATGAAGACTTCACCAGAACATTGAGGTAAGCCTCGGATCCCGCTCAGATATAATGGAAAGTAGTACTCCATTCAATCTTACCACTTCCTTCACATATATCCTGGAATGATAATCAAGAGAGAATATTCTCAAATAGAAATGAAGTGTGCTGACTTCTTAAGACGATCATCTATAACCTAGATAGCATTATTACCTTTGGATGTATTAGGATGTCCAGTGACAAAGTCTATGGTGATGTTTTCCCATTTCCATTCTGGTGTGGGTAATGGTTGTAACATCCTCTTGGACTTCTGTCTCTCAACATTAAATTGCTGACAAACCAAGAATTGAGAGACATATTCAGAAACATCTCTTTTCATGCCATCCCACCATAAGTACTTTTTCAGGTCCCTATACATCTTCGTGCTTCCATGATTAATAGAGAATGAAGAACTATGAGCCTCATCCAGCAGCTCCTTCTTCAATTCTGGGATGGGAGGAACACAAACTCGATTCCTGAACCTTATTATTTCATCACAATCAATGTGAAATTCAGGAACATTTCTCACCTTCTTTTGTAACTCTACATCTTCTTTCTATGCCTCTTTAATCTTCATATGTATAGATGGTTGAACATTCATTTGAGAAAGATAGGATTTTCCCCCTCTATTATAATTCCGAGATCCATCCTTTGTAAATCCATAAATATTTGATCCTTTGTGATCCTCATCATGGATAATCTAGCATGGTCTTGTCGACTTAATGCATCCACCACATTTTTTTCTTTCCCTGGGTGATAATGAATTGATCACTCGTAATCCTTAATCAACTCCAACACTCTTCTTTGGTGCATATTCAATTATTTTTGTGTGAAAATATAATTTAAAGTTTTATGATCAATATAAATATCACACCTTTCAGCATAAAAATAATGCCTCCATATTTTTAATGCAATGACTTCCGCGGCTAACACCAAATCATTAGTTGGGTAATTTTTCTCATGGATTTTCAACTGTCGTGAGGCATAAGCTATCACCATATCATTTTTCATGTGAACACACCCCAGTCCCTTCTTGGATGTATCACTGTAGATCACAAACCTTTCTCCACTACAAGGTAGTGTGAGTTCAGGTGCACTGTATAACCTTCATTTTAACTCCTTGATCTTTTCTTCACAAGCCTCAATCCAAATGAACTTAACTCCTTTTCGAGTCAACCTGGTGAGTGGATTAGATAACATTGAAAAATCATTCACAAAACGTCGATAATATCCAGACAAACCAAGAAAACTTTAGATCTCACATACTTTTGTTGGTATCGACCATCTTTCGATAGCCTCTGTTTTTGCTAGATCCACTGATATCCCCTATTTTTTGATTATGTGACCCAAAAATGAAACTTTTTGAAGCCAAAATTCAAAAATGGTAAATTTTTCATAAATCTTATTCTTTCTTAGGGTCTTGAATACAATTCTCAAGTGACCTTCATGTTCTTCCTTGCTCTTTGAATAGACAAGAATATTGTCTATAAAGACTACCACTAACTGATCAAGATAGTCTCTAAAGACTCTATTCAGCAGATCCACGAAGATAGTAGGGGCATCAGTAAGACCAAATGGAATCACTATAAATTCATAGTGTCCATACCTTCTACGGAAATACGTCTTTGGTATATAATCCCTTTTTAACCTTTATTGATGATACCATGAATGAAGATCAATCTTGGAAAAGTATTGAGCTATGCGTAGTTTGTCAAATAAGTCATCAATTCGTTGGAGAGGATATTTGTTCTTGATAGTGATATTGTTACGTTCTCGATAATCAATGAAGAGTATCATTGATCCATCTTTCTTTAAAAAAAATAGAACAGCAGATCCCCAAGGTGACGCACAAGGGTGTATGAATCCCTTATCAAGATTCTCTTGGAGTTGCTTCTTCAATTCCAACAACTCAATGGGGTCCATTCTATAAGGTGTCTTTGAAATAGGCATAGCACCCGGTATGAGTTCTATTGAAAACTCAACTTCATGATTTGGTGGAATACCTGGAAATTACTCTAGAAAGATATCATAAAACTCCCATACAATGGGTGTATTCTTAATCGTGAGTTTCTCTCTAACCATTTGAGATAAATAACCTTCATTTAGTGGAATCAAGGCCCACAAGATGGAATAAATTTCCACTGGAAGGTCATGTTCATCCTTACATCGATAGATGATCGTAGATTGATCTAGAATATGAAATGTGACTTACCTTCATATGAATTTGATACTATCTCCATATAAAGGAAGCTAATCCATGCCAAGAATCAGATCAAATTCCACTATAGGAAGGATCACAAGATTTGCAAGAAGCACTTTCCCACAAACTTCAATCGGAGAAGAATTGTAAACTTTTGATGCGACCATTGTGCCATTAGGATTTGTCACAGCTAACTCAACATCTAATTGTTTAGGTAATACGGTTATACCCTTATAAAATTCTTCAGAAATAAAATTGTGGGTGGATCCAGAATGAAATAAAACATTTCATACTTTAGACTAGATGGTAAGTGTACCTTTCACCACTTCGTTATCGTACTCCACATCACCGATAGTAATTTCATGTGACTTTCCTTTGTCTTTGGCCTTAAGTGTTTGTTGACATCGATCATCATCAACAACCATTGGATTTGGGAATTTATTGGCATAATGATCCATCTCACTACACTTGAAACATTGAACTGTTGGAGGTGCATTCTCTGTATCCATTTCATTGTTCGCATCATTATACATCTTCTTCCAATTATTTCAAAATTCAATTGACTAATGGCCTTCTTTTCCACACTTAAAACATTTTATTTTCCCTTTAAGATAATTCCCTCCATGTTTCTTACAACAATTTGAGCATAAAGGAAAACTCATCTTCTTTTTAGTGTGGTCTTTAGATTTTACTTTGAATTCCATTTTCATCTTCTTATCAAACCCATATGACTGATGGGTTACTCCAATATCCATCTCATCCTTGATAGCACATCGAAAAATTTCCTCATTGCTATTGATGTCCCTTATGTCTAACGCCCTTCGAAGACTTGGTTTTAAGCCACTAAAGAATTGATCGATTTTACTCCCTGGTTGGATAATAATTCTGAAAGCGTACCTTGCAAGTCTTGTAAAATTTTCTTCATAGGTACCAATAGATTCATTATCCTTTTTCTTCAGTTCAAGAAACTCCTTCTCCATCTTTGTTTAAAGAATATGAGGTACGTAATTATTGAAAAATAAGTCCTTGAACTTGTCCCACTCCATGGACTTAATTTCATCCCTTTGCCTCGTATTCTTGATAATATTCCACCATTGATCAGCTTCACCTTCCTAACGGTACACTGCTAAGATGAATTTGTCATGTTCAAAACATTGTAGAACAAAAAATATCTTTTCAGTGGTACTAATACATTGTTCATCCACTAATGGATCAGAAGACCCGCTGAATGAAGGTAGACGCAGCCTCATGAAGGATTCAACAGAATGTTACTCATTTCTTTGCTCGTTTGGAAGTCCTGCATGATTTATAGCTTGAGAAAGTTGTGTCAGCATGTCTACAAGATTTTTCATTCCAGCTCCCATAACGTTTGGTTTCTCAGGGGCACAATCATTTCATTTTCCGTCACATTCTGCATTAACACGGTTCCTTCAGATTCCATCCATTGACTAAAACCATGATGCATAGTGTGAGAAACACTAATTAGGAAAACCACATAATCAGTAATAAAATTTTACACATTAGGTCTTATCATAGGTTATTCATGGCCATTTCTAAAACACTAAGATTACGTTCTATGCTTAGAAATATCCTTAGGGTTCTTACTAAGGCTTTCACATCCTAGTTTCCAAAGGTTGACTATACCTTTCCTCTGATACCAACTATAACGAAGCATGTATTAGATACATGGTAATTACTTCAGAATTGAAGCATACTTATTACAACATATAACAAAAACCTGGTAGTACTGTATAGGTACAGTGTCTTTAGAAACTGGGAAACATAAAGAACTGGTTCATAAATCATCTACATTGTCTCTAGCTTATTTCATCATATCTAGAGTCCCTTTTTGGAATATCCTACATAATACCCTTCTTCCTGACCTGGGGAAAATAAAACATACAAAAGGGTGAGCTCAAATGCTCAATAAGGGTGAAAAAAAGAAATATCAATCAAATCATATTCATAAGAACATAACATTTTGAATATCTTAACCTTAAAAACAGATCATAATATCACAATATGGGATAAATAATAGTAGTGAAATGTAATCCAAAAGATCATAACATATAACATGAAACTTTGTGACATACACACATAATCATAGAAAATCATTTCTTATTAGTCAAGACTCATTTCAAGACTGTCTTAGATGACAATGTCCATTTCTAAACCGAGTTCACTCCTCGTTTCTTTCTTGTATCACTGAACCAGATTAATTTTCCATTCCAGCCATGTATATCTCTTGAGATATAAATATTTACCCAATGCATTGGAGGGAGATATAGGTTCCACCCATCTCACAATTAATCTATTCTTATGTGTACCAAAAAATCATAAATCATACATCATAGCTTAACCCATGTAATAAAAATGGGATTCTAAAACGTCGTGACATCATAAAACAATTCATATAAGATAAAGGACTTCGTAAAAATAATTCCATCACAACATAATCAAATCAATGTAATAATAGGGATAGAAACAGAACCATATATTATCTTAGATGGAAAATAATTTTGATAAACCACTTGAACTCCATTATTGAGAAAATATTCTTTCTACTTCAAAAACATTTTTCCTTTCATAACATGTCATAACATTTTAAACTAAAAGAAGTTAATTAAAAATAAACATGAAAATTTTTAAAGGAAGCTTCATGGAAATAATGTTCTATGCAATCATAAAAATCTCTTCCTGCGGTATATGTTAAAAAAACATTCTTCTCGTACTTTGGCCGAAAAAGTCAAAAAGTATCTCGTACTGAAAATGAAAAAAGATTCCTTTCATATATTTTACTAAAAATTCACCAATAGGTAAAATTGGATTTAAACAATTGTAAGAGGATATAAATAATATTACATATTGAGGAAAAATGCATGTGGATGATAAATATTCCCTAGTAAATTCTAATGTATAAACAATCTCGGATAAAAATGAGATTGCGAGATTTTCCCTTACCTTAGGTCCGATATGCTTTATACATATCCAAACCTCCTGTATAATGATTTAGATAATGTCATTGACATTTACAGAATCATATTCATTGTTATGATATCATACATGTTCATATTATTATCTTCTTTATTAGTAATATTTCATTGCTACTTGTTATTTGGGTGTCCATTGCTTTATGTTCTTATGCATGTCTTGCCGAATAAATTCATATTACTCTTTATAGGTTATAGATACCTTATTTACAGAATGGTATTAGTGTAATATATATTATATATATTCATTCAATTCAATTATATAATCATTATTCAATGAAGATCATGTAGAACGAGTCACATCACATCGTGGGGATGGTAGGTCGTACGTACGCACGAGCGATGATATCGTTCCCATAAGTATTGAATGGTATTGGAGTGGTATATGGAATGTATCATAATGGGTATCATTTTATAATAATAATATATAGTTATTATTTACACCATTATACCCATTCATGTAAGGTGGTGGAGGAAAACAGATTACACCACGGTGTGGAGACGGTATTCCGTACGTACGCACACGACGTGATTTCATTTTCCGTAGGATGGATTGAAGGTGAAATAGAGTTGTTTCATATTTATAATAACATATCAGTATATGAGTGATACTGATTTTATTTATTTATGTTGAAACAAATAAATAATAAGAAGTAGAAGAATAATTAAAATGGAAGGAATCGGTGAAGGATATTACCTCTTCTTTGACGCGCCTCTCGTTAACTTCCTATTAGGGAACTACAGTTGGTCTTTAAAGAAGACCAGGACCTCAAGTATGTTTCTAGGAAAGTGTAGAAGATAAATTTGCAGGGGTTGGCCGATCTTGAAGGCTCAAAGTGGTGTGACGAGGAGAGGGAGGTGGTGCCCATTTATAAGGGAGGAGAGGGGCACCATTGGAATTATAAGAAATGTCAATTTATAATAAATTCCAACCCCACTTAAAAACCTCCAAAAATGACTCAAATACAAATAATAGATGATACAGGGTTCTAATCTCATCAACCAATAAAATTTAGAAAAGTTGGGAATTTATTTTAAACAATATCTACTTGATTTATCCTTATATAGTCTATTTAATTTCATATCTGGTAATAATATTATAAATTCTAAATCATTATAAATAATTACTTATATTTTTTGAATTGTACATAATTGTATACTTTATTACATTTTTGACCACATAAATTTTAATTTATAATTTTTAAATATTTTTGTGATTTTTAAACAATTTTATAATATGTAATATTTATGAAATAACAATAATGTCAATTTTAACACAATTAATTTATTTGAATTTAAATAAAATATACACAGAAGATATGTTCAAACTAAAATATTTAATTGATTCATAACATGTCATATTTATCTAGAAAATTAGTGGACAACTTTAAATAGTTCATATAATATTTATCATAATACTTTTAAAATAATTTAGTTGATAATTCAATCAATAAGATAATTTAAACATCACTATTATGTCATAATTAATGATAATTATTTAATCCCTAAAAATTATAAAAAAATTCAAATGATATAGATAATTATATTAGCTTTCTTAAGACTATTCATGTTCGATGTTTCATGAAGTTTTTCACTAAATTAATATTATTAGACTTATAAGATTTAAGAGAGTTATATGTTGTCACTTTCTTTGGTTTTAATAATAATTAAATTATTTTAATGGTCAAAAGTCTATATAATAAATTTATTCCGACCCTTAAGTGATAAGGGTCTACTTTTAGTCATTCAATAGAATTTTTTCAGGTGTTAGGATAATTTTAGAATCTTATTTTTACCCTTAATTACCAGATTTACCTTTAAATGCAGTAAATAAAAATTATCGTAGTTACTATTCATAATATCAAAAAAAGTGAATTATTAACATAATTTGGACCCAATGAATCCAAATATTGAATCCATTCTCCAAAATTCTATACAAAAAAGTTTCAGTAATTAATTTAAAAATTAATTCCGTTGTTAAAAATACGGGGTTTAAAAGTTAAAACATTGCCAAAGATTGAGATGTTTTTACCTATGAATTCAATTTAAAATTAATGGTAATGAAATAAATTATATTAAATGGTAAACATATATTTTATTTATAATTTAAAACCATACAGTATTATAATTTAACCATATAAATTATTCTGATGAAAAAAATTGTTTTCAATTAAAATATAACGTGTTTTTACTATCCATTAAATTTCGAAGTTATCAGAATAATATAAAAAATTAATCCAAAGTATATTTTTATATCCTGATTCCAAAAAAGCATTTTTTTTGTCAAATTGAACTTATAAACATGTAAAAAACAAGTTTTAAAGTTGGTGCGCCATCAAAAGGCGGCAAAACAACATTTTTTGAAAAATAATTATTTTACCCGAAAAATTTATTTTGATCACCTACCATGTTTTAGAAAATATGTAAGATGAATAATAATGTTATAAAATTCAATATTTAGTTAATAATATTCATAATGTCTAGTCCTTAATAATATTATAACAATATATCGTTGTTTAGTGAAACTCAATATTGCGTACAACACACGCTATCGAGGAAGGTTGTTCTTGCGTATAACACAAACCAAGCTAGTGTTGTGTGTAGTGAATGATTCCTTTGATGTTGCGTATAACATAAGACATAAAAAAAATATTTCACATAAAATATTAGGGCGTTACACCACCTAACATTCCCCAATGAGGTAATTCCACCACATCTTTAGCATGAACACAACCGCTGAATCCTCTAAGTTGTGGGTTGCATAGTTACGTTTGTGAGGACGCAACTGACTAGACCCATAAGAGATCAATCCTCTCTATTGCAAAATCATGCACCCCAAGCAATGGTTGTAAGAATCATAGAACATTTAAAATGATACCCTATCTTTTGGAAACCATAGAAATGTGGCACCGATAGGCTTCCCCTTCATATAAGTAAAAGACGTCTAGAAAGTCTTAATCAAAATGAAAGCCTTGTCATTCTTGGTTATGGACATCAAAGGAAATGGAACAAGAGATAAATCGGGAAATAACCTCTGGTATTAACTTGCTAGTCCCAAGAAACTATGAACCTCTACTACATTCTTAGTTTCAACCCATGAACCAATTGCATCGAACTTCGATGTGTCCACTGCTATTCCCGATTGGGACACCACATGCAAAAGGAACTGCAACTCTTGTGTCTAGAACATTCACTTGGACAACATATCATAGAGCTGGTGGTGTTAGAGGACTTCCAAAATTATCCTTAGATGCACAACATGATACTCATTTGATCTTGAGTAGATCCAGATGTCATCAATAAACATGACTACAAACCAATCCAAATATTCCCGGAAGGCGGAGTTCATGATCCCCATGAACAAAGCTGGTGCATTCGTAATGCCAGATGTCATGATCACGTACTCAAAGTTCCCATATCTTCCCCTAAAACCAGTCATCAAGTTATCATCTTCTTTCACCATCAACTTGTGATATCCCCACCGTAGTATTATCTTGGAGAACCAAACTTCTACCTTCAACTGGACAAGAAGGTCATACATCATTAGGATGGGGTAAAAGTTCATGACTGTCACAAGATTCAGTCACTGTTAGTCTACACAAAGTCTGAGACCACTGTCTGCCTTCATTGGGAACATGAAAAGAGCACCCCATTGTTACACGATTGGTCAGATAAAACCATTTTTCATCTGGTCATCAACCTAGATCTGCATGTCCTTCAACTTTGAAGGTGACATCTGATAGGGATCAACTGAAAACAGATGGTCATAGGGTTACAAGTCTATCCCAATATCAACATCACATTGAGGGGGTAGAGTCACCACTCTCTAGGGAAGATATCTAGGAACTCACTAATGATCCTTGGGACTTCCACCATCCCTATTTCTATTAACCCCACTATCATCTCAGCTAGAAAAGAAAAAGGGGCTCAAATTGATGAATTCTCTCATAGAAACCCTGCTTGACAACGAAAGATACATGCTGGCCGCCTATATCTGAAAAAAACCCTTATATTTAAGTAGTCAATAAAAAAATGTACAGAAAAAATCCAGTCGATCAATAAGATGAAATTGTATGGCTATATTAGCAGTAGAAAGAGATCCCCACCAGACTAATTTATCCCCAGCATCGGCCAACATTGTCAAAAAACATCAAATATACTGGTCTGACCTCCAACTAGGTTACTCAACCCCTTGGTCATGAAGAGTCTCTCTACATCCAGGATTAATGAATGGGATAGTCCGGTTGAAATAAAGGAGTGAGAATCTCATGAATCAAACACGACATTGGAAAGAGTGTTAAACAAGATGACTGTACATCAAATGACCTCTAGTCCTGCTGTAATTACTGCCTCCACGACGTGCAATTGCCAACTCTTAGCTCTCCTACCTTTGGGTTGTTGACTTCCTCCCCAACCAATCATTGGTTTATATCCCTGAGGAGTGCCCTGAGGTCAGCCTCCTTTAGCACCATTCGCCCTTTGTGCAGTGGGAGATCACTGCCCCTGCTGGTGCTGCTAGTGAAAATGTCTGGATGGAAACTATTACTATTGATGTGGGCACTGAACCTACCCAACTACAGTGTACTTAAATCATTCTAGGAACCGATTTCAAAGATTCACACGTCTTCCATATATAAAGCAGTTTGGTCCTAGGATCTCATAGAAAGGTCAAGGACTCGGAGATCAAAATTGGAACTACTAGGGCATGCTCCCCGCCAGCTGAAACCTGGATGGCCCGGATGCTGGAGGAGTGATGGTAATGGCCTTCTCCTTCGATGAGATCAACTATCCCCCCTCTTACATCACACATCCCAGTGTACACAACTAGTCCACCACCTCAGTCTTCTTTTAAACCAACATGTACATCTGTAGAGTGAAGGGAGTTATAGCATACTGAAGGGAAGGTCAGAGTTCCCCCTCTAAGCGTCTTTCTCGCGACTCATCACCTGGGAAGAGGTCTAGAGTAAAATGAAGGAGATATTGAACATAAACCCTAACTACCTCAGTGACATACTCCCCTGAATGAGGGAGATTAACTCCTGCCACTTTTCATACTTCATTATAGAAGAAAGGAATTCCACCGAGAACTCCCTCTCAAAGATAGTCAATGAAACATCAACCTCATTCTTCTCCCTGAGGTAGAGTATCCACCACTAATGCACCGCTCCCCGATATTGACTTAAATAATAAAGAAAGTAGTACTAATCCGGAGCCTGGATTAAGCTGAAAGCTATAATCAACTCCCCAAGATAGTTCTCAATCTTCATGTTCGAGACGCTACCCTCATACTTTCTGAGTGTCTGCTGCTAAAATCCACAAAGACTCTTCTCCCACATGCCATCCTCCCCCTCATGTTAATAATACCACTGATCAGAAAAATAGGCCTCCTAGTCCTCGATCACCCACACTACTCGTTGATGTTGTCCGAGTGCCTTAGAAGTAAGGTAAACAAGTAATTCCAAAGCCTCAGTAGTGTAAAAGATTAATATTAATTTTTTCTTAACTCCTTATTCATTTTAAACTACCAAAACACCCATAACACAAGTCATTATGATGATTTTACCATTCATAGTTTCTCTACCCTTAAATCAATGTAGCCTCACTTGGGCATTCAATAGGCCCAAAGTACTTTATTTAGATCACGGGGGCCCCTAAAATCCCATGTTCTATCCGATCTTCCATGAAATATTTCATGCACTAAGCATGCCTAGAAATGTTTCCCTATCATCCCATGGCATCCCCAATGTTTCTAAACAAGAACTACGTCCTATCTTTCTACCATCACCTCTAATACCATTCTATCACAACTCGTCTTCACCTAGATGATGAAAGGGATAGAAAACTGTTGGACCCTTCCTTCTTTAAGTCAATGGAGAGATAATGACCCCTTGAGTCCCGCCTCCAATAGGAAATAGAGTAGAGACTAGAACCAAGGGTATACAATCTCACATAAAATGGAAGGAATTACCCTTTTTATTTAATAAGATCAGGAGAAAATATGGTAAATCCCAAAAAAACTCCAAAAAGTTAATGTAAAAGTAAATCCTAAAATCTATTCCCATATGGATGTTCAAAATAGACTAATACAGGGTGTAAGAAAAATCTAATGAAAATTAAAAAAATAATGAAACAGAGCAACGAAATCCCCTCAATCCCGATCTAGTAAGGTCTGGGATAGTTTTTAATGTCCTCTTGGAAACATGAAAGCATTTATATATATATAGTGAGAGCATAAATATATACTCAATAGGAAAAACCAAAATCTCTCGTGCCTAAGTGGGGAGGCATTCTAATTTCCCTTGAGAAAAAATGGAGATATGCATAGCACATATTGAGGAAATTATCCACCTAACCTCACCAGGACACACTCAACAAATAACACATGTTAGATAAAGAAATAGTAATAGTACATCAATATTTGGGTACCCTGAACCACTTTCCCACTGGTTATTTAGAACATTAAACACTTCAGAACTCCCCCACAAAAGTCTTACTACAATCCCAAAACCACCGAAACAACATCCTTAGGGGCTATCACAACCATAAATCTCACCCGCAGACACCTAGGCCACCATAACTACCCACATCCCTTCTATCAGAAACCTGCACCACAACAACCAGACACATCCCCACCCGCAAACACCTTTTCCACAACAACCACTACCGCACCTGAAGTCAACTCGACCTCATCTTGAAGATAAATGGGAAACAAACCCACCCACACACATAGGGACTAACCACCGCATCACACCATTCCCAAAGATTCATGGGCCATAATGAACCTGAGATCATCACAGCCTGTCCAAAGTGTTTTGGAAAACCTATGAGAGGGAGTTGAAAGGAGATAATAACAAGCCAATCATTATAATGTTGGAAAAAATACCACTCATGGAATTGGGGTGTTCGAGATGAAGTGATCAACATGTGTAGGGTGTGTATAAGAAACACAAGAACTAAACCTTATAAATATAGGTATTCAAAAACTTCCCCACCTGAAGGCTTTTGTAACAGAAAACCACCCCATTCACAAGTACACTCGCTACTATCCTTACATTCACAAACACACAACAACCACAATTAGTCCACAACCAATTTCTACAAAAAAATACCACATTGTACATGTTCATGTTTTCATGTTCATGTGATTTAATTTTGATATTCCTTCACTACTAGGCTACTAACCAGCACAAACAAATGCCAAACAACATTGAAGAAAATATATCCACGAAACAATTTAAGCATTCACACTTGGTTCTCTTGTAAAGTCACAACAACAAAAGGGATCCATGATATCTCTCATTGTACTAGAACCAAACCAAGCCCCAAAATAACAGCTCCACATGACCTTAGATCCACAAACCAACCAATGGATAACAGGAGATCCCATCCCCATCCATGTCAGCCCAGCAACATCAATGAGAGAAACCACACATATTACAAGAATAGATGAAAGAAGTTTTCAGATTTAACCAAAACATTCATTAAGTTCATTCTTTCTGTTGGTTTAACTGGGGTGATCACACACAGATTAATATTCACTTTGAATCCATTTAATCCACTAAGTTTATGTGACAACTAGTTTCCATGTTACATCCATTAAATCATAGGATTATACAGAAAAAAGAGGTTCATTAGTGTAGAAGAAAAGAACAATAGTGACCTCAATTTTTAGTGGGCATAAGCTCATAAAAATAACATGATAAAAACAAAGATAAAATAAAAAAAGAAATATCATCATCATTTCTGCACCTTCATTCTTTAAATTTTCGTTTATTATCTTTTTTATATTTTGGGTTCATCTATGTCATGAGGGAAACATTAAAATACCCACCATGCATGATGAATAGTAAGGAGAGACGAAGTAAGAACACTTCATGGATGATCAACGATTGATGTTTTCCCCTTTCACCATAAACTAGGGAAGAAAAACTTATAGAGAAAGAAATCCAAGGGCTCCAAGTCTGAGTGGGATGGGCTCCAACATGGGTGCAAGATTCGTCATCAGAGTAAGTCTCTAAGGAGTAAATTGGGAAAAAAGGAATTATGATGAGAGGATATCAACTTAATAAGAGGCTAGAACCTAAAATTAGGGATATGATTTCGAAGAACGTGAATTGGAATTGTGGCATGGCCACACGGTTCAGAGGTTTCAAATGTTAGGATTAATTTTTGTTAATAATTATCCTCATTGATGGTAGAGATAATGGATATGAGTTAAAATAAATCATTGATGAAATACCCACGTAATAGGGGAGATGTTAGAAAGCATGAGGAAGGGTGTGAAATAGAGGAAAAACCACACGTTTTGGTAACTGAAGGGTCAGCAGAATATTGGGAATTTAAAACAACTTTTATAGGAATTAAATTTCCTTACAATGGGTAATAAAACACTTTTATGTCAAAAGATACTTTATCAGGGTGGAACTGGAAAAACATTGGAAATATGGGAAAAAATTCGGCAAAGGGTGGTACAATATTCAGTGAGAAACATAAGTGGTTCCACCATTTCAGTGTGTGACCACGACAGTGCCACCATTAAAGTGCCACCGCCTCGGTACCACAAACATAGTGCCTCGGTTTTGGTGGAACCATTTGGTGGAACTGAGTTATTGGAAAACTGTCGAGAAGGAAGACACATGACCCATAAGAACACTAAAAATAGTAGTTTGTTCCCAAAGGAAGGGATTGGGAAAATATGGTTATTACACCCAATTATTTTAAGATGTGTTATTTTAAATGTTTATTAAAATAGAAGTTACTTTGTTAAAAACTAGTTACCCCTGTAAAAACTAAAATAGGTAAAAGTAAAAATATATAAACAAAAGATATCCAAATTTTTTAATATATATGAAAAAATAATTGGTTGATGATCTCTCAAAAAAATCACTAGAAATCCATTATTTTTCACTTTTTGATTCATTCAAGCTTTAATAGTGCAATTATATCATTGAAAATTAAAGGGTATACTCAAAAGTTCTCTTTTCTTCATATACTAAATTGGAAACTTCCAACCCATAATTACACACCCATTACATAAAAATTTATGGGAAAAATATCTAATTTTACCTTAGTTGAATTCCCTTTCATTTTATGAATCCCCTTTTCAATAAAAATTATCCTATTCCCATTAATTCTAAGGGGTTGTTCAAGGGGAAGTTCATGGTCTCGATATATGTTTTACTTAATCCCTAAAATATTACTCTTAATATATATCATCATATCATACCATATATATTGTAATATACTTAAATACATATCCAAAATATATATAATTTTTATTATATGAATTTTAAAAAAATTATTTATTCCTTTCAATCAACTTTTAAAAACAAAAGAACATTATCCATGTGCTGTGTGTACTACCACCACAATAATGTAACATTTTTTTAATCATGATATTAATTATTTGTTGAGAACTCATACAATATGTAAATTTTGTTTTAAAATATTAATAATATCATAATTCTTATAACGTAATTATATTATACAATTTTTTAACTACACCCAAAGATCAAGATATAGCATGCTCTTGTTCGAGGTTGGTTAACCACCTATATGAACTATGATTTAAAACTCAATCGTTGATGACTATGGTAAACTGAATATTAATATTCTTATAAGTTAATAATAAAATCATTATTTTTTTATGGTTATATAAAGGTTATATAAGTATTTATGTTATAATTAAAATATATTCTTCTATTAGTAATATTGCCAAAATAATCTGTCACTCATTAAATTTTTACAAAAACATAAGAAAAATATATTTAATAAATAAAAAAAATATGATAAAAAAATATTCTATACTAAATTAAATATATCAAAGTAATTTTCTAAATAAGGTATCTAGAATGTTAATATCATTTTTTAGTATTTTAGGCACATGGACATAATGAATCATTGAGAAGGTAAGGGTTTATTGTTACAAATTTTCACCCCATGAGATATATTTATTATTATATTCCATTGTTTATTTTGAATTGTGTACCTAATTAATATATAAATTTTTTTCCCATTTTACAATCATATGTACGTATTTTTTCATATCAAATTATATCATTCAATGGGTTTTAATTCAGAAAATATAATTTCTTATGATTTTGTGCTAACTCATATTTCTCCCATTGAGTTACAAATTTTTTATTGAACTGTATTATTATATGATTGGTAATGAACCCAACCCTTGTATCCTAGAACCCATGCATCAATTTATAACATTGCAAAAGATAATCAATTTGAATCCCAAAGGTCCAATCATTTTAGCAGTTTTGGATAACAAATTACATTCTTGAAATTCACAATACAATCTACAACATGAAATAAACTATGAATTACTTCAAGAATTGCATTAATCCCATTATTTAACCATTTAAATAAAAATCAAAACACTTCATCAAATTTCGGGGAAAAATAGAACATAAGAAAGGGGCAAGCTGAAGTGATCAGTAAGGGTAAGCATAAAATATAAGCTATGACTAAAAATGGAATAAATTTTTTTGGAAAGGTAAATAATTGAAACACAAGACATTTAAATAATCACTTGAGCCAGGATACATAAACATGTATATTCCAATAGTCTAATAATTACATGGAATATCCAAAAACAATTTTATAATAATGGAACTCATAATGCTAAAAATCTAAAACATACTGTTAAGGCCTCGACATAGACATATAAAAATAAATGGTCAAGAGATCATAAATATCCACATATGAAAATAAATGGGCAAGGCCTCTACTAAGTATATTCCCGGTTCGTCTCAAGCGACCAACTGCTACATCATGGTGCTATAGAAGGCCCCACCCACCACTTACTTTGTCCAATTCATTATTAATATAATTGGGTGGAAATAACATATATATATGGAATGTAAATAAAATTTCCCTATCAGTAAACATAATCCCAATCCATTATGAGTAATATGGGTAACGATATATAAATAGAACATCCAGAGTTAATCTAATGTTACAAAATTTAATAAAATATGTTATATGATATCATAATATTTTACCCAAAATGAAACATAATATTAAACAAAGGATGTTGACAAAGATGAAAATACTCTAATAATATCGTTGAAAAATACTGAGAGAAATACCCCTTTTATCATTGAAATAGTTTATTTAAAAAGAATTGAAATTATAAATAAAAAAATATTATTTGAAAAGAACCTTGAAAAACATGTAATATATGCTTCAAAACATTAAGGTATATTGACAATAGAAAAATCTTCTCACACCACATATGTTAAAAAATCATTACTTCTATAAAAAAAGGCATAAATTACAGTGTTTGGAAAACCAAAAAAGGATTCCCTTCAGACCATCATATAAAAATTCAAACATGGGTAAAAATACATTAAAAATAAATAAGATAAAAATAAAAAAACTTTTAGATTTTTTTTGAAAACATGGACATGGATGATAAATATTCCCCATCAGATACTTATATAAAAATTCGTGAATAATAATGAGATTTTTAAATTAACCCTTTCCTTGAGTTTCCCATGGGAATAAAATCCTTTAACCTACTATGAATTGGATTTTATGAGTAATAATGATATATTATATAACCATATTAATAATAATTATATCAAATATGATCATATTATAATATATAACAACCCTTTTGGTAACATTCTATTGTTGTTTTCACTATTTCAGTTATCAAATTCTTAGTTTATAGAGTAGGTTTGGACTTTTTAATTTTTGTATTACTAAAAATTAGATCCTAGTATCAGCCATGAATCAACCTGGTTACCCTAGTAACATGATAAAAATTAGAGACTAATATTGAAAGAAGGGTGTTTTTAATCCCTATGGGTTGGCAAGAAAGCACCTAACATCACACAAAATGACGGTGGGAACATTTTTTGACACAGACATTAAGGATGCGAGATAAAAAATCAGTATGAATACAAAATGAAGTCCACTAGGAGAACAATACCATGTGATAAAAAGTAATAAAAAACAAAAGAACTATTTAAAATTACTATAAAAATAGTAATATAAGTATACATTGTCCCAATGGACACAACTATCCATGTCTACATATCAAAAGTTAAAACCACCTCTAAGTGGTTATTTTCCCCTACTCGAACGTAGAAGGAGATATTATTCCAACCCCTGAAGGTATATGTATGTTGTGAGATAAAATCATAGTAGGGTATCACTAGGGATTCTTTAATATATGACAATATTAAATTTACCAAATAAAGCACTTTCATTTTTTAAAAGGATTGAAATTTAAAAAGAATATCTAATCCAATCATGCATTAAATTTAAAATGATGACAATACTTTAAAACAAATGGGATATAAATACATTGATATAAAACATTTCATATAATTTATAAGTCATGTAAAATAGTTTACAACATGGGAATACATTTATATCTTATATATTAACCGGAAAAAAACATTTTCATCTTCAAAAAGGTATGATACTTCCAGGTTATTGGATCCTCACACTCCTAAGTGATAAATCTCAATGTGTATACACATCCCTCAAAATTTGGAATAGAGGACTCATTTATGTCCCATAGGGGAATAAGAGGAAATGAATTTTATTTTGATAGTGATGTAAAGTGTCAATATGGTTATTCTGAATTCTCATCTTAGTGTTCTTATCCCAAATAACTCACAAACTAACTGAGATTTCATCTGATATATAAAAATAAATTACAAGAAATTTATTTTAACAATTATTAAAATACCTTTAAATCCCATTCCTCCATTTAAAAAGTTTTAATATTCCATTTAAAATCCCAAATTGGATTCAAATAAAGTCATTCCTTTTCATAGATAAAACCTCTATGTTTATATAAAAAATCATTACATGGAAATTTTCCAAAATACTACTTTGAAATAATTTTGTACAAATAAATATTATATTTTAAATTCAACAATATACCTTCCTCAATTTTACATAAATTTCTCAAACACACCCCCATTCACTCGAATGGGTTATATTATCAAATTTCATGCCAGAAATGCAATTTCACATTCCAATCCCGAATTCAATGGAATTGGGATTCCAATAAACCATTTAAAAAAATTATAGTAATTGATATTGAATCAAAAAAATTGAATTTAAATCAATAAATTCTAGGTTAATAATATTTTTACCTCACAACATTACCACCTACCCCTCTCACAGAAATGCATAGCCCATAAACAAACCTATCACAATCATATCTTTTCATCAATTGTTTGTTTCAAATCTTATTTTGTTTCTTAGTTTTCTCTCAGTTTCCGGGTGTTCCAATATTAGATATGGTGTCTCGGGTGTTCTTTCTCTATGTTATCAGTCTTGGAAGTCTTGAATGGTATTTTGACTTCTCTTTATTTAAAGGGAATATATAAAGATGAGGTTTATTGTAAATTAATTTATGACAATCCTAGTGGAACCATTTATGGGGTATGTTTATCTGGGTGGTTTCTTCATGTTTTGGGCCAAAGTGTGAGACTATTTCCAAATTTTTTTAATTTTTTTAATTTTATAAATCCTTCATTTTTTAAAAATTTCCACATATTCTAATCCCCACATTGTCTCCATGACCTATTGAAACCACCATATCAATTTAGACCTCTTAAGAACTAATAATCATGGTGGATTTGGTTGATTTAGTGAGGCATTGGGCCAACCCGTGACCCCCTAGCTAGATTTAAGGAAACAATTTATTTCTCTTATAACTCATGAATTTTTTTTAAATTTTTTGATCATTCCACTTCTTAATCAAGCTCAAAAACCCTAAGCGTACCACCATGTTCTATTTTCTCACTATGGAGATCATCTTTATTGTGTATAAGGGTGAATTTTTATCAAGGTTTCTCAAATCATCCATATTTTCCCAGGGAATTTTTTTCTTTCATAAATCATTCATTTTTACTCTTTTCCAAAATTTTGGTCTTTAATGGACCTCTTTATCCTTATTCTAACCTCCCTTACAATTTTCGATGATTTGAGATTCAACTATTGGTGTATTTGGGACGATTTTGTCAATGTTTCTCATGTAAGTGAATTACTATGTTGTTCCTTCCATTTCCTTAGGATATCTCCCCTCCTTAGTAGTCCAAATGTTCAAAAAATAATGTTTCTTTCATAGTGTTTTATTTTGGGTTTATTGGTCAAATATTGTAGATTTAGTTTCATTTTCACCCCCTTGTGGTGTTGCGGTGGTGCGGTCGAAGTTTCACACAATGATTTCAGGTTTTTGACACAAATGGGAGGTGATTACTTGTGTAATAATTTTTTGTGAGAATTATTTCTTGATTTAAATATTTTTCATCTTCCTCAAATATTTTTTGTGGTCATTAATCTATTTTTTATGGAATTTGTTAAGAATTTAATTTTGATGTTACATTTTTACATGAAATGGTGTGTTTTTGTGTGTGTTACTCTTGTGGTATCATTTTTGGTCCTTTTATAACATATGAAAATGGTTTATTAAATGAGTCTTGGAATAAAAAATATGGGTTTTTAGGGTTTTGGTTTTTTGTTTCCCTTGATTGAGGGTTTTATAATGGTTTCTATGTGCAATACATTGTTATACATCTTAAAAGTGTTTTATGAAAATTCTAAATAGTGTATTGAGTTATACAATGTGTGAAAAGGATGTTTATGTACTGTTTTGGTGAGAATATGTAGTTAAGATGTTTTTTTGAAAGGGAAAATGATTATTGTTGATATCAAACGTTTTCATGACATTTTATGAATTGTTGAAATGTTTTATTAAATTTTACGAAAGATGTGAAACAATTCTACGGGTTATTTTGTATGAGTATGATGTGAAAATAAATTTGAATGTTAATGGAAGGTTATGTGACATGATTGTTGGATGTTTTCTATGTGTGTATTTTGGAAATTTAATTTTCATGTTAAAATGGTGTTTTATGATATTTGTAACTTTATTGATAACAAAGAGGGAACCCCAGGTATCTATGTGGGAAGACGTGTAGTAGTATGCTACTGATCTGGGGTGGTTTGGTCCCTATATCACTTTTCATGTTTGTCGATGAAAAAACTAAATAATATATTATGATAATTTTAGGGACCACTAGGTTATGGGTGTGTTCCCTACTAGTGGATCATGCATGAGAAAAAAATTTAGTATAGTTACTTTTCACCAAGATACAAGGTACATGGGGCTCATAGCTAGCTATTGCCTAGGGGTGTCCCCGTGACTAGTGCTTATTGAATATATTATTCTAACTGTTATTATAAAGTGGGTTTGGATAGAAAATTAATTATCTTGTGAATTTTATTTGATAGTGTTCATTCCTTAAAATATCCCCCTTGAAAATAGTTTTCATTTATAGTTGCATCCTTTAGAAAATTATTGATACCTTTTCTTGTTTATGAAAACATGTACTATTTTTATCTTATATTGATTATCACATGGAATATTTTGTTTTTCATACTATTGGGATTATTCACACACACTACATACACACATGGATATATGTAGACTTGTTAATCTTTGTCACAGATATGGAAAAAGCATTTTGTACCAGTGCTTCGGGTTGTTCTCTTCTATTATTGGAGTGGTGTTTTGGAGAAGGATTGGGGATGAAGGAACCTAGACATGTGGTGGACCTTGAGTTATTTTTTTGCAGTTAATTTTGAGTTTTTGTCCTCTTGGTATTTGTCTAAATCCATGTATTTTAGTTCTGGATTTTATTAAAGGCTTCTTTGGATTAAATTATCATATTCAATTTTATTTTGTTTTTGGTTGTTTAATGCTTCTAAATTCAAGTAAATAATTTCTAAACACAATTTTTTGATACCTATGAACTTCTTATAGATTTTGGGGATTTGGAACTCCCCTCAGAACTTGTCATAGACTGGGTTGGACATTAGTTTTGATGGAGACCATATCTATTTTGTGACATAACCCACCCAATCGAACGAAGGCACATAAGATATTGGAGCACGATATTGAAACAATATTCGAAAATATATTATTTAGAACCAGAAATCCTAATAAGATCTATCAACATCCAAGGATGAAAAGGGTAAGACAAAAAGATATAGGGATAAAACATGCCCAATGAGTCACAGTGTAACTGCAATAACGATCAATCACTGACTGAAATGGTCTAGAAGTTTTTGAGGGATCCAAAACTCCATGGGAATGTCTCTTGGGTCAAGAGTAATGAAAAATGGAGAGGGGAAATGAAAAATAATCCAATTTAACTATTAAAAAACAACCATGGGTACTTTTCATGACATGTAACCCAAATACAAGTGGTAAAATTGAAAAAAATACAATATTCACCAAAAAAACCATCACCACTTGATAAAATAAGAGTTAATTTAATTTTAGAAGTTATAAATTATGTAACTTTAATAAACGACATGTAAATCCCCATCAGGTTCCAGAACTAACATGTTTTATGCTAGGAATCCATCAAATCTTTAACTTCACCATTATAGGTGTCCTCTCAAAACCTTCTTGTCCCTACCCAGATAATGATATAGGAAAACCATAAAAAGGTTTAGAAAATACCTGATAAAAAGGTATCATTATTTTAAAAACTCAATACCATAGAAATATTATGTCTAAAGAATTCCTACATTGAAGCTTCCATGCCAAATGTTGGGGCCACTACTCTTTCATCAGTGCCTTTCTCTCCCATGTCTCATTATTATCATAACCATACTGCCATAACACACAAACCAAAGGTATCATCCTCTCACAATGTAACATGGTTTCAGAATCAACAATCTAGAATGGTCGTTTAGTAACAGATAAATCTGGTTTAATCTCAAGATCATGCTAGTTAAGAACATGATATGGATTAGATAGATACATTTATAGATGAGATAAATGAAACATGTTCTGTATCGACGTTTTATATGGTGGAAGATCTAAATTGTAAGAAACTTTCCCTACCTTCTAAACAACCTAAAAATGTCCAACAAATTAAGTATCATGTTTCTTTTTACTCTCATGCCATTGATGACCCAACCGGGATGAAACATTTTAGAACACCGGGTCACAAACTGAAAACTCCAACAACCTTTAACAAAGATCATCATAAAGAGTATATCAGCACCTTGCTGTTAACATTATCTAGTGAATAAAGTGAATCAATGTAGTAATCTCTTGAACCTATCTTGGTCCAACAAAGGAACTTTCAAAAAAATCTAACCAACACAATGGAGATCTACAAGGCCATCCATACAAGGTAGGAAAAGGATCCATTATGACTGTAGAATAGTTAATTCGGTTATTGTGAAACTCAAAAAGTCCAAAATTAACATCCCATGATACACTAAAGTCATGTACCCATGTGAGGAAAATATCCTAATGAATCTGTATTGCTCTCTCTATATAGATATTATACTTCAGATGGTATGCTATACTCAAATAGACGTGAGATCTCAGTGCCACCTAAAGGTATCTCAAAAAATTGGAAGTGAACATAGGATCCCTATCAAAGAACATAGTATATGGAACTATGTGAAACCAAAAAATCTCATTCACATATTGGTTTCCCATATCCCACACTATGGCTGTGTCACATATGGGTATACTCTGGTCTGATATAGTTAATAAATATATCACAACCCATAACATATTTATCTTTCTTTTGGTACATGGAAACTGAACAAAAAATTCAATAGAGACCTCATCCCACTTCCAATTAGGGACTAGAAGTGGATAAAGAGAACCCAAAGGCTTCTGGTGCTTGACCTTAACCATCAGATATGTATAAAAACGAATGATAAAATCAATAATACCCTATCTCATATATAGACACCAGAAGTTACACTGCATATACTAGGTCATCGTAGTGGTTCCTATGTGCACTTCCCACTAGGAGTTATGGAAACCCCCCATCATAAATATCTTCACTACTAACGGCACAAATGAGTGATTCTGAAAGCATAGAAATACCCCTTTGGAAAACGACCAATCAACAATAGTATCCCCACTATAAAGAGATCCTCTAATGATATATAAGTCATAATCAAATTATACTTTGTGAATAATCATCTAAATACGATGGAATTCCAACGAAACACTAAATAAAAAACCTCATCCTCTGATTGATAGACACTAATACGAAACTATGAAAATACGAGCATCAAGTTCCACTCTTTTAGATATTATTTCATGTTATGCGTGAGAAAATTCCTAATGAAAGTATCTATAATGAAATTCCCTTTACCTAGGATATATATTGTGTCATAGTAGAATGATTGTAGCTATTACACCCAAATCCTTTGGTAGGGAGTAAAATATTTTTGAGAGAAGATATAACTCACAGAGTTATGGTCTGAATACATGAAAATCCTTTCATCATAAAGGCAATGAAACCAACAATTACGTTCTTGAGTCATAGTTTCATGTTTATGGTCTATTTTTTGGTATTTTTCTCTTGTGTGGCCAATGTCGACAAGAGACATATGAAATAACATGATCACCTTTGATAAAAATGCAGACCAAACATAAACCCGATTTATCAAAGAAGACCACATAGCCATACCCATATTTTAGAAAAGTCCACAACAGTTCAGTAGTGAAAAGACATTTCAGTTGAACAAAATAATTCTGAAAATTTTCATCCCAATAAAACATTACCCCGTTTTGAGTTAGATTATTCATCAGAGAGACTATCCTCAAGAACTAATAATGAAAATACGATAATACCCAACCTGACCCAAGAAGATCTGAATCTGGAAAACATTCCATGGTTGTTCCCATGTCATAATAGATTTTACAGTCTCTAGATCAAATGATATCCCATGTTCGGACACCATGTGTCCCATGATATTCAATTCCGAAATCTAGAAATTGTATTTAAAAATTTTGAAATAATGTCTGTGAATTTTCAGAATGCATATAACTCATCTCAGATTGTGCACATGATCCTCCTCATACATATAGTAAACAATGATTTCATCCCTAAATACCATCATGATGGTATCAAGATAATCATGGAAAATCATGTTCATTAAATCCATAAAGAATTCAAGGGCATTTGTATGGACATAGGGCACAATAAGGTACTCATAATGGTCATACCTGCTCTGAAAGGCAGTTTTCAAAACATCAAATCCTTTTATCGTCAACTAAGGGTAACCAGATCAAAGATAAATCTTCAGGAACCACTTTTCCTCTTTCAATTGATCAAATATCGTATTTATCAGTGGAAACATATTGTTTTTTCTTAGTGTATATTTATTTATTTTTTGATAATCAACACAAATGTTCATTTAACCATTTTATTTCTATCAGTAGTGTAAAAAAACGATTTAAAATTGTTTTATTTTCATTTTAAAAATAGGTTTTTAAGAAATGTATTTAAAGGTTACGTAAAAACAGTATTTTAGAGTTTATTTTTGAAAAACAAACACCGAATATGTGAGCTGACTTCATTTTATGTGTTAGTTTCTCTAAGAAACCGACACTGAAATTGTGAACTGGCTTGGTTTTCAGCATCTATTTCTTATAGAAACTGATGCTGAAAACTGTATGAATTTCTTTAAATGGTTCAGAGTTTGTTTCAATTAAAAATGATATTAAAAGATAATTTTTATGAAAATTTTAAATATTACATCCGAAAAAATCAAAATCAATGTAAATAGAAGAATCGTATACAACCATTAAACTTAATCTATCGTTGAATAAAAATCTTTAAAAACATACATAATTTTAATAAGTTAATACAAAAATTATCTATTAATTTGAATTATAAACTAGAATTAAAAAAACCTTGCTAAAATATTCAACATGATCATTATTGGTTATTATTAAAGAATTAATTTGATATAATTATATTAAAATACCTATTAAAAAATAATTATTAGTGGAACACATGTAATTTGGAAAATTTAATACTTATAAGAAACGTTAGAATATACAGACAATAAATCACAATCACACGTAATAAATAGTTTGCAAACAAATATCGAAGATAGTAAAGTTCATCTTTCATGTACGAATCAACATTTTTGGGAATCTATAATAAAATAGAATGATATAATATTACAAAATAGATTACAATGATAGAAAATACAAAATAATTAATATTACTAACATGATCATAATAATTTGTTAACTCAGATGTGATTATCTCATACAAAAATTGAAGAACATAATAACCACATTAAAAATGTCCTTATTGATGATAAAACAATAGTTAATAAAATATTAAATGGATAATAAAAACCAATATATAAATATATATATATATATAAATCAAAAAATCAAAATAATATCTAATATGAAATATAAATACATTTACAATCACATAGTTGATTGCATTTTTCTTCATTATTGACAACTGATCTTTTTTTATTTTTTTCTATGAACATTATTTTCATATATAGAATCTAATATTACATGTATAAAAAAAAAAACTAATCATAATGTGATTAAATAAAATTGTCTAACTAGGTGGAAAATTTTCTATGAACACCACTTAATAAAGAGAAAAACAAATATAATGTGTATTCACTTGGACAGAATATTCCTAATATCCAATGGCCCCTACAATACAAAAAGTTCAAATTTTACAAATTTATGATGATAATTAGTTCATAATTATGTTTCTATTCTTACCCCTTATGAAATGGAAAAAACCAACACCAAATTTCATTCATTAATAACCTCTCACATATATATGCCACTCTATTTTTAGACGACACATATTGCTCATCCATTGAAATGTATTCTTTATAAATGAAACCATATTTAAATGTGGTGTCATTTTGAATAATTAGTGTGTGTAGAGACCTAATTAAAAAATTAATATAGTTATACAATTTAAACAATATTTAATTAAGAAAATTAAAATTCAAATGTCAATTTACGTACATGGAAAACAAGTAGAACACAGTTATGCCAAGCTCATCTAAATTAATTAAATCTATAATATATTTTATGAAAATTTTTAATGGATTGTCTCTTACAAATATATCATGCGGAATCCGAAACTCATAAATATTATCCAAGGAAGAAGAAACTGGGGATAATATTTCTATCTCATATGAAATTTATAAATTTTCTATAGTTGTTTGTACTTTAACCCTTTGCTTCATTTGTTAAATTTCCTTGGATTTTAGATATTCATTTACATGTTTAATTTTATAAAACATTATATGTAATTTTGAATCGTATGTAATTAATATTAAAAAAATGCTAATCTCGTATGAAATATGATGAAGAAGGGAAGATGTAAAAATTAATAAATGACCCATACCATCCCTATGTCTGATAACCTCCACGGTAGGGAATGGTAGTAGAGAAATAGGATAAATAAAATCATACAAAGAAACTCTAAAATGAACCCTCCTAATAGGCTAGTGATGTAAAAAATCCCCCACTAAATTCATGACTTCAAACACTACAATATGTACATCCAAATCTTCTGTATACAACTCACAAAATAAGGTTGGTTCTAAGAAAGGTGGTGGAAGATCTGAGTAGGTAGGCTGGGAAGGTTGGGAAGGATACACAGATTGGGACTAACTCATTAATTTTTCTAACATATCTTACTATGCATCTTCTTGAATTATATCTCCCCTAGAGTATTTCAAAAACATTCACATGTTTTTTAAGGATTCAATTTCATTTTCTCTTGATTGTTTAATTTGATGACAAAAAGAATTTACAAATACTAACATGCAACTCATATTCGCTTATGCGGTAAAGGGGTTCTTTATTTCCTATAGTAGTGGCTAGTATGTCCTTCCTTCCATAAAGGTTAATTTTTACTTTTATATATTGCTCCAAAATTTCATTCTAAAATGGAAAATGAAAATGGTTATTAGAATTTTTAATTTATAAATTTCAAAAATATATTGAAAATTAATAATTATTTACTTACAATTGTTTTAGCTAATTCTTTAAAATTATCTAAAAGATACATTATATTTTTTCTTCTTCTCACTATTTTCCATTTATCATCTAGTATGGGTGGAGATTGAAGAACGAATTGGTCGTTATCAGAACCACTAGACGGGTGAGCTCTTAGTGCTTCACACATTTCCATATTCATTTTTTCTCCAATAAATGATACCCTCCGTGTGATATAATATGAGGGTATACATTCTATAACTGTATGTATGGATGAGATTTCATGGAACCCTATTATATAAAAACTAAACTAATTAGTAATTATATATATATATAAAATAAATTTTATAATATAATATTATATAATTATCACAACTGAAATGTTTCATCATGCCTGGTGGAATCAAATTTATTCCATAGATCTTCTTCTAAAAACCAATAATTGAGGTAAGAGTTTTTATTTTTTATCATTCCTAACACTTAATATATTGTCAAAATTTGTTTTGAAATACCTTCATCAAGTCACTGATAATGTAAAACATCTTTTCTTAACAGTTTTTTATTCTTAAAAATTTAGTATCATCTGTTACTAAATAACATAAATATTAGTCATTAAAAATATATCATATAAAAAAATGAGATAAAATAAACCAATTGAGATATATTACCATTACAGCCCCCAAATATAATCTATTTCCATTTTGTCGGCAGAATTCCTATCATGATATAAAATGATAATCCTAAAACGGATCTATATTCCAATATAACTAATAAATTGCTTTGCATTTGGGTAAGTTTCACTTTTATTATCATCAAAACTAATCTGTACTCACTCTTCTCTGTGAGAATGTGATAGTTTGTTTTAACTTTTAATGCCAGAATTAACAACATGATAATTCTATTTTCGAATACTAAAAATAGAATAATCCCCCACTAATGACTCATTAGTAGTCTTGATACTATTTTTTATGAATTAAAAGTTTTCGTTGATTAAATAATTACAGTATTGGATATTTAATAATATAAAAAATAGAAAAACACCATGGTATATTTTCCTATATCTCTATAAATGTATGTATTCCTGAAATTTTAAAATGTATTGAAATTATTGTGTACTAGAATAATATTAGACATGTCCAAAATAAGAAAATTGGAAAATAGAAATTTTTAAGTCCAAAAAGTGGTATGCATGTGTATGCTTAATAAAAATAATGATGTTATGATTATTAACCAAAAAATAAATGAAAGGTGAACTATAAAATATAATCAATACATGTAAAAAAGAGATAAACATTTAAAAATTTAAAAATTAATTTTTGAAAGGGTGTTCTTTTATGCGTAAATTGACCCAAAATATAATAATGTACATTTGGTATTTCAATGAAAAAATGTTTAACTATAATAATGGAATATAAAAATTTAACACACAAAATAAAACAAATTATCAAATATAAATAAATAAATATTGAATAGTTATTAATTAATAATGTATTTACACATGAAAATTTCAAAAAAGAAATATAATTTAAATATTTTCCTGATTAATTAAACGAGTAATAAACCATTTTAACACATCCCTTAAGCATGATCATTTCGTATTGCATGCATTATGTCTATGTTATAGTCATTTTTATTAGGAAATCATGTAATGGAGGAATAATCTTCATATAAATCAGTGACATCATCATTCTCGTTATCCAAATGGATTATTTCCCTTAAAAAAATGTAGGAACACTAGTCATTCGATGGATCAATGAAAAAAATATTTTCTTTGCATCAATGTCCATGATAAATTATTCCTCAATGCAAATAAATATTTTCAAATCAACTAGTTTAAACTTATATTCATCATGTTTCACAACACTATTACTTATAACCTAGTTACACTTAAACAAGGTAACTGGAAATTTAGTATAATCAATTTACCATATGTCTTTAAGAACTCCAAAATATGGAATTGATGTAGAAATTTGGTTTTTATCTTTTTCACTTGAAAAATGTAGCGCTTAAGTGTTGACCATTACATCGTTATTTTGAATTTTACTCTTTTCATATAGATTCTATGTGTAAAAGGTGTATCCATTAATATAAAAACTAAACCATGTGATATCATTAAGATATAGTCCCCCTCCAAACCATTAAATGTTTCTGATGAAGATATTTTTGTGGTCACTTTCTCTTTAAACCATAAAAAAATTGAAAATTTATGCTTAATCATAAGCCACATTTCATTTATCTTCAGATATCATTTCATTAATTCTGCAATATGTGATGATATATATGGTTGAACCTCATCTCTGTTGTTCAAAATGTATAAATGTGACTGGATCACTTCATCATGTGGAATGAACTTTACATTTAAGACTCAAGTACCACTACCATCACTGTCAACTATCATATGTTGAGATATAGGGAGATAAATATGCTCCACTTCATACAAATAATCATTATAGAAGTCATTAACATATTCTGATACATATTTTTCAACAACATAGACCTCCCTTTATAAGGTTTTTTAACACATCCCTTAAAAGTTTTCATATATCATTCAAAAGGTCACATCCATTGTAAATAAAAATACCCACATATTATTATCTCATGCACAAAATGAATCACTAGATAAAACATTATAACAAAAAATGTTGGTTGGAAATACATTTCTATTTGAAAAGGAATAAGGGAAGCTTTATTCTCCAACACATTAAAATTTTTTGGATCAACGAATTTGCTACAAATGGATTTGAAAAAATTACATAACCTAATAATTTTATTTCTAATAGTTGTCCACAACATACAACAGAATGCGACTGGTAGAATTTGTTACATCAATACATGAAAATCATGAAATTTCATACATATTAATTTATTATCCTTCGATAAAACAAAATTATTCCCATTTTTTGAATAACTACTAGGTACATTAATACCATGAATACGATGAAGAAAATTCAACTTCACAATCTTCTTTAATGTGTGACAAGCCATAGGTAAATATGTTATGTTTCCTTTCACAGTGGGATATAAATCCAAACGTATTCCCATTGATATCAAGTTTCATATAGAATGAAATATATATTTTTTCATTCCTTTTATTTCTAAGAATGTTCTAATCAAACTATACTATATTTTTTATCAACATTTATAACATCCATTTTATTTTTTATCTCTAAAAACACATAATAAGGTAGTTAGGAAAAAATAGACAATTTCATCCAGATATTTTTTTGAGGGCCATAACTTCTTTTATTTCCAAATTTCAAATCAGTATTTTTCACCCATTCGTAATATTATTCAACTAAAAATGGTCAACGGGGAATATTTATTTCATGTAAACAATTAAATTTAATTTTTAATGTCGATAAGTATGATCAATTAAAAAAAATATTTGATGCCCCATGTACACTATCATTGGTCCATCCTACAATTGATAATATGAAGTCTCCTCTTCACAAATTGGACCTGATAAATGTCCCTCAACACTATATCCATATAAGTTTATATATACAAGAAATTTATTTATAGTTAACATTATTGTAGCATGAAAAAGAAAATACTCTTTCATGTATGCATCGAATGATTACACAAATGTCTCCGTAGCAGTTTAAAATCATCAAATAATGGTGATTGAAACACATCAATATCATTTCCCATATTGTTTTGATAAAAAAATAATCAATACAATCATATAATATTTTTTTCATCATACAACGATGTAGGGAATAGTTTTAAACTAACAAAAATATTCCTAAACTATATTGGCTACTCAGGCTCTGATATATAATATTTCAATTAGTACACAATCCCATTAAAAAATTTCTAACATCACCTCCAAAATCACAAAATTGTTTATAAAGTCACTTCCACCGTGGTGAATTAGTAAGGTGATGTATGTTACTATGAAAGATGAAATCATATGAATCCCATATTAACCTTTTGTATCAATTGAATTTTCCAATATACACTTCAAATGAGGAATTATTATACCAAATTACATTAGAATGATGTTTGATTATGCTACCTAAGAATGAATCATAGTTGAATATCATAATTTTATGAAGGAATTACTAGATGATATCATTAGAAAGAAATTTTTTGTCCATGTGCTTAGATGACAATATATAAGAAATATATGTTTAGTTTTTCATCCCTTTTAAAATTTAATGTCGCACATATAGGACATCTTGATTAATATTAATATTATTTACTTTGAAACACATGTTCATTGGGGAAATAATGTAACTTTTTATACCCCAATACCATTAGGCATAATATTTTATTCACCACAAAATTGTAATTTGGAATATTATTTCCTTTTGGATGTATCCCTTTTAAAATATCAAGTATGTTGGAGAAGAATTTATCACTTCACATATTTCTCTCATTATTATTTTGTAATCTCAAAACAATTGATATAACTATATATTTATTGCAACTTGGGAATAATTGTTTGATAGAATCTCCATAGAATTATTTAACATTTGCTATTTTTTGATTGTCTGAACACTAAAATCACGAATTAATTATTCAATATGATCCTCTACCTCATTATGAGTATTTTCATTAAAATCAGATATTTAATTTTTAGTTCTTTCACTATGCCAAATCCAATGTGTATAATTAAGTCTAAACCCATAATAAACAAGATGATCATTGATTTCTATAGAGTTTAACTTTCTCTTATTCAAATTCATCAAACATTGAAATAAAATAAAATCTATGTTTTGAAGATTTAATTTAAAAAATTTCAAATATTCATCAATGACTTTTTCATATTCATTAGTGGTTCTTTGTAAATTTATCCAATTACGATCCATTCAATACCTGAAATCACAATACATTCATCGAATATATTAAAACATATAAACAATTAAATATATAAATAAATAGATAAATTTTAAACATAAACACATTAAATGAAAATGATGTGTAATGGATTCGGTAAGACCCAAAGAATATGGAAATTAATTAATGATAATATATAATTTCTAAATAATATGAACATTTGTACCATTATTGTTTTGAAATATTATTTCAAAATAATATGAAAATTAATTAGTTTAAATATATTAGTTCAAATAAGAAAATATTCGGTCAATCATTTTAATGTGGTCAATTTAATTTTTAAGGTCATTTACAGAAAATGTTAACATATTTTAATTGAAAAAATCCCACTGTAATATAAATTATATATCATCTGAATTTAAAACAGTTATTTTTTTAGTTTCATATTAAATAGATGTTGTTTAATGATTTATTTATTTATTTATTTCTAATCTTCTAACATGTATTAGTTCCTATTACATGGTTGTTTCATTAGTTAAGCATTGTGTGTGTCAAAATGTATAATGATTTTATTAATTTAGTTAGTGAAAAATGTGGAGTCATTATATGTGATGTACATTTTATTTTTGAATGATGAAACAATATTTAATTATTCATTCCATAGTATCATCAAGACCATTTGACAATTTCATCAAATAAAAAATTTATCAATATAAAAAAACATTAAGAACAACATTTATAAATAAGAATAAACTATATAAATATAATTTAAATAATAACTCAAGTATATAACTAAATGATAAATAAAATTTAAATTCAAAATAAAAAAAACATAAAAAATTCAGAGTACACCAAGGAAAATGGATGACTAATTTGAAATTTTTCCCTCAAATTCATAGGAAAAACAAACACCACAAGATCTAAAAAATTGTTTTTAGAAATGAACCATAACCAAGAACATAGAAATAAAATAAAACTATGGATAATGATCAGAAAAAAATGGGTTAGGAAAATAAATAACTCCATGAGTTATGAATGAATGGTAGAGGAAAAAGAATCGAGACCATCGATAATGAAATGATGATAAAAATCAATGAAAATAAAAAAGAATGTCTGTTAGGATCACTAGGTTGTCGTCGAGATCAGTATGAGTCGAGAGAGTGCTTCATAGATCTAAACAAATGAGGGTTTTCTAGTCTTGTGTATTTTTGAAATTTATTTTTGTTTGGTTTTTCTAAAAACTGATGGTAATTTTTTTTAAATTTATGGTATTAGTGTTAGTGAAAAATTATACATATTTTTTAAATTTATTTCATCCGTTTTTGTGAAAATCATCCCCAATTTTTTTCTATCATTTATGTTGTCGTTTTTTTTAAAAACAGATTCCATAAATCATTTCAGTGGGGGTTTTAGGCCAAATGTTTAAAAAATCAATGCCAGAAGTCAATATAAAATCTTATGTGTTATTTTATGTCAAAAACCATTCTAAAAAGCTTCCACAGATACATTTTCCCTCAGTTTTGAAGAAAGTGATTCTATATATTCGACGTTGAATCCAAATTTTTTTACTAGTGTTAGCAATGTGAACATGCATTGACCAAGGTGACACAATAAGGTGTACAATAAATTTTTCTACATGACCATCCAACATAGTCTTTATCTCTTTCAGTTCACCTAGTGCCATATGGTTGGAAGGAATAGAAACTATTTGAGTAGCATGAACTAAGTCAATTAAAAATTCTACCTCCATTAGTTATGGAAAACCGGAGAAGTCATAGGGAAACATGTTAGGAAACTTGAGGAAAAATAGAGGGACATCACCGCTCAAATATTTCCTCTCTCAATCAATAGAAAAAAATGATATTACTTTCCCCAACTCGAGATAAGATGTTCTAACCCTACTTGTGCTTAGGTTTAATTTTACTTGAAATACACGACACCCACCATTGGTTGTAGTAATGTAGGCCCCTTAAAGATAAAAATCAATATGGTATTTATTGGAAACAAGTCAATCCATCACAAATAAAATTTCAATTAGTTTTCTATTGAGAACCAGAGAAATACAAGACTTCTCGACATCTGATAGGGAGAAAACATAGGCTATACTATGGAGACCCAACACACTTTTTTTACCAAGGGGTATAGTAATATTTAGGTCACAAGAAGAAATATCTATAATAAGATTTTGTAGATTAACAATAGAGGATGAAATAAAATAATGAGATGCACCAGTATCAAACAAGGTAGTCAATAATTATGAAGCCATATTGACGGCACCTCCCACATTTTTTGGACCCATATCAACATGCTCTAAAGACATTTCAAATTCATGAAGAAGCTTTGTTCTAAATTCCCATTTTTGGAACCCTTTTATCCATGAAGCATCTGATTTCACCCTATTTTTAGGAGTAGCGGATGATCTCATTCCACTTTACAGAACATCTTTAGAATGACCTGAATGTCAATAGGAGCCACAAAACATGGGTGCCTCAATGAAAACCATAGTTGAATATCCTGAATTTTAACCCTTGTAACAAACTAGAGGACCTCAACCAAGTACTGTAGAATTCATAGAATGAACGATTATTGGGATCCACCATTAGAATCATCACACTTTTGTTTTCGAATAAAAGAACCCACAATACACCAGGGAGATAAAGAATCTCCCGAAAAACCTGACTTTCCAGCTTGGTCCATTTCAACTGTCATTGCTTTTTCCAGTACATCACAATAATAAATAATATTTAGCAATAAAACATGAGAATGAAAATCATATCATAGACCCTACATGAACTATTGAGCCTTCATATTCCCATTCAATATTATCTTAGGTGATAAAAAGATGATCACAACCAAATAGTTTTCATACTCTATCACAGTCATGTCAACCTTCTCACGTTTGAAAAACACTATAGCCTTGGAAAAAAAATCAAAACTAGACAGAACTGGTTGGTGAAAGGAACCTTGATGTATTTCTACTATATTCCCTCATGCATCATCTCTATCACTAAATTTTCACACTATCTACTTTTTGGTACTTCCAGAGTAAAGGTGGACCACTTTATGTTGATTTCTTTGGCTGAGTTCAAGAACCCAAATAGACACTACATTCTCCTTAACCACCCTTTTACCTCTTGAGGATCATTTATGCCTTTGAATAGTAGTTTATACTGGAGAATTAATTACTAATAAAAAATATTGAGAACATCCCACTGAGGTTCCACAACTATTGCTTGAATGAGAACTAGAGGTGGTGCTTTTCCTAGATCATGGATAGTATGAACAATCACCTAAACTAGATTCGTTTCCAAAAGACGATTTTATCACTGAGGTTCAACAACTTCTTCAGCAAAGATATGATTCATTCAATTTATTTGAGGAATAATGTGACAAAACATTAATAGAATACAAGGATGAAAACTGATTAACACTCAAACAGAGCAATATGGAAATTTAATTCTTACCGATTGAAAAAATAGATTATGATTTCAATCTTATCTAGATAAAAAGTAACGAATAGACTAGAACTAATATGTAATACATCATTCCCCGACCGCCAATGGTGATTAAAATTCATTAAATTGAGAGTTAAAAAAATAGTCAATCACAAATACTCTTATTCCTTAATAAGATGACCCAACTGCATATTTATTTCATGTTATGTAGCACAACCTAGAGATATGACACCACTTTTTTCAAAAACTAGCACAGGTTCCCTGATAATCAAATAACTGATCTTGCACTGACATGGCCCAAAGGGAATTCTCAATCCCCATGATTTGTGGAAAATGAACATGGAATCAGACAAAATGATGGAGGGAACAATTTTTCCCACTAAAATTATAAAACATATATAAGTATTAGCATTAATATAATGAAAATCCACTGGGAGAAGTTTATCAATAGGAAAATAGGATAAAACCCAAAGTACTATAGAAATTTACTAGTAAAATAGAAAGATAAGTAGACTATGTTGCAACAGACGCAAGTCTCAATATCGACAAATAAATAGCTAGAACTGCCTCCAAGTGGTTCCTTGCCCCTACTCAAACCTATAAGTATATTATCTAAAAAACCCCAAAGACATCAGTAGGGTGTGAGATAATGGTCCGGCATAGTTTCATAAAGATACCATAACAGAGGCCAATGTTAAATTAACCCAATAATATGATTTCAATTTAAAAAATAGGTTTGGAATTTCAAAATCATTTATAAAAAATTCATACATTACATTTCAGATGATGGGAAAAGTGTAAAAAATGTATTATAAACATAATTATATAAATCAATTTATATAAATCATTAGTCACATAAAATTGTTTACAAAAGTATCATACATATATATCTAAAATATAAACAAGAGAGAAACATGAGAATCTACAAAAAGGTATTCTTGTTCCAGGTTATTGGATCCTCACACTCTCAATTGATAAACCGAAATGTATAAAAACATCCCTCAACATGAGTAAAAGAGGACTCATCTATGTTCAAGTAAAAAAAGATGTTCTATGCTATATTTTTTAGCATTGTAAAGAGTCAAGATAGTGATAGGGACTTCCCATCCTAGCATTATTTTCCCAAATAACTCTCTAACTAACATGGATTTTATGTTCTCTAGTACAAATAAATAATGTTTAATTTATTTTACGACTATTTACAATACAATTATAGCATATTCCCCAATTGTAAATGTTCCAATTTTCCATTTCAAAACCAAAACATGGTTTTAATCAAAACATTCCATTTAGAAGATAAAATATCAGGGTTTCTATGAAAATAATTTCAAACGTTTTTTTATCACAACAGAACCACTTTGGTTTCTCATGGAAACACAAATCTCACAATGGGACCTGCTAACAAGAACGAAGGTTCATAAGATCTAGTAAATACACCAATAAAATAGATTTTAAAAAACAGAGTTTAGATCCATCAATCCTAAGATGATATATAAAACTCCAAGGAAGAAAAGAGAAATATACCAAGAGAAAGGGATACCACTTACCCGATGAGTCATGCCACAACCTCAACAACGATCAATCAATATTCAAAAAGACTGAAAGGGTTTGAGGGATCTTGAAATGCCGAAAAATAGAATTTGGGTTGAGGGAAATGAAAACTGGATAGGGTGAAAATAAAAATAATCTAGTATTCCTTTTAAAAATAACCATTGAGACTTCACATGATGTTTAGCCCTATTACACGTTGTGAAATTGGAAAAATCCCATATTCACTGAAACACCCATCACCTGCTGATAAAATCTGGGTTATTATAATTTTAGAAGTTACAAATTCTATAACAAAATTAAATAACATTTAAATCCCCTGAAGTTTGTAGAAATGAAAGTTTTTATATTGACTATCCAACATATCTTTGACTTCAAAATTTTATAATCCTCTCAATACCGTCTCGACCCTACCCAGACCACAAAAAAGGAAAACCACAAGACGGTTTAAAACATACCTGACATAAAGGAAATATGATGTCAAAATTTCATCATCTACATAATATAATGCATGAATAATTTATTATAAATATTCTCTATATATTTATTGATAATAATCAATAAAATTTTGAGATAAGAAATGAAATTAACCATTCATGGAGATGGTAAGTCATACATACGTCTGAACGCTACATTTATTTATTTTTCATATTAAAATAATGCAAAGTAAATGATATATATTTGTATTATTTTACAATTATCTTATATATTTCATATATATTCCATATTATTTTTAAAATTATCCTTAATAAGTTCTATGTACAGCGGGAATGATTCACATCACTTTGGGGAGGCGGTAGTCGACACTTCCTCAGATGATGTTATCGTATTTATAAAAAATGGAAGAAAAAATGGTATTTTTTATAAAAGTTTAATAGAAGTATAAATTCATAATAAATATCATAAATAACATATATAATCATATTTCCCATCATTATTCCCATCCCGGAAAGGAGATAAATGAAAAATGAACAATCATTATTTCGTGAGGCAACAATCTGCTATACATATTAATACCATGTTCATTACCCATTAGACAGAATTTTGTGCAATTATTGGTAAAAAACTTATCATAAAAACATCTCATTATATTAAGTATATAATTATTTTTATATTTTTTGGGAATAAAGAGAGTTTAGGGGTGGATAATGGAAATAAAAATAAGAGCTTGAGAAAAGTTATTTCATACTCTTTGGGTTAATCTACTTGGTTTGCATGAAAAGGATTCCATTGATCAATTAATACCTAAAGAAAGGAATATAGGATGAATATGTGGAATTATGGAGAATATTTTTGATAGGTTTTGGTCAATATAGAGGCTCAATGTGGTGTGTGGAGGTGAGGGAGGAGGTTACCTTTTATAATTTAGCTGTGGGGAACTTTTAGAACCTCACAAAAAATTTTTTTTTAAAAAAATTAATTTTTATATAAAATGGATAAAAATTGATTTATTTATAATATAAGATGATTATGGGTCTAAATACTCTCAAGGAATACTTTTTCGATATGTTTAGATGACATTATTACCCATATATTTCTGCATTAACCTTTAGTTACTCCCTTTAACTCTTACTATGTCATATTGGATTTTTACTCATTAAGGGTTATTATGGTTACTATAAAATTCCAAAATACCACTAAATGAGTCACTAATAAAATATGGATACATATACAAAATTTTGTTTCTATATTTGAGTTTTTATGTATTTCATTTCATTTAATAATGTATTATTTATTTTAAATATCATTAGTGTTAATTCTAAAACTATTCCCTACATGACTTTTTAAAAATTTCATAACAACACGATATCATATAAAAAATTATTTTAAATAATACCTAAAAAGGATAATTAATATAATTTTTTTTCTATGGAATTAATTTTATCAAATTTATATTATTTCATATTTTTAATATATTTTATTTTATTCTTCCATTAAATTAATAATTACCACATCATCATTATTTAACCATTTAAATATATAATTTATTTCATGAAAAGTATAAATAAATTACCATAATAATGAAAAAAATTTAAACTTTTCAATTATTATTTATAGTCAACGATATCCTCTAAATAACCATTTATAAAAAAATACTTATTAAAACATGATTGTGACATATTTGACTGCCCTTAGAATAAAATACTATTAAAGGGTTAAAGCAAACCATGTTTCTTCAAAAGGACACAAAATTGATATTAGGATGATTTTGGTCAAAAATATATCATAAAATAAAATTAAGAATATTTTAAGGATAATTTTAAATTATTATTTATATCCTTAATACCTGATTTACCATTAATAGTGGTAAGTAAAATGTTAATGAATGTACTATTCATATTCCTATAAAAAATAAACCTAGTTATATAATTTTTACCCCTATATTCAATATCTAAAATTAATATTTAAAAATTAAAAACCCAAAATTTTCATTAATTAAAATAAAATTATTCTTTTTGGTGGAATGAGAAAATGAGATTTAAAGGAGAAAATATTCTAAATTTTAAAATATTTTTATATCAAAATTCAATGATAAATTCCTTCCAATGAAATAAGTTGGAAAAAATGATAAAAAATAATCTTAATATAATTTGAAACCAATAAAAATTGAAATAAATAAATAATTTAAAAATATATTTAATATAGAATGCATGAAACACTAAGTCTCTAATAACACCACTTTATTATAACTTTGCCAATAAACATAATTTTTCCTCCTCTGTGAATTGATTTTCAAAAAAATAAGAGACACAATTGCATTTGGTATGATATTTAGAGTCTGATAAGACAACCTTATTTTTTTGGTGAATAGTATGATGACCTTATTAATAGTAACATACCCTTATGAATAGTAATTAATATTAAATTCTAAAAAAAAATTGAGACACCACCCATGAATGTATAAAAACAATTTCGACTTGTGAAAAGTGAAAAACAATCATAGTGTAAGTTTTAGTATTTTTGTATGACAGAAATATTTTAATTACAATTTTTTGATTAATTTAATAATTTCAAATGGAATTGTATTTTCATAAAATTTAATTGTAAATTGTTATTTTATTGTCTTATGGTTAAAAGATAATTTTATGGGACCCTGATTAATTTCTGAATGTGTTATAAATCGAGTTATAGTTTTAAAGTTGTTTTCTTGGAATAGATTATGAATTTATTTTATATTAAATTAAAAATAATTATAAAATAAATTTCAAAAAATGGTGTTCATTTTTTATTTTACACATCAAAAATGGTTACGGTGATTTTTTGGGATTTTTCTGAAATTCAAGAATTTTTTATGAAGAGTGAAATACAGTAAAATACTGTATAAACAAATTATTAGTCAAATACACTATTTATGAAATCATAATTGATGTATGAAAACTTGGATCAAAATCACATGAACTTATTACTATTAGGGGTCATATTAAAGAACACTATTGGTTTTCTAGAGGGAAATAATATAATAATGAAAAAATTATTACAAATTTACTCCTCTCCTCCACTATAAAACCCCCCTTCACCCCCTCTTCTCTTCACTCCTATAAAGCCGTGTTCCATGTCAATTATATTCCAAAATACCCTTCTATAGTCACTACCCATGTCCAAGAGCTCTTGTTCTTTCCAAATGTCTAAAACAACTCCCCAAAAGAGGCTCTCAATGTAGATTACTTTAAGAGGTAAATTCCTCTGTTCACTTCTTCTAATTCAAGTTCTCTTTAATGTGGTATGTATTTCATGTTTTCATACAATGTTATTATTTCAATATTATTAAATACCTATAATATTTTATGAGTATTTTCTGAATTAATGACACATACCCCCTCTGTTTTTAATTATTTATAAAACTGTGTTGCATAGCACTCATGCTGTAGAATTTTCCTCTCAAAATATCTCTCTTTTTCAAGCACACTTATAATGTTTTTATATTTTGATTTAAATTGGTTTAAAATAGGATATGAAATTTCATATCCCCATTAATATTAATATTATATATTAATTATTAGATACCAATTTTTCGATATCAATATATTTTAAGAAATTTTATGTGACAACGTTAGGCTGCCGATTTTTCACGAGGGGTTTCTCCTCATTTCTTTCATTTTGAGTTTGTTTCTTTTCTTCTTATTTTATCATCACCCTCCTCCATATGTATGATAATTACCATAACTTAAATTAATAGCAATTTTAATATGATAATGTAACATTTTTTCATAATCACTCATTTCAAATTCATTTATACTAAAAATGAAATCACCATATGAGATGTAATAATTAACAACATTCAAGGACGATGGGTTTCCAATTTCTACTACCACATTCAATTCTGTCATGAAAACATTATTATGGTTTAACCAGACTATAATATATATATTTATTCTCATATATTGTTATAGAATCATTTTGTACATATGGTTTTGATTTATAAAGAAAATGGGTTTGTGGTGTCCAAAAAACTACCAATTAACCCAAATTGTTATCATTAAAAAATTTATCTAATGATTCATCTTCAATATAAGTAAAAAATTAAATTTACAACTATTTAACCTTTAGGATGTTCACTAATTACATATAATTTAAATTTTAAACAAAATCATCATTTTACACGATTTTCGATTCATGTATATAAGAATACTGATAATGAAACAAATAGACCCCAACAATGAAATTGAAACTCTTAACCCTTCAAAAAGGCAATGAATCAACTTATTAGGGTAATAATAAATAACTTAAATTTAGAATAGGTTATTAAAAAACTAATTAATTTATTTAATTTGATTATCCAGGACACTAAGATCAAGTGAAGAACACCATTAGACTTATGTTAAGGGGTTTCTTCATCCCACTTATATGTTTGTGAGATATTTCATATTGAGTACAATTACATGAGTATGGTGTATGTATACTGACCATTAATGTTTTATAACTTTAATCACTTTATTATCATGTTATTAAAAATATAATATTATGTTTATTAATTTTTTGGCATTCGAATCGATTGATTACAAAGTGATGAGGGTTTTCCACCCGAACCTCCATTTTCATTCAGGTAACTTTTATTGTCTAATTGCCTCAATGAAATTATTATGTATTATTATAAAGTCCTCATAAATTCTGTTTGAGTGTTCTATATATTATTACCAATTATAATCATTCATTATTCTATGGGGAGTTAAAAGTTTTGAAAGGATCTTTCAAAATTATTTCTGAAATACAAACCTGATTCAAGGGATCTTTTCAAATTTTTACCCGTTTTCATGTGTACACCAGAATATGATTAAGCCACCATAATTTTTATAAAAAGAATTATTTTATCAATAAAAATTATCCTTTATAATTTCTGTATTTAGGAGTACAAATTTGTTTTTCCACATTAAAATTCTCTTTAATAATTTCCTTAAAATGCTCTAGAATGATTCAGTTCTAATGAATCTTAAGAACTCTTTTTACACAATTTCACATCAGTGGGACATAATTTGTTCCTAAAATATAATTTCAGTGTCATAGTCTTTTATTTCTTTTTATATTCTTGTTTACATACTGATTTTGTGCCAAATATAAATGACTTTCTAAAATAACTCTCCTTTCAAAAGTAAAAATTATTTTCCTCAACTCACATTAACTTTAATGAGATATATTCCATGTTCACCACTTATTTATTTCTTGTGGTGTATATAATTACCTATTGGTATATCATATCTAGAGTCTAATTATTCTCATAATATTATACTGGATTATTATTTTAATGATTCAAGGTGTTATGAGAAACATTTCAATATTTAAGGATTATTTCCTCAAGGATTATTTACTGGTCTCATTTAAAAGTAACCTAATCTATCTCAACATAATTTGTTGAGTTCTTTAATTCCTTGAGTCTTATCTCCAATGATATCATACAAAAATTGTTTTGAATTTTTTATGATTTTTTATAATATATATGTGCTATCTTGAAACCATTGACCATATAACTCTGAATGGTTACTGTTTATGATTAATGATTGGGGAATGTTATTTACATTTCATATGATAATTTCAATATGAATTTTTATGTAATTTATATTTCTACCTATTCATAAGAGGAATTAACTGGACATAGTATGTGTTGTGTGGGGCCCACAATATCCCTTCTAGGAATTAGTAAGTCTCATGAGACAAACTACTGTCTTGGCATAAGGCATTGAAAAAATGATTATTTATGGTCTGGGCACGAGGCCATAAAATTATAATTATGATGTCCCACATTATCCATTCCCTCATTATGAAAATATTATTGATGGTTCATATGGTAATTCTACTAGTAGAATAATCATGTTTATGTTTTATTATGGAATTATTTATTCAGCTCTTATTCATGCCATAATGTGTTCATGTTTATATTTAGAGTCATGTGTTTTAGTTATTCACCATGCCTAATGTTTATGTTCATATTATTTTCCACTGTACTACTTAACCCTTAGTGTGCATTTGATCTCACACATTTCATTTGTTTTACCTTACCCAGGTTATGAAGAAGAGATCATTTATTTATTTTTCAAATTTTCAGTTTATTAGATTTTGTTTTGGATAATTTTTTTGTTTCCATTAAAAATATAAAATGGGTTCTATGTATATATCTAGTTTCTTCAATAAGACTATATAGATTGGTACTTTGGTATTTTATTCCCTTTGATCATTACAATATATTAAAATAATACCCCTCCTCTGACCATCTAGGGTCTATTCGTTATAGTTGGTATCAAATGAATTTTAGTAGAATCCTTGGGTACTCAACATAGAAAAAAAAGGTTAGGGAACAAAGCCCTATGATGGTATTTGAGGACTAAAAAACAATAATATCATAGAATTGTGGTAAGGAATAGATTATTTAGATAATTTTAGAAAATAAATCCCTATTTAGATAAAAAAAAATGTATAGGTAGCTCTGGAACAGATGTACCTAGGAGTGAAAACTCTAACATGGAGTTTTAGGCTTGACCTGGGGTATCCTGGTACACAAAAATGGGCTTTGCTGCACTCTTGGTTTGAAAATCATAGGGGATATTCTTAAGATAATAGAAATTTTATTTACCCACCATGGTGAAGGATTTACGCCCCCAATGTAAACAAAGTATATGGGTCTAAGATTTACGATGCATAAATTTATGCTTTGTGATATACCATGTATAGAGTCATATATAGTTCCTAATTTTATAAGCTAATATATAATATTGAATTGATTATAAATGGATCCTAGAATATGGAATAAAAAAATCCCCAATGCACGTGATGCAAAGAGTAAGAGGGATCATATATCTAATTGTCTTAATCCATCTTTTCAAAAAAATATTGTCTCCCAAGTGTCCTCATCATATGATGAAATAATATCATATGTTAAAAAGGCATGTAAAACTACTTCGAGTCCTATGGATTTTAAGGGATGAAAAAGAATAAGTGGATGGTGGAGAGACACGGGGATAAAGGGAATAAGGGAAAGAAGTGCTTTCCCACAAGTGATAACTATGGAAAAAATCACACTAGTATATTCTTGAAGGGAATTGTTGTTTTCTATATGTGTGGAGAAAAATGACACTATGTTCATGATTTCACGGGTAAGAAAATGGTTTCTAATGTACAATGCTTCAACTATAAAGAGATGAGACACTATGGAAATCAATTTCAAAAGTGTTAACAGAATATAACCCAAATGATTATTTTGGATAATTATCAAATTATGATGCTACTGCAGATGAAGTAGAATGATAAATATGCCTAGTCAATAATCATTCCATTTGAATATTTTTTCAGTAATGTAATGGTTGTTTGAATTATGATATATATAACGATTGTACTAGAAAACATTTTCATTAAGGATTTGAGGTCATATGATGAATGACACATTAGAAAAGTGATTCTTTAGAAAGTTAAACTTTTTATGAAAAACAATATGGTAAAGGGAATGACAACCCTTAATATATATCTTATGTTGAGATAATGATAAATAAATGATTGATTCAGATAAATATTGACTACCTTAGAACTGATTATTGACTGGTTGAAAAGCGGTTTATGCTATCATCGATGGAGTTTACAACACATTTTTATTTAAGGAATATATCCAACAACATGTATCTTACTTAAGGAATATAGAATAGTACAAGTTTCCAATATGGGTTTTATTGTAATTCAGGTTATTACCATATTTCAAGACGATACATGATGAAGTTATTCACATGTTTAGAAAGTGAATTATTGAGGTGTTTCTTTTTGATTAAGGGTTAATGATATTTTCATCATGGAAATTTAGACACCTTCATTATAATGTGGTGAATCATTATATTTTCAAATTTTAAGAATTTACAAAATGGTTTAAGTTGATCTTTTTATCGGGTTTTAGAGTTTAATGTTATTTCATGATTGTTTGACTATTCTTTAATGGCATTGTTGTCCAATTTGAATGTGTCGTTTAGTAGTAAACGACACATTTCCATTTCCTCTTATTAATAAGATATGTTAACCATATTCATGATTTTTGTTTACCATTAAATAAATTTTAAGTGTCTACCATTACCTTTCAAAGTTCAATTTCAAAATTTTAGGATGAATTTTTTGTAAAGAAAGGATAATGTAACACCCCAAAAATTTAAAAATATGTTTAATATATAAAGAAGGAAACACTATGTATCTAAAAACACCAAATTTTTATAACCTATCCAAGTAAACAAAAAAATGTCACCTCTGTGAATTGAATTTCGAAAGACTGACATACACGATTGAATTCGGTAAGATATTTAGAATCTAATAAGACAACTTTATTTTTTTTGGTGACTAGTTACATACCCTTATGAATAGAAACATAGAATTATGAATAGTATATTAAAAAAAATATAAACATATCCCATGGATGTATAAATAAAATTTAGACATCTTTAATTTGATAAAATGATCCTAGTATCAGTGTTGGTAATTTGGTATGACAGAAATATTAAAATGAATATTTTATGAATATTTAAATAATTTAAAATGGAAACTCATTTTTATAAAATTTAATCTTAAATTTTTATTTATTGTCTTATTGTTTTAAGATAATTTTATGGGGCCCTAAATAATTTCTCGTGGTGTTATATAACAAGTTATAATATTAAAGTTTTTTTTAATAAATTGTCATTGTATTTAAAATTAAATTAAAAAAATTAAAATTATTTTTAAAAAATGGAATTAATTTTTGATGTTTACAAATAAATAAATTTTTATGGTGATGTTTTTGGGATTTTTTGAAGTTCATGAATTATTGATGAATAGTGAAATACAATAAAATACCGTATATACAAATTATCAGTTGAATACAATATTTATGTAATCATTAGTGATTTAAGGCCACTTGGTTCAACCTCAATTGCACTTATTACTATTATGGGTCCCATGTAACTATACTATTGGTTTTCATGAAGGAAATAATGAAATAATGAATAAAATATTCAAAATTTACTCTTCTTTTCCATTATAAATCCACCTTTCAATCCCTCTTCTCTTCACTCTTCTGAAGCCTTATGCCTTGTATAAGATCATCCCAAATAACCCTTCTTAGTCAATATTCATGTCCAGGAACTCTTGGTCTTTCCAAAAGAGAAAAAAATCTCCCTTAAAGATGCACTCAAGGAATATTACTTCAAAAGGTAAATTCCTCCTTTCACTTCTTCAATTTCAAGTTCTCTTTTATGTGGTACCTATTTCATGTTTTCATACTGTGATATTATTTACCTATTATTATATACCTATATTATTATATTAGTCATTCATTAATTGGTGACCCCTATCCAATATCTTTTTAATGATTTCTTAAACCATGTTGCATAGCCGTTATGCTGAAGAATTTTAATCTCAAAATCTCTCTGTTTTTCACGAACTCTTATTATGTTATTATATTTTAATTTAAATTTTTCAAATAGAGGGTATAAAATTTTGTATCCCCCTTAAATACCATATTATATATTAATGAGGAGATATATGTTTTATCTCATTAAAATATTTTATGAAATTTTAAGCGATGTCGTTAGGGTACCTAATTTTCATGAGGGATTTCTCAACATTTTTTTAATTTTGAGTTCCTTTCTTTTAATTTTCATTCCTCCTCACCCTCATCCAAATGATATAATAATTCCATTTTCTTATATGAACCATAATTTTATGATTCTAATGTAATATTTCTTCATCATCTCTCTTTTTAAAATAGTTTATGTTAAAAATGAAATCACCCTACGAGATGTGCTAATTAACCACATTCAAGGATGATGGGTTTTCAATTTATAATATCATATTCAATTATGGAAATCAAACCATTATTATGGTTTAAATAGAATATATTATATTTATTATGTATCATCTATTGTTCTATAATCTTTTTGAACATTTAGTTTTAATTTATGAAGAAAATGAGTTCGTGGTCTCCAAAAACCGCTAATTAACCCAAACAGTTATCATTAAATAATTTATATAATGATTCATCTTCACTCTAAGTATCCAAATGTAATTTAAAAACATGTAAACTTCATTCTGTTCACTAATTACAAATAACTTCAATTCTGGAAAAAAATCATCATTTTACATGATTCTCCATTCATGTATATAAGTATACCGATCACGAAACAAACAGACCAAACAATGAAATTGAACCTTTTAACCCATCAGAAAATCCCTGAATGAACTTAATAAGGTTATAATAATTCAATTACATGTATAATAGGTTCTTCTAATATTAATTAATGAATTAAATTTTGTTATCCATAAAATTAAGATCATGTTGAAGAACACCATCAGACTTAATGTAAGGGCTTTCTCCATCCTACTTTCATCTTTGGGAGATATTCTATATTCATTATTATTACTTGTGTATGGTGTATGTATACTGACCATTGATTCTTCATATCATGAATATATTGTTTATAAATTTATTCAATATATCATTTAATGATTATTAATTTTGGGGTATTTGAATCGATTTATTATAAAGTGATATGGGTTTTCCACCGGAACCTCCATTTTCATTCAGGATACTTTTATTATCTAATTACATCAATGAAATTTTTATGAATTATTATAAACTACTCATAAATTCTGTGTGACTATTCTATATATTATTATAAATTATAAACTTTCACAATTTTATGTGGAGTTACACATTTTAAAAGGATCTTCACAATTATTTCTCAAATACAAACCTAATTAAAGTGATCATTTAAAATTCATACCCATTTTCATGTGTACACCTATATATGGTTTAAGCTGCCATTATTTTTATAAAAATAATAATATTATCATGAAAAATAATATTGGAACATTTTGGGATTTAGGATAACCAACATGACTTTCCACTTTAAAATTCTCTTTAATACTTTCCTCAAAATGCACTAAAATGATTAATTTATAAGGAATCTTATGAACTGTTTTTGCATCATCATTTATGCCTAAAATATAATTTCAATTTTATATTTTTCTATTTTATGGAATATTCATGTTTATATAAATATTTAATTCTAAATAAAAATGATTTATTAAAATAACTCTTCTTTAAAATGTAAAAAGTATTTTTCTCATCTGACATTATCTTTTATGAGATATATGCCTTGTTCCTGACTTATTAATTTCCTGTGGTGTTTGTAATTACCTTTGGTATAACATATATAAGGCCTCATTATTCTCATAATATTCAATGTGATTATGATTTTAATTATTCAAGGTGGTATGGGAAACTTTGTAATGTTTAATGATTATTTCTTCATGGATTTTTTGATGGACTCATTTAAAGTATCCTCATATATGTCAACATTCATTTTTTCATATTTTACATCACTGAGTTCTATATCCTATGATATCATCCAATATTTTTTATAGAATGTTTTATGCTTAGTTTGACTATGGATGTGATATCTTGGAATCATTCACCGTATTACTCTGAATGGTAACTATATTTGTAATGATTGGGGAATTTTATTTACATTTACTATATTAGTTTTAAAATGAATTTTCATGTTGTTTATGTTTATTCCCATTCGTAATTGGAATGAATTGGACATATAAAATGTTAGGTGGTTCCCACTATATCCCCTAGATGCATCGATAGGTCTCATGAGACAAACTACGGTCTTTTCCCAAGGCCTTGAAAAAATTATTATTTATGGTCCTAACACGAGGCCTTGAAAGTATGGTTTTGATGTCCCACATTATGCATTACCTCTTTATGAAAATATTGTTGATGGTTCATGGGGTTATTGGAATAGTTGAATACCCATGTTTAAGTTTTATTATGGAATTATTTATTAATCTCTTATTCCCACTATAATGTGTTCAACATTATTTTTAAAGACATAAGTTTTAGTTATTCACCATGCCTAATGTTTATGTTTATTTTAAATTCCGTTGAACAGATTAACACTAATTAAGAATTAAAACTCATCACTTTCATTCATTTTACCTTCCTCAGGTTATAAAGAAGAGATCATTTATTGATTTTTTCAGGATGTAGTTTATTAGGTTTTATTATGTATCATTTTTTGTTTCCATTCAATTTGTAAAATGGGTTCCATGTATGTATCTAGTTTCTTCAAGACTACTAAACTGATCAGACACTTGGGATTTTATTCCTTGTAATCATTCAAATGTATTAAAATATTGAACCAGCACCGAGCTTCGGGGGATGGGGTGTTATAGAAATTCTAATTTAGCATTATAAATTATTTTGTTCAATGTTTTCTCAATTAGCATTTAGTATTTCTCATAATTCATCAAAAAATGAAACTTATCATGAAAATAGAATACATTTAATCAAAGTAATTTTTTATATTCAAAGATAAAACAATACTTTTATATTTTCTAATAGAATTTATAAATGTTTCCAAAATAGTATTTAAATTTTTTTTTCCATTAAAAAGCCGTAAAAAGTATTTTTTAGAACAATAAACTATTTAAGAATATAATTGGTTTTATTCTAATATTATGCCTACCAAAAATACAAGATGACTGTCAAAAATATTTGATTGAATAAATAATTTTTTTTATTATTATCATTCACTAATTTTAAGTAATTTTATTTATTAAGACCAAACACATTTTTAAATCATAAAAAGAGAACTTTATAAAAAAGTATTTTTTTTTATATTCAGTTGGTTCCTATATAAATTTCTAAATAATTTATAACCAATAAATTAAACAATATATTTTCATAGGATAATTAATAATATTCATAATATCAAACATAATAGATTGGTTATATCTTATTACTTTAAATGATAATCATTTAACATGGTGCTGTATATAAATAAATGTAACAATAAAATTCAATTTATTGAAAAATGAAAATATCATAAAGTCATGGGTTGTTACATTCTCCCATCTTTCAAGAAATTTCATCCTCAAAAATGTTTAATTCTATTTTGGTGACAAGGTTTTTAATATTAATGTTAAATTTAATGAAATAAGACATTAGAACAAGTGCTAATGAAACATCCACATTAAAATAAATAAATTCATGTATGAATTCCTTAAAAAATAAAAAAACACTTGGGTTATATGTGGGAAAACATTTACATTGATCATAAATCTAAAAATCAATTTCTAATGGAAATTGATAGAGTACCAGATCAGGAGAAAGCTAACATTCCTAAAGCTATAAATCTCATAGAATCCAAGAAACCATTTGATTTATCAAAAAATAATGAACTATGATAACCATTTAAGTTTCAATATCCTTTCACTATAATAATTGAAACCATTTACTTCATTGACTAATAACTAAAGGAAACATAGTTAATTGACATGAATAGTTTTATCCTTTAATTAATTTTTACCAAAAACTCACATGTCTCTCAAGAAGATAATTTTTTTAAAAATATTATAATTATCATTATCGTATAGGCTTCCATAAAATGAAATTATAATTCATATATCATATTGTTTAAAAAAGTTAAACTATGTTATATTAACATAGACATCATATAGGCCATTGGTAGGTGATTAACCCATGCTTCCCTTCAGTTGCGGGTTCACGTCTCGTGGCAATTCCAGATGAGATGAGTTATCGCCTGACCTATATGTTATCCTTTTTCGTAAACTATTTTATTATAATATTCCTGAAATAACCTTAATGTATTCAAAATTATTGAAATTTATTAACCTCAAACAATAATATCCATTGTTCAACATAATCCATTCCAACCTTAAGACTCGTCAAAAATATTTGTGTCCAAATTAATATTCCAAAAAGGTCTTTACATATTTGAAATAAATCTAGACATTAGATTTTTCTCAAAAAATGAAATGTATCTCTAATTGTCACATACCTAATATATGAATACCATAATGAAAACATTTTTTCTTATAAATAATTAAATAAGAAATATTTTTGTAATAACATTACATATCTCAAGATTCTCATTACAAAAATATCATAACATAATTATTGGATAAAAAAATAGAAATACAATAATTATTACACTTTTACTGTAGTAACAACATATTTTTGGCCTTGATCCCTTTGACTTTTGTAGCTATATTTACTAGATTCTAAGGAAAATTATTTTATTAATTTCTCATCTTGTAACAATTGAAACATTGAACAATGCTAACTTCATTCCTTCTGTTACAATTATTGACATGGTGGACATTATCAGCACACATTGGTAATACACCTTTTCCTTTCAAGTAGGAACATGGTGTTTCCTTCCATAGTAATTATATATGGGAAAACCCTTATTTCTATTTTTACCTTTATATGTATCTTTCACTGCCATTCAGTTCTCCTCTTGGTTTCCCTTATAGTCCCAAGAAATACAAAATAATTTCTCTATGTTGATATCCATGAGACTATATATTTGTATAGTGAAATGTTTTAGAGACTAATGCCTTTTGAAGGAATATATTTAACCCATTAATGGAACAATAAATATTACTCCTTGGGTTACATGTTTTGCATCCGTCATGCCCTGATAACCTTGTAAAGTATAAATCTTACATTACAACATTCTCATCCTTCTTTTTCCTCAGATTAATGAATTTTATCTCCATATCTGCTCACTGTTCACGATTGAAATATTTTTCCACAAATATTTCCTAGAAATCGTTCAATACAAATTTTTCCATTACATCATCCTCCTTAGTGTATTGGATCAATAACCACTACTAATATGCATATCATGGAAGATGATAAACCTCAATGGTAACTTTCTACCTTTTGTTACTTCCCAAATCAAGAAATATATGGTCTATGGAACATGTCCATTGTTCTATAAAAATGTATTTTTAGTCCCATTGAATGTTGGAGGGTGTTGGATCATGAAGAGGTCTAACATTACTCCTCCATATTATGAATCATGATACTTCTTACATGAAATTTTATTATTCATAACTCAATTCAGTTTTCCATGTATAGTTATAATATGATCAACACTATTAACAGATCTAGCTCTAACATCATTATCTTGTGTATGAGGGTAATCCTTACATTGATTACTTGCTGATATATAGTTTTCATTCCTTATATTATGCGTAATTTCTAGACAATGACAAATACTATATTAGGTTATGAATCACAATGCATAATTTTCAAACGAGTAGCACTTAACATAAATTTAAAAATTTATTCATAGCTAATGATATAATAATACAATTGTTATCTTTCAAGAAATATTTAATTTTAAATCATTTATAATGGGTTTTAAATAAAATTTTAATTATGCTAAGAATATCCCCCAGGAGAGTCAAATATAGGGAGAAGTAAGGCTCGTTGTTGTGTACTAGGTTACACTATGTCATGACTAATGCATCCTATCATATTTGTTACCCCTAGGTACATTTGTTCCATAACTATGCCCTCTTGTAGAATCTAGATATGGATTAATTTCTAGAATGACCAACATAATCTCTACCTCACAAAAATTCTAGGTTTTTATTCTATGCCTACCCTCAAAGAATATCATAGTGTTTTCATTCCCTAATATAATTTTTATCAATTCCTCTAATTTTTATTTGAAAACAACTGTAATGACCCAAAACCTTGTATCATGGATCCGACAACATACTTAATTATATTTTCCTAGATACATGATTTTAATCCGAAAGTACTGATTAGTTTACTACTTATTGAATATTGATTACATACATGGAATTCACATTATAAACTAAAACATAAGATACATAATGAATTTTCATCGATCATGCCATTATTCCCTTTATAGTAAACCTATTAATCTAAATAAAAACACTCTTTCATATCTATTGGAGAAACAAAACATAATAATGGGGTGAGCTAAAATTCTTAGTGTGGGTAAGCGTACAGTGTAAGGTATGAGTAAAAATTGAATAAACAATTTTAACAGGTAAATAACTGAATCACAATCCTTTTAAATAATCAAAATATCAAGGAAACTTAACTATGTATATTGCAGTAGTCAAAAAATCACATGGAACATCTCATAATGATAGAATTAATAATTCTGAGCATCTAAAACAAGCCATCAGGTCCTTGACCATGACATCTGAAAATAAATGGTTAAGGCCTTGGCCAAATCTACATCTGAAAATATAATGTAAAGGCCTCAACCAACTCCATATGTGGTTCATCTAAAGAGACCTAATAATGCATTGAGGTTATATAATGGTCCCCAAAAATTACTTACTAAATCCAATGCATTCCTCATATGAATGGGGTGAAAAAACATATACATATGAAATGTAAGTAAAATTTCCCAATCAGTAAACATAATCAGAAACCATATTAAGTAATATGGTTAATGATATCAAAATAGCACATCCATAGTCAAACTGATCATAAACCATTTTATAAAATATTTTAGATGATATCATAATAGATCACCCATAGTGAGACCAAAAATTAAGAAGACTATTTTGACATTGATAAAAATAATATAATAAAATCCTGGAAAAATATTGAGAGAAATATCCCATTTTACTTTCAAATCACTTATTTAAAAATCTTATCAATTTTAAGTGAAAAAAGTTTATCTGACAGTATCCTAGTAAACTTTTAATATGTTCTTTAAAATGACAGGGTTTCATGATTGTAACACCCTGATATTTTATGATTATTTTGAAATTAATTTATCTTTTTGATATTGTATATTTCAAGTGACTCTAGAAATATATATATATATATATATATATATGAAAACATAGTCAAAAATTCATTTTACATGCAATACTGTCATGGATTTCACTGTACGCATTACCAAATTGGCTTGTACTACATGTAACATTGACTTGGCATATGATGCACACAACACTATGTTTCTCCAAAACACACAGACACAAATATATGTAATTATTTAAATGAGGTAATTATAACGTAACTGGTAAACATAGATTTATGAATAATAATACTTACTTTTCAAATATTTTTTGTTGTCAATTTATATAAATAAAACATATTGATAATGAAATATAATATTTTTTGAAAATTTATTTTATGTAAAAAATACCCTATCCATGAAAGAAACTCATTTAATAATAAAATTAATTTCATTAACATTCAAAAATTTAATTTTATTAAATAATAAATTATTTTGAATTCAGAACATTTAAATTATCTAAGGTTGAATTTTTGGGATTTTTTTGAGAAACATCATTTTTTGACAAATAATTAAAAATACTTATTTTTAGTTTAAAAATTCCTTTTTAAATTAATTTTTAATGTTAAATGATATTATAATTTTTTTAAGGTCCTAGTAGATAAATATGAAATCTATTATTACAATTTAATTTAGTGTGATGAATTTCACATTGAAATTAGATACAAAATCAAAAAAAAAATTTTATCATTTTTCTACATTAAAAACTCATTATTTCATGCCAACTACAAGATTAACACTGATCTTAATTTTTCCACCTTTTCGAATTGAATTTTAAAAATATTACAGAAAATATAATCTTCATTCTAATATTTAGAGTCTAAAAATACTAAGTTTATTTTTCAGAAAAATGTTTAGTAAAAATGGTTAAAATTAATCACATTAGTTACGGACATATTAAGCATTATCTGGGACTAAAAAAAATTAGGGATAAAAAAACCTAGATACTTTTACAAGACCAATTTTCTATCCACATATCATTCGTACGACTTCTAGTTTGGAGTTGTTTGGGTTTTTATTGAATTTTTTAGGTATGGACATTTGTACACAAAACATTTTTCCAAAAATTCAATGTGGGTCCTTTTCTGTTCCATAAAAGACATCCACATATACCCATTCATCACACCTCTAAAACATATTAAGTTCATCCAATACCTACCCAATCCACATAAAAATGATTCTCCCATCATCTTGAATCCCCACATGGGCTAGAAATTCTTATAAGGAATCCTTTTCACAAAAACCAAAAGAAATTACATGATTTAGAGGTAACACCTTCTCTCTTGTTCCTTTCAATTATTTTCCTTCACCACCCACTCCACTCTCTATAATATAGTTTTGTATAACAATACAATAATCATAAAAATACTGGGATATTTTTATGTGATGGGTTATACCTACACACACACACCTCCATATAATGGGTAACGAACATACTATTTCCTTGTAGGGTGAATTTATGTCTCATGAAATGATGATTGTTCATTTTTCCAATACCAGCTTTCTTGGTGGAAATTATGATGAATACTATATTTATATATTCTATATATAATATTTATTATGTATTTAATCTTATGTATTACTTTTTACAACACATTCCTTTTTTACTTCTTATTTGGTGTTAATACGATAATCCGGTTTGAAGAAGTCTGGACTGCCGCCCACTCAATGTGTTGTGATTCATTAACACACCACGTAAAGTATTTTGGATGGGTTTAGTGAAATTATATGATATATATGATATATTCTTGCAAATATAATAATTGTATATATATAAATTCACACACACACATATATATATATGTGTGTGTGTGTGTGTGTGTGTTTCATTTTCATTCTTCAATTTAATACGACAATTAAAAAACACACGGTTCATTCGTATGTATAACATATTGTCTCCATGAATGGTGTATTCAATTTCATACATATTTATTCAATAGATTTTTATAATATAAATATAATGTATATAGATTATATTTATATCATGATAAACATTCTATAATCATGATATAATTAGATGGACCAATGATATAACAAATTAAGACACATGTGAAGAAGAAAACGAATATTACCCATAGTGAAACATTAACACAGGGTCGTTAACAAGTGGGTAATATAAAGTAATAATAAAACCAAATATTGTATTATATATAACAATATGGTAGTATAAACTATTTATAATAAATTTATATTTTTTTAATGGTGGTTTGAACGAGTACGACGAGGGTGATGACACAAGGTAAGGGGATTTCATCTCACATTTAATTTCCATGAGATTATTGTTATGTTCACCACTCTATATTTTAGTTTGGTGTATGTAATTACCATTATTGAATTATGTTTATATTATAAAAAATATTTGGGGAATTCACATGTGTATTTTATAATCCTTCTTTTTTGGGGTTTATGATTCAAAAGTTTCCAAATCGGTAAAATGTTTTGTCTCAATTTCCCTTCATTGAGAATCATGTTTTGTTATGACCCTCAACTCTATTTCAAGGTTCATATATTTTAATTATACATGACATTTAATGAATTTATATATTTTAATTATATAATATGATTCATGTAATTTCCTTTTCTTATAAGTATAGTTTGAACCAATGTTACTAATTTATAAGAGTTTATTTGGACAAGATCATTTGAATTTGAGATTGATTATGTTTATGATTCCTTTTATAAAATCATATTATCCTTTTCTCAGGAATTCTCATGTGTTTCCTTCTCCTCTTTGTATTAAAGATATCCTCATTTTTATCACCATTTTCAACTCATTGGAATGTAATATAAATTTTTTATATAAAATTTGAACATCTCTCTATCTTCCTTCGCAAATATATTTTATTCAAAAACCATGATTTCATTAATGTTTTCAAAAATGATTTCAAAATATCATTGAATTTTACTTTAAAGGAATATTTTTTTTGAATTTTTTTTATATTTTTGGGAATCTAGTATAATCATTCAATTCTATATTCAAGGAAAATGTTTTTCAGAAGATTTTTCATTATAACAAAAAATTTCAAATAAGAAAGGATATTTTCATCAAGAAATTTATTAAAATATATTTCAAAGTTAATCCCAATAAAAGATAAATTACATTGGTGTTGTTGATTCATTTATAGGGAAATTATTTAATTTTCCCATTCATATTCATTCTATTAATAGATTATGTTTTGATTGATGGGTGTTTATGAATCCCTTTTTTTCTTTCATGGGTTATATAATTTTGAAACATGATTCCTTTCATGGGTTATATTTTTGGTGAATGATTATGAAACCTATCTCATTTGACAAGTTATAAAATATTTATATTTTTATGATACCCATTACCATCCATGAATTATGATAGGATCACTTATGATCTTATGGAACATGTATGTATGATTTAACTATGAGATGGGTGGGACTGATATATCCCTCTAATGAATTGGGTAATGATTTATATATCACGAGATAGATAGAGATCAAATGGGGGTTTACTCAGCTCCATAATATATGGTTGGAATGAGGTTTCCTTTGGTTTAGTAATACAAGGCTGTAACAAGGGCTCACCTGGTTCAGTAAAGGAATTTTTTTGATATGTTGGACATGGAAGTGATTCCTCACCTACTATGGAAATAATATTATATACTTATGTGTTTCTCACAATTCTATGTATTATTACAATGTTATTATTTCTTGTATTATGCTCTTTATTTCATTATGATTCATTTATTATGAACTACCAATCTTTGTTCCAGGATTTCTATTATGATATTTGATATTCATGGTATGATCTTCTATTTCCCAGATCACATTCTCTTACCTTATGATAATATTTATTGTTACGTGCCTCCCCTGTTTACCCTTATTGAGCATATGAGTTCACCACTTTTATGCTTCTTTCCCCTAGGATATGATGATATGGACTATATTTGAGGTGTATAAGAAGGATGATAGACAAGAAGATCATATTGGGTGAAGATGTGGCTTATATATGAACCAAATTTTATGTTTTCATGTTTCTAAATGCACTAAACCAATTACGATATTTGATTATCTATTAGTATTATTTATAAGTATTCAAAAAATGTTATTTAAATTTAATATTTTAAAATAGAGGGTCACTTTAGTTGGTATCATAGAAATGGAATAATTAACCTTTGAAAATAAGGATGCAAAAACCTTATTGAGATAACTATGTTCATTTTTATGATTATTTCTATGGATGTCTCTAAGGATATGTATAAATATGAGTTAACATTTAAAAAATGTTCTAGAATTTTGGTAAAGGATATAGTGAATGGTTTCCAAGAAATACATCCAGGTATGGATACTAAAAGTGGATGTGGCTCTTGAGAATATGTTTGTAGGGGTAATAACTCTGATAAGATGATCCAGGTTTGACTCATGATAATATGGCACACAACAATAGGCCTTGCTGCCCAACTAGTTTGACACATCTAGGGATATTATTTGAAAATTGTTGAACTCTTTATGAACCATTATAATGAATTTAAATACATGTTGTCTAAGAGTAACTTATTATGAATCTTGGGTGTTATAGATTAATCAATGTGACATGATTTAGACATCATATAAGTAATTCATTGCATTAATTAGTGAGTTTTTTTCTATGATAAGTAATCCTCACACTATGCTTCTAGTTTTAGTCATATGGTGGGAATTAAAATGAAATGTATTAATTTTGAATGTGATAGAAGAGTATATGATGAGTAGTGAAGTGGGATGATCTCTGGATTAAAATATGTTGTGATCATTCCTAATTAGTTTTCATGCAACATGATTAACCACATTTACCTTAACCATCTATCAGACTCACCAATAATGACAAATAAGGATTTTTCTGAGAGTTTAGGTTATAGAGATCATGGAGGAATGAACAATCAATTTCCTTTATGTCATGTGTATTGAATGAATCACCAAAGTGAACCAGTTTGTGGAATAAGAAGATGACTTTAATGTGGAAAAGAAGTACATAAAGCAACTAAATATAAGGAAAAAATGAAGAGTTTAGTTAATGAAATGGCTAAGAATTTTTCCTCCCTAAGACAACATCAAATGTTAAGTGTTTTAAGTATATATATAATGGTCATTATACAACCCAATTTCACAAGAGGTATGTTCCTAAATAGGGTCAACAAGGTGGAGTGAGTAATGGGTTCCCTACGGATGATGATGAGATTAAAAATGAAATGTGAAGGGAAATATGTTTTGTGTAATAGGATGAGGTATCATAGTAAATGGAATAAGTATGATGTGAAATAGTCAATGTTTTTATATATTACGTCTCAAAAATTTATGGATGATGAAAATATAAGTCTTGTTCTATATATGGTTTTCAATCAGTATTTACAATTTTATGTTGAATGATCATGTTGGACTAGACAATGGATTTTATTAGAAGGTTATATTTTGAATAAGGAAAGGTTACCATTAAGTTTTTATGTCAAGATAATGTTGTATGGATAAAAAATGTGAGATATAGATAAGTGTATTAGATCATACATATTACCTTGGAACTATGAATGGAATTGTTTATAGGTGGTATATGCTATCATTGATGAAGTTTACAATTTTTTTGAATTTTGTGAATAAATCCAATAACTTTTGGAGTAAGGAAGAATGAAAGTTTTCCAAAATGATTTATGGTAATTTATGTTCTTACGATGTTTCAAGTGAATATATGATTACAATATTCAAATTTTAGGAATGTGACAACCCGGAGAAACCTTTTGATATATGGGGGAATCGATGATAAATTTATTTCATGAAGCTCTTTATAAATATTTATATTTTCAACTTTGAGAAGGGTTATAAGGTCAACTATTCATGGAAATATTAAGTTATGCTTTGGAGAAAGTATTTATGAACTAAGATTGTATTGAAATCCTTGGTTAAAACAATATTTAATGATTAACCTTATTTAAAGGATTTAAATTTTTTGAATTATATTATTATCCATTTAAAAAAATGAAATCATATATGTTGGGTGACAACCAATGAATTCTGCCACCTCCAAGGGTCTTAAACCAATAAAAAAAGGATGATAAGAGTTCCACACCAACCACTGGCCTCCATAATGTCCTGGTTAAGGAATATTTATTTTTGATGTATAAATATTTATGATTAAACAATAGTGTTAATTTTAATATTTGGATATTAATGTATTAACCATATATATTTTCTTTATAGGATAGTTATGAATAAATAGTTATACTTTTCATTATTTTATAGTCCTTAATATATGCTAAAAGTGTATTTTACTACTTCTGGAATCAATGTTAATTATCTGTAAATAGATTTCATGATTTAATGGAGGAATTTAAAATAGTAAAAATCACAAAAAATAAGGAAATTTTGTTCATAGAAATATATATATTTAGTATATTTCATTATATTAATGGTCAATCGAAAAATTACTCCAAGTGAAGACAATGATAATTTTTTTTCCTAATAGAATTATTTCTATTGACCAAATGGCCTTATAAATCATCATCGATTTATGACATTGAGGCCCCCAACTTTTATGGGATAATTCAATTTTTTATGATTGATTACCTCAAGTAACCCCTATAGATATTTATGCTTTTCATCTGTTTATAATATTTACTCCCAACATATGTTCTCTTATGAGGAAACCCAGTCATATGGGAAACCTTTACGGTCCCAAATTCCCATTTTTAATGGAAGTTTTAGTATTAATTTTTATGATATAGGTTTCTATGAACGAAACATTAAAGTATTAACACATTGATAACAAAGACTAATTTCTTGTGTGAAATTCATTTTTAGGGGGGGTGATAGAATTAACACCATGAGATTTGGTGATTTGTCTTCAAATTAATTTATCTTTTCGATAATTTTCATTTCAAGTGAAACTGGAAATAATTATATATATATATATATATATATTTCAACAGTATTTCAAATATTAGATTCATATGTTATGCCAACATGGATTGTGCTACATGTAATACAAACATGGATTTCCCTACACGTAACACCAATATGTCATACGATGCATGGAACAATGAGTTTCAATGAAACAAGTACGTATATATAATTATTTAAATGATTTAACTATAACCTAACCATTAAAATAAGTTATAGTAATTTCAATAAATACTTTTAAATATTTTTTTATTGATTCATATTAATAATACATATTGATAATTAAAATTATTTTTTTGGTAAAGTTCTTTTATGTTAAAAATATCATTTTCATATATTAACTTCTTTTAATAATAAAATTAATTTTACACACTTTTAAAAATTTCAGTTTATAAAATATAATTCAATTTTCAATTTAGAATTTAGAATTTCTCATAGTGTGAATTTTTTGTAGAAATGTCATTTTTTGATAAATAGTAAAAAATATACATTTTATATGAAGACTACCTATATTAATTAACTATTAATGTTAAAAGATATTATAAATTAGTTTTAAAGTAAGATTAAAATAATATTTGATCTATTATAATAATTTAATTCATTATAATTAATTTAAATTTGAAATTTAAGAAAAAATCATAACAAACTTTTTAGAATTTTTCTACATTAAAAACTCGTTATTTCGTCCCATCTGCGGGATTAACACAATTATTAATTTTGTCACTTATGTTAATTTAATTTTTAAAATACATCATACTCCATTTTATTTAGTCTAATATTTAGATTATAATAATACCAAGGTAATTTTTTACCCAAAATGATTATTAAAATTGATTAAAAGTAATCAGAGTATTTAAGGCCAAAATAATCTTAATTAGAGACTATACCTTAAAATTAAGGGACCAAATGACCTAGAAACTTGTCAAATTCTCATTGGATGTCCATATTTCTCACATAAACCTTCCATTATTTAGTTTTTTCTATTTATTATTACTTTTTTTAGATAATTACATGTGAACAACAATATTTTTTTCTAAAAATTCCAAGTAAGTCCTTTTCCAACCATATAAAAGGCCACAACATCAAACCATTACTCTAAATTCTTAATCCTCTTATGTTCTAACATGACCTTCTCAATAAAAATACCAAAAACAATCCCTTCAACCATGAAGCATATTATTGGTCGTAAATTCATTACGAAATCCTTTTGGAACAATCTAAAAGAAGTTACCCAATTTAGAGGTAATGTCTTTTCCCAAGTTCCTTTCCTTTATTTTTTTATCCACCAACTTGAACCTATATATTACATTTTTGTGTTAAATAAATAGCATCATAAACATAATATGATTTATTTATTCTATTTTTTAACCTACACATAAACACACATCCATCTAATGGATAATGAATATACTAATTTTTTTAATAAAAAATTACTACCTCACGAAATGATGATTGTTTATATTACCATTACCAACAATCATGACTTCCATTATGATAGAAAATATATTTATATATGTTATAAATAATATATATCATGTTTTAATGTTTCTTTATTTCTTTTTATAACACATATAATTTTACTTCCAATTTTCTATTAATACAATAATCTCATTTGAGGAAGTGTGGACTACCACCCCCTCAAAGTGATGTGATTTGTTTACAGACCACATGGAATGTATTCATGATTCATTTAGTGAAATTATATGATATATATTATATATTAATGGTAATTTAATAATTATATATATATATAAATTTCATTTTCTTTCTTTATACCAATTTGACAAATAAAACGGAAACGTCGTTCTTACATAGGTACAACATACCGTCACCATGAATTGTCTATTCCATTTCATACTTCATTATTCTAAATATTATTATTATATAAATATAATGTATATAAGTGATATTTATATCATTATAAACATTATTTAATGATTATATAAGTATAAATACTAACTATATAACAAATAAAGACACATTTGAAGAACTATGCGAATATTACCCGATGTGAAACATTAACATAGGATCGTTAACAAGTTGGTAATATAAGTTAATAATATAACTATATATGTTATTGGATATAATAATATATTTATTTAAAACATTTATAATAAATTTATATTTATTTTATAGGTGTATTATAAGAGTACGACCTGAGTTAAGACATTAGGAAAGGAGATTTCATCTCACTTTTAATTTCCGGGAGATTCATGTAATGTTCACCACTCTTTAAATTTGTGTTGTTTATGTAATTGACATGATTTAATTATATGTAACATATACATAAAATTATTTTTATTCACAATTTAATTTTATAATCCTTCTTTCTTGGGGAATAAGATTAAAAAGTTACCAAATCAGTAAAATGTTTTGTCTCAAATTTTCCTTCTTTTTGACTCATGTTTTGTTACGCACCAAAAAGCTTTTTCATGGTGCACATATTTCAATTTTAGAAGATATATCAAGATTATAAATACTTGCAGGATATTATATGCTTCATTTAAATCCATTTCTAACATGTATATTATGAACCTATGTTACCATGTTATAAGAGTTTATTGAGACTATCTCATTAGTTTTCGAGATTATTTGTGTTTATGCTTCATTTGATGAAATGTTATTATGAAAATAATTATAATATTAATTAGTTTAATTATCCTATTTTAATCATTATATCATAATTTTTTAGTACCATTTTCCCTCTCTTTTGTTCTGAAGATAATTTTTATGTAAAATCCCCCAATGTCTCTCTCTTTAGTCAGAAATTTATTGTATTCAAAAACCCTATTTTCAAAAATGTTTTCAAAATAGATTTCAAAAGATTCATGAAAGTAATTTTAAATGAAAAACTATTTCTAAAAAAATGTTTTATTTTTTTATATAATCCTTTATAATATTTCAAATATATTTTCAATGAAAATTATTTTCAAAAGGTTTTACATTAAAAATAGAATTCTTCAAAGAAGAAATCACATTTTCCTCATGAAATGTTTTAAAATATCTTCTAAATTATTTCCCATATAAGTTAACATCGATTGGAGTTACTCATGACTAGGTGGGTAAATTACTCAATGATTCCATTCATATTATATCTTATAATGGATTATTTTTTATGGAATGAATTTTATAAAACCAATTTATATTTCCTTGGTAATATACTATTAAATCCGGTTTCTTTTTTTTTCGGGTTATGTTTGTGGAGAAAATATTATGAAACATATAAGTTTCCACAGGTTATGATATTTTTACATGTTTTGGATACCCAAAAAATTGTATGGGATATGATTTTATTATTTATGATCTTGTGGAACATGTATGTATGATTTCACTATGAGATGGATGTGACCTATATCTCCCTTCAATGCAATGGGCAAAGATTTATATCTCATGATGTTTATAGTAATGATATTTGAGTTTACTCAGTTCAGAAATATAGGTATGGAATAAGGGTTCACTTAGTTTAGTAATATAGTGCAGGAATGGGGGTTCACCTAGTTCACTAAAAGAATTTTCCCACTAATATGGTCTTAGTAGGGATGCCTCAACTACAATGGAAATCATATAATATGCTTATTCATTGTCTAAACATCCATGTATTATTCCTATGTTATGATTTCATGGATTATTCCATTTTTTTATTGCGATTCATTTCTAATGAACAATAAATCTTTATTCCAGGATTTCTATTATGTTCTTCGATATGTAGGGTACAATAATCTATTTTCATTATCATGTTCTCACACCCTTATGCACATGTTTATGCTTAAATTTCTACCTTTTTTACCCTCACTAAGATTCCAAGATAACCACATTTATGCTTATTTTCCCTAGTTCATGATGATATGTATTTCTTTTTGTGTGTTTGAGAATGGTTATAGTCAAGAAGAACCTATGGGGAGATGAAGTATCTCATCCATGTACCAATGTTTACGTTTGTATGTTTCCAAAGAAAGTAGAACAATTATGGTCCTTGGGAATATATTTTTATAATGTCTATGTATTCAAAAAGAATGTAAATTTTAGGTCTACAAATATATGGTTTCTATAATGATGGATGAAAATCCTCTCACACTAAATAAGTTAAATAACATTACTTACATCAAAAAAAAATATTATCGTTTGGAAAATAAAATAAAGATTCCTTTTAAAAATTATTATAAAAATTAAAATGTGGGTAAAAATTAAATTCATAGGATAATATTAAAACCATTTTTATAAATTTTATAGAAAACATGTAAATGGGGGATAAATATTTCCTAGTAAATACTTATCTATAAATAAGCTTGAATAATAACGAGATTGTGATATTAACCCATACCTTGCATTTAATTTGGGAAGAACGTCCATTAATCATATGTATACTGGTTATAATAGTGTTCATAAATTATTAAACAAACATATTAATATTAATGATTTCATATAACATCATATTATAATAACTTATTTTCCATTTGTTAACATTAATTCTCTATTTCACTATTCATGGTGTTAATTGCCAAGTTTCTCGAGTATGCTTTGACTTGTTATTTGTCAGACATATTAATTATATAATGGATTCATCATATAAATAATGTAAACTAGTATTTAAATATTATTTATAATCAATATATATTTATTTTTTATAATCCATAATATTTGGAGACAATAAAATAAATGAATCGTTTATAGAGAAGGTAGACCATACCTACACATAAATGCTACTTCAATTTCATTTTCATATTAAAATAATGTAATGTAAATGATATATATGTATATTATAGTTATATTATAATATCTATGTCATTTATATCTCATATTATTATCAAAATCAACCACAATATGTTCCATGTACAATGTGAATGGATCACATCTCTTTGCTGAGGTAGTAATCCACACATCCACAAACGATGTTATCAACATTATAAATAATGTAATAAATAAAGTTACCTGTTATAAAATAATTATAAAAGAATAAAGATATAACCAATTTTACCTATAAAATATATAAATATTGTGTACATGATAATCCAACTATGAAATGTGGTAAAGGAAAAAAACGAACAATCATTGTTTCACGAGGTTGTAGTTCTCCATAGACATTAATAGTATGCTTGTTACCCATTAAATGGAATTGTCTCTAAGTGTATGTGAAACCCTTAACATAATAAAAACGAAGTATATTGTGGATATTGGTTCTTTCATATAATAATTTAATAAGGATAGTTGAGGGGGTGGAGAATATAAATAAACAAAAGAGCTTGAAGAATGATGTTACCTCTTCTTTGGGTAACTACTTTTGGTTTTCACAAAATAGAGTCCTTGGTTGGATTTAATCCAAAATATAGGATTATAAGAATATTATTTGTATGTTGTGAGCTTATTTGGGTATTTTTTGTAAAATATATAAGGATCAATGTGGTTTGAGGAAGTGATAGAGGAGATACCCTTTTCAAATTGATGCGAGGGGTACTTTTTGTAACTCTCAAACTATTAAATTAATAAAAATCCGTTTTCATTAACAATACTTAAAAATTGAGTTATTTATAAGATACTATGAGTATGGGTTTAAAATATCTCAACCAATAATTTTATGAAAGTTTAGGTCATATTATTAACCATATCTTTTGGATTTAACCATTATTTAAACCCTTTTACTCTTACAATGACAACTTCACTTTGTTACTATTTATGGGTTAATATAGTAAATATAAAATATCAAATGACCACTAAATTAGTAGTTTATGGAATTTGGAGACTTATCCCATTTATTTTTCTTAATTTTTTTTATTATTATATCATTTAATAAAATATTTTTTATTTTAAAATATCATTTGTTTCAATTTTAACACAATTCATTACTTTACTTTTTAAAAACATCCCGAAAACATGATATACTAGACCCAAATATTTTAAATCATATTTATTATTACATATTAATCTATAAAAGCTTTGGATGACATTAATTTTATCAAGTTATATTTTTTTAATATTTTTTATCATTTTCTAGATTCTTCAATTAATTGAACAATTACTACAACAAAATTGTGTGACCAATAAATATAATTATTTATTTCCTAAAAATAATAATCAAATTACCATAATTAATATCAACATTTTATATTAAAAATGACATTTTATAGATGAATTTATCTATAAGGACATGGCATTAAACATTACATTATCTTTTTAATTCAACTAGATTGCACCATCGAACAAGAATGCAAAGTGTTTATAACTAAAATATTATCCATTTGTTTCATGATATAATTGTTTTGAATAAAAAATGAAATATTTTCCTGAAATGTCTTCAAAACATTCATCTTGGCTTTTCCTCTTCTCTTACCCATCCTTAAACCCTGTGAAAAAACTTTTTTAAACATGGGATGGTCATAAAAATCTCAGTAAAATATATTAATAGATGGAACTAAACCATTATTCCATGAATACATATAAACATATAAAATCATTTTTATAAAGGCATACTTCTCACCCATAATGTGTCATACGAAAACATTAGGAAACATGATATTTCCATAAAATATAGAAAACCTAAATAACACCATAAAGGTACCTTTTGAAATTAATTACATAACATTATAACATGATTTAACACATTTTTATTAAATATTTTATTTATAATAATTGATATAATTCACTCAAATTGTGTTAAATATGTTTATTTATAAAATATTAGGGATTAGACCATTCATTTAAAAATATTTTGAAAATTCCAGTTTTACCCTTTTAAAATTCATTGTAGTATTACAAAGATAAATATTTTAATATGAATTATTTGAACTTAATATTTTGTAACATGGTTCCTCAATTTATTTTCCACAACTTTTAATCTGGAAATTAGAGCTAAAGAGTGTATTGGGAAGGAATAAATGGGCCATTAATTCAATGGTGGGCTGGACACACGAGATTGGTCATCACTTTAGTGTTTGGGCCATATCCTCTACATTGGTGCATAGATTTAGCACAAATTTTTAAAGGAGATATAAAACCCAAATTTTCACATATTATCCTGATGAAATGATAGATAATTACACATGTTGGTGGTCATGAAGGCTGTTCAAATGGGATAAAAATATTTTGAAGAATCTCCTCATTCACACTTGAAACCACTTTTAACCTAGCCTCCCCTCCACTCTATAAAAATATATTTTTCATATTTGGAAGGGTGAGGACATTCCTTGGTAAGTTTAGGGAAGAGGATAAGTGGATACACTCCAATTCTCCTACCATGTCAATAAGGTTATCTCTTGAAGCAATGATCCCTTCGACGAAGGCTTCTTCTTATCCTTTTTCTTCTTCTTCGTATTATAATACTTTTTTTTGTTTAATAAAATTATTTTTTATTATTTTATTTATAATATTTTCTTATTTTTTTTCAAATTTCTTATTCTTTTAATCTTTATAATTTGGATGGAATAAAAAGTGGAAACGAGATTGGGTTATACCATTTCAATCCTTTGCTCAGGAAAAACATCTCCGTGAGGACCACAACTACTAGGGAAGAGTAGATATATTAGTGATCTATCTATCTTATAACCTCTTCATTTAATTATTTTGAATCATTGAGATACTATAATTCACTTAATATGATCCATGAATTGAGTTTTTAAAATTGAATAATCTAATCAAGAAAATGAACAATTAGAACAAAACACGTGAGGTCGAGTATTGTGTGAATTGTGAGAGTGATATCTTAATTGGTAATACAAGGCCACACGGGATAAATTTGTAGAGTTAAAATATAATCCCTAAACAAAATTCATCCTTATTTTCCAAAATCTATATGTTCCCTAACTTACCACTAACCAAAATCTATCATTATAATATCAACCACTGTCGGGTTTGGCCATTTCCTGTTTTGAAGATAGCCTAGGGTTTAGTTAACTTAATCTTTATTGTAAAGATTATTCTCATAGGGTTAGGGGTTTAAAAAGTTTGGAGATCATAATTAATTTGATTTTAATTTAGATGATAATGATAAATTATTGAGTGAAGAGGTTGAGTTTGATTGATTGCACTTTTAAAAATATTTTCTAAAAACCATGTTCTTGTTTTGTCTTTTTAATTAAACTTCATTAAAAAAAACAAAAAATAATAATAAAATATTCTTCCAGAAAACTTCTTCTTATTTTAAAAATGGTAAACAGACCCCATCCTTTCAAGTAGTATTCTTATTCCATTTTATGTTATTTTCAAAATACATGTAATAAGTTGTCAAATTACTTTCCCTATTGAGAGACGACCTTGGTCAGCCACTCTGTTGTAACTATGTTCCGAAAAATCACGCTAATCATTTTAGGGACCCCACGATAATGCCTTTCAAATTGGAGTTGTTTCCAGGAAGGCAAGTAAATATTTCAACCATTTAGAGTTATTTATTATATTTTATATATTATTCTCTTATTCTCTTAAGTCTTCCTTCATTACCCAATATGAATTTTTTCCTCTTTTTTTATTTTCTTCTTCTTCATTTCAGACTCTCAACTCAAACTTATCATTTTTATTATGGTTGACATTCCTTGTTTTTATTTTAATATGATTTTTGAAAAAAATAATCCTGATGATCTCTTAGATATTGATGCTGAGATTGAATGTAGCCATCGAGCTCGAATCAGACATTCAAAGTCTACGAAAAGTCTCAACATTCAACTAGTTGGAGAATTCCTCCACTCCTAGAACAACGAAATTAGAAGAAATTAAAATTTAAACATAAAACAAGAACCTATTGCTAAAAATAATGGAAATGAACTTAATATAACCATATGATAATTGGCTACACGAGATATTAAAAATCAACCAAATTGCATTGCATACCCAAATCTCAAATCAGACTTTGAACTGAAATATTAGTTAATTCATATTCTTCCAATGTTTCATGGATTATCTGGTGAGGATCCCAATAAAAATTTGAATGAATTTAAAAAGGTTTTTTCAGCATTAAAATTATGAAATGTTTCTACAGATCAAATCAAACTAAGATTTTTCCCATTCTCGCTTGATGGAGCTGCAAAATATTGGATGTATTATTCACAACCTGAAGATGTAACTTGTTTGACCGATTTGAAACCTTTTTTCTTGAAAATATTTTTCTAGTATCAGGGACCCCATTAATTCAAAAAGAGATCTCAACGATCATGAAAACCCAATGGGAGTTAATGAATGAGTAATGGGAGTGATTCAAGAAGTTATGTGCAAGATGCCCACATCAAAAAATAAGTGAGAAACTACTCATCCAATAATTCTACGAAGGAATCACACCTTTGTAGAGGATCATGGTGGATTTTGTGGCTAGTGGATCATTGGTGGACAAAACACTAGCAGCTGCACATGTGTTGAATGACTAGATGGCCGAAAACTCCATGCAATTTGGAGAACGAGGTACACCAGATGTTGGTGTAGTATATCAAGTAAGTACTTATATAGAGAGTAATTTGATTGATACCATGTTATAAGAATTGACCACAATGGTGAGGAAAATTTATTTGGCACAAAATATATCTCAACCCACTCTTTTAAGGCCCTGTGGTATTTTCATTGAGACAAGACACCCAACTGACTATTGCCTCCAAATACAAGAAATAGAAGATTGTGCAACCATGTTTCCTTAGAGACCATATTAGAAAGAGAAACCACATTATCCCCAAAATAAGCATGATTACATTACTCCAACATACAACCATGGGTGGAAGGATCAATTAGGCATGAGGTATGTATATGGACAACAACAAAGGTCTGCTTTTCATCCAAATATCCAGCAATCTTCTCCTTACCAGTAGGGTTTCCAACAACCTCAAAGAATATTTAAAGCCCAAGAATCAACAACCCAACAAAAAGGAAATCCACCACCTAAGGTAGATTATAAAACTTATGATATTTTGATGAAAATTGTTCTTAATCAACAGAATGAGATAAATAGTCAAGGTTCAGAGCTGAGGGAATAGAAGACTCAAATGAGCTCGATGGCCACTGCCCTCCATGAACTAGTATGTAAAAAATATGGAAATTTTCTATCCTAACCAACTAAAAATCCCAAAGTGAATGTCAGTGACATCAAATTGAGAATCATAATTCAAACAACTGCTACATATGAACATATCGTTCCACTAGGATTCACCACAAATCTATAGAATCCCCATTCTAAATCAGATGATGAGGATCCCAAGGAGAAAGATAAAGGTAAGAAAAATATTGTTGATGTTCCTCGTAAACCCCTTCCATTTCAAAATAGGTTTGTACAAACCCAAAATATAGTGGAAGAGGGGATGCAAAAAGATGTTTTGGATACATTCCAGCATGTGGAGATCAACGTCCCTATACATGAAGCCATAAAAAACACTAATGTATGGAACATTCTTAAAACAACATTATACCAATCGAAAATGGATCAAAGGGAAATTAGAGGGTCAATCAATGAAGTAATGTTTCAGTACTCATTACACCAAATCTAGAAATTCCATTAAAGTGCAAGGATCTAGGGACATTCACAATCCCATGCACCATTGGGGAGTTACACTTTTCTGATGATTTATGTGATTTAGGAGATTCCATAAATGTAGTTCATCACTCTGTTTTCTCTTCTTTATAGGTTTGTGAGTTGAAGATTATGAGAGTAGCGGTTTAGTTGTCAAGTAGATCTATGATACATGTAGTGGGAGTCATTGAGTATGTACTTGTCTATGGGTAAGAGACATCATCTTTCCAGAATATTTCTATGTACTTAACATGGAGGATGGTTAAGAAAGTTATCATGCTCCCATTATATTTGGTAGAACCTTCCTCAAAACTGCAAAAACTATCATAAATGTCAATGAGGTTAAATTTTCCATGGGGTTTGGGGATGAAGTTTTTATATTTAATGTTATTGACTCCATGAAGTACCCCTCAGAGGACCATTTTTCATTTATTATCTCTCATTTTGAACCACCAAATAAAAACTCCATTGAATTTTATTTTCCTATTCTTAGTGATGTTATGAGTATTGGTTTTAGTTTGATGTTTAAGGGAAATTTCAAACCAATTTATAATGAAAGGGAGTCTCTTAGATTTGATTTTGAAATGGATTTATATACTGATTTTGATCATTGAAACTCTGATTATGACATGGCTATTGAGTATGCAGATGGATTTAATGCTTTAGTCTATGATTTGGAAGATGTATATTCAGATACTGATGTTAATTGTTCACATATTTCAGTTCCCTCAATTTCTCCATCCATAAATCACCCATACATTGGAACTCAAGCCATTACCACCTCATCTCAAATACTTATACTTGTTGAGTGGTGAGATATTACATGTTATCATTGCTAACAATATCTATTTTGAACATAAAGAAAAACTTTTTAATCTTTTGTGGGAGAGAATATAGGAAATTTGGTGGACCTTGACTATCATATAAGTTATTATCCCCTCCATTTTCATTCATAGGATTCTTTTGGAGGATGGGGCTAAACCGGTTAGGCACCCATAAAGGAAACTCTATCCAAAACTTTTGGAGGTTGTTAAAAATGAGGATGTAATATTTCTTGAGGAAGCTATAATTTATCCCATTTCAGATTCTCAGTGGGTTACTCATATTCAGGTAGTGCCTAAGAAAATTGGAATTACTGTTGTAAAAAATGAGAATGAGGAGTTAGTTCTAATGAGGGTGAAAAATAGTTTGCGTGTGTGTATTGATTATTGGATACTAAATCAGTCCACTCGGAAAGTGCATTTTTCCTACCATTTATTGATAAGATGCTTGAGAGACTAGCTTGGAAAACACACTATTGTTTCGTGGATGGATTTTCTTGATATTTTCACGATTCTATCGCATTGGAGGGCCAGATTATGACAAAATTCACTTGTCTATTCAGTACGTTTTCCTATCAAAGGATTCCATTTGGACTTTGGAATGCCTAGGTACCTTCTAGAGATGCTTACTGAGTATTTTATTTTATTTTATTGAGACCTACCTGGAGGTATTCTTGGATGATTTTACATTGTATGGGTCTTAATTTTATTATTTTATATCTTAATTGGGAATGATTTTTAATCCTTGTATTGAGAAGAATCCAGTCTTAAACGTTGAAAAGTGTCATTTTATAGAAGAGCATGGAATTGTCCTAGGGAATGTAGTCAAAACATGGGATATGGGTTGATAGATCTATGGTAGATATTATTTCATCGCTAACCTATCCTTCATGTGTGCGTGATGTGATATATTTTCTTGGGTATGCTGGATTTTATTGGCGCTTAGTAAACGATTTAATAAGACTGCTCTACCTATGTCATGATTAGTTCAAAACTATTCTGATTTTGTGCTTGATGTTTCTTGGAGGAATTCTATTGATGAGTTAAAACAACATCTGACCACACCACCTATCATATATCCACCATGGCAGGATCATTCTTTTGAGATTATGTGTGATGCCTCCAACTTCACTATTGGAGCTGTCTTATCTCAGAGGGTGGAGGGACGTTCATATGTGATTTTATATTCATCTAGGACACTGGATTCAATCCATTCATACTACACAACCATGGAAAATGTGTTTCTTTCAATCATATTTTATTTAGATAAATTCCATTCATATTTATTGGGCTCTAAAGTAGTTGTTTTTTTTTCAGACCATGTAGCATTGAGGTACCTCTTGAAGAATCCAGACACAGATCATAAACTTATCCGATGAATGATTCTTCTTTATGAATTTTAATCTATGATAAAGGACATGATGGGGTTAGAAAACCTAGTGCTATACCACATGAGTAGGCTTACTCACACACTAGAGGATGCCACCTTGGACCAGGTATAACCTCAGGACACTTTCTACGATGATCATATTTGTTGCATCTCATGTATGAATCATTGGTATGATGATTTAGTGAACTACCTTTTTTCTTACAAAATTTCAGAAAATTTAAGGAAATATCAAGTAAAAAAAGATAAATAGTGAATCTAGATTTTATTTGGGGGATTATCCGTACATATAGCACTTGTGTAGTGACCATGTTATAAGGAGGCATGTTCTCGATAACAAGTCTGAGTCAGTTCTGCTATTCAGTCATACACATTATTGTTTTGAGATCTTTGGTCCACAATTGAAATAAAATAATGTTTTAGACTTTGTATTTTATTTTCCTAAATTATTCCATGATGCTCATGTGTTTTGTAAGTCATTCTAACATTGCAAATACACTGGTAATATTTTTAGGAGATATGAGATACCCCAACAAACCAAATTATTCTGTGAGATTTTTGATGTACGGGGCATTCATTTTATGGGTCCATTTCCTAGTTCATTTGATTTCCTATATACTTTTGTTGTCATTTAATATGTGAGAAAATTGGTTGAGGTTAAATCAACCAAGACTAATTATTCTCATATAATTGTGGACTTTGTCAAAGAACAGATTTTTTTTGCAAGTTTGGAGTACCGAAGGACATTATCATTGACCAAGAGAAACACTTTTGTGATTTGAATTTAGATTCCATCCATCATAAGTATTAGGTGACACACATAACATCAACCCCATACCACAACTAAACCATGGCTAGGCTGAGGCTTCAAATAGGATGTTGAAATAATTTTTGGATAAAACCGTGCATCCAAATATGAAGGATTAGAGGAAGTGCTTGGATGATGAATTGTGCAATTATAAGACGTCATAAAAAACACCCATTTGTATATCCACATTTCAGATTGTTTTTGGGAAATCATTTCATATCCCCGTTGAAGTTGAGCCTTAAGCTTATTGGGATATAATAAAATGTAACATGGGTTTGGACCAAGATGGAATCCAAAGGAAGCTTCAAATTCCAGAGCATGAGGGGATTATATTATCTTCATATGAGAACTGAAGGCTCAACAAGGAACTATCCAAATCATTGAATGAAAAAATGATCTGGAAAAGGGAATTTCATGTTGGAGAGAAAGTCTTTCTCCATAGTTCACGACTGAAGCTGATGACTGGTAAGTTGTGTTCAAGATGGTTGGGTCATTATATTGTGTCTAGTGTTTTTCCATATAGTGTAGTGGAGATCACATAAGAGGACACTCTAAAGAGATTTACAGTCAATGGGAAATTTTTGAAGAAATACATTGAGGGACTTCCAATTGATGTAGTGGATTTCATCACACTGCATGGCCCCATCATCACTTGAGCATATAAGGCAATTCCTAACCCTTTCAATTTTAAATCATTTTTCCAAATTAAAATTATAAATTTCATGGGCGCATATCCTCTCATATGTTAGCATTTTGGAAAATTATATATTTTAAGTGTGGGGAGGGGACAACATTCTGGGGTAGATATTTAGGATTTTGATTTGTGTGTTTTATGTGTGTTTTCTATTACTTTTTTGCTTAAAATTTTCAAAAAAAAAGAAAAAAATCAATAAAAAAGAAAACAATATATCATGTAACATTATCATGTGGAACATATGGAAAATGAATGTTTTCAAAATTCATTGGTAGAAATATAATCAAGACTACGATTTCATCATCAAGGGTTTCCATTTATAAAAATTGATGTCATTAATGATATGAATGGTTGTGTCATCATAAATCCTTTTAGATTTTGACATAATTATTAGTGACATTTTTTTATGGTAAATTGTGTCATTGATTTATCCACAAAAATTTTCACACAATCATGACTTTCGAGTTTCTCTTACCCAATTAAATGTATATTACAGGTAAGTAATTCTTTTCAGCTTATAACATGGTCTTTCCACACGTTCGTTTCACTTTCTATCATTTCCATCACTGTACCTAAATGACCTATGCATGTACACCTAGTATCTTACTATTGTACACCCACTAAAAAATTAAAAACAAAATTTCAAAAAAATCAATAAAGATGGGAGTGAATAAGTGCACATCATGTAGAGTTATTTAGGTCGAGGGATCATGGTTTGACTTCTGGGAATGCTTAAATGAGTGGGTTTTGTAATTTTATTGAAATGAATGTTGAAAAGGTTCAGTGGATTAGAATCACGTGAGAAGAAAAGTTTTTACTTAACCAGGATATACTGAAAAATGGTTGGATTTATGAGCCTGGAATGGTTTACACAGACACACGTGGAGAACTAGTGGTATGGTATACTCAATATGATTAGTGTTATGAATCTCACTGGATTTTGTATGGACACAATTTATGAGACAATGAATTTAATATTTAATGATGTTGACTTTTTTTGGGATTCTTACTTTGCCTATATTTTCACTGTGGATTGAGAAATTTGAATTTGCAGATCTTGTCACAATTTTTTTGAATACATGATATGAGGTTTTTCCCAGGTGTGAAAAAGGGTAATCTTGGGGGAGTTTATAAAACACATTTTTAGTGAATATTTTATTGATAACAAATGATATAATTCCCTCAAATTTTTTAAAATATTTTTATTTTTAAAATATTTTGGATTAGATCATTCATTTGAAAATATGGTGAAAATCCTAATTTTAAACATTTAAAATTTAAATTAGTATTTTTAACATAAATATTTTAATATGACATATTTGGAATTATAATTTTGTAATGTTTTTCACCATTTAATTTTCTACAACTTTTACTGATGTCATTAGAGATTTATAGTGCATTAGGATGGAGTAAATGGGCCATTAATTCAGCGGTGGGCTGGACACATGAGATTGGAAATCACTTTAGTGTTTTGACCATATAGTCTACATCCGTGCATGGATTGAGCCCATATTTTGAGAGGGGATCGAAGAACCAATTTATCACATAGTATAATTTTATAAGGGCTTGTAATTCAGGCGTCTTTAAGTTCAAGTATGAGATTCAAGTTGGATTGAAATATTTGGAAGAATTTCATCATTCATACTTGAAACCACTTTTAACCTAACCTCTCCTACACTCCATAAATATGTTTTTTTCTCATTTGAAAGGGTGGGTACGCTCATTGGTATGTTTAGGGAGGTGGAGAAGTGGACCCAATTCAATTATCCAACTATTTGAATATGTGTATCTCTTGAAGCATGGATCCCATCGATGATGCCTTCTTGTGATCCTTCTTTTTCTTCTTCATCTTGTAATAATTTCGTTTTGTGGAATATACTACATTTTTCCTCTTTTATTTATTGTATTTTATTCAGTTTTTTTCAAATTTATTACTTTATTAATCTCTCTAATAGGGAGGGAATCAAGAGTGGAGATGCAATTGTGTTATACCCTTTCAATTCTTTGCTAATGCAAAACATCTCCCCGATGACCACACCGCTCATGTAAGAGTCATATTTATAGTGATCAATCTATCTACTAACCACTTTATTTAATTATTTTTAATCATTGAGATACTATATTTCACCAAATTTTATACATGAATTTAGTTTCTAAATTAGAATAAGCTAATAATTCAATTGAAGAATTAACAAAAAAACATGTTAGGTCGAGTATTGTGTGAATTGTGAGAGTACGATCATAGTACGTAATACAAGTCCACGTAGGATAAATTTGTAGTGTAAAAATATAATCCCTAAAAACAATTCATCATCATATTCCAAAACAAATATCAGCCCTAATTTTCCACTGACCATATGCTATCCTTAGAAAATCAATCAATGTGGGGTGTTGCGATTACATGTTTCGAAGATAGCCCAGGGTTTAATTCACTTCATCTTTGTGGAAAAGTAAATTATCGTTGGGTTTGGGGGTTAACAAGTAAGGTTATATAAATAAATTGGTTGTTAATTTATATTATAATGAAAAATAAATTATTGTAGAGGTAGAGTTAGATCGATTGTTCCTTTTAAAATATTTTCAAAAAAATATTTTCTTATTGTGTCTTTTTAATCGAACTTCATTTAAAAAAAAATTAATCTTCTTCCATAAAAATTCATATAGCTTTATGAATGGTAAAAAATACCATTCATTCATTTAGTGTTTATATTCCCTTTTATGTTAATTTCAAAATACCTTTTATAAGTTTTCAAATTTACTTTCTCTTTTGATAGATCACCATGGTCAGCCACTCTAATGCACCTATTTACCAAAAGGTCACACTAATAATTTGAGGGTGCCCACGACAATTCCTTTCATATTGGAGTTGTTTCTAGGGAGGAAAGTAATAATTTCAACCATTTAGAGGTAATTATTTTATTTTTCATTTCATTCTCTTCTTCTCTTCATTCATCCTTCTTTACCTAATCTGAATTTTTTTCTTCCTCTTTTATTTTATTCTTCTTCATTTTCGACTGTCCACTAAAGCTTCTAATTTTTATTGTGGTCCATGTTCCTTCTTTTTATTTTTCTATGATTTATGACACGAACTAAACCTAATGATCTCTTAGATATTGATATTGAGATTGAACATATCCTTCGGTCTTGAATAAGACATTCTCAGTCTAAAATAATATTGAACATTCAACCAGTTTGATAATTCCTCCTCTCTATGATCATTGAAAATGGAATAAATTAAAATAAAATACATAAAATAAGATATGATGTCTAAAAATAATGTAAATTAAATTAATAAAACCGTTAAATAATTGGATGCACCTAATATTAACTATCAACCAAATTTAATTGCATACCAAAATCTTGATTCAGTCTTTGAACTGAAATATTGTTTAATTCAACTTGTTCTAAAGATTCATGGATTATTTGTTGAGGAACCAAAAAATTGAAATAATTTAATGTTGTTTTATCAGACATAAAATTATGAAATGATGCTAAAGATCAAATCAAACGTTGAGCATTCCCATTCTCACTTGATAGAGATAAAAAAGATCAGATGTATTATGAACAACCTGAAGATGTAACATGTTTGAAAGATTTAAAACATCTTTCCTTGTAGATATTTTTTCTAGTCTGAAGGACCAAATCAATTCAAAAGAAGATATCAGGGATCATGAAATCCCAAGGGGAGTCAACGTATGTGTACAGAGATCGATTCAGGAAGTTGTGTGCAATATTCCCACACCACAAAACAGTGAGCAACTCCCCATACAATAATTCTATTAAGGACTCACACCCTTGGAGAGGATAATGGTGGATGCTAGGGATGGAGGAGCATTGGTGGAAAAAACACCCGTATCTGTACATGCGTTTATTGACAAGATGACCCAAAACTCCAAACAATTTTTTGATTAAGATACACTATATGTGAGAGGAGTACATCTGGTAAGTCCTAATCTTGAGATTAATTTGATTGATACCAAGTTAGAAGAATTGAACACTATAGGGAGTCAAATTAATTTGGATTAGAAGATATATAAACCCACTACATCAAGGCCTTGTGGGATTTTCAATGAAAGAAGATACCCAACTGATTGATTCCCCAAACTACAAGAAATATAAGCTTGTGCAGCAGTTTTTTCTGGGAGATCATATCTGCCGAAACAACAACTATATTCCCAAAAGAATCTGGATTAATTTGTTCTAACATAAAACCAATGAAGGAATGATTAATCAGATATAAATTATATATCCGGACAACAACAAAGGTCCATTTTAAAGAAAATTTCTAGCAGCCTCCACCTTACCTGTTGTGTTTCCAACAACCCCAATAGAGATTTGAAGCCCAATCATCAACAATCCAGAGAAAATGGAATCCCCCACCCAAGGTAGATTATAAAACAGATGATATTTTGGAAAATGTGTTCTTAATCAACAGAATTAGCTAATGGTTCAAGGTTTAGAGCTATGGTAATTGAAGACACAAGTGAGCCAGATTTCCACCGCCATCCATGAACTGGAAAGTAAGAACTCCTGAAATCATCCTTCCCAAACTAATTCATATCCCAAGGGGAATGTCAGTTCCATCAAATTGAGAAGTTGAAAGAAAATGACTGATACATCTGCACCTATCATTCCACCATGATTCACATCAAATCCAGAGAATCCCCATTCAAAAGAAGATAATGAGTAACCCAAGGAGAAAGATTATGTTAAGAAAAAGATTGATGATGTTCATCCTAAACTAATTCCATTTCCATAAAGGGTTGTACAAACCAAAACGATGGCTTAATAGGAGATGAAAAAATTTGTTTTGGATATATTCAAGCATGTGGTCATCAACATTCCTTTAATTGTAGCCATCTAGAAAATCCTATGGTATCTTAAACTATTAAAAGGACTTTTTACCAATAGAAGAGGGATCAAGTAAAATGAGTGGATAAATCTTTGAAGGAATGTGTCTTCACTCATTATACCAACTCAAGAAATGAAAAATAGGGAAAGGATCTAGGGACATTTACCATCACATGAACCATAGGGGAGTTACGCTTTATTGATGCTTTATTGGATCTAATAGCTTCCATAAATCCAATTCCTCACTATGTTTTCTCTTATTATCAAGTTGGTGAGATGAAGATGAAAAGAGTAGTGGTGTAGTTGAAAAATAGAGCTATGACATATCCAGTGGGAGTCCTTGAGGATATACATGTCCTGGTAAGAGGCAATATATTTCCATTATATTTCTACATTCTTAACATAAAAGACGATCAGATAAGTTCTCATGCTCCCATTATAGTAGGCAGAATCTTCATCAAATGTTAAAAAACTATCATAAATATTAATGAGGGTACACTTTACATGGAGTTTGGTGATAAAGTTGTGATATTAAATGTTATGGACTCCATGATGTACCCCACATAAGACCATTCTATATTTTTTATCTCCTATTTGGAACCACCAAATTAAAATCCAATGGAATCTTACTATCCTATGATTAGAGTGATTATGAGTATTGATTTTAGTTTGAGTTCTAAGAGAAATTACACACCCATTTATAATGAACAAGTCTCTCATAAAGCTAATTTTGAAATGGATTCCTATTCATATTTTGATCATGCCAACTCTGATTATGACATGGATGTTGAGTATGCTGATGGATTTGATGCTTTATTCTCTAATTTTTATTATGTATATTCTGATACTAATATTAATTGTTCACATATTTCAGTTCCTTAAATTTATCTATCTATACATCACCCCCTACATTGGAACTCAAGCCATTGACACTTAATCTCAAATACTCATTCTTGTTAAGTGGTGAGAAATTAACTGTTATCATTACTAAAAATCTCTCTTTTGAACATGAAGAAAAGATTTCGAATCTTGTGAGGGAGAATATTAGGGAAATCTGGTGGACCTTGGATGAAATATCAGGTATTAGCCCCTCCATTTTCATGCATAGGATACTTTTGGAGGATGGGGATAAAATGGTTAGGTAGCCCCAAAGGAGACTCAATCTAGCACTTTTAGAGGTTATTAAAAAAGATGTTAAGAAATTTCATGAGGCAGGTAAAATTTATCCCATTTCATATTTTTAGTGGGCGAGTCCTATTCCGGTTGTGCCTAATAAAAGAGGTATTTCTATTGTTAAAAAATGATAAAGAGGAGTTATTTCCAATGAGGGTGAAAAACAGTTGGTTGTGTGTATTGATTATAGGAAACAAAATCAGTCAACTCTGAAGGACCATTTCCCCTCTCATTTATTGATCAGATGCTTGAGAGACTAGCTGAAAAAACACACTATTGTTTATTAGATGGATTTTCAAAATATTTTCAGGTTCCTATTGCCTTGGAGGATCAGGATAATATCAAATTCACTTGACAATTCAGAACATTTTCCTACTGAAGAATTCCATTTGGACATTGAAATTCCCCAGGTACCATCCAGAGATGCATAGTGAGTATTTTTCTAATTTTATTGAGACCTCCATGGAGGTATTCATTGATGTTTTTACAGTGTATGGGTATTTATTTGATTCATATATATCTAGTTAGGAAAAGGTTTTGAATCATTGTATTTGAAAAAATTTGGTCTTAATCTTTGAAAAGTGTCATTTTATGGTAGAGCATTGAATTGTCATAGGACAAGTTGTTTCAAAACATGGGATAGAGGTTGATATATCTAAGGTAGATATTATTTCATCCCAACCCTATCATTCTTGTGTGCTTGAGGTGAGATCTTTTCTAGGTAATGCAAGATTTTATTGGCTCTTCTTAAAATATTTTTGTAACATTACACTACCAATGTCACGATTACGTCAAATTATTCTGATGTTGTGTTTGATGTTTCTTGCATGAATTCCATTTATGAGATAAAATATCATATGACTGATCCACCTATCAAACAACCTCCATAGTGGGAGCTTCCTTTTGAACTTTTGTGTGATGCCTCCATCTTCGTGGTTGGAGCTGTCTTATCTTAGAGGGAGGGGGACATTAAATTATGATTTAGTATGAATCAAGGACACTAGATTCAGCCCAATAAAACTACACAAGCACGAAAAATGAGTTTCATGCCATCATATTTTCTTTATATAAATTTGGTTCAAATTTATTGGCCTCTAAAGTAGTTTTTTTCTAACCATATAGATTTGAAGTACCTCTTCCAGAAGCCAAATGAAAAGCCAAGTCTTATATGAAGGATTCACCTTATTCAAGAATTTGAAAGTGAGATAAACAACAAGGAGTTATAAAAACTGGTGTTAGAGCACATGAGTAGGCTTACTCACACACTAGAGGATGAAACCATGGACCATGTACCACTTTAGGGCACTTTCCCTGATGATAATATTTATTCCATCTTAGGTACGCATCCTTGGTATGATGATTTAGTGAACTAGCTTGTTGCATATTAAATTCCTTCAAATATAAAGAACCATCAAGTCTAAAATATAAATTATTTACTCTCGATTTTATGTGTGGGATGATCCCTACTTATGGCGCATGTGTAGTGACCAAGTTATTAGGAGGTGTGTTCCTGATCTCGAGTTTGATTCTATTATTCAATTCTGTTATAGACTTTCTTGTGGTGGACACTTTGTACCCCAAAAAATTGCTAGGAATGTTTTAGACTTTGGATTATATTGTCCTAGTTTATTACATGATGCTCATGTGTTTTGTAAGTCATGGTCATGTTACCAACACATTGGTAATATTTCTAGGATACAAGAGATTCCCCAAATACTCATATTATTCTGTAAGATACTTGATGTATGGGGAATTGGTTTTATGTGTCCGTATCCTGGTTCATTTTGTTTCCTATATATTTTGGTTGCATTAATTATGTGAGAAAATGGGTGGAGGATAAGGCCACAAGGACTGATGATTCTCATGTTGTTGGGGGACTTTGTCAATTCAATGATTTTATGCAGGTTTGGAGTTCTGAATCCCATCATTAGTGGCCAAGGGACACACTATTTCAATCGTAATTTCGATTCACTCCTTTAAAAGTATGGGGTGACACACAAAACATCAACTCCATAAAACCCCCCAAAAAATAGTCAGGCTATGGTTTCAAATCAGGAGTTGAAACAAATTTTGGATAATACCGTGTAGCCAAATAGGAAGGATTGGATCAAGAGATTTGATAATGCATTGTGGTATTATAGGGAAACATACTGGACACCCATTGATATGTCCCCATTTAAATTATTTTTGGGAAATTGTGTCATCTCCATATGGAAGTTGAGCATCAGTATTATAGGGAAATAAAGAAATTTAACATGGATTTAGACCAAGATGGAATCCAAATGAATCTTCAATTTCAAGATATTCAAGAGATTTGATTATCTTCATATGTGAACTCAGGGATCTACAATGAATGATCCAAAGAAACACATGGATAATTGATCTATAAAATGGAATTTAATCTACAGAGAAAGTCCTCTATTGTTAACGACTGATGCTGATGCCTTGTAAGTTGCATTCCAGATGGTTGGGTCCTTATATTTTATCTAATGTTTTTCCTTATGGTGAAGTGAAGATCGAACAAGAGGAAACATGAAGGATCATTACAATCAATGAGAAATGTTTGATGAAATACATTGAGGGACTTCTAACTAATGTAATGGATTTCATCACAATGCATGACCCCATCCTCACTTGATCATATCAGGCTGTTCATAACCCTTTCACTTTTATATCCATTGTCCTAATTAAAATTATACATTTCATGTGCATATATCATCTCATAGGTTCACATTGAGGACAATGCATTTTTTTAGGTTTGGGGAAGAGGACACCATTTTGGAGTAGATATTTAGGATTTTCAATTGTGTGTTTTATGAGTATTTTATATTATGTTTTTTTCTAAAATATTAAAAAAACAAAAAACCCCATAAACATATCAAATATATCATATAACATTATCATGTGGAACATATGGAAAATGCATGTTTTCAAAATTCATTGGTAGAAATATATTCATGAGCAAGATTTCATCATCAAGTGTTTACTTTTTTAAAAATTGAAGTCATCGATGACATAAATTGTTGTTTCATTATATAACCATTTACATTTTAACATAATTATTTGGGATATTTGTTCATGGAAAATTGTATCATTGATTTCTTCACACAATTCTTCACACAATCATGACTTGTGAGTTTCTCTTACCTAATTGAATGTATATTCCGGGTAAGGAATTATTTTCAGCTTATAACATGGTCTTTCTATATATTCATTTCTCTTACAATCATTTCCATCACTAGACATGATTAACCTATGTGTGTGCACCTAATATCTGACTATTGTACGCCCAAAAAAAATTCACCAAAATCCAAAAAAAAATTAATAGGGGGTGATGAAATGTACTTCATGTATGGATATTTTGGTCAGGATCTCATGGTATGACTTCTGGGAATGCTTAAATGAGTGGGTTTTGGAATTTGACTACGAAGGATGTTGAAAAGGTTTGGTGGAATAGAATCATGTAAGAAGAAAAGTTTTTACATGACCTAGATATACTGAATAATGATTGGATTTATGAGAATGGAATGGTTGACACACACACAAATGGATAATTAGGGTCATGGTAGACCCATGATTTGTTTCAATATGACTATTGTTATGAATCTCACTGGATTTTGATTTAACACAATTTATTAGACAATGACTTCAAAATTTATTGATATTGACTCTTGATGGGATTCTTACATTGCCTATATTTTCACCGTGGATTGAGAAATTTGAATATTCATATCTTGTCACAATTTTTTCTAATACATGATAGGTGGTTTTCCACAGGAGTGCTAAAGAGTTCATTTGGAAAGAGTAAAGGGGAAATTAATTCAATGGTGGGATTGACACGCGAGATTAGATATCACTTTACTGTTTTGGCCATATCTTCTATATACAGTCATGGATTGATCCCAAATATTGATAGGGTTTTGAGAACCAAATTTCTCATATATTATAATTCTGGAAGGACAGCTAATTCATGCTTTTTGGTGTTCATGATGGCAGTGAATGCAGGATTAAAATATTTGAAAGAATCTCCTCATTCAAACCTAAAACCACTTTGAACCAAGCCTGTCCTCCACTATATAAATATGTATTTTTTCTCATTTGGAAGGGTGGGGGAATTCATTGTACTATTGAGGGAAGAGGAGAGGTGGATGAAATACCATTCTCCAACCATTTAAATAAGGGTAGCTCTTGATTCAATGATTGATTTGAAGAAGCCTTCTTCTTCTCCTTCTTCATCTTCTTCAAGTTGTAATACATTTGTTTGTGTAATAAACTTATATTTTCATCTTTAATTTATTCTATTTACTTATGTATTGTTCAAGTTTTTCTTCCCTTAATCAACCAAATTGTGCTGGAATCAAGAGTGGAGAAGGGATTGGGTTCTACCCTTTCAATCATTTGCTAACATAAAATGTATCCACGATGACCACTCTACCCATGGAAGTGTAGTTTTCGTAGTTATATAGCTATCTTTTACCCTATTAATTTAATTATTTTGAATCATGAGATACTATAATTCACATAATAAGATCCATGAATTTTGTTTTTAAATTAGAGGAAATTAATATAAAAATTGAACAATTAACACAAAAACACACGAGGTCTAGTATTGTGTGAATTGTTTGAGTGCGATCTAAATTGATAATACAAGAAAAAAAGAAGAAAAATTTGTAGTGTTAAAATATAATCCCTAAAAACAATTGATCCAAAATTTCCAGAATGGATATGTGCCCTAATTTAGCACCAAATATAATCTATCTATAGAACATCAATCAAATTAGGGTGCTGTGATTGCATGTTTCGAAGATAGCATAGGGTTTTATTAACATCATAATTTTTTCTAAAGTTATTTCTCAGAGTTTGGGGGGGGGGTAAAAATTTATGGGATAAAAAATAAGTGGATTTTAATTTAGATGATAATTGTAAATAAAAGAGTGAATAAGTAGAGTTAAATCAATTACACATTTTAAAATATTTTCCCAAAACACATCTTTTTGTTGTGTCTTTTTAATCATACTTCATGTCCAAAAAAATTATATAATCTTATTACAGAAAACATCTTATAGAATTATCAATGGTAAAAAACCACCAATCCATTAATGTAGTGTTCTTATTCCTATTTTTTTCAATATACCTTTAAGTTTTCAAATTTACAACCTCCTGTTAGAGACGAACCTGGTCAGCCACTCTGATGCACCTAAGCACCCAAAAAATAGACTAATAATTTGAGGGAGCCCATGACAATGAATTTCATAACTGTCATGGAAACCTTATGATTTTTTACCCACATGAAAACCTTACAATGTAACCATCACAGATACCTTATGGTGTAACCATCGCAATTACAGTTAGAGTAACCATATGAACGTCCACAAAACAAACATACCCAATGCATTAGTAGGAGATATAGATCACCCATTTTATCACAAAACATTCCCTTGAACCATTATATAATCATAAAATAAAAATATTTGGAATAAACCATCCCTTTTGAATATTGTAAAAATAGATGTTAAAAAGAGGATTTTACCAGAAAAGTCCCTTAAAAATATCATATAATTGATATGAGAATTAATAGAGAAAAATGAATATGTGTATGAATTGAAAATCCAGTTAATAATACAGAATATAAAAAAAATTAATTACATAAATAATCTTTGTACCACATAATCAATGATGTAGAAGGATAAACGAAAGAATGGAATTTGGGTTAAGAATTCCCTTACCTCGGGTTCATATTACTTAAAACGTGTTTAATCCCCATATATAATTGTTAAAATAGTGTTATTAGTATTTTATATGAATATATTCATTCTTATAACACCATGTATGTTCATTTTATAAAATAATTCCACCCATTTATTAATAAAATTTTGTTATTTCCAATGTTTCAAGTGCGTGCTTCACTTGGTTTCCATAGTCTGATTGAAATGGGATTTTCCTGTCGATGGTAAAAGAAACTCTAGAAGTGAAATGGATTTTTATTAATATATTTACAGAATAATTAATGATACCATATAATTTTTTTTATATATGTTGATGAATCATTAGATAAAACATTAATGATATACCTTTAGATCATTTTTGTGGTTCTTTGATGATTATAAATAGATACATTAAATAATTTAATATTATGTAAATATGTTATTTCCATAACATAAAAGTTGTTATATCATAATCATTAAAATATTTTTCAACCATTGAAATGGTTTTTAACCACCATTTATGTATGTAAAGAAAATTGAAAACATAACGCCCACGATGATGGTAAACCGACATATCATTAAAGATGTTATTATATTTAGAATAATAAGTATAAGAGATGAAGTATGGTGATGATTTTTTTATAAACATGATACAATTATAGTATATCTATTATACTAGATTTTTCATGCCACTTGGATAAGGGGTAGTGAAAATATTATAAGAAAAGAAATGGATTTAAGAGAAAATTGATGAAAATAAAATAGGATTTTTACCTCTTGATTTCTTCTCTTTGAGCCCCCCATAATTCCCATGGTTTTGTCCTTCTGGTGAGGCTATTTGGTCTTGGATCCAGGGAAGAATATTTTGTAGAATTTATACAATTCATAAATATTGAGAGGTGTGAGGAGAAGATGGTTTGAGGGGTGGTATTTATAGTGTTTGAGAGGAGAGTTTTTTATTAATTTGGTCGTTAGTTAATTATTTTGGCTCATGAATATGAATAGTTTAATAATTATCATTATATATATAAAAATCATCAAGATATGTTATATATTCTGGTTCTTATATCATTCATGATATTATGAATAGTGTATTTAATATATAATGTATATATATGATAAATTACTCTATTTCTCTATTCACCAAAAAATCACGCATATTAGAAAAATATAAAAAGTTCAGCTCAACCATTTTTCAATGTGTATAATTTTAATGTAACCTCAATTTTCATAAATTAATTTTCTAAATATCAGAAATTTATTTTTTAAATAAAATCATAATTTATTCAAAAAATTACTATTATAAAAGTATAACTGATTTTATAACACCATGAAAAAATAATCAAGGTCTGATAAAATAATATTATACCCATAAAAAATATATAATAATTTAGGTTTACATTTTATGGAAAAAATTTCTATTTAAATTATAAAAATAATCATAAAATTTATATTTATATTTATAGCTAAAAAAATACCAACTTTTATACGATGACCATATTGTCACTTTTAGATGCATAAATATTATTTATACATTCATGGATCTGGTATCAATTCATATATAAGATTTAATATTAATATGGGTTATATTACTATTCATAAGGGTTACAATACTATTATAAAGGGTTAAGTTACTATTCACCGAAAAATATGATCGTCATATCAGACTCCAAATATCTTCACTATTGAAATCTTGTATATCTATTTTTCAAAATTCAATTCATAGAAGCAGAAAAGTTATGTTAAATAGATAGATTATATCTATTTAGTTTAAATATTAATTTTTTGTTTCATAGAGACTTAATGTTACATGCATTAATATTTATTGGTAAATATTTGGGTTGTTACATTCTTCCCGCAGTATAGAAATTGCGTCCATGCAATTTTTTTAATTTACTAATTAGACAAGTGAGGGTACCATTCCCTCATAGAACTCTCACATTCCCATGTTTCTTCTTTTCCCATGATGTTTCTCCACAATATCATAAAAAGTGGGTATAACTAAAAAGATATCCATTTATTCCATAATACAAATGTTTTTAATAAAAAATGAAATATTTTCATGACAAGTCTTCACAACATACATTTTGGAGTCTCCTTTAGTCTTCCCCATTCATACGCCCTGTAAAGGATTTTTAATAAATGTGATGAGAATAAAATTCTTAGTAAGGTATATAATAATAAAGAAAGAAACCATTAGTCTATTAATACATATAAACTGGTGAAATAATTTTCACAAAGATATATGTCTCACCCATAATGTATTATGGACTTACTTTTTGAAACATGAGATTTCAAAAAACATAGAAAAAATAAATAAAACCATAAATTTATGTTGGGTAATTACATACATAATATTATAACCCTCATGGCTACCTTATGATTTGTAATCCTCCTTGATAACTTACAACATAACCCTCATGACTACCTTATTAAGTAACCATCAAAGTTACATTTGAAGTAACCATACAACCAACCTCGAAAATACACAGACCCATTACATTGGAAAGGAGATATTGGTATCACCCATCATCATAAAAAAATCAATAGAACTAGAACATAGTAATAAAAGAAAAATATTTTATATAAAACATCCCTTTTGAATTTTGTGAAAATAAATTTTAAAAAGAGGATTTTAAAAGAAAAGTCCCTTAAAAATATCATGTAATTGATATGAGAAATAATATAATGAATGTTATATGTGTATAAAAAATAAATACACATAATAAAACATAATATAAACAAAATAAATAACAAAAATAATCTTATAACCCCCTAATCAATGAAGTAGAATGTTAACCCAAAGAATGGAAATTGGGTTAAGAAGTCCATTACCTCTGGTTCTCATTACATAAAACATGTTTCAAACTCATGTATAACGCTTAATATAGTGTTATTAATATTTTAAATAAATATATTTATGTTTATAAAACCTTATATGATCATTTTAACTATCTAGCCACCCATTTATTTAAAATTGTTTTTACTTCCATTAATTTTGGAGCATGCATTACATGATTTCCATGGTCAGTTCATAATGGATTTTTTGACAAATGGAAATGAAACAATAGAAGTGTAATGAAATGGTATTAATCTATTAACAGAATATTTAATAACACCTTAAATAGTTTTTTTCAAATATGATGATGAATTATTAGATAAAACATTAATGATATTTCTTTAGATCACTGTGGCAGTTCTTCAATAATCATAAAAAAACATTCATTATATAATTTAATATTATGTATTTATTCTCACTCCATAATATAAAAAAGGATATAATACCATTTTAAACCAGTTTCAACCATTAATATCATTTTATAAAAAACTTTGAAGGAATAAAAGGAATTTGAAACCACATCACCCATGATGTCATTAAATCGACAAATCATAGATTATGTTTTTATTTTTAGAATAAGTAGGATAAGAGTAGAAGTATGATGATGAATTATTCCATAAAAATGATAAAATTAATATATATATATATATATATATATATATATTGTACTATATATTTTATTACTGTAGGATAAGGGTAGGTTATGAACGTATAAGTAATGAAAAATAATTGAAAATAAAATAAAAATACATGAAACGTGATTTTTACCTCTTGATGTCTTCTCCTTGAGAGCCCCTTAAGGCCCTTGGTTTTGATATTTTGGCGAGACTAGAAGGTATTGTATGTCAGGAACAGAATTGAAATGAATATTGGGAGGAATTTTGTCACGACCCATCCTCGGGGCCCGTGCCATGACAACCCCAAGCCCACCTCCCATAGTCTAGGGGCTATCCACTATCACAAAAGGTGTAAATCCAAACAAAAAGGAAAGGCATTTCCTTTATAAATTAAACAAACACCACAGAGTAAGCAAGAAGAAGTAAACACTAAGTAAAACTGGGTACAATAGTAGTGCGAAAAAGTATGTCGGCTAGAGTACAATCCCAAACATAATGTAAAGTATAACTAGAAAGAAAGTACAGCAACTGAAAGTAAAGCAGAAACGTTGAGCCATCCACTGGAAGTCCCACCTAAAGGGCGGGTACAGATAGCCTCCTCAGCTCCTCGTGTCCAACCATCCACTCAGTGTACGTCCCGCCCAGTGGTCCACCTCCAGGTACTGACCTGCTCCACAAGCCTCAACCACAATCAACACTGTCCGTCATCTGCATCCAACACAACGCAGTGTGGGCATAGCCCGTGCAGGGGTGAGTATACGATACTCAGTAGGGACCCCGAGACCCATGAAGGTCTCCCAAAATCCACAGAAGAAAAATAGAATCACAGAGTAACAACCAACACTACTTAGTTATATTCCCATACATATACCTAAGTCATCAATCTAGTTCGGCTCCAACATCTGAGCCCATGTTCGATCACGTCCATGTAGGATTACAACCCAATCCACACATGATAACACAACCCAATCCACATAGGAAAGCAGGTCAATCATATACAATATAATGATTGAAAGTCAAGACTCAACTCACACAGGTATACATCTTCGTATGATGATAGAGATGATCAGATAAATCCACTGGTTCATCTAAGGTGGGACCCACGTAGGATACTAAACCAGCTAAGCTGCCGAACCCACATAGGATTTCAATGCAGTCTTCTTCGCCGTCAAACCCACGGAAGATTTCAATACGATCATCATCACTGCCGAACCCACATAGGATTTCAGTATAGACTTCATCGATGTCAAACCCAAGGAGGATTTCAGTACGGTCTTCATCACTGCCGAACCCACATAGGATTTCAGTGCAGTCTTCCTCGCTATCGAACCCACGAAGGATTTCAGTAAGGTCTTCATCACAGCCGAACCCACATAGGATTTCAGTGCAGTCTTCATCACTGTCCAACCCACGGAGGATTTCAGTACGGTCTTCATCACTGCCGAACCCACATAGGATTTCAGTGTAGTATTCATCACCATCGAACCCACTGTGGATTTCAGTACGGTGTTTATCACTGCCGAACCCACATAGGATTTCAATGCAGTATTCATTGTTGTAGATGCAGCCAAAACTAGGGTTCCCGCATATAGCATGCTCGTTTCTGGGAGGGTCCGTTCTACGAGCCAAGGGGGTCGATACATCAACTGACATGTAAACCGGAGTTGATGTATCCCAAAGTACCGCAACGTCGATAGGAACTCAACGTGACAGACGGCGCGTCAATCGGACGCCCAGTCTGAGAGTTATTGGCCTTTTTGTTCCAGGGGCCCGGTTGGTTTTTATATCAAAACCCACCTGAATGTACTCCAACTGCATCCAATCCTCGAGAAGAGATATCCAAAAGGTCTGTCTCACTAAGATGAATCCAACAAAGTCGACGACACATCAGTCGGACGTCTAGAGCTCAAGTTATGAGCGTTTTCGCTCCGAGGGCCTGGTTGGTTTCGTGTTCGAACCAACCCGGCCGTACCCCAAGTTCTCCGAAAACTTGAGTGTAATATACCGACATGATAGTCTCAATCCAAGGATCACATCACAAATGACAGTGTATTGATCATAGGTCAGTATCCCAAGATATCGGCAATATACCAGAAGTTTTCTGAAAATGGGGGGTCTGGGCCCAGTCCGACCCGACCCAACCCCCCCTGGGTCGGCCCGAACCAGGCGACCCAACCCGGGTCCGGGTCTGACCTGGCTAGGCGTGGCCCTGTCCGGTCCATGCAACCTGGCCCGGCCCTGCTGGGTGGCACGCTGGCTCGGCCAGTGGCCGAGCATGGGGGACGCGGTCCCCCCTTCCTTTGCCAGCAACGCGGCGCTGGTCGCCACGTCTCCCCTACCGGTCTCCTGCCACTACGGCGGTCCCTCCTGGCAGCGCGCCTAGACGCCACCACTCACGGGCGGTCGGCCGGTTTCGGCCGCCGCCTCCGGCCGATGGCGCCGCTGTGCCGGCGACCCCCACTGTCGGTGATGTCCGAGGGCCACCAGAGCCGCTCTGGTGGTCCGTTCATGGTCCCGTCTATGCCTGCGGTCGTCTTGGGACCTGTACTTTATAGTGGAATCATTGAATCGCCTCTGCGGCCCGTTCCGTCATCACCTGTAATTCCGAACGTCAAATAGATAATCTGCGGAGTCTTCGAATCGCCTCAATGGCACCGTGTGACGTCGCCGCTCTTCTTCACCCATTTTTCATTGTTTCTGCGAGGTTTTGTTGCACCATGCCTCCCTTACTCGTACCTCAATCAAGTAAAACATTCAAAGGGGGAGAAGGGTCGGCCGGGTTCGTGCGTTCCGACCTCCTCCTATTATTATGATAATAGGCGACCCAATTAATAGTCGATGAATGACAAAGAAATAATTCACGGGCAAAACAATTAACCCCTACCTCAAAGCATTGATGAATGATGGTTTGATGCGGAAAAATGACCACAAGGAAGAAGACTCTGTAAGCGTCATCGGCGTCGTGGAGAAAAGGATTGTCGGCATCGCAGTACACGTCATAGCATCGTCGATCTCCAAGTATTCGGCGTTCTTCGTCGTCCATCGTCGGAGGCCAGCGTTCTTCGTCGGTGATGGTGCGTTCTTCGCGTTCTTCAAGGACGAAGATGAGGATTCCAAGGCTTGAGAAATTCCTCCCAATCCTTCTCGCACAATGAAACAATAACAATAAAATAAGGCATTGCCTTATTTTATTTCCCATGCCTACACTTAACTGAAATTCAAAAATTTAAAACACAGTTTAATTAACATGCGTTCACTAATTAGTGAGGCGTTTGATAATATAATTAAACACGAGAGTTGACTTTTCATTTAAGAGGGGGTGCGGGTGAGTTACCATATTTAATGCCCGTGGGAGGTGAAAAGTAAATAAAGGGGGTGGGGCTTGTGTGGGCCCCACATAACTAATATCCTAACTAGGAGTTAGGGTATTAGTGATTCCCACTCCAACTACCATTCCAAAGTTATAATTACTTAGAATAAAAAAAATTATAGAACAATATTTTAGTTTTTATTCTTTAGTTAACCCAATTAAATAATAACCTCACTCGAGCAAAACGCAACTCTAGTATAGGTGTTCCTAAGCAATTACCGACGTTGTGGTTCCATCGGTGCCCTCAGATTTTGATTCCGAGCAGCAGTTCAAAAGTTATGAAAACCCACTCATTCATTCACTGAACGTACCTGAGCTAATCTTCGGAACATGATTCAGGGCAGACCGGGCCTCGGAATTAGGTGCCGTCAAAAACTGCATTCTTGTGAAATTTCAAAGAAAATTAAAAAAAACTTTACCTTGAATTTTACAGATCTTTACATTACTCCCACCTCAGGGATTTACTTCCCCATAAAGATACATCATAAATTAGGGGAACAATGGTGGGTACTGAGCATGCATCTGAGCCTCCCCTCCCAAGTGCTCTCCTTGAGGTTTTCGTGCTGCCATCTGATGCGCACTAAAGGAATCGACCGCCCACATAGGACCCGCTCTTGTCGATCCTCGATCTCCACCGGGACCTCTGCAAAGGTCGCCCCATCATCAAGGTCTAGCTCCCCATGGTTGATGATATGCGTCGGGTCGTGCACGTATCTCCTCAACTAAGATACGTGGAAGACATCATGCACTCGGTGGAACTGAGGTGGTAGAGCCAGGCGGTAAGCCACCTCGCCTACCATGCTGAGGACTTGGAATTGTCCGATGAAACACGGACATAACTTCCCACCTCAGCCAAATATCAGTTATCCATGTCGAGGTGAGAAATGAAAAAGATGTGGTTGCCATCCTCGGACTCCAATGGCCTCTGCCTTCTGTCAGCATAAGACTTCTGTCGGCTTTGAGCTGTACTCATCCGCTCTTGGATGACCTGGACCTTCTCTGTCGTGGCCCGCACCATCTCTATTCCCACAAGTGCTGACTCCCCAGGGTCTATCCAGGACAAAGGTGATCTTCAAGGCCCTTCATACAATGCCACGTATGGTTCCATCCCAATGGTGGAGTGGTAGTTGTTTTTGTACGTGAACTCCACCAAGGGTAGATGGTCCTCCCAACTGCCATCAAAGTCGAGAGAACATGCACAGAGCATGTCCCCGAGAGTCTGAATGGTCTTCTCAGTCTAGACATCCGTCTGATGGTGAAAGGAGGTGCTCAGACATAGTTGTGTCCCGAATGCCTCCTACAACCCCTTCCAAAGCCGGGATGTAAAGAGATCATCTCGATCATAGACGATAGATGATGGCACACCATGAAGCCGTACAATCTCCTGAACGTAGAGACATCCCAAGCTCTCTACTGAGCCCTGTTCTCTGATGGGTATGATGTGAGATGACTTGGTGAGTTGGTCGACAATCACCCAAAAGGAGTCATGACCTCAGGTAGTGCGTGGAAGTCCAGTCACGAAATCCATAGATATCCAATCCCACTTCCTCTTCGGGACTTGCAAGGGTTGTACCAAGCCTATTGGTACCTGGTTCTCTGCTTTCATCTGCTTGCAGGTGAGGCATCAAGAAATGAACTCTGCCACAACCTTCTTCATACTCGGCCACCAGTGCTATCATCTGAGATCCTGGTACACCATTGCCACTCCGGGATGTACCTCTAAAGGGAATGTGTGAAACTCTCCCAACACCTCCTCTTGAAAAGTAGCTGGTACTATGGTACGTCCTCTGAAAAGGAAATCATGCTCTCCTCCTATGGAGAATCCATTAGGTGCCTATCCTGAGGATATCTACACACGCCGCATCTCATAGTCAGCGTCCCCACGCTATGCCTCTCTGACTCGCTACAGTAGTGGAGGAGTGACTATGAGTGACTGAAGAAAGGATGCTCCATATCTATCTACAAAGTATATCTGCAAAGCGGCTAGCTGCCCTGTCGCCTCCCCAAGTAGCTGGATTCCTGTCCTCCTACTAAGAGCATCGGCTACTACGTTCCCCTTTCTAAGAGTATACACTATCTCAAATTCATAGTCCTGGATGAACTTGAGCCATCACCATTGTCTAATATTCAAGTCCTTCTCCGAGAAGATGTACCTGAGACTCTTGTGGTCAGAGTAGACTATAAAGCGCTCTCCCATAAAATTTTGTCACCACATCTTCAGAGAGAAGACCACTACCGCTAACTCCATGTCATGGGTAGCATAGTTCTACTCATTATTCCTCAACTGATGTGATCCATAAGCGATCAAGACATGCTCATACATCAGGACACATCTGAGTCGGGTCCCTAATGCATCGTTGTAGACTACGTACCCTACTCCCTCCTCCAGTAGCCTCAAGATAGGCACACTGGTCAATCTCTGTCTCAGCTTCTAGAAGCTCTTCTGACAACTGTCTGACCACATGAAGGGTTTCCCCTTCTTCATCAATGCTGAGAGTGGTGTCGCAACTCTGGAAAAGTCTATCACAAATCTTCGGTAGTACTCAGCTAGCCCCAAGAAAATCTGCACCTCCGTCATGCTCCTGAGTGGCTGCCAAGCTAGCACTACCTCAATCTTCACAGGATCCACCGCAAATCCTACCTCAGAGATGACGTGTCCCATGAAGTGGACATCATTTAACTAGAACTGACCCTTTTAGAGCTTACCTTAAATCATGTGTTCTCGGAGTGTGTCCAGTACAACCCATAAGTGGTAGGCATGCTCCTCCTCAGTGGTCGAGTATATCAAAATGTTGTCGACGAAGACCATGACAAATCGATCGAGGTATGGATGAAAGATCCTTTTCATGAGACCCACGAACACTGTTGGAGGGTTGGTTATGCCAAAAGTCATAACCAAGAACTCATAGGGGCCATACCGACATCTGAAGGCCGTTTTATGCACGTCCCCATCTCGAACTCTGAGTTGTTGATAGCCTGATCTAAGGTCTATCTTAGAGAACCATTGTGCTCCCTTGAGCTGATCGAAGAGGTCGTCAGTCCTCAGTAGCAGATACTTGTTATTCACAGTCACCTGGTTCATGAGACAATAGTCGACACACAGTCGCAAGCTCCCGTCCGCCTTCTTGGCGAACAATATCGGGGAAGCCCAGGGTAAAACACTAGGCCGGATGAATCCCTTGACCTAAAAGTCCTCCAACTGTACCCAAATCTATCGAATCATAGAGGGGGCCATCCGACATTCTAGAGTGGATATCGGGGCCGTCCTGGGGTACAGTTCAATATAAAAAGTCTACCTCTCTGTGAGGAGGTAGTCCTGGAACGTCATCAGGGAAAACGTCCGCATACTGATCCACCACTACAGGAAAACTTGGACTCTGCACATCAACTGCTCCTAGGATGAGGCTAGAAAAATGATGGGTGATGGGTTTTCCTCTCCTCTGCGTGAGTCCATCATATACTGCAAAGTCTCCCTTCTCGCTAGTGAAGGTAAACCTGCTCCCATCAGTGCATACACACCGCACCTTGCGCCTAATACAGTCGATCTAAGAATGGACTGTAGATAACCAATACATGCCCAAGATGACATTGTAAGGCCTTGAGGCTGCTACAAGAAGATCCCAGCCGAAGCTCTCGCCTCTTAGAGTAAGCTCACACTGCCAGCACCAGTGCGTAATCATCGAGTCGGCTCCCGTAGGAGTCTCTATAGGTAAGAATCGAGCCAACGGCTCTGTTAGAATCTCCAAGCTCCAAACAAGGGCACCAGCAATAATATAATGACTCACTCTTGTATCTATAAGAACTACATCATGGGTGGAGTAGTCACAGATCGTACGTTGAATCATCTCTGGCGCACCGTGGTCGTAGGCCTCTACTGCCTGAAGCTGAGCCAGTCTCTACCCGCCAGCTCCCTGTGGTCGGGGTGGACCTCCTAGTGGTGGTGGTGGTAAAGCATAAAAGCGTCTCCCACCACCTGATTCTCGGCCAGCTCCCCTACCTCGTCCGCCTTCTCTTGGCGGACCGCCACAGTCGACCCTCTACCTCCTACCTGGGTGGCCCCTCAACCGTCTGCTGCTCCACTGTATGGCGGGTCGGGCTGTCCCGAGCCATGTGGCCCTGCCCGCCGCATGTGTAGCACTCCCTGATCCTCAGAAGGCTGGCTCTGTGCCCTGTGCCACGCACCTCTGAGCCAATGTCTTAAGGTCGTCTACCTGATGGTCCGGTCTTCCTGGACCCCTGTGACATCCATAGACTGCCAGCTGTAGAGGACTCTGCTACGTGCCGCCCTATGGTAGGTCTCGCTGCTGGTGTAGGCTCAGCAAGAAAGCTCTCTATGAGAAGGGCTCTCTCTAGTACTCTTGCCTATGTCATAATGAAGAGGGAGATCATTGATGCCCTGATCTCATGCCTGAGTCCCTGATTGAAGGTCCGGGCCCAGAAGAATGGGCCCCGTACCATGTCCGTCGAATATGTCGAGAGATGGGTAAATCTCGCCGAGTACTGGGCGACCGTCATGCTGCCCTGCCGCAGCTGTAGAAGCTCTTGGATGAGCACCGCATAGTGGGTGGTTTGGACAAACTCTGAGCAGAAGAGGCTCTCAAAGTCCGTCCATAGGAGAGATTCCATGTTGTGCACCTGGAGCATCAAGCTCCACCATCTGCCTGTTGCCGTGTGCAGGAGGCTCGCTGTGAGGATCACCATGAGGTCAGCTGGTTTCCCCACTAAGATGAAAACTCGAACAACCGCCTCTATGAAATCCTTGACTGCCTGAGGGTCTGTCTCCCCGTGTAACCTGGGCGGTCTGTGACACTAAAACTCGTGCAGTGCACTAAGGAGACATGCACTCTCATCGGCTGGGGGTGGTAGCATCGATGGCTTGGCGGGTAGAGGTACCATCGGTGCCTCCACTATCAAAGGGCCCTACACCGAAGCCTCGTCGCTTGGTGGGATTTTGTCTCACACAAAGCTTGGAACCCTAGATGGCTGCCATCGTGGGGCCCTCCTGAAAAGGATCGGGTGTGCCACAGTCAAAATAGTATACCTGGTGAGCTGAATCAAAGTAATCACAAAGAAATTTTTTGAAACACACATGCAATCAATGCTTTCATGCATGGATTCGGAAATCAGAGGTCAGGGTCCTGGTGTACAGATACGTTGGCCAACGCACCAACACTGGACACCCTGGACTGATAACCACACTCAATAACTGTTGACGCTCCTTTCGTCACAGAATCTAAAGATCGGAAAAGGGGAATATCTGAGCTCAAAGTGATTCATCCTTTGAAGAAACATCAAAAATAGACAAATGGATGAACAAGGAGAACATTGCTCATAGGTCGCGCAAGTTCCCTAATGGTCGCGCAAGTACACTTGCGCGCCGCCTAGTGGTCGTGCAAGTACTTGCGCGACGCCTTATGGTTGTGCAAGTGACTTGCGCGACCTAAGTGATAATCGCCCGGTAACCGCCCGGGGTCCTCTCCTGCCTATAAATAGACCCTGTGGGCCCCCCATTCGAGAGGATCTTTTTCCAGAAACTCGAATTGAAGCTCCCGACGCCCAAGTCTCTTCTCAAAGCTTCCGGAACACTTTTAAGGTAATTTCTTACCTAGAACGAAAGATTTAAAGAGAAGAAGGAAGGCCTAAGTGTTGAAACTCATCAACACTTGCGCGCCGACTTATTCCTTCAATAGAACTTGCGCGTCCCTTTTTTGGATGAACCTCAAGAGGATTCTAAAGGGATTTATAAAGTGTCCCTCAAAAATTCTAATGGTATTTGAGAATCGCGCAAGTACCCCTCATGTCGCGCAAGTATACTTGCGCGACCAATACTTGCGCGCAGCACCGATACTTGCGTGTCGCCGCAATACTTGCGCGCCTTTCAAGACTTGCGTGCCCCTACCTTTTTGGGTGCCTATCTTGCCCATTTTACACCTCTTAAGCCATCACACATTTCCTTTTCAAGATTCAGTCTTCAAGACACTCTTCAAAGCCATTTATGGAATGATTTCTTGATTTGACTTCCTTATCTGAAAGGAATTCTGTGGAATATCTCTCAAAGTCTAGTGATTTAAATATCCTTATGTCACTAAATATGGAGAGTTCATTCATTCAACCTCATCCTTTAAGATGAGAGAATCCTAACCTGGGTCTCCTTTTCAGGAATAAGACTCAGTCATAATCTTGGGCTTCCTTTTCAGGAGTAAGTCCCAAGTCCCCTAACCTGGGTCTCCTTTTCAGGAATAAGACTCAGTCATAATCTTGGGCTTCCTTTTCAGGAGTAATCCCCAAGCCCCCCTTAAATTTCTCTTAACCAGTTCTAATTTACCCTTGATTTGGGATTCCTTTTCAGGAGTAAAACCCAATCATAAGTCCCCTCCTAAACTTGGGCATCCTCCTTAGGAGCATGCCCCAAGATTAGAGTATTCAAATCTCTATAAAGCACATATACCTTTATGGACCCTGTTCCTGGATTTTCTCCCTAAAAGTAAATCCTAAACCTTCATCTATTTGGGCAGTCATACATACATAAGCCCCAAACAATTTCTTATGATTGCATCTTTCGTGGAACAATTGTCTAATTTTTACCAATACCTCTTGTTTCTCACACCGAGCATGACTCACGTGAGCTTAGAGTGTAAAAGTAATTATGACAATCTTCTTTGAGCCATCAATCATAAACATCATACTCCATTTCTCGAACTACGTGGGTTCTGATTCCTTTTCCAAAACATAGGATACGTAGGTAGCCCATTTATGGGTTCGATCCCAACTTTGAAATAATCCATGTCTTTCTGAATGACGATAAACTTCAAGTGCCTCACTGAGTGGCTTTAAAACCAGCCCGGTCATCATAATTACCAAGAGACTTTTATAAATGTTTCGAAGGATACCATTGACCAAGAATCTCTAAATAGATACAGATGATTCTCTATTGATGAAGAACCTCGAATACATATAAAAGATTCTCTAAATTTCTTGCATATTTAATCATTGATAGTTATAACTTAAGGAAAGCTCATTTTATACTTGGTAATGTAATAAGGATTCACGAACATAACTTAAATATACAAAGAGAGTCCCGGAGTAGACAATAATTCCCCTCAAAAAGGTGTGATGAGTCCGACCTCCCATCCTCTTGACCAATGAATATTCCTAAGCCTCATTAGTCCACAAAATAATGAGCGCCTACCTTTGGAAAGTAGGTCCAAACGGATGTGGAATCATTGGATGTTTCCGGTTCTACGAACAAACCCGTTAGTAACCGATCGGAACATTTGAATCTCCCGTCCAGGAGGTCATCCCCGAAATCCGTGCGAAACAAAAAATGGGGAACCCGACGTGAATCCTAAACCATGTTAAAATGATGTTTTTCTTATTTGATAGGCCCCTTGGGCCAACAAATCAATCATTGACATGTGCTCATCCAAAAGATGTAGTGGCCGGATTCATCTTGATTATGTCTGTTATATGGAACAGGCACTCTTTTCTCAAGATCTTCTGCAAAATGGCTTTCCTTAAATTCACCCCTGTGAATACTGCTGCTGTGAACACCTCTACTGTGAGGTCTGCTGCTGTGAAAACCAATGCTGCTACTCCTGCTAGAAGGTCGTCCACTCTGAGGATGACATCACCAACTCAGCGTCTTCAACGCTGGGTTTCTAATGCACTGGTTAAGGAGTATCGTCGCAACTGTAGAGACCCGAAGGCTGACGTACATGGACATTACATTACATTTGCGGAATACTTAGTACATAACAAAAACACACACTAAAGGATCGTAATAGTTTAGTGTCTTTGGAAACTCGGAACGTAATCTTATAATCGTGGTGAAAGTTCTTCAATATCTCCCATAAAGGTCATCCCTTTTTTCTACCTAAAACCTTTCTTTATATCCTGGGGAAAAGAAAACATAAAAGGGTGAGCTCAAATGATCAGTAAGGGTAAACAAAAGAAAAATCAATCACATCATATACATAGCTTTTGGAAATATTAACCTGCAAAAGAGATCATAATATCATAACATGGGATATATCATAGAAGTGAAAATGAAACCCTTACTTAAAACATTACTCATTGTGGCATACACACATAATCATAGAGAATCATTTCTTGTTAGTCAAGACTCATTGCCAAGACTATCTTAGTGGACAAAGTCCCTTTCTGAATCGAGTAATCCTCGTTTCAGTCCTGTTTCACTGAACCGGTATAACCTACCATTCCAGCCATGTCTATCTCATGAGATATGAAATCTTTACCCAATGCATTGGAGGGAGATATAGGTCCCACCCATCTCTTAATGAATCCTTTCTTATGTGTGCCACAAAATCATAAATCATACATCATCGCATAACCCATGTAATAAAAATGGGATTCTTGAAACATCATGACATCATAAATCAATTCATATAAGATAAAGGAATTCATAAACATAATTCCATCTCAACATAGTCAAATAAATGTAAAAATATGGATAGAAACAGAACCCTTTATTATCTTAGATGGAAAATAATTTTGATAAAACACTTGAATTGAATTCTTGAGGAAAATATCCTTTCTTCTTCAAAATCAATTTCTTTTCACAAAACATCATGCAATTTTAAAAGAAAGAGATTTTATTAAAAATAGTCATGAAATCTTTTAGAGGAAGCTTCATGAAAATAAGGCTTTATAAAACAGTAGAAATCCGTTCGTGCCGTATAAGTTAAAAAAAACATTCTTCGTACTTTTGTCGGAAAAGTCAAAAAGTACCTCGTATGAAAAAGCGACAAAAGATTCCTTTCATATTCTTTACTAAAAACTCACCGAAGAGTAAAATTGGATTTAAACTATTTTAAGTGGATGGAAACAATATTACATATTGAAGGAACATGGATGTGGATGATAAAATACACCCCAGTAAATACTTACGAATAAACAATCTCGGATAAAAATGAGATTGTGATATTTCCCTTACCTTAGGTCCGACTTGCTTTGTAAGTGTCCGAACCTCCTGTATAATGATTTAAATCATGTTATTGACTTATTACAGAATCATATTCATTGTTATGATATCATATATGGTTCACTTATGACATTATATTACCCGTTCTTTTGTAAATTCCATGTTAAAGAAGCGTTTTGGGTAAAATCGTTTCATTTATCGTAGGTGTTTTGACTTGTTGTTCTTGACATCATTATTACTTATATCATGATTTACATACTTCCAGAATATAAAATATGATTTATATATCATATATATTCAGTATATATATATATATATAATAGGTAGATAAATAAAATGAAAAACACCGTTCATGGAGACGGTAGTCCGTACGTACGCATGAACGCTGTTTTCCTTTCCTTATTGTCTTGAAATGGAAGTAAGTAGATGACATACATATGTATACATATACATAAATCCAGTAGATTTATAATGTCATATATTTCATTATTATTTCTTATATATACATTATAATCATTCTTAAATGGTTAACATGGAGAATGAATCTCATCGCGTCGTGGAGACGGTATTCCGTACGTACGCACGAGCGATGATATCATTTCTATAAATATTGAATTGAATTGGAGTGTATTATACAATATATCAGAATCAATATGATGTTGTAATAACTATGTATAGTTATTCTTTACACCATTATACCCATCCATGTAAGGTGGTGGTGGAAAATAGATTACACCACGGCGTGGAGACGGTATTCCGTACGTACGCACGCGCGGTGATTTCTTTTTCCGTAGGATGGATAGTTGGTGAAATAGGGTTGTTTCATAATTATAATAACATATCAGTATATGAGTGATACTGATGTTATTACTTCATAATGAAACAACCTAAGAAGAAGAAGTGGAAGAAGAAATAAAGATGAAAGAATTGGTAACGGTAATTACCTCTTATTTGAAGTGCCTCTTTGAGACCTCCTCTTAGGGCACTAAAATTGGTCTTTGAGTAAGACCAGAACCTCTAGGATGTTGCTAGGGAAGTGGAGAAGAGATTTTGGCAGGGTTTGGCCGAGCTTGAGAGCTCAAATTGGAGTGAGGAGGAGGGGGAGGAGGTGTCCTTTTATAGGGGAGGAGAGGGGCACCTTAGGAATATCTCAAAATATTATTTTATATTAAAGTCAAAATCGGTTTATAATGGTTCCAAAGGGTCTTATTTCGAAGCTAAAGTGGGGATGGGTCCAAATCCTATCAACCAATAAGATTTAGACATGTTTAGGGTATTATTTTAACCTTATCAATTAGATTTAACTCTAAGTTAATTAATTTAACTTTTACCGTGTCTTTTTGTTTTCTTTCACTATATGGTTAATACACTTACTATAACATGCCAAACGAACCCCAAATTGTTTATTATTAATATATATATCCTTATCTAAGTCATTTGGCCGAACCTTAGATTTTTAGGAATAAAATAACAATTAATAATATAATATTTGATTTAAAAACTATTTTGTGTCAATTTTGACACTATTTGATATATGATTTTTGTGAAAGTCATAACAGAATTATATGTTCGAACCAAGTTTATTAAATCAACATTAATATTTCATAGTAACCTAGAAAATTAGTGGAATTCAATAAAAATCTCAAATTACATTTATTTTGGTGTTTATAACATCAATTATGTCAATATTTCATTAATAAGAAAATTACTACATCATCGTTGTGTCATAAATAAATTAAATTATTTGATGTCTAAAAATTACAAATAAAATACCATAATGTAGGAAATCTTTTTAGCTTTCTAATGAATATTTACAATCGAATTTATCTTATGTATAACCCCATATTAAAAATTATTTACTTATTAAACTTTGATTTTAACTATTTTAACCCTTCTTTAAATAAATTAATAATAAATGTCCTAATCTAATCCAAGTGGGCCTAAATGGTCATATTTTATTCCTAAGTTTGTTTTTTTGGTCGAATTACACTTGTCCAATAGAATTAGGACATGTGTTAGGGTAATAGTAATATCATATTTACCCTTAGTTACCCTATTTACTATTAACCGTGGTAAAAAAAGTAAAAAGTTACTATTCACCAAAAAATTATTTTCATCTCATTGAACCACATTTTAGTCCTTGATATTAACCGTGTATCTCGGATTTTCGAAATTCCATTCACAGAAGCGGTAAAATTATGTTTTATGCAAAATTCAGTTTTTAACCTACCACTTAGTAGTTTCACTATTCATCAAAAATTGATGTTTTTCAGAACAATGCCAAAATTTCATCCCAAGCTATATTTCATATTCCGAATTCAAAAATGAAGTCTATTTTACCAAATTCATAACATAAAAGTTGCATTAATTAATTCTATAATTAAATCCCGCTGTTAAAACAAATAGCGTGTTTTTTAAGAAACAATATCTATCAAAAGATTGACACTTGTTTATGTCTAGTTTAAATGTGAAATTACATCCAATGACCAACATTGTATAAAATTGTAAAAATATATTCTAAATATACTTTAAAACCACTCAAATTAATGATTTATCACTATTAATTATTTCGATTAAAAAAAAGTTGTTTTTAATTATAATTTAGTAATTTTCACTATTCATCAAAATATGAAAGTTATCCGAAAATCACCAAAATTTCAACCTAAGCTAATTTCGATATTCCGAATCCAAAAATGAAGTTCATTTTGAAAAATAAGATTTATAGAATTTTAAAAAGTGGTTATTACTATTCATAACGGGTAGTTTTAATAATATTTTAATAGCATATCGTTGTTTAGTGAAACTCGTTATTGCGTACTACACACACTATCGAGGAAGGTTGCGATTGTGTGTAATGCAAGGCAAGTCAAGGATGCGTGTTGTGCAAGCTCCTTTTGGTGTAGCGTACAACACAAGACATTAATAAAATTAAAAAGAATATTTTTCATAAAATCTTGGGCTGTTACATTCTACCCCCCTTAAAATGAATTTCCACCTCGAAATTCGTCGGGGTTATAAATGGTTTTCTATTCGAAAGTTTCCCACATCGTAAAAAGGAATACCAAAACTTGGCTTTAAAAACTAAAGTATGAAATGTAACGATTACCCAAATAAACTAATTGTTGGGTTTCCACATAGGTAAAAATATGGATATGGAAGAAAAATCTAACCATCATGTTCTGATGGAGAGTGGTAGAGAACATGGCTATGGAAAAGCCAAAAATCACAAATCCATAAATTTGTGATGATATAAGGTACCATCTGATTCCTCAGGTATAAGATCACTAGGACAACATTTTTGGTTTTCAAGATCATTTCCCTAAAGTTGAAAATTTGAATTAGAATAAATACTTACTTTATTTTGGTACAATCTCACTGTTGTTCGTGCCTTGAACAATTTCCACTTCATCTCTTAAATAAATGAAGTTGAATTTGTTATTCATGAAGTGTTAGCAGATAATGTGATAGAATGACGGGTCATTCCATCTGTCTCAAATAAAAGGTTAGAAAAAGTTATTAAATATACATATGTCATTCTATAGTGAGATTAATCACATATGGTTCCTAAAATGGACTTATACTTCATATATCATACTGCTTAATATGATAAAACTAGTTTCTACTAAACAGGGACTTCCTGTAGGTCAGTGGTAGGCAATAAAGGCCAGTCGCACTTCGGTTGTGGGTTCGATTCCTACAGCCTTGTCCGAAGCGATGGGCTGTCGCCCGTCCTGCAGGTTGTCCCTTTTTCTAAAACTACGTTACTATAACATCCCATCAATAATATCGAAAAAAAATTCTATCCTTAAACAATACTAACTTACGTCCAACACAATCCATTCCAATCTTTAGGCTTATCCATAATACTGCAGTCCACTCTCATAACATAGTGAAAACAATTACTAGAGATTTAATATCATCGTTGATCCCCATATATCATAAGATATGTTTTGTTGGTCACATTCCAAACATTCAAAGTCCTTAATCATGTATACTCTTGAATACCCATTGAACCTTAGTGAAAAAATGAATCCAGTTAAAAGTTAACACTTTACACATACCAAAACCCTCAAAATTATTTATACTCAAACCATGATATCACTTAGTCCTTATATCAATCATGAGCTCATGAATACTATCAAACATTTAATTTTCTCCTTATCCCTTCATTATGCGCATATCATCTTCATTCCAAAAATATCTGAATAACCTTTCATGGATACTGGTAACATTAATCATACACTTTCAAAACACAAGGAAAGACAACAGTGTAACAATCCATAGATGTCTCTTTATTCCAAAATTACACATGATAAACATGTAATCATTCCACTACATTCTCAAACCATTGACCGAGCTTCAAAAATTCTTTCATCTCACATATCATTTGTAGTCTCTTCATCATCATCCACATAAATACTACCCATATGACCATACTGATTCTCTTCATGAGTCTTTCCCTTAGGTCATTTGTTTGCATAATGCCCATACATTCCACATTTAAAACACTTAACCATTTTTGATGTCGTAGCAATACCATTATCCTCATCCATGGTGTTAACCGACCCTTTTCCTTTGCACTTACTTTCTTTGTGTCCTTCTTTTCCACACCCAAAGCATCTTCCAGTTCCCTTGAAACATTCTCCTTGATGCCTCTTCCCACATGATTTACATAGGGGAAATTGAACTTTCTTTCCTCTATGATCATCATGGAACTCCATCTTTCTCTTATTAGTCGAGTCAGGAAACTTACCAAATTTTACTTTATTGATCATGTTGTGAGATTGCTGATTCGGCATAATAATGATGTTTGGACATCCAAATCCCATTTCATTTGGTTGCTCATGAAGAATATCATTCCATTGTCCATCATATCCTCCATTATTGTGAATCATCTTGTTTCCAGCCATTTTCTAAAACCCAAACAGAATACTGTTAGATGAAAAAATCATGATAAAGGGGGAGTAACTTAAATATCTATCATCTTTGGTTTAATCTAATATCGTTACCATAGTTCTAGGACTATATCCTATACGTATACTTATCCTTAGAGGCATCCCTAGACATACCTTAGAAATATCTCTAGGGATCTCACTAACGTTTTCGCATCCTAGTTTCCAAAGGATGACTAAACCTTTCCTCTGATACCAACTGTAGAGACCCGAAGCCTGACGTACATGGACATTACATTACATTTGCGGAATACTTAGTACATAACAAAAACACACACTAAAGGATCGTAATAGTTTAGTGTCTTTGGAAACTCGGAACGTAATCTTCTAATCGTGGTGAAAGTTCTTCAATATCTCCCATAAAGGTCATCCCTTTTTTCTACCTAAAACCTTTCTTTATATCCTGGGGAAAAGAAAACATAAAAGGGTGAGCTCAAATGCTCAGTAAGGGTAAACAAAAGAAAAATCAATCACATCATATACATAGCTTTTGGAAATATTAACCTGCAAAAGAGCTCATAATATCATAACATGGGATATATCATAGAAGTGAAAATGAAACCCTTACTTAAAACATTACTCATTGTGGCATACACACATAATCATAGAGAATCATTTCTTGTTAGTCAAGACTCATTGCCAAGACTATCTTAGTGGACAAAGTCCCTTTCTGAATCGAGTAATCCTCGTTTCAGTCCTGTTTCACTGAACCGGTATAACCTACCATTCCAGCCATGTCTATCTCATGAGATATGAAATCTTTACCCAATGCATTGGAGGGAGATATAGGTCCCACCCATCTCTTAATGAATCCTTTCTTATGTGTGCCACAAAATCATAAATCATACATCATCGCATAACCCATGTAATAAAAATGGGATTCTTGAAACATCATGACATCATAAATCAATTCATATAAGATAAAGGAATTCATAAACATAATTCCATCTCAACATAGTCAAATCAATGTAAAAATATGGATAGAAACAGAACCCTTTATTATCTTAGATGGAAAATAATTTTGATAAAACACTTGAATTGAATTCTTGAGGAAAATATCCTTTCTTCTTCAAAATCAATTTCTTTTCACAAAACATCATGCAATTTTAAAAGAAAGAGATTTTATTAAAAATAGTCATGAAATCTTTTAGAGGAAGCTTCATGAAAATAAGGCTTTATAAAACAGTAGAAATCCGTTCGTGCCGTATAAGTTAAAAAAAACATTCTTCGTACTTTTGTCGGAAAAGTCAAAAAGTACCTCATATGAAAAAGCGACAAAAGATTCCTTTCATATTCTTTACTAAAAACTCACCGAAGAGTAAAATTGGATTTAAACTATTGTAAGTGGATGGAAACAATATTAAATATTGAAGGAACATGGATGTGGATGATAAAATACACCCCAGTAAATACTTACGAATAAACAATCTCGGATAAAAATGAGATTGTGATATTTCCCTTACCTTAGGTCCGACTTGCTTTGTAAGTGTCCGAACCTCCTGTATAATGATTTAAATCATGTTATTGACTTATTACAGAATCATATTCATTGTTATGATATCATATATGGTTCACTTATGACATTATATTACCCGTTCTTTTGTAAATTCCATGTTAAAGAAGCGTTTTGGGTAAAATCGTTTCATTTATCGTAGGTGTTTTGACTTGTTGTTCTTGACATCATTATTAATTATATCATGATTTACTTACTTCCAGAATATAAAATATGATTTATATATCATATATATTCTGTATATATATATATATATATATAATAGGTAGATAAATAAAATGAAAAACACCGTTCATGGAGACGGTAGTCCGTACGTACGCATGAACGCTGTTTTCCTTTCCTTATTGTCTTGAAATGGAAGTAAGTAGATGACATACATATGTATACATATACATAAATCCAGTAGCTTTATAATGTCATATATTTCATTATTATTTCTTATATATACATTATAATCATTCTTAAATGGTTAACATGGAGAATGAATCTCATCGCGTCGTGGAGACGGTATTCCGTACGTACGCACGAGCGATGATATCATTTCTATAAATATTGAATTGAATTGGAGTGTATTATACAATATATCAGAATCAATATGATGTTGTAATAACTATGTATAGTTATTCTTTACACCATTATACCCATCCATGTAAGGTGGTGGTGGAAAATAGATTACACCACGGCGTGGAGACGGTATTCCGTACGTACGCACGCGCGGTGATTTCTTTTTCCGTAGGATGTATAGATGGTGAAATAGGGTTGTTTCATAATTATAATAACATATCAGTGTATGAGTGATACTGATGTTATTACTTCATAATGAAACAACCTAAGAAGAAGAAGTGGAAGAAGAAATAAAGATGAAAGAATTGGTAACGGTAATTACCTCTTATTTGAAGTGCCTCTTTGAGACCTCCTCTTAGGGCACTAAAATTGGTCTTTGAGTAAGACCAGAACCTCTAGGATGTTTCTAGGGAAGTGGAGAAGAGATTTTGGCAGGGGTTGGCCGAGCTTGAGAGCTCAAATTGGTGTGAGGAGGAGGGGGAGGAGGTGTCCTTTTATAGGGGAGGAGAGGGGCACCTTAGGAATATCTCAAAATATTATTTTATATTAAAGTCAAAATCGGTTTATAATGGTTCCAAAGGGTCTTATTTCGAAGCTAAAGTGGGGATGGGTCGAAATCCTATCAACCAATAAGATTTAGACATGTTTAGGGTATTATTTTAACCTTATCAATTAGATTTAACTCTAAGTTAATTAATTTAACTTTTACCGTGTCTTTTTGTTTTCTTTCACTATATGGTTAATACACTTACTATAACATGCCAAACGAACCCCAAATTGTTTATTATTAATATATATATCCTTATCTAAGTCATTTGGCCGAACCTTAGATTTTTAGGAATAAAATAACAATTAATAATATAATATTTGATTTAAAAACTATTTTGTGTCAATTTTGACACTATTTGATATATGATTTTTGTGAAAGTCATAACAGAATTATATGTTCGAACCAAGTTTATTAAATCAACATTCATATATCATAGTAACCTAGAAAATTAGTGGAATTCAATAAAAATCTCAAATTACATTTATTTTGGTGTTTATAACATCAATTATGTCAATATTTCATTAATAAGATAATTACTACATCATCGTTGTGTCATAAATAAATTAAATTATTTGATGTCTAAAAATTACAAATAAAATACCATAATGTAGGAAATCTTTTTAGCTTTCTAATGAATATTTACAATCGAATTTATCTTATGTATAACCCCATATTAAAAATGATTTACTTATTAAACATTGATTTTAACTATTTTAACCCTTCTTTAAATAAATTAATAATAAATGTCCTAATCTAATCCAAGTGGGCCTAAATGGTCATATTTTATTCCTAAGTTTGTTTTTTTGGTCGAATTACACTTGTCCAATAGAATTAGGACATGTGTTAGGGTAATAGTAATATCATATTTACCCTTAGTTACCCTATTTACTATTAACCGTGGTAAAAAAAGTAAAAAGTTACTATTCACCAAAAAATTATTTTCATCTCATTGAACCACATTTTAGTCCTTGATATTAACCGTGTCTCTCGGATTTTTGAAATTCCATTCACAGAAGCTGTAAAATTAAGTTTTATGCAAAATTCAGTTTTTAACCTACCACTTAGTAGTTTCACTATTCATCAAAAATTGATGTTTTTCAGAACAATGCCAAAATTTCATCCCAAGCTATATTTCATATTCCGAATTCAAAAATGAAGTCTATTTTACCAAATTCATAACATAAAAGTTGCATTAATTAATTCTATAATTAAATCCCGCTGTTAAAACAAATAGCGTGTTTTTTAAGAAACAATATCTATCAAAAGATTGACACTTGTTTATGTCTAGTTTAAATGTGAAATTACATCCAATGACCAACATTGTATTAAATTGTAAAAATATATTCTAAATATACTCTAAAACCACTCAAATTAATGATTTATCACTATTAATTATTTCGATTAAAAAAAAGTTGTTTTTAATTATAATTTAGTAATTTTCAATATTCATCAAAATATGAAAGTTATCCGAAAATCACCAAAATTTCAACCTAAGCTAATTTCGATATTCCGAATCCAAAAATGAAGTTCATTTTGAAAAATAAGATTTATAGAATTTTAAAAATTGGTTATTACTATTCATAACGGGTAGTTTTAATAATATTTTAATAGCATATCGTTGTTTAGTGAAACTCGTTATTGCGTACTACACACACTATCGAGGAAGGTTGCGATTGCGTGTAATGCAAGGCAAGTCAAGGATGTGTGTTGTGCAAGCTCCTTTTGGTGTAGCGTACAACACAAGACATTAATAAAATTAAAAAGAATATTTTTTCATAAAATCTTGGGCTGTTACAGCAACGGTACTATCCCAACTTTGGAGGCCGCTCGTCAAGCCCTCCAAGTTAACAACTCTACCTGGTCGTCCGGACAACGGTGGCCAACGATCAAGAAGCAGGCGGTGCTGACTACCATCTCCAACCGTTTCGGGTCGTTATCCCCGGAACGCAATTTCCATTCATTACCTTACTCTGAGGAAGTGAATGAGCAGGTCCTGTAGGGCCTTAATTTAAAAACACAGGAGTCCTTCTCAAGGGCTCCCATCAACAATCGCCGCCAGACTCGTGCAGTAGTGCGCCCTCAACATGATGAGGGTATCGACTCCAGGCATTCAGCTCAGGTTCCTCGAACCCGAGTAGGCAAGATGAACCGCCAGAGACGGAATCCGGTTAACAATAGGCAGGTTGTCATCCCTGCCATCTCTGGAGAAGTCCACCAACCTAACTTGGTGGCAAATAACGAGCAGGCACAATCACCTATCCGTTTTAATTCCACTATCTAGCAGACTCGTCTGGCAGCATTACGCCAATCCCACCAGGCAATTCCGGCGGAGTACTATAGGCAGGAACATGCACCTGCTTATACATCACCAGTTAGTCAGCAGGCTCGTCTGACTACATATGATGGATCTCGTCAATCGCGTTTGGAGAAGTGTAATCAGCATGCACATACACCTGCTAATACTAATCAAGCCTACCAACAGTCTCGCTTGGTAGCACACGGAGAAGTCAGTCGGAAAGTCCCGACGACAAACAGGAGGCAGACTCAACTCTCTGCCTCCACAGTTGAGTACTGTCAGGATCCACAGACAGGAAAAGGAGGACAGGAGCAGGCACATACACCTACTCCAAGCCCGGAATGGACGTATATCCCCGTTCCGGCAGCTGAAGTCACCAAACATATTTTGTCAATGGTGAAAGAGCAGAAGCAAATTCCTGCTCATATTCTGGATGCTTGCCAGGATATCATAACAGCTTCAACATCATCATAAGGACAGACACATAAATATATCCCTAGCAGTGGAGTGATACATCAACGATTCACTCCGGAACAGACACACATATCTGTTCCAGTCTAAGAGGGTTATGGGGCATACTCCCCCATATCATACGGACAACCAAGTCAGGCACATACACCTGATTTGAGTGGAGATCGTCAGCCTAACCTGACCATCTTTCCTAATCAGGCACATACACCTACTCAGAGCAATCACTTTCGTCATCAAGTGGTTTCTAAAGCGAGTAAGAAGGCATCTAAGAAAAAGATTCGCCCAGCACAGTCAGGAGATCAAAGGCCAATCTGTAACCAAGCCTTGCTCGATGCTGGAGTTCTTGAAGCCCTCAGACATTTATCTGTCGGAATTCAAGATTCTACTCCCTCAGTTCCCAATAACGGGAACATTAATTCTGATGGTCTTCAACAGACACTTCCTCATGAAGACTTGCTTCATGAATGTTCGGTCAATCTTGAAGTTTCTTCTTCAGATGAGAACCACAGGAACCCTCTGTGGTGTCAGAAGACCAAGGAGCAAGAGATTTCATCTTTTGTTGTAACCCATCATGACGGTCCTCCTCATGGTGATGAACTTCGCTGCAAAAGTCCTCTCCGCAGTAGTGATTCACGTTGTCTCGAAAATTCTTCAGAAGGAAATGTAGTGACGAGAAAGCCCTCCTATCTCGAGGCACTTGCAAATGTAAAACCAGTCATGTCTGATGCTTTACTATCGGCAGGTGAAATTATTTCTCCATCAGAAGATAGCCTGGGGTTCAGGTTATTCTCCGAACCATCCCCGGGTCATTCATCTTCCAACATGAATAGTGATCTCTCTACCAATCTTGTTGAATCCGATGAAGCAACAAGGAAACACCAACTCTGGTTCAAACAGGTAGAAGAATCTTCATTTAATGATAAAGAATAAATGCTGAACATGAGGAAAAAACTGACAAAAGGTGAAGTACCAGTCATGTTTTGGCCTTTGGCTGACTCCCAGTACGACATTCCAAAGATGTTGACGGATGATGGAATCCATGATATTCGTCTCAACATATGGAAGACTCTTTGTCAATTGAAGAAGAAAGTATTATCTTATGGTGATTATGAAAATCATATTAAGATAATAGAAGGGTTACAACGCCAGATTGATTTGGCATCTCTATCAGTCTCTCGGTATCCGAAGGCTGAAAAGCAACAGAGAATCCTTCAACGTTCATGCCTTGGCGCACTAAGAAAATTGCGTCAGTTAATTGCCAATGCTCCATCTGATGTTCATATAAGAGGATGGGGTGTTCATGGAGCACTACATTTCATAGTGCTTTCCGGTCAGCAAAGCCCGCCGAAAATGGTCTCATGCAATGTTATTGCCCATGGCCGGCCACAGTCAATGGGCTTTGTTCATAATCAAAAGCTTTCTCAAGAACAGGCTTCGACTAGTTCCTCTCAAAATCAAGTATATAGAGAACAAGTTGTTGAATTGCTCCTACATAAATCAGGCGATAATATTGCACAAGCCTCTCATCTGGAGCAAACACGTCATCAAATGACATAAGTTTCGGAAATCATCCAACGGTCTGTTGAACCAGGTGATAAAAGTGGATACAGGTTAATGCATCCAGCTAATTTCCTAACTATGATTCGCAAGATCAAGAGAGATTTTAAGAAGATCTCAGACATAGCATGTCAAGAGACACCCCAGCTTGTTAGACTGGGGACTTCTCTAACCCAACCCTCAGAGTCAACAAATGGGATTCGAGGAGTTGAGTGGAAGCAGTAGGAACATCCCCAGTCCACCGGACTGGGGACTTTTTCAAATCCTCAATCCCTCCCTCATAGAAAGTCAGTATTCTCTCGATTAGGGAATAAGCCTCAAGAGGAACGAAAACCCATGCTATCAGGAGATTCTCTCCAAGTGACGGTTCTCCAAGAAGTTCCTGAGGGATCAAGTCAACGGAATGCCATGTCTCATCATGGACATGGAAGAATACAATATCACAGAAATGCTGATAGAAAGGATTCCATGCAATATGTATCTATTAATGTCATCAATGCTGTTGCCGCTGATTCACCAGATGAGACTCAATCAGAGGGGTCAGACGAAGAGGTTCCTGCTCAAGAAGTTGCGCACACGGACCTAAATGAAGAAGGTGTGCGCACACGTAATCAAAGGCTTACCCAAAAACTGGGTATTCCTTCAAGTAACCCAATTCCCCCTCTCCGAAAAGGATCCAATAAGGGGAAAGGAAAGAATCAGGTTACTTATCACCCTTCCTCTGAAGGAGGTCAATCGCTCTCATTAGAGCAAAGGTTTGCACAACAGGAGGAAGAAATGAAAGAATTAAGAAGATTGAATGCAGAACTACTTCATAGTAGTCTTCTTCTTAAGAATACTGAAGTCTGACAGCCAAAGGAATTTGTTGTAACTACTGAAATGGATCAGGAATATCCTCCTTTATCAGTACACCCTCATAGGTCTAATCCTATGGGTCAAACGCAACAATGGTTGGCAGCACTACCATTAGTTGCAGCACCAACCACCACGTCTGTGCAAATTCCATTCATTGCATCTACCCAAAACCAAGTTCAATCTGATGTTTCTCAAAAGTTAATAACTACTATTGAGTCATTAACAGCTCGGTTAGAAACTATGGAAGGGAAACAGGCGCAAGTTCAACCTGAAAAGAAAGTTTACCCTGAATGGGTAGATTCAATTTCTCCTCCATCCAGTTTTGGAAACCCTGTTTTCTCTACTTTCAATGGATCAGGCGACCCTGAACAACATTTGACGCATTATGTGTCTTGTTGTGATCCTATGATGGGAACTCCAAAGCAGCAAGAAGCAGTGAAACTCAGATGCTTCGTGCGAACCTTGCAAGGACCAGCTTTTGTCTGGTATACAAGCTTGCAATCCCGATCAGTCATCGGATGGGAGGATCTTCGTCAAAAATTCCTTCTTCAGTTTAGCTCAACTTTGCCAAAAACGACAGTTTTCGATCTTACAAACTGCAAGCAAAGGGAGAATGAATGAGTCTCTGATTTCATTGCTCGTTGGAAGGGATTAACGTATTCCTTGAGTTTAGCACTCCCTCAGGAGGAATTTTTTCCATTCTGTGTGGCAAATTTGCGTGACGAATTACGCACACCATTGATCCCTGTGAAATACAGAGGAGGGTTTAGAGACCTTACTTCAATCACTCAACAAATTGAAGATTCCCTTATACAAGCTATGGTTAAATCTCGTATAATTCCATCAGCTCCTGAAAAAAGAATGGGTAAAGCAGAAACTGCTATAGTTATGCTTAAACAAGCACCTGTACCTATATCTACTTCAAAACCTTCATCTTCTCAAAGGACTCCACCTCCTGAACGCCAACAACAAAGTCCGTTTCGTCCAAATGATCAAAGAGATCAACGACGAAAACAATTTGTGGATATGAAGAGTAAAACATACTCTTTCCGAAATGAGCAAGTTCCTGGTTACTTCATTGCAGCTCTGGAAAATAATTTGGTTCAATTACCAGTGCCCAAGAGGCCAAACAAGGAAGGAGATGAAGACCGTCCCAATTATTGTCCTTTTAATCAAATGTTGGGGCATCCCATCCAAGAGTATTTTGTCTTTAAAGACCTCCTGCAAAAGATGGTCGACTTGGGACAAGTCAAATTGAAGGGTTCTTCAGCTCATGTAGCATGTATTACCGCTACATATCCAGAGGAAGGAGGCGAGTGGCAGGAAGTCAAAAGGAAAACTGCGAAAAAATATGATGATTGGATGGTCAGAAAGACAATCAATCGGACCCATTCCATTTTGCGAACACAATTGAAGAAGCCAATTGTGTCTCCTACAAAAGCTGCAGTAAAGCCTCCAACAAAAGACAAATCCTCAAAGGGGCAGTGTAATTCAAAGAAGAAAGAGGAATTAGGAGATGATGAGTATGTAGCAAAGCCTAAATTGTCTTTGACTCTGGAAGATTTCATGCCATCTACTTCAAAGCCACGAGCACCGTCCCACCAAACGGCACAGCCTAAACAGGCTAACCAAGCAGAGTCTTTATCAGACGAAGAGTTAATCTTTGGTTCTGTTAATATGATTCAATTAACAGATCCATATTCCAGTCTTGATGAGCCTGAATTCCCTGTATCAAATAAGGGAATCCGAGGAAGTTCTAGAGGTTCAGGATACATGGGATGACGTGGATCTTTCCGAAGCCACTACTCTAATTTTACCCCTGCTAGCACTGTATATGCAGCAGAAACTCGTGGTAGAGCCCTTCAGCGAGCTCAAAAAGAACAAGCAAGTGCTTCTGCCAATGGCCAACTCAGTTTTGGCACAGTTATTTTGGAAGATCGATTAAAGGTTCCATCTTCTTTATCTCAGCAAGTAAATGGATCTAATCAGTCTAATCTTCCAAAACCAAGGATGTTTCCAACTTCAATACAAGATGCATCAGCTTCCAAAGCATCTACTTCCAAGGTACCTGCTAAACCGCATATTCCTATTGGGAAACGCAGACCTCTAGATAAAAAGTATGATATATTTAAACACTTGGCCCATGTACCAGCCAAGTTATCAATTTTGGATGCTTTGAATCTGTCAAAATATCTTCGGGAAGCACTCATCGAAGCTTTGTCAAGTCCTCAGGAGTTTGAAACTGAAATTGCTGCAGCTGAAATCTATCACATAGAGAATAATCCTGCAGAATTCTATGCAGTGATATCTTTTACTGATAAAGATGAATATGATGTTGTGCATGGGCACATAAAACCTTTGTACTTATCTGGAAAAGTCAATGGTATAGATGTTCGAAGAGCTTTCATTGACAATGGTTCAGGATTCAACCTCATGCTCATTCGTACACTTCGTCGATTGGGCCTCACGGAATCTGATTTATCTCCTTCTACCATGATGTTACAAGGATATGATAAAAATGAACAAGAACCACTGGGAGAAGTTACACTCAGAACTCAGTTTGGAGATCTTGTTTCCAATTCGGATTTCATGATTGTTGATCAAGACTCAGCTTTCAATATCTTTCTTGGAAGACCCTGGCTACATCAGCATGCAGCTATTCCGTCATCATACCATCAATGTCTCAAATACTGTTTTGATGGTCAAGTTGGAACATTATATGGTGATAAGGCCCCGTTCAAGACATGTGAGTCTCAATACATTGAGGCGGAATTTTATCACATGAAGGGAAGAGAAAAATCTACAATGAAGGAAATTACCAAAGTTAATGCTCCATATGGTTTGGAAAAAATTCCAATAAATCCATTTTCACATGTGAGTACAGATTATGTGTTACCTATCAGTCAAATTGACAAAATAGGCCCAAGTCAAAATACTCTTATGGAAAGATCCATAATTTCAGTTACGGTGATCGAGCCAGACAACATGGGAGAAATTGGTAACCTACCAAGTAGTGATGAAAGCATAAGTGGTGATGAAATTCAACAAGTCTATACTTCGCTAATCAGGCCAGAAGAAGTTATAGCAACACCAGAGATGAATAATGATGTCGATTCTCGATCCATCATCTCCTCTTTGATTCCCAAATAAGACCCTTTATCATCAATAGGGTCGGAATTGGAAGCTTCTTCTTCAAAATGTGAAAATTTTGACATCTCTTATCATCATGAGAATTTCGTTTTTTCATCTACTTTGCATGTAGAAACGGAATAAATAACACATGATGAAGAGGAAGAGGATGATCTTAGAGATGCTCCTCCAGCATTTGAAGAGGGTATCTCTACCACTGTGGATGAACTCAGAGAAGTAAATCTGGGTACAGAGAAAGATCCACGCCCCACTTTAATTAGTGCGGCCATGACCCTTGAAGAGCAAGAGATGTATATTTCTTTTCTAAAGCAAAATAAAGATATTTTTGCTTGGAATTATACAGAAATTCCTGGGCTTGATCCTGATGTTGCTACTCATCATTTGGGTTTACCAAAAGAACATCGAGGTTTTAAACAAGCCGCAAGAAGAACACACCCAACCTATGCTTCCAAAATTGAGGCTGAAGTGGATAAGATTATCAAAGCTAACTTCGTCAGAGAAGTTCAATATCCCATGTGGTTGGCTAATATTGTCCCTGTAAAGAAGAAGAATGGAAAAATTAGGGTTTGCATCGATTTCAGAGATCTTAATCGGTATTGTCCTAAAGATGATTTCCCAGTTCCGATTACAGAACTCTTAATTGATGCGACGACTGGCTATGGAGTACTTTCTTTCATGGATGGATATTCTGGATATAATCAGATCCGAATCGCCCCAGAAGATGAGGAATATACAGCCTTCAGAGCTCCTCAAGGTGTGTTTTGTTACCGGGTGATGCCCTTTGGTTTAAAGAATGCAGGTGCAACATATCAACGCACCATGCATCGTATCTTCAAACCTCTTTTAGGGAAGTTTGTTGAATGCTATGTAGATGATTTGGTGGTTAAATCCAAACAACGTTCTAATCACTTGGCTGATTTGAAAGTCATATTCCACAAGCTTCGACAACATAATTTGAAGATGAACCCCTTAAAATGTGCTTTTGGGGTAACCTCAGGAAAATTCCTCAGCTTTGTTGTACGCCATCGTGGTATTGAAGTCGATCCTGAGAAAACCAAATCAATCCTTGGTATGTCACCTCCTCAGAATTTGAAAGAATTAAGAGGACTTCAACGACACTTAGCCTATATTCGGCGTTTCATCACCAATATGGCAGGAAAAAGTTTACCCTTTACAAAATTATTGAAGAAAGGAGTCACTTACCAGTGGACTGAAGAAGGTCAAGAAGCATTTGATGTTCTCAAGAAATACCTCTTGAGTCCACCAGTACTCATGCCATCTGTTGAGGGTAGACCGCTTATCCTCTATGTGACAGCTTTAGAGCAATCATTGGGTTCCTTTCTTGCTCAAAAGAATGATGCTGGGAATGAAAATAGTCTCTACTATCTCAGTAGAACTATGCTTGAAGCAGAAACCCGGTATTCAAGTATTGAAAAGTGATTCCTAGCATTAATCTTTGCAGTTCAGAAACTGAGACACTACCTGCAACATCATGAGGTCCAATTTGTATCTCGTAATAATCCTCTCAAATTCATCCTTAGTCGTCCAATGCTTACAGGACGTCTGGCAAGGTGGGTGGTTATTCTACAGCAATTTGACATTCTGTATGTGTCTCAAAAGGCAATTAAGGGCCAAGATCTGGCTGATTTCCTAGCTGAACATCCTTCAGTGGAAGACACGTATTCAGATATCGAACTCCCTGATGAGGAAGTTTTCTCTATTCAAGAGAGTCCTCAAACATGGGAAATGTATTTTGATGGTGCTTCTAGAAGTCCAACAGGGAAGAAAATGGAAAATCCTAAATTCAACAAAGTTGGTTTAGGAATTGTGCTCATTTCTCCAGATAAGGAAGTGTTACCTTATTCCTTTTTGTTGTGGGAAGGTGGTACCAATAATGAAGCTGAATACCAAGCTCTCATTACAGGCTTGGAGTTAGCGCTTCAAGCACAAGTGAATCACTTAAAGGTGAAAGGTGATTCAGACCTGGTAATCAAACAAGTCAATGGGGCTTATGCCATCGGAAAAGAAGAATTAATCCCTTTGTATGATTACGTCAGAGAGTTAATGTCGGAATTCCCTTCAGAACCGACATTTTCTTATGTCCCAAGATCACAAAATGCTCAAGCTGATGCACTGGCTAATATAGCTACAGCTTTAGCAGATCCAAATCGGGACGAGACAACCATCTGTATTGCCCACCGTCGTGAAATTTCACCTTATGTTCAAGTCAGAACAGAGGAAATTAATGAAATTAGTCCCATTCCGGAATCGTATGGTCATACTACAGGATGGATGTCACCTATCAGGGAATACCTTCAAAATAGAACACTTCCACCTGATAGAGCTGAGAAAGAACAAATTCGGCGACGTGTGGTCAATTTTACTCTTTATGATAGCACAAACCACCTCGAGAAAATTCTCTACAAACGTGGTTTTGATGGAGTTCTCTTCATATGTATTGATGGTGAAGAGACAATGGCCGTCATAAAAGAAGTGCATGCAGGAGTCTGTGGTGCCCACCAGTCTGGACATAGACTATCTGATCAAATTTGAAGGCTTGGATACTTTTGGCCTTCAATGATACAAGATTGTGTTAATTTTACAAAGAAGTGTCATTCATTCCAAGAATATTCCAACTTCATTCATAAACCTCCATATTTGCTTCATACAGCTAAATACTCATGGACATTTTCCACATGGGGAATGGATGTGGTGGGACCTTACCCTTCAGCTACGGCCAAGCAGTTTAAGTACATTCTTACTGCTACTGATTTCTTTTCCAAATGGGCAGAGGCATTACCTCTCAAAGAAGTCAGTTCTAAATGCATTGTTAGCTTCATCAAGTCTAACATCATTACTAGATTTGGTGTCCCTCATACCATATTGACGGACAACGACACCAACTTCTGTTCTTCTGAGGTAAAGAAATTGTATCAAGAATACAACATTAAGTCCAACCATTCATCTCGATATCATGCAGCAGCTAATGGCCAGATAGAAGCCTTCAACAAGACTCTTTCAAATATACTACAAAAGATGGTGGATAAAGATAAGAGGTCATGGCCTGATAAAATCTTTCATGCTTTATGGGCTTATCGGACTACCACTCGCAATGCAACGCGGTCAACTCCATATTCATTGGTATATGGAACAGAAGCAGTCTTGCCAATTGAAGTTCAATTTCCCTCGCTCAGAATAGCCATTTGTGATCAGTTATCTACAGATGAGCAATCCCAAAAGCGGTTGAATGAATTGGAACAATTAGATGAGAAATGATTGTGCACTTTGCACCACTTGGAAATCTATCAGAATCTAATAGCACGAGCTTTTAACAAAAAAGTTCGTCTTCGTTCATTTATTCAGGGAGAATTGGTATTGGTTCTCAGAGGACCAATGATACCCGGAAAGAAGCCTCCCAAACTTGAACCAAAATGGGAAGGACCTTATTCAATACATAAGGTCTACTCCAATGGAGCGTATTCTCTGATCTCAATAGATGGAGAACACATCACGACTCCAACTAATGCCAGATTTCTGAAGAAGTATTTTGTATAAACACAAAATATTGTTCCCAGATCCAAAAAAATCACATTGGTTCATGATATTATGTCCGAGATGACATTAAACTATATTTTGTCCGAGATGACATTAAACTATATTATGTCCTATCTACATGACATTAAACTGTACAGAAGTTCCTTATTTGTCCGAGATGACATTAAACTATATTTTGTCCGAGATGAAATTAAACTATATTATGTCCTATCTACATGACATTAAACTGTACAGAAGTTCCTTATTTGTCCAAGATGACATTAAACTATATTTTTTCCGAGATGACATTAAACTATATTATGTCTTATCTACATGACATTAAACTGTACAGAAGTTCCTTATTTGTCCGAGATGACATTAAACTATATTTTGTCCGAGATGACATTAAACTATATTTTGTCCAATCTACATGACATTAAACTGTGTGGCACTTCCAACGTCCAGCATGACGATAAACAGTAAAAAGTCCCCAGAACTGATATCCTCGTATTGGTTCACCTTAGTCCTAGCTACATGACTTTAAACTGTACAGCACCAGTTCTTCCTTGCTATATGACGTTAAAACTATACAGCAATGGTCCAGTATGACTTTAAACTGCAAACTTCGTCCCACATGACATTAAACTATGAAAAAGTTTCATGAACCGTCCAGCATGACCTTAAACTGAATCATCCCTGGTCCATGTATATGACCATAAACTATTTGCAAATCCCTTATGTCCAGCAAGACGTTAAACTGTGACGTCCTAAACTACATGACGCTAAACTGTATAAAAGTCCCTCATGTCCGAAAAGACGTTAAACTATATAATCATCAAAGGTCCAGCATGACATTAAACCGCACCATCCACGGTCAATGAATATGACCTTAAACTATTCGCACTTTCGTCCAATATGACGTTAAACTGTATTGTCCCCATCGTCCTAACTACATGATGCTAAACTGTATAGAAAGTCCTTAATATGTCCAACATGACATTAAACTGTTATTTTTTCCCTGCTACATGACACTAAACTGTGCAGCACCAATAGTCATAACTGCAAGACTTTAAATTGCATAGTCCTTTTTTATGTCCTACATGACATTAAACTGTGCATCGTTAAGGTTGTTATTACCTCTTGTTTCTCACACCGAGTATGACTCACGTGAGATTAGAGAAAACCTCAACCATAACACTCTCTTTGGGCCCCTAACCATGTGTAAGTCCCAACAACATTTTAATTAGATCGTTGTCCCCAAGAACAACTTGATCATTAATTCATCTTTAATTGAACTACACGGACTATGATCCTTGCCCTCCAGGCTGGGTATGTAGGCAACCTCCTAGGGTTCAAGCCCAAAAACAATCTCTTCACATTGGTTCACCACCATCTCATATGATGTTGATTCGTGAAACCGCCCCTGGAATCAATATCTTTACATTGATTCACTTTCGTCCTTATTATATGACGTTAAACTATACAACACTTTTGTCCAGTACGACAATAAACTACAATATTCTTTGATTTCCTCATTTGAGAAGGACCCATTATTGACATTGATTTTTTCAATCATGTTTCATTTCAAAAGACTACGTGCATACATGGTAATGCCTAAACTTTTTATCTTAGGTTAAACCATCATTGCACTAAAGTCCCCTTTCACCCTTCACATATACGAACCAAATTTGTACAAAGGGTAGTTATAGAACTACGTGGACTTGATTCCCATCCTTATGGGATACGTAGGAACATTCGAGTGTCCCTCGAATCCAGTCCCAAGTCTTTTGGGCCTAACCCCAAATTTCACTTTCAGTCCCTTGGCTGAAAAGTCCTCATGAAAACACACACTGTGTATTCATTATTATGGTCCGAATTCTATGACCCTAAACTAAGATTTCTCATACTTTCGTCTTGTACAACGTTAAAATGCATTTCAAGAACAACGTATGGCTTGATTCTCATTCTTATGAGATACGTAGTGATGTCCAAAATTTCAATTCAGGACCCAGCCACAACATGATTATGGTTTTCATTGACCTATGTATCTCTATATACATTGGACAATACCCATCTTTATGTGTTATAATCCTAACCTTAAATATTCTCAGATCTTCATAACCATTTTCATGAATTCTAATCAAAAATGTCAAACTTCTGAGAATTCTTTTGCCTGACTATGCAGCACGTGCCCATAGGTGGCCTTGCATAAACAGTCCACATAACAGACTTGTCATCCAAAAGATGCTATTTATTTGACCATGCAGCCAATTCCCTTAGGTGGCCCTGCATATTTCAACCCCCTAACGGGTTTTGTCAAATAATAGTAACTTCATTCTTAAGAAGAATGCCTCTTTTTTCTTATTTGTCTTAAATGACAGTATGTAGGGATCCGCAAAAAATAGCCATCCTTAACATATTTGTCCCATATCCTTTTTCATGATCTGAAAGTATTCAAGTCTATGGTTTATTCTTCTTCCCTACGTTTGGGTCAGACCTTCGTAGGAGTGATGTTCATCCAGTTCTTCGATATTCTTGTTCGGAAATATCTTCTCCATATTCAAGTACCTCTTTCCATACAACAAACTCTATACTTTAGAAAATTTGAATCTCCATAAACTTTCACTGGCTTTTAGCACTAGGAAAGTAAATTTCTGGGAGTTCTTTTGCCTGACTATGTAGCACGTGCCCATAGGTGGCCTTGCATAAACAGTCCACATAACAGACTTGTCAGCCGAAAGATGCTATTTATTTAACCATGCAGCCAATGCCCTTAGGTGGCCCTTCATATTTCAACCCCCTAACGGGTTTTTTTAAATAATAGTAACATTATTCTTGGAAACTACTTCTTCTACTGCCTTTTAGCTCTTTTTCATATCATTCCTCAGATTCAAATATTCTTAAGCCATAGTTTACATTTTTTCTCTCATACTTGAGTATGGTAATATGTTTTTAGATAAACTTTCAATGAATTGTGTCAATTCTAATCCATTTCGGTCAAAGCTATTTCGACCTTAAACATTAGCCCCTTTATGTCCGGCATGCATGACTTTAAACTGCCCACAAAAGACAAAGGAACTCTGAATAAAAGTCAAGTTCCAGCACACTTGTGCGCTGCCCTCTGTGCCCTAAAGACTTGCGCGCCCCCTTTTCCTTTGAATATATTCAATTTCCTCAGAGTCAAATCCTCATTTCTTTCCGGATCAAACTCTGAGGGGGGACTTTTGTTGACGCTCCTTTCGTCACAGAATCTAAAGATCGGAAAAGGGGAATATCTGAGCTCAAAGTGATTCATCCTTTGAAGAAACATTAAAAATCGACAAAGGGATGAACAAGGAGAACATTGCCCATAGGTCGCGCAAGTTCCCTCATGGTCGCGCAAGTACACTTGCGCGCCGCCTAGTGGACGTGCAAGTACTTGCGCGACGCCTTATGGTCGTGCAAGTGACTTGCGCGACCTAAGTGATAACCGCCCGGTAACCGCCCGGTAACCGCCCGAGGTCTTCTCCTGCCTATAAATAGACCCTGTGGACCCCCCCATTCGAGAGGATCTTTTTCCAGAAACTCGAATTGAAGCTCCCGACGCCCAAGTCTCTTCTCAAAGCTTCCGGAACACTTCTAAGGTAATTTCTTACCTAGAACGGAAGATTTAAAGAGAAGAAGGAAGGCCTAAGTGTTGAAACTCATCAACACTTGCGCGCCGACTTATTCCTTCAATAGAACTTGCGCTTCCCTTTTTTGGATGAACCTAAAGAGGATTCTGAAGGGATTTATAAAGAGTCGCTCAAATATTCTAATGGTATTTGAGAATCGCGCAAGTACCCCTCATGTCGCGCAAGTATACTTGCGCGACCAATACTTGTGCGCCGCACCGATACTTGCGCGCCGCCGCAATACTTGCGCGCCTTTCAAGACTTGCGCGCCCCTACCTTTTTGGGTGCCTATTGTGCCCATTTTACCCCTCTTAAGCCATCACCCCTTTCCTTTTCAAGATTCAGTCTTCAAGACACTCTTCAAAGCCATTTATGGCATGATTTCTTGATTTGACTTCCTTATCTGAAAGGAATTCTGTGGAATATCCCTCAAAGTCTAGTGATTTAAATATCCTTATGTCACTAAATATGGAGAGTTCATTCATTCAACCTCATCCTTTAAGATGAGAGAATATTAACCCGGGTCTCCTTTTTTGGAATAAGACTCAGTCATAATCTTGGGCTTCCTTTTCAAGAGTAAGCCCTAAGTCCCCTAACCTGGGTCTCCTTTTCAGGAATAAGACTCAGTCATAATCTTGGGCTTCCTTTTCAGGAGTAAGCCCCAAGCCCCCCTTAAATTTCTCTTAACCAGTTCTAATTTACCCTTGATTTGGGTTTCCTTTTCAGGAGTAAAACCCAATAATAAGTCCCCTCCTAAACTTGGGCATCCTCCTTAGGAGCAAGCCCCAAGATTAGAGTATTCAAATCTCCATAAAGCACATATACCTTTATGGACCCTGTTCTTGGATTTTCTCCTTAAAAGTAAATCCTAAACCTTCATCTATTTGGGCAGTCATACATACATAATCCCCAAACAATTTCTTATGATTGCATCTTTCATGGAACAATTGTCTAATTTTTACCAATACCTCTTGTTTCTCACACCGAGCATGACTCACGTGAGCTTAGAGTGTAAAAGTAATTATGACATTCTTCTTTGAGCCATCAATCATAAACATCATACTCCATTTCTCGAACTACGTGGGTTCTGATTCCTTTTCCAAAACAAAGGATACGTAGGTATCCCATTTATGGGTTCGATCCCAACTTTGAAATAATCCATGTCTTTCTGAATGACGATAAACTTCAAGTGCCTCACTGAGTGGCTTTAAAACCAGCCCAGTCATCATAATGACCAAGAGACTTTTATAAATGTTTCGAAGGATACCATTGACCAAGAATCTCTAAATAGATACAGATGATTCTCTATTGATGAAGAACCTCGAATACATATAAAATATTCTCTAAATTCCTTGCATATTTAATCATTGATTGTTAAAACTTAAGGAAAGCTCATTTTATACTTGGTAATGTAATAAGGATTCACGAACATAACTTAAATCTACAAAGAGAGTCCCGGATTAGACAATAATTCCCCTCAAAAAGGTGTGATGAGTCCGACCTCCCATCCTCTCGACCAATGAAAATTCCTAAGCCTCATTAGTCCACAAACTAATGAGCGCCTACCTTTGGAAAGTAGGTCCAAACGGATGTGGAATCATTGGATGTTTCCGGTTCTATGAACAAACCCGTTAGAAACCGATCGGAACATTTGAATCTCCCGTCCAAGAGGTCATCCCCGAAATCTGTGCGAAACAATAACCAAAACACTATTGCATCACATAGAAGAATGATCAGAGTCCTGAGTTCTACAGTAGAACTGAACTCCTCTGATACCAATTTGTCACGACCAGTCCTCGGGGCCCATGTCGTGACTACCCCAAGCCCGCCTCCCATAGGCCAGGGGATAGAGACTAGCACCAAATGCGTAAATCCCGACAAAAAGGGAATGCATTTCCATTATAATGTTAAAAACACCACAGAGTAAGCAAGCAGAAGTAAACACTAAGTAAAACTAGCTACAATAGTAGTGTAGAAAAGTAAGTGGGCCAGAATACAAACCCCCACTGAAAGTAAAGTACAAATGGAAAGAAAGCACAACAACTGAAAGTAAAGCAGCAACATTGATCCATCCACTGAAAGTACCACCTGAAGGGTGGGTATAGATAGCCTCCTCAGCTCCTCAAGTCCAACCGTCCGCTCCGGGTACGTCCTGCCCAGTGGTCCACCTCCAGGTACTGACCTGCTCGATAAGCCTCAACCACGATTAGCACTGTCCATCGTCTGCATCCAACACAACGTAGTGCGGGCATAGCCCGTGCAGGGGTGAGTATACTCTACTCATTAGGGACCCTGAGACCCCCAAAGGTCTCCCAAAATCCACAAATGAAAAATAAAATCACAAAGTAACAACCAACACTACTTAGGTATATTCCCATACATATACCTAAGTTGTCAATCCAGTTTGGCTCTAATATCCGAGCTCATGTTCGATCACATCCACATAGGAGTACATCCCAATCCACAAAAGGATAACACAACCCAATCCATATAAGAAAGCAAGTAAATCATATTGAAGATAATGATTGAAGGTCAAGACTCAGCTCACACAGGTGTACTTCTTCATAAGATTATAGAGATGATCAGATAAAGCCACTGATTCATCTAAGCTGGGACCCACGTAGGATACTAAACTAGCTAAGCTGCCGAACACACATATGATTTCAGTGCAGTCTTCATCGTCGTCGAACCCATGGATGATTTCAGTAAGCTCCTCATCACTGCCGAACCCACATATGATTTCAGTGCAGTCATCATCGCCGTCGAACCCACGGAGGATTTTTGTACAGTCTTCATCACTACCGAACCCACATAGGATTTCAGTGCAGTCTTCCCCGCCGTCGAATCCACAGAGGATTTCAGTACGATCTTCATCACTGCCAAACCCACATAGGATTTCAGTGCAGTCTTCATCGCCGTCGAACTCACAGAGGATTTCAGTACGGTCTTCATAACTACCAAAACCACATAAGATTTCAGTGCCGTCTTCATCGCCGTCGAACCCACAGAGGATTTCAGTACGGTCTTCATCACTGTCGAACCCACATAGGATATCATTGCATTCTTCATTGTAGCAGACGCAGCCAGCTCTAGGGTTCCCGCACACAGCATGCTCGTTTCCAGGAGGGTCTGCTCCCCAAGCCAAGGGGGTCGGTAAATCAACTGACATGTAGTCCAAAGTTGATGTATCCCAAAGTTCCACCACGTTTATAGGAACTCAACGTGACAGACGGTGCATCAATCAGATGCCCGGTCTGAGAGTTATTGGCCTTTTCGTTCCTCGGGCCCGGTTGTTTTTTAAGTCAAAACCAACCCGACCGTACTCCAACAACATCCAAACCTCGATCAGAGTAATCCAAAAGGTTTGTATCACTAAGAGGAATCCAACAAAGTCAACGGCACGTCAATCAGACGTCCGGAGATCATGTTATGATCGTTTCCGCTCCGAGGGCCCGGTTGGTTTCGTGTTCGAACCAACCCGGCCATACACCAAGTTCTCCGAAACCATGACTGTAATACAAAGAAACGACCGTCTCGATCCAAGGATCGCATCCCAACTAACGGTGCATCGATCGGAGGTCTGTAGCACATGATATGGGCAAAAGACAGGATGTTGTCTGAAAATGGGGGGTCTAGGCCCGATTCGACCTGGCCAACCCCCCCACCCCCAGGGTCGGCCCGAACCGGGGTGACCCGACCCTAGTCTGGCTCCGACCCGGCTGGGTGCGGCCCGGCCGGGTGGCACGCTTTCTCGGCCAGCGACCTAGCATGGGGGGACACAGTCACCCCATTCCTTTTCCAGTGACGCGACGTTGGTTGCCGCGTCTCCACCGGGTCCCGCACGGCCACGGGACCGGTCGCTTGCCGCTCAGGCTACAACTGCGGAGGTCCATCCTGGCGGCGCACCGTGATGCTGCCACCTCTGGGCGGCCGGCCGGTGCTGGCCGCCGCCTCCGACCTCCGGCGCTGCCATGCCGGCGACCCGCACCGCCGGTGCAGTTCATGGGCCACCGGAGCCGCTCCGGTGGTCCTTTATTGCTCTCTTCTATGCCTGGGGTTGTCTCGGGACCCGTACTTTTCTGCGGAATCATCAAATCGCCTCTACGGTCCATTCTGTCATCGCTCGTTTATCCGCACATCAAATAGACAATCTGTGGAGTCTTCGAATCATCTCAACGGTGCCACGCCACGACGCCACACTTCTTCTCCCATTCTTCATTGTTCCCACGCGGTGCCATTGCACCACACTGACCTTGCTCATACCGCAATCAAGTACAACCATCAAAGGGGGAGGAGGGTCGTCCGTGTTCGCGCGGTCCAACCTCCTCCCGTTATTACGATGACAGGTGGCCCTAATAGAAGTTGATGAATGACAAATAAATAATTCATGGGAAAAACAATTATCCCCTACCTCAAAGCGTTGATGAACGAAGGTTTGACGCGGAATAACGACGCCGCGGAAGAAGGCTCCGTAAGCATCGCCGACATCATAGAGAAGAGGACCATCGACATTGCAGTACACGGTGTCACATCGTTGATCTCCTAGGATTCAGCATTCTTCGTCGTCCTTCATCAGAAGCTAGTGTTCTTTGTCGGTAATGATGCGTTCTTCACGTTCTTCAAGGAAGAAGATGAGGATTCCATGGCTTGAGAAAATCCTCCCAATCCTTCTCGCACAACGAAACAAAAATAGTAAAATAAGGCGTTTCCTTATTCTATTACTCATTCCAACCCTTAATTGAAATTCAAAAATTGAAAACATGGTTTAATTAACGTGCATTGACCAATTAATGAGGCATTTAATAATCCAATTAAACGCGATAGTTGACTTGGCATTTAAGAGGTTGTGTGGGTGAGTTACCATATTAAATGCTCGTGGGAGGTGAAATGAAAATAAAGGGGGTGGGGCTCGTGTGGGCCCTACCTCACTAATTCCTACCTAGGAGTTAGGGTATTAGTGGGTCCCACTCTAACCACCATGC